>OY728127.1:875368653-876618653 GCA_963277665.1 Viscum album
TTGAGTCATTTTTTGAGGTTTTTATTTGGGGTATGAATTTATTATAAATTAATCTTTTTGAGGTTTCCAAAAGTGCCCCTCTCCTCTCTTATAAAAGGGAACCTACTCCCTCTCCTATTCACAACATTTTGAGCCTTACAGCTCGTCCAAACCCTATCCATTTATCTTCTCCACTTCCATAGAAACATACTAGAGGTCTTTTTTTTTCTTCAAAGTCCAACTTTAGTGCCCTTAGAGGATGTTAAAAAGAGACGCACCGAAGAAGAGGTAATATCCTTTAACGATTCTTTCAAATTTATTTCTTCTTAAACTTAATCTTCTTTATTTATTTCATTAAAATGTAATAACATCAGTATCAATCATATAATGATATGTTATTATAAATATAAAACAACCCTATTTCACCTTCTACCCATCCTATGAAAAACGAAATCATCGCCCGTACGTACGTACGAAATACCGTCTCCACGCTGTGGTGTAATATGTTTTTCCACCACCACAATACTTGGATAGATATAATTGTGGGAATAATAACTATATATTATTATTATAAAATCATAATGATTCTGAGATATTTTATCATCCACTTCAATTCCATTCAATAATTATGGGAATAATTTCATCGCTCGTGCGTACGTAAGGATTACCTTCTCCACGGCGCGATCAGATTCATTCTCCATGTTAACCATTATAGAGTGATTATAAATTATATATAATAAATAATCCTAAACTATATTACATAATAATGATAATGGATTTATTTATATGTTATTTACTTACTTCCATTCAATTTAATAAGGAAACGAAAATAGTGTTCATGCGTACGTACGGCCTACCGTCTCCATGAACGGTGTATTTCATTCCATTTATTGATATTATATATATATATATAATTCTGAATATATATTATATATAAATCATGTTTTAAATTCTGGAATTAAGTAAATCATTATATAATTAATGATATCAAGAACAACAATTCTAAACACGTACGATAAATGAAACGATTTTACCCAAAATGTTGCTTTAACATGGAATTGAATAAAGAACGGGTAATATAAAGTGGTAAGTGAATCATATATGATATCATAAATGTTATTATGGTTCTTTTACATGATAATAATATTTTTAAACCCACTATAAAAGAGTCTCAGACACATATAGAAGAAATTAGACCGAAGGTAAGGGATAATTATTCCAATCTCATTCTTATTCGAGATTTCTTATTCGTAAGTATTTACTGGGGTTATATTTATCATCAATGTCCATGTTCTCTAAAAATGTTTTCATAAAATTTTTACTATTATTCCATATATGTTTAAAGTCATTTTTACCCTTTTTTACTTCTACAACATGGTATGGAAGGAATATTTCTTTGTTTACCATACGATGTACTTTTTGATTTTTCTGACAAAAGTACGAGAAGAATGTCTTTTTCGCTTATACGGCATGAACAGATTTTTATGGTTTCATAACTCCTTATTTTCATGAAGATTCATGTACATGATTTCATGATTATTTTCAATTAAATTATTTTCTTTTAAAATTTCTCAACATTTTTAGAAAAGAAAATGATTTCGAAGAAGAAAGTATATTTTCCTCAAGAATTCATTTCAAGTGTTTTATCAAAACTATTTTCCATCTAAGATGAAATTATTTAGTATAATTATGTTTTAATTAAAATGAATCTATTATTTACATGGTTTTATTTTTATTATGATTAAATGATATCCATTTATTTTATAGGGATTATGTTATGATGGGATGATGTTTATGAAACTCATTTTATTCTTTGGGTTATGATGATTGCTTTATGTTTATTTTGTTGCACACATAAGAATGATTTCATTATGAGATGGGTGGGACATATATATCCCTCTAATACATTGGGTAAATAGTTATATCTCATTAGATAGACATGGTTTGAATGACAAGTAAAATCTGGTTCAGCAATACAGGGATGGAACGACAAGTAAACCTGGTTCAATAATGGATGTTGTCCACTATGATGGTCTTGGTAGAAATTCCATGGCTACTATGGAAATTATATCATGTGATTAATGGTTTTCCATAATTACATGTTTTATTCCAATTCTACTTTATCATGATTACTGTTCCTTTATGATCTATGCCTTATGTACTACCAATATTTATGTCATTACTCATGATTTTGATGTTTTATGTTCATGTTTTTACATTCAAATGTTTATTGATTATTTTATTTTCTCCATGTTTACCCTAACTAAGCATTTGATCTCACCCTTTTTATGTTTTCTTTTCCCTAGGATATAAATAAAGGTTTTAGGTAATAAAACTAAAGGGTAAGATCTTTAAGTCAGATGTTGAAGATCTTTCACCATGATTAGAAGATCATGTTCCGTGTTTCCAAAGACACTATAATATTACGGTCCTTGGGCGTCTATTTTTGTCGTGTGTTAAGTATTCCACAAAAGTAATGTAATGGATATGTACGTCAAGCTTTGGGTCTCTACAGTTTTTATCAGAGTGAAGGTTTAGTTAACCTTTGGAAACTATGATGCGAAAACTTTAGTGAGATCCCCAGAGATATGTCTAAGGTATGTCTAGGGATTTCCATAAGGTTAAGTGTAAAGTATAGGATTAAATCCTAGAATTTTGATAATGATCATGAATAACCTAGGATTAAACCTAAGATGTTAGAGATTGAAAGTAATCCCCCTTGATTATGTTGTTTTCTTAGTATGATATTTGCCTCTCACACTATTCTTTTTGGGTTTTAGACGATGGCTGGAACCCAAAGGAACCGTGTAGCTCAATGTAATGGAAAATGAAATAATTGTCCTTTTGAAAAAACCAATGTTATGGGAGATGGAGTGAAAAATCTTATTACTATACTTACACAAGCTATGAATCATTTTGGACTTCCAAATGAACAGAGAAGTGTACAATATTCTATTGAGTCCTTTATGAGGCAACATCCACCTTCTTTCAATGGGTCTTCTAATACACTTGTTGTTGAACAATGGATCAGTACCATAGAAAAGATATTTTCCATACTTCGTTGTTCAGAGCATCAAAAAGTCGTTTTGGCTGTTTACCTTTTAGAAGGTGAAGAAGACTAGTGGTGAACTCTAATTAAGAATACAAATCCCCAAGATAAAATTGAATTTATAGAATGGGATGAGTTCAAGAAATTGTTTTTCAATAAGTACTTACCTCATATTCTTCGAACAAATATAGAAAAGGAGTTCCTTGAGATTAAGAAAAGGGATGATAAATCTATTGGTATATACGGGGATAATTTTACAAGGCCTGCAAGGAATTAATCTAGCTCTATAATCCAACTTGAAAGTAATGTTGATCGATTCCTCAGTGGCTTAAAACCAAGTCTTCGAAGGGCATTAACTATAATAGACTTCAGTATCTATGAAGAAATTTTGTGTTGTACTATCAAGGTAGAACTAGAAGTAGGTTTTACATATCCATCTCATGGTTTTGACAATAAACGAAAGATGGAGTTCAAGGAAAATCTCAAAACTATGGTGAAAAGAAGACAAATGTTTCGTTATTCTCAAAGTGTGGAAAGAAGCATAGTGGAGATTGTATTAAATGGACTAGAAAATGTTTTAAGTGTGGAAAAGAAGGTCATCAAGCAGCTGAGTGTCAAAGTAATGGGAAAAAGGTAGTTAATGATGTGAATACAGAAAAGACTATAGAGAATGAACCACCAACACTTCAATGCTACAAGTTCAAGGAAATGGGGCATTATGCTATCCAATGCCCTAATCCAAGGGTAAATGATGATCGACATCAACAACCTCTTAAAAAAAGGACAAAGGTAAGTCACATGTGATAACTATTAGTGATGTACAACATGAAAATGATGTGTTGGAATGATTATGTTTTTATGTAATGAGATTCCAAAATAGTGTAGTGGAATCTCATTTATAGTATCGTGGAGTATTGGAATATCTATGTATTAGTTTGTTGTGGTTTTCAATGATTGTATGGTACCGGTAACCATGAAAAGTGATTGAAATATTTTTTGAAAGAAGATGATATGTGCATAATGAACGGATAAGGAGAAAATAATATGTTGGATTTTATTAATGATCTCATGACTGATATAAGGAAAACGTGATATCATGATTTTAGTATATAGATTTTTTGGGATTTTGGTTTGTGGAAAGAGTTAACTTTTGACAACATTCGTGTTTTCTCTAAGGTTCTATGGTAATCCATGTTCCAATAATACATGATTGAGGTATTCACATGTTTTGAATGTGACTAACAAGATATATGTTATGATATATGGGGGATAAATGATGGTATGCACATGCTTGGTAGATAACCATTTTAGTAATCATTTTCTTTATACTATAAGATTTTATAGAAGAGTTTTGGATAATCTTATAGAATGGAATGGATTAAGTTATACATAAGATATTATTTTTTAAGGATAGAACTTTTTGATATTATTTATGAAATGTTATAATAGTATAGTTTTAGAAAAATACAACCCATAGGATGGGTGACAACCCATCGTGTCGGAAAAGGATGTGGGAATCGAACCCACAACCGATTTGTGGCAGGCCTTTATCGCCTACCACTGGCCTACAGGAAGTCCCTGGTTTTTAGTAATTAGTTTTATTTTATTAAGTGGTATGATAGATGAATTATAATTCCATTTTTGGAACCATATATGATTAACCTCACAATAGATGGACTTGTGTATATTTAATATCTTGAGCTAACATTTTTTGTGATAGAGACAGATGGAATGACCTATCATTCAATCACATGATCTGTTAATACTTCAATAATGAAAAATTCAACTTCATTTCTTTAAGATATTAAGTGGAAATTGTTCAAGGAATGACCAACGGTGAGATTGTACCAAAATCAAGTAAGTATTTATTCAAATTCAAATTCTTCAACTTTAGGGAAATGATCTTGAAAACCAAAAATGTTTTCCTAGTACCCTGATATCTGATGAATCCGATGGTACCATAGATCATCAAAACTTTATGGATTTGTGATTTTTGGATTTTTAATAGCCATGTTCTCAACCACTCTTCATCAGAACATGACGGTTAGTTTTCTCTTCCATATCCATATTTTCACCTATATTCTCCAATGTGGAAACCCAATGTTGAGTTCCTTTGGGTGACCGTTATGTTTCTAACTTTCCTTTTTAAAATTAGGTTTTAGTATACCTTTTTATGATGTGGGTTTCTATGAATGAAACTTTCAAGTAAAAAACGATTTATAACCCTGATGAATTTGGAGGGCGAAATTCATTTTAAGGGGGGTAGAATGTAACACCCCGAGATTTTATGAGAAATAATTTTTTTTAATTTTATAATGTCTTATTTTGTATGCTACACCAAGATTATCTTGCATTATATATAACACCGTATTATCTTTTAGTATACACAAACACTATTCTTGGCTTGTGTTGCAAGCAAGAGCAACCTTCCTCGATAGCGTGTGTTGTATGCAATAGTGAGTTTCACAAAACAACGATATATTGTTATGAACTAGCCGTTATGAATAGTATTAACTAAAATTTTAATTTTATTACAAAATAAATCATTTTACACATATTTTAGAACATGTTATGAGAACAAAATAAATTTTTCGGGTAAAATAAGTATTTTAAAAAAAATACAGTTTTGCCACCTTTTGATGGCGCACCCACTTTAAATCTAGTTTTTGACACATTTATAAGTTTAATTAGACAAAATAATGTTTTTATTACAATAAGGATATAAAATTTACTTTTTATAAAAAATATATATATATTTCTGTTAACTTTCATATTTTGATGAATAGTAAAATACGCTAATTTTTTTTAAAGAACCTTTTTTATCAAGATAATTTATATGGTTAAATTATAAATGATAATGGTTTTAAAGTATAAATATAATATATTTTTAACATTTAATATAATTTAATTCATTACCATTAATTTTACATTGAATTCATAGGTAAAAACATTTCAGTCTTTTGCAATGTTTTAACTTTTAAAACCCGTTTTCTCAACAGCGGGATTAATTTTAAATTAAATAATTCAACTTCTGTGTTTTGAATTTGGAAAAAAATTTTCCATATTTGGAATCATTAGGTCCTAATTATGTTAATAGGATACTTTTTATTTTTAGACATTATGAATAGTAACTACGGTAAATTTTATTTACTACAGTTAAAAATAAATCGGGTAATTAAGGGTAAAAATAAGATTATAAAATTACCCTAACACCTACCAAAGTTCTATTGGATGAATAACCGTCAACCCATATCACCTAAGGGTCGGAATAGATTCATTTCATGTACTTTTTACCATGAAAAGGATGTAATTATTATTAAAACCAAAGAAAGTGACAACATGTCACTCTCTTGTATCTTATAATTGTAATAATTTTAATTTAGTGATAAACTTAATAGAACATAAAAAATAAAGAGTCACCAGAAAGATAATAAAATTATATACATCATGTAAATTGATTTCTAATTTTTAGTGATTAAATTATTATCATTAATGGTTACACAATTGTGATGTAGAAATTATTTTATTGATTGAAATATCAAATAAATGGTTTTAAAAATATTTAAATAAATACTATATGAACTATTTAATGTGCTCCACAAATTTTCTAGATAAATATGACATGTTATGAATCTATCAATTTTTTTTTCGAAAATATCTTTTTTGTGGATTTTATTTAAATTCAAATAAACAAATAGTGTCAAAATTGATACTATTGATATTTTATAAAAATAACATATTATTAATTTTTTTAAAAATCATAAAAATATTTAAAAATTATAAATTGAAATTTATATGGTCAAAAATGTCATAAATTATCCAATTATGTACAATTAACAACACATAAGTAATTATTTATAACAATTTAAAATTTAGAATAATATTACCACAAATAAAATTAAATAGATTAAATAAGGATAAATAAAAATGATAGGGTTTAAAATAAAATAAAAACGAGTCTAAATTTTATTGGTTGATGACATTACAACCCTATGTCATCTCATCTTATAATTGAGTCTTTTTTGAGGTTTTTATTTGGAGTATGAATTTATTATAAATTAATATTTTTGAGGTTTTCAAAAGTGTCCATCTCCTCTCTTATAAAAGGGAACCTACTCCCTCTCCTATTCACAACATTTTGAGCCTTCAAGAACATCCAAAACCTATCCATTTATCTTTTCCACTTCCCTAGAAACATACTAAATTTCCTGGATTTCTTCAAAGACCAACTTTAGTTCCCTAAGAGGATGCTTAAAAGAGACGCACCGAAGAAGAGATAATATCCTTTAACGATTCTTTCAAATTTATTTCTTCTTAAACTTCATCTTCTTTATTTATTTCATTACAAAGTAATAACATCAGTATCACTAATATACTAATATGTTATTATAAATATAAAACAACCCTATTTCACCTTCTACCCATCCTACGAAAAACGAAATCATCGCGCGTACATACGTACCGAATACCGTCTCCACTTCGTGGTGTAATATGTTTTTCCCCCACCACCATACTTGGATGGATATAATTGGGGGAATAATAACTATATATTATTATTATAACATCATACTGATTCTGATATATTTTATCATCCAATCCAATTCCATTCAATAATTATGGGAACAATATCATCGCTCGTGCGTACGTATGGATTACCGTCTCCACGGTGCGATGAGATTCATTCTCCATGTTAACCATTCCAGAGTGATTATAAAGTATATATAATAAATAATCATGAAATATATGACATAATAATGATTATGGATTTATGTATAGGTTATTTACTTACTTCCATTCAATTTAATAAGGAAACGAAAACAGTGTTCATGTGTACGTACGGCCTACCGTCTCCATGAACGGTGTATTTCATTCCATTTATCGATCTATTATATATATATATATATATATATATTATTCTGACTATATATTATATATAAATAATTTTTTACATTCTGTAATTATGTAAATCAGGATATAATTAATGATATCAAGAACAACAATTCTAAACACGTACGATAAATGAAACGATTTTACCCAAAACGCTGCTTTAACATGGAATTAACAGAAGAATGGGTAATATAAAGTCATAAGTGAATCATATATTATATCATAAATATTATCATGGTTCTGTTACAAGTTAATAAAATGTTTAAAACCACTATACAAGAGTCTCAGACACATATAGAAGAAATTGGACCGAAGGTAAGGGATAATTATTCCAATCTCGTTCTTATCCGAGATTATATATTCGTAAGTATTTACTGGGGTTATATTTATCATCACTGTCCATGTTCTCTAAAAATGTTTTTATAAAATTTTTACTATTCTAACATGTATGTTTAAAGTCATTTTTACCTTTTTTTTACTTCTACCACATGGAATGGAAGAAATCTTTCTTTTTTTACCAAACGATGTACTTTTTGATTTTTCCGACAAAAGTACGAGAAGAATGTTTTTTTCATTTATATGGCATGAACAGATTTTTATGGTTTCATAAATCCTTACTTTCATGAATCTTCCTATACCAGATTTCATGATTATTTTCAATGAAATTATTTTCTTTTAAAATTTCTCGGAATTTTGAGAAAAGAAAATGATTTCGAAGAAGAAAGTATATTTTCCTTAAGAATTCAATTCAAGTGTTTTATCAAAACTATTTTCCATCTAAGATGAAATTATTTAGTATGATTATGTTTTAATTATGATGAATCTATTATTTACATGGTTTTATTTTTCTTATGATGAAATGATATCCATTTGTTTTATAGGGATTATGTTATGATGGGATGATGTTTATGAAACCCATTTTATTATTTGGGTTATGATGATTGATTTATGTTTATTTTGTGGAACACATAAGAATGATTTAATTATGAGATGGGTGGGACATATATCTCCCTCCAATTAATTTGGTAAATATTTATATCTCATGAGATAGACATGGCTGGAATGGAAAGTAAAATCCGGTTCAGCAATACAGGGATAGAACGACAAGTAAACTCAGTTCAGTAATGGATGTTGTCCACTATGATGGTCTTGGTAGAAATGCCTTGGCTACTATGGAAATTATATCCTGTGATTAATGGTTTTCCACAATTACATGTTTTATTCCAATGCTATTTTATCATGATTAATGTTCCTTTATGATCTATGCCTTATGTACTGCCAAGATTTATGTCATTACTCATGATTTTGATGTTTTATGTTCATGTTTTTACATTCAAATGTTTATTGATTGTTTTATGTTCTCCATGTTTACCCTTACTGAGAATTTGACCTCACCCTTTTTATGATTTCTTTTAACTAGGATATAAATAAAGGTTTTAGGTAATAAAACTAAAGGGGGAGATCATTAAGGCAGATGTTGAAGATCTTTCCCCATGATTAGAAGATCATGTTCCATGTTTCCAAATAAACTAAAATATTATGGTCCTTGGGCATCTAGTTTTTTTCATGTGTTAAGTATTTCACAAAAGTAATTTAATGTCTATGTATGTTAATCTTTGGGTCTCTACAGTTGGTATCAGAGCGAAGGTTTAGTTAACCTTTGGAAACTAGGATGCGAAAACTTTAGTGAGATCCCCAGAGATATATCTAAGGTATGTCTAGGGATGTCCATAAGGTTAAGTGTAAAGTATAGGTTACAATCCTAGAATTATGATAATGATCATGAATAACCTAGGATTAAACCTAAGATGTTAGAGATTGAAATTAATCCCCCTAGATTATGTTGTTTTCTTAGTATGATATTTTCCTATCACACTATTATTTTTGGGTTTTAGAAGATGGATGGAACCTGAAGGAACCGTGTAGCTCAATCTAATGGAAAATGCAATGATTGTCCTGCTGAACAAACCAATGTTATATGAGATGGAGTGAAAATTTTTATTACTATACTTACACAAGATATGAATCATTATGGACTTCCAAATGAGCAGAGAAGGGAACAATATTCTTTTGAGTCTTTCATGAGGCTACATCCACCTTCTTTCAATGGGTCTCCTAATCCAATTGTTGTTGAACAATGGATCAGTACCATAGAAATGATATTTTCCATACTTCACTATTTAGAGCATCAAAAAGTCATTTTGGTTGTTTACCTTTTAGAAGATGAAGCAGACCATTGGTGAACTCTAATTAAGAATACAAGGCCCCAAGATGAAATTTAATTTATAAAATGGGATGAGTTCAAGAACATGTTTTTCAATAAGTACATCCCTCGTATTCTTCGAAAAAATATAGAAAGGGAGTTCCTTGAGATTAAGAAAAAGGATGATAAATATATTGGTATATACAAGGCTAATTTTACAAGGCCTGTAAGGAATGAATCTGGCTTTATAATCCAACCTGAAAGTAATGTTGATCGATTCTTTAGTGGATTAAAACTAAGTCTTCGAAGGGCATTAACTATAAGAGACTTCAGTAGCTATGAAGAAATTGTGTGTTGTGATATCAAGGTAGAAATAGAAGTTGGTGTTACATATCCATCTCATGGTTTTGACAAGAAATGAAAGATATAGTTAAAGGAAAATCTCATAACTATGGTGAAAAGAAGAAAAATGTTTTGTTATTATCACAGTGTGGAAAGAAGCATGGTGGAGATTGTCTTAAAGGGACTATAAAATGTTTTAAGTGTGTAAAAGAAGGTCATAGAGCAGCTGAGTGTCAAAGTAATGGGAAAAAGGTAGTTAATGATGTGAATAGAGAAAAGACTATAGAGAGCGCACCAATAACACTTCAATGCTACAAGTGCAAGGAGATGGGGCATTATGTTATCCAATGCCCTAATCCAAGGGTTAATGATGATCGAAATCAACAACCTCTTAAGGAAAAGTACAAAGGGAAGTCACATGTGATCACTATTAGTGATATTTAGCATGACAACGATGTGGTGGAATGATTAAGTTTTTATGTAACGGGATTCCAAAATAGTGCAGTGGAATCTCATTTATAGTATCGTGGAGTATTGGAATATCTATGTATTAGTTTGTTTTGGTTTTTAATGATTGTATGGTACCAGTAACCATGAAAAGTGATTGAAATATATTTTTAAAGTAGATGATATGTGAATAATGAAGGGATAAGGAGAAAATAATATGTTGGATGTAACGACCCGAATCTGGAGCCCTTCCACTGGTGCCCAGTACCCGGTTCTCCACATGATCTCAAGCGCATTTCCCTAAAATCCATAGGCCTCCGACTAGCAGCGAGGGCATTGGTGAGTCAGTGGGGAAAGTATGACCTCATTTGGTAAAGTATACAGCAGAAGAATAAGCATAAACAATAGCGGAAGTAGTAAATAGCATGCAACAACTGAACTGAAAGTAAAAGCACTGTCTGATATAATAATGATGCAGAATGGTACATGTATCTATGAAAAGCAGTAATCAAAAGAACATGATGAAATACAACTGAAACCAAAGTACTAAATGTAAATAGCAACTCCAGTAGCATTGCGGGCCAAGGACCGTTCCCATGCTCTCCAGTTCCGACTAGAAATCAAGTACCTGAGGTAGAAGGGCCACAATCCCTACCTATACCTGCAACCATATAATTTGTTTGGGGCGAAAAACAGGACCCAAACACGGTGTGAGACTAATCCCAGTAGGCAACCACAACAAGATTTGTGCCCTATTGTCAATGAGTGATATAGAAAAAGTAAAGTTAAATAAAAGAAGTAAACAATTCTACCAGTTACCATTCACATTCATTTAATTACACAACCAGGGAAACCCAGCAAATTTTCTAGTCCAAGATAAGCAAGTAACACAACAGGTATCTAAAAAGACTACCTAACACAAGCAGTACAAAACCCAAGCCTGTTCTTTGGCTTGGTGGACTCGTCACAACCAACCATCAAGAATACACACACTGACTCTCTAGGTGGCTAAAACTAGCAGATCCCTATAGTCCAGTCAATAAACAAGGCACAGACACTCTGGGAAGATCTTACGAAAATTCCCCTATGGTCTTGCAAAAATAGCTACAGACTCTCTGAGGAAGCACTTACGTCTAATTCCTCCTATGGTATCGATGCATGGGTAAACTAAGAACACTCTTGTGAAGCACAAAGTCCGATTCCCATTGGTCCTGTGTATGAAACTAAAACCAACAGACCCTCTAGGGAAGTACTTAATCGTCTATTCCCTCTTTGATCTCCCACACCAGGTTCCCACAGCCCTGAGCAGTCCAGTCGTGTGTAATCAACTGTTAGCAGCCCTAAGTAAGTTAAAAAACTACTTGGATAATAGCTAACATACTTCAAAAGCATTCCAACAGCATGCAACACATGAAAATAGTGATAACAAGTAAACTAACAATTGCAATGGGGTTTCCACACAGGCAACGGTGCCAAACAGAGATAAACATCCAAAAAGGGGAGGAAAACACCCATGGGGTGATCCTCAAACATGTAACCAAGCATAAATTAGCAGCAATTCATCATAATCTAATAAGAAATCTAGGCAGATAAACAATAGGATCAAAATCCTAAACCCGGGATACCTGATACGTGGGTATCTGGCACTTTTGCAACCAAAACTCAAATAATTTCAACGTAAGGCAACAAACCACCTACCTATATCCTCAATGATCGATATACTTGAACCTCGGCCTGTGAATCAGCCTAGAACAAAGTATTTTTGCCAAAATGTCTAAAACGTTTATCCTCAGATAACTCACACGAGAGAGGGAATCAGAAAACGAGGCTAAAGAAGAACCAAAAACTCACCGTTGCGATTCTTCTGCAACCAACGAAGTTTGATTTGGACAAATGGTGACAGATCGGTGGATCAGAGAAGAAAAAACCTCCTCGAATGTTCTGAATGGAATTAGGTGGAGAAGAAGATGTTTCCCATCATTAGTCATGACCCCGGGTCGATTAATGAAAGAAAAAAAAGTACATGGCGTGTACTCTTAAAGTACACGGCGTGTAGTGGGTTTTTCCGTACTCCGCCAAAATTGGTCTCCATGTCACCCTTATACACCGTGTGTGTGTATCGGACATGGCCAATCACATGGCTTCGAGCGGAAGAGGAGTACACGGCGTGTACTCATAAAGTACACGACGTGTACTCTGAAAATTTCCAGATTCTCCATTTTTCCTTAAAAAGCCCATAAAAGAGATCTGTACCTGAAACCGATGCTCCGGGTTCTTACAAACATCCCCCCTTAAATAAATTCATCCTCGAATTTCCCTAGCAAGGTGTAGAAGAAGAAACCTTGAAAAAATCTAGCCACTGTGATCGCATATCAGCTTCCCTCTCCCAAGTCACATCCTGTATACGGCTATGCTGCCATAGCACCCATACCAGAGGAACAGACCGGCCACAAAGTAATTTTGCACTACGATCAACAATCCTGATAGGATGCTCTTCTAAAGACACATCCTGCTCCAACTCAACCTCCTTGGGTTGAAAAACATGAGACGGGTCTGAGAAATACCATCGAAGCTGAGAAACATGAAAGACATCGTGCATAGCCTGGTATCTCTGAGGTAACTGAAACCTATAATCAACTAGGTCGACTCTCTCCAGAACCTCAAACGGCCCGATGTATCTCAGTGAAATAATACCATGTCTCTGAATCCTCTTGTGTCCCAACCTCGGTGCAACATGCAGGAAAACCTGATCCCCGACCTTGAACTCCAGAGGTCATCTACGCTGATCCACATAAGACTTCTGTCGAGACTGTGCTATTTTCATCCTCTTCTGAATCAGCTCTATCTGCTCTGAAGTCTCCTGAACAAGACGAGGTCCCAGCAAAGCTGCCTCTCCTGCCTCTAGCCAGCATAAAGGTGATTGGCATGGCTTACCATACAATGCCTCGTAAGGTGCCATCTGAATAGTCGCCTGAAAACTGTTGTTGTAGGAAAACTCCACCAGAGGAATATGCTTCTCCCAAGAACCGCCAAAGTCTATAATGAAAGCTCGAAGCATATCCTCAAGCACATGGATTGTACGCTCATACTGGCCATCAGTCTAGGGATGTTATGATTTACTCAAAAGTACATGTGTACCCACCACCCTCTGTAGCCCTTGCCAGAAGTGCGAAGTAAAACGTGCATCCATGTCTGAAAAAATGGAGTGTGGAACTCCATGTAGACGTACAATCTCTCAGATATACAACCGTACCAGCTCATCAACACTGAAGGTCTCCTTGATCGGCAAGAAGTGTGAAACCTTCATGAGCCTGTCCACTACAACCCAAACTGCATCATTTCCTCGAGGCGATCTCGGTAAACCTGTCACAAAGTTCATCGCGACATCATTCCATTTCCACTCAGGAATGGGTAACTGCTGCAAAAGCCCTGCTGGTTGCTGATGCTCTGCCTTCACCTACTGACAGGTGGAACACCGCATAACAAAACCATCCACATCCTTCTTCATACCTGGCCACCAATACTGACGGTGCAAGTCTTGGTACATTTTGGTGACACCATGATGAACTGCCCAAGACGAAGTATGAAACTCATGCATCAGCTTCTCAAGTATGTCTGCTGAAACCCATACGCGGCCATGAAAACGTATCACCTCGTCATCTCCCACTGTCCACCCTGGAGTAGGGTCTCCATCTGACACACCCTCCCGTAGGACTAGGCCTTCAGGGTCTGATAGTTGCCTCATTTGAACTCAATCAAAAAGGTTAGAGGTAACAGCTACATAAGAAATGATCGTCTGACCCTGTATGTCATGCACCTCCAAATGCATCTCAGAGAATAGATCCATGAGCTTCCACTCACTGTTGGCCTCCGAAACTGCCTGTAACTGAGTCCTCCTGCTCAGTGTGTCTGCCACAGCATTGCCTTTCTCAGGTGTATAAGCAAGCTCAAAGTTGAAAGACTATAAGTACTCGATCCACCTCTGTTTTCTCAGATTCAACTCATTCTGTGTAAAGATATACTTGAGGCTCTTGTGGTCAGTATATACCATGAAATGCTCTCCCATGAGATAGTGCCTCCAACAATGCAAGGCATGAACAACAGTATCCAACTCCAGATCGTGTGTAGGATATTTCTTCTCATGTGGGATCAACTGCCGAGATCCATACGCGACAACACAATCTTCCTGCATAAGCATTGCTCGAAGACCGATGCCAGAGGCATCACAGAAAACTGTATAACTCTTTCCCGGATCTAGAAAAACTAGAATCGGTGCTGAATTCAATCTCCCCTTCATCTCCTGGAAGGCTGAGTCGCAAGCTTCTGACTAAACGTACTTCACACCCTTCTTATTCAAGACCATCAACGGTGCTGCTAAGCGTGAGAAGTCCTGTATAAACTTCATGTAGTAACCAGTCAGCCCCAAGAAGCATCGTACCTCGAAGAAATTCTTCGGCTGCTCCCAGGTGACTAATGCTCTCACCTTCTCTACGTCTACTGACACTTCTGTCTCTGAGATGACATGACCCAGGAAGTGAATCTCATCCATCCAAAAGTGACACTTTGAGAGCTTAGCATATAGCTGATGCTCTCTCAGTGTACTCAACACGATCTCAAGATGGGTAGCATGGTCGTTTTGAGTGTGAGAGTACACCAAGATATCGTCCACAAAGACAACAATGAAAGAATCTAAGTAAGGATGGAAAACTCTATTCATTAGTTCCATGAATACTATCGGTGTGTTCGTGACACCAAAAGGCATAACCAAATACTCGTATAGACCATACCTGCTTCGGAAAGCTGTGGGAGGTATATCAGATGGTCTGACCCGCAACTGATGATAGTCGGATCTCAAGTCGATCTTCGAGAACACCCTAGCTCCTCGAAGCTGATAAAAAAGATCATTAATCCTCGGCAATGGATATCGGTTCTTGACAGTCAACTGGTTCAGCTTCCGATATTCCACACAAAGTCGTAAGGTACCATTCGCCTTCTTCGCAAACAACACAGGTGAAGCCCAAGGGGAAGTATTGGGTCAGATGAAACCCTTAGCCTGCAACTCCTCCAACTGTTTCTTGAGCTCTTGCAACTCAAGCGTAGACACCCTATAAGGAGGTATGGATACCAGTGCGGCTCTTGGAACAAGCTCAATCGAGAAGTCTACCTCACGCTTCGGAGGCAAACCTGAGAAGTCTTCTGGAAAGACATCTGGAAAATGGTCGACTACTGGAGGAAAATCCATATGAGAGGTCCCCTGATCATCCAGATATAAACTAGCAATCTGGGTCATAACTCTGCCCAACCCATGATGCTCTGGTCCATCTCTTCTTGCCTGGACATCCCATTCGCCCTTTTGAAGAAAATACCCACCCTCTGGTGACGTGAAACTCACCCTAAGGTGATAACAGTCGACAAAGGCCCGAAAAGGAACTAGCCAGTCTATTCCGAGAATGACATCATAACCTGTCATCTCCAGGACATAAAGATCTCACACGAAGTGACACCCACCAACCTCAAGGGGGCACTCTTTGCACTGACGCAATTTAGAAGTTCTATGTCCCAAAGGAGTGTCTAGTGCCAAGTTTTCCTCAGAAGTAAGGATAGTGATTCTAAGGCTCTCCAGATTGTGCATAGAAATAAAGCTATAAGAAGCTATGATATCAAAAAGTGCAGAAGATAAAAATGAGGCTACTAGGATCGTACCTCTAACTGTGGAAGGTCCAGGATCTTGCTCCCGATGAATATGCTCTATTGCAAACGCCTGGCCAGTACCGCGGCCCTATGTAGCAGCCTGATATCCCTGAGCTGATCCTCCCTAAGACTGACCACCGCATCCATGGCCTCAACCTTGGCCTGAATGACCTAAAGAACTCCAGCCCCCATTCTACTACAGGACTGGTAATCCTGCTCCTGCACGAGGAGTAGAAACAGAACCTCCTTCACTAGCTGCTGGAAGAAGAACCCTGCAAAAACGCTGCAGATGACCCATCTTGCTGCAAGCTCGGCACTCCACTGGATCCCTCGGGCATGGAGGCTTCTTATTCCCGCTCTTTCTGCACTGATAGAACACCACATGGTTTCCATAAGGAAGATATCATCTACTAGAATATATACCTCGCTTCCTCGAGTCACCTCGAGTAGACTCTCGGTGGCACTTCCTGCTGTCAGTATGAAATGACTCAGCCTTGGATGTTGAACCACCCTAGTCAACAGCTCCAGTCTCCCTCATATTTATTTGGGTGATCAGCGCCTGGTTGACTATCAGAGTAATATAAGTAAACTGAAAAATCTTCACCTGTGATCTGATCTCTGGTTTGAGGCCTTCCTCAAACTTCCTCGCCAAAAATAGCTCGTCATTTCCCAGAACGGGAGTGAAACTCTGTAACTCAGTGAAGCGGGAGGAATACTCCATAACCAAAAGAGTACCCTGCTGCAGGTTCATGAACTCCTTGGCCCTATCGGCCCTCAGCATCGCTGGATAGAAGTAGTCAAAGAACGTATGCTGGAATTCGTCCCAAGCCATAGTCTGCTGGCGCCCTGCCTGTGAGACTATATCCCACCATCTCTTGGTAGAATCTCACAGCATGTAAGTCGTGAGCTTCACCCGTATGTCTGGGGGTGTCTCCAGATGATCGAAGATGGAAATCATGGTTTCTAGCCATGACTCTGCAACCTGAGGTCCTCTCTCCCCTATGAAATTGGGAGGATGATGCTGCTGGAAGACTCGTGTCAGCTCTGCCATAGATGGGGTAGGATGCTGAGCTCCCTGGAAGGTCTGCATGAACCTCATGAAACCCTCTCTGAACTAAGCATTTGCACCAGTGTCCAGAATCACTGCAGGTGCCATATCTAGAACAATCGATGGAACTACTGGTAGTCCCTAGTCTGTCGTATCATTCGTACGGTCACTGCCTAGTTCCTGATGTGCAACGGGAGGATGTCTTGGTGCCATAACCCTAAAAGGTCAAAAGCACACTCCAGATTTAAGATTAACAAGGACAGAAAACACAAGAATATAAAACAGGAACAGGAGAGAGAAACACTTAAATTTTTAAAACAAGACTACACGGCGTGTATTTAAGATACATGTCGTGTTTGTTAAAACCATTTTCATGGAATGCAATTCTGCCACCATTGGTCGTGTAACATTCCAGACTACACGGCGTGTTTTACATAAAACATGATGTGTACTTGGACTCCACTCCCCTGACCGAGTATCCGTGCATGGCTAACCTACACAGTCCTCCAAAATCTAGACTACACGGCGTGTGCGCTAAGGACACGGCGTGTACAATCCAGGCTTCGGCGACCCGTGTAGTAGGTTACAAGACCAGCCACATGGATAACCCCTTACACGGTGTGTTCCGAACAAACACGGCGTGTATAAGGATAGATCACACCAACCCGTGTTGTTCGTGACACGGTCGGGTACCAAGTAGAATACTACACGGCATGTTCTTATAACACACGGCGTGTACTAGACAAGATCGGTGACCCGTGTGGCAGGTTACACAGCCGGCTACACGGCTGACCCCTACACTGCTTGTTCTGAACAAACACAGTGTGTATAAGGATGGATAACACCGACCCGTCTTGTTCGTGACACGGTCGGGTACCCAGAAGAAACCTACACAGCGTGTTCTTAAAACACACGGCGTGTACTACACAATTTTCACCGACCAGTGTTGTTAGTGACACAGCCGGGTACATGGTTGACTACTACACGGCGTGTACTTATAGTACACAGCGTGTCCCCAAAGACTTTCGGACACCCCATGTTTTTGTTTACACAGATAGTAACACGGTTTAAAAACTACACGGCGTGTATGAATAAAGTACATGCCGTGTATTCTGGGTTTTTCCGGGATGTAGCTCTGAAACTACTTTAAGCTCCAGAAACACTGAAAAACAACCAGTTATGTGCCAAATTCCGATCCGTGGGGGGCCATACTCCCGGAAAATCAAAACTTGGCATCATTACAATGCATACAACAAGTAAACAGTATAAAAACAATGATCCTCCAAATTCCGATCCTCGAGGGCCCATAACACCTCCAAGACCAGATCTTGGAGCCCATGCTAAACAGGCTGTAAAAGAAGTAATACTCTATCAGCGCAACAAGTATTTCTATCACAGAAAACTACCACAACGTCATGCATAATCTATCACGGAAACTATCACAATAGCATGCAATTATAATTCACCCTAGATGGCATGGTAAAATGTATGAAAAGTGATTTCCTACCCAGTCCCTACATGATGCATGAGATGGAACACCCTCATCTCATCGGGTTGCAACCAAATAGAACTGTAATCATATAAATTGTAACAACACAAAACATGTGCATCCCCCAACGGTGAAATATAATAAACTGTTACTCCTGAAAAAACTGAAAATTGCAATTACAAGGTAATATAGTTTTTCCCTGTATGCGGGTTAATTACTCCCGGGCATAGTTAAGTACTAAATACCATTTTTTTCATATCCATGGCTATTTTCGAAAACCAGTAAGAAATAGTAAAGAAATAAAACTCCTCTAATACCACTTTGTAACAACCTGAATCTGGAGCCCTTCCACTAGTGCCCCGTACCCGGTTCTCCACATGACCTCAAGCGCGTTTCCCCAAACGCCTGAGGCTGCCGACTAGCAGTGAGGGCCTTGGTGAGTTAGTGGGGAAACTATTCCCTCATTTGGTAAAGTATATAGTAGAAGAATAAGCATAAACAATAGCGGAAGCAGTAAATAGCATGTAACAACTGAACTGAAAGTAAAAGCACTGTCTGATATAATAATGATGCAGAATGGTACATGTATCTATGAAAAGCAATAAGAAAAACAACATGCTGAAATACAACTGAAACCAAAGTACTAAATGTAAACAGCAACTCCAGCAGCATCGTGGGCCAAGGCCCGGTCCCATGATCTCCAACTCTGACTAGAAATCAAGTACCCGAGGTAGAAGGGCCACAATCCCTACCTATACCTACAACCATATAATTTTTTTGGGCTGAAAAACAGGACCCAAACAGGGTGTGAGACTAATCCCAGTAGGCAACCACCACAAGATTTGTTCCCTATTGTCAGTGAGTGATATAGAAAAAGTAAAGGTATATAAAAGCAGTAAACAATTCTACCAATTACCATTCACATTCATTTAATTACACAACCAGGGAAAACCAGCAATGTTTCTAGTCCAAGATAAGCAAGTAACAGAACAGGTATCTAAAAATACTACCTAACACAAGCAGCAAAAAAACCAAAGCTTGTTCTTGGGCTTGGTGGACTCGTCACAACCAACCATCAAGAATACACTCACTGACACTCTGGGTGGCTAAAACCAGCAGATCCCTATAGTCCAGTCAATAAACAAGGCACAAACACTCTGGGAAGCTCTTACGTCAATTCCCCTATGGTCTTGAAATGATAGCTACAGACTCTCTGAGGAAGCACTTACGTCTAATTCCTCATGTGGACTTGATGCGTGGGTAAACTAAGAACACCCTTGGGATGCACAAATTCCTATTCCCGTAGGTCTTGCGTATGAAACTAAAACCAACAGACCCTCTAGGGAGGCACTTAATCATCTATTCCCTCTTTGATCTCCCGCACCAGGTTCCCACAGCCCTGAGCAGTCTAGTCGTGCGTAATCAACTATTAGAATCCCTAAGTAAGTTAAACAACTACTTGGCTAATAGCTACCATACTTAAAAAGCGTTCCAATAGCAGGCAGCACATGAAAACATTGATAACAAGTAAACTAACTATTGCAATGGGGTTACCTCACAGGAAACGGTTCCAAATGGTGATAAACAGCCAAATAGGGGATGAAAACACCCATGGGGTGATCCTCAAACATGCAACCAAGCATAAATTAGCATCAATTCATCATAAGATAACAAGAAATCTAGGCAGATAAACAATAGGATCAAAATCCTAAACTCGGGATACCCGATACATGGGTATCTGACACTTTTTCAACCAAAACTCAAAGAACATCAACGTAGGGAAACAAACCACCTACCTCGATCCTTGATGATCGATATACTTGAACCTCAGCCTGTGAATCGTCCTAGAATGGAATATATCTACAGAAACATCTAAAATGTTCATCCTCAGATAACTCGCATAAGAGAAAGAATCAGAAAACGAGGCTAAAGAAGAACCAAGAACTCACTGATGCAATTCTTCTGCAACCGAAGGAGTTTTATTCGGACAACCGGTGATAGATCGGTGGCTCAGAGAAGAAATGGCCTCCTCAGACGTTCTGGATGGAATTAGGCGGAGAAGAAGATGTTTCCCGTCATTAGGCGCAACCCCGGGTCGATTAATGAAATAAAAAAATGTAAACGTCGTGTACTCTTAAAGTACATGGTGTGTAGTGGGTTTTTCCTTACTCCGCCAAAATTGGTCTCCACATCACCCCTACACACTGTGTGTGTGGCTCGAACACGGCCAATCACACGGCTTTGAGCAGTAGAGGAGTACACGGCGTGTACTCATAAAGTACACGGCGTGTACTCTAAAAATTTTCAGATTCTCCATTTTTCCTTAAAAAGCCCATAAAAGATATCTGTACCTAAAACCGAAGCTCCAGGTTCTTACATTGGATATTATTAATGATCTCATGACTAATATAAGGAAAAATTGATATCATGATTTTAGTATATAGATTTTTTGGGATTTTGGTATGTGGAAAGAGTTAACATTTTACAACATTCGTGTTTTCTCTAAGGTTCTATTGTAATTCATGTTCTAATAATACATGATTAAGGTATTCACATGTTTCGAATGTGACTAACAAGATATATGTTAAGATATATGGGGGATAAATGATGGTATTCACATGCTTGGTAGATAACCATTTTAGTAATCATTTTCTTTATACTATGAGATTGGATAGAAGTATTTTGGATAAGCCTAAAGAATGGAATAGATTAAGTTGTACATCAGATAGTATTTTTTAAGGCTAGAACTTTTTTATATTATTTCTGAAATGATATAATAGTATATTTTTAGAAAAAGGAAAACCCATAGGATGGGCGACAACCGATTGTGTCAGACAAGGATGTGGTAATCGAACCCACAACTGATGTACGGTAGGCATTTATCGCCTACCACTGGACTATAGAATGTCCCTGGTTTGTAGTAATTAGTTTTATTTTATTAAGTGGTATGATAGATGAAGTATAATTCCATTTTTGGAACCATATACGATTAACCTCACCATATATGGACTTATGTATATTTAATATCTTGAGCTAACCTTTTTTGTGATAGATACAGATGGAATGACCTATCATTCAATCACATGATCTGTTAATACTTAAATAATGAAAAATTAGACTTCATTTATTTAAGATATTAAGTGGAAATTGTTCAAGGAATAAACAACGGTGAGATTGTACCAAAATCAAGTAAGTATTTCTTCATATTCAAATTCTTTAGCTTTAGGGAAATGATCATAAAAAGCAAAAATGTTTTCCTAGTACCCTCATATCTGATGAATTCGATGGTACCTTAGATCATAAAAACTTTATGGATTTGTGATTATTGGCATTTTCCTAGCCATGTTCTCAACCACTCTTCATCAGAACATGATTTTTCGATTTCTCTTCCATATCCATATTTTCACATATATTCTCCTATGTGGAAACTCAGAGGTGAGTTACTTTGGGTGACAGTTATGTTTCTAACTTTCCTTTTTAAAATTAGGGTTTAGTATTCCTTTTTATGATGTGGGTTTCTATGAAAGAAACTTTCAAGTAATAAATGATTTATAACCCCGATGAATTTCAAGGGAGAAATTCATTTTAAGGGGGGTAGAATGTAACACCCCGAGATTTTATGAGAAATAATTTTTTTTTAATTTTTTGATGTCTTATTTTGTACACTACACCAAGATTATATTGCATTATACGTAACACCGTATTATCTTGTATTATACGAAAACACTATTCTTGGCTTGTGTTGCATGCAAGAGCGACCTTCCTCGATAGCGTGTGTTGTATGCAATACCGAGTTTCACAAAACAATGATATGTTGTTATGAACTAGCTGTTATGAATAGTATTAACTAAATTTTGAATTTTATTACGTTATAATTAATTTTACACATATTCTAGAACAGGTTATGAGAACAAAATAAATTTTTCGGGTAAAATAAGTATTTTTTAAAAAATGCAGTTTTGCTGCCTTTTGATGGCGAACCCTCTTTAAATATAGTTTTTGACACATTTATAAGTTCAATTAGACAAAATAATCTTTTTTATTTCAATAATTATATAAAAATTTCCTTTTGATAAAAAAATTATATTTTTCTGTTAACTTTCATATTTTGATGAATAGTAAAATACACTAAATTTTTTTAAAAAACAACTTTTTTCATAAAGATAATTTGTATGGTTAAATTATATATTTTAATGGTTTTAAAGTATAAATTGAATATATTTTTAACATTTAATATAATTTAAGTCATTACCATTAATTTTACATTTAATTCATAGGTAAAAACATTTCAATCTTTTGCAACATTTTAACTTTTAAAACCCGTTTTCTCAACAGCGGGATTAATTTTAAATTAAATACTGCAACTTCTGTGTTTTGAATTTGGAAAAATGGATTAAATATTTGGAATAATTATGTCCAAATTATTTTAATTCGCTACTTATTTATTTTTAGACATTATGAATAGTAACTACGGTAAATTTTATTTACTACAGTTAAAGGTAATTCGGTAATTCAGGGTAAAAATAAGATTATAAAATTACCCTAACACCTGCCAAAATTCTATTGGATGAATAAAAGTAGAACCATATCACCTAAGGGTAGGAATAGAATCATTTCATGGAAATTTTACCATGAAAAGTATGTAATTATTATTAAAACCAAAGAAAGTGACAATATGTCACTCTCTTATATCTTATAAGTGTAATAATTTTAATTTAGTGATAAAATTCATAAAACTTCGAACATAAGTAATCACCAGAAAGATAATAAAATTATATACATCATGTGAATTTATTTATAATTCTTAGGGATTAAAATATTATCATTAATGGTGACACAATAGTGATGTAGAAATTATTTTATTGATTGAAATATCAACTAAATGGTTTTAAAAATATTGAAATAAATATTATATGAACTATTTAATGTTCTCCACGAATTTTCTAGATATATATGACATTTTATTAATCTATTTAATATTTTGGTTCAAACATATCTTCTATGTGGATTTTATTTAAATTCAAATAAATGAATGGTGTCAAAATAGACACTATTGATATTTTATAAAAATAACATATTATTAAATTGTTTAAAAATCACAAAAAAAATTAAAAATTAAAAATTAAATTTTATATGGTCTAAAATGTCATAAAGTATCCAATTATGGACAATTCACTACACATAAGTAATAATTTATAACAGTTTAAAATTTAGAATAATATGACCACAAATAAAATTAAATAGATCAAATAAGAATAAATCAAAATGATAGGGTTTAAAGTAAAATTAAACAGGTATAAATTTTATTGGTTGCTGAGATTAAAACCCTATCTCATGTCATATTCTAATTGATTCATTTTTGGAGGTTTTTAAGTGGGGTATGAATTTATTATAAATTAATATTTTTGAGGTTTCCAAAAGTTCCCCTCTCCTCTCTTATAAAAGGGAACCTCCTCCCTCTCCTCTTAAAAACATTTCGAGCCATCAAGCTCGGCCAAAACCTATCCATTTCTCTTATAAACTTACCTAGAAACATACTAGAGGTACTGGTTTTCTTCAAAGACCAACCTTAGTGCCCTAAGAGGATGTTTAGAAGAGACACGTTGAAGAAGAGGTAATATCCTTTAACGATTCATTCAGATTTATTTCTTCTTCAACATCCTCCTCTTTGTTTATTTCATTATAAAGTAATAACATCAGTATCAATAATATAGTGATATGTTATTATAAATATTAAACAACCCAATTTCACCTTATACCCATCCTACAAAAAACAAAATCACTGCGCGTGCGTACGTACGGAATACCGTCTCCACACCGTGGTGTAATCTGTTTTTCCACCACCACCATACTTGGATGGATATAATTGTGGGAATAATAACTATATAGTATTATTATAACATCATAATTATTATGATATATTATATCATCCACTCCAATTCCATTCAATAATTATGGTAATGATATCATCACTCGTGCGTACGTACGGATTACCTTCTCCACGACGCGATTAGATTAATTATTCATGTTAACCATTACAGAATGATTATAAAGTATATATAATAAATAATCATGAAATATATGACATAATAATGATAATTTATTTATTTATATTTTATTTACTTACTTCTATTCAATTTAATAAGGAAATGAAAACAGCGTTAATGAGTACCTACAGCCTAACGTCTCCATGAACGGTGTATTTCATTCCATTTATCGATCTATTATATATATATATATATTATTCTGAATATATATTATATATAAATAATTTTTTACATTTTGGAAGTAAGTAAGTCATGATATAATTAATTATATCAAGAACAAAAAGTCCAAACACGTATGATAAATGAAACGATTTTACCCAAAACACTGCTTTAACAAGGAATTGACAAAAGAACGGGTAATATAAAGTCATAAGTGAATCACATATGATATCATAAATATTATTATGGTTCTGTTACAAGTTAATAATTTTTTTAAACCCAATATATAGGAGTCTCGGACACATATGGAAGAAATTGGATCTAAGGTAAGAGATAATTATTCCAATCTCATTCTTATCCGAGATTGTTTATTCGTAAGTATTTACTGGGGTTATATTTATCATTGATGTACATGTTTTCTAAAAATGTTTTCATAAAATTTTTACTATTCTTCCATGTATGTTTAAATTCATTTTTACCCTTTTTTACTTCTACCACATGGTATGGAAGGAATCTTTCTTTGTTTACCATACGAGGTACTTTTTTATTTTTCTGGAAAAAGTACGAGAAGAATGTTTTCTAACTTATACGGAATGAACAGATTTTTAAGGTTTCATAACTCCTTATTTTCATGAAGATTTCTGTACAAGATTTAATGATTATTTTCAACAAAATTATTTTCTTTTAAAATTACACGTCATTTTGAGAAAAGAAAATTATTTTGAAGAAGAAAGGATATTTTCCTCAAGAATTCATTTCAAGTGTTTTATCAAAACTATTTTCCATCTAAGATGACATTATTTAGTATGTTTATGTTTCAAGTATAATATCATTATTATTTACAGGGTTTTATTTTTCTTATGATTAAATTATATCCATTTGTTTTACAGGCATTATGTTATGATGGGATGATGTTTAGGAAACCCATTTTATTCTTTGGGTTATGATGATTGATTTATGTTTATTTTGTGGCACACATAAGAATGATTTCATTATTAGATGGGTGGGACATATATATCCCCCCAATGCATTAGGTAAGTATTTATATCTTATGATATAGACATTTCTATAAGGGAAAGTAAAATCTAGTTCAGTAAAACAGGGCATGAATGGCAAGTAAACCCAGTTTAGTAATGGACTTTTTCCACTATGATGGTCTTGGTAACAATTACTTGGATACTAGAGAAATCATATCATGTGATTAATGGTTTTCCAAAATTAAATGTTTTATTCCAATGATATTTTATCATGATTAATTTTACTTTATGATCTATTCTTTATGTACTACCAAGATTTATGTCATTACTCGTGATTTTGATGTTTTATGTTGATGTTTTTACACTCAAATGTTTATGGATTATTTTATGTTCTCCATGTTTACCCTTACTGAGAATTTGAGCTCACACTTTTTATGTTTTCTTTTCCCCAAGATATAAATAAAGGTTTTAGTTAAGAAAACAAAAGGTAAATATCTTTAAGGGAGATGTTGAAGATCTTTCTCCATGATTAGAAGATCATGTTCCGTGTTTCAAAAGACACTAAACTATTATGATCCTTGGGTGTCTGTTTTTGTCATTTATTAAGTATTCCACAAAATTAATGTAATGACTATGTATTTCAAGCTTTGGGTCTCTACAAATATGATTCGTCAAAAGATTTATAATAAATTTATATTTATTATACAGGTGGTTTGAATGAGTACGATGAGATTCAAGACACAAGTTAAGGGAATTTCATCTCAATTTTTATATACGTGAGAAACATGCCATGTTCACCACTCTTTTATTTTGTGTGGTGTATATAATTACCATAGATGATTTATATTATTATTATTATAAATTTTATGGGTATTTCTATGTCCACTCTATGATATTTCGTTCATTAGGATTGTGTTTAAAGATTTACCAAATAGGTAAGATAGTTTTGCCTCAAGTTTTTTTCTTTGATAAAAATGTTTTGTTATCCACCTTCATTATTTCATAAGATGTATTTTATATTTTATATCATGAATCTCATTATATACATTTTATTTTAAGGATCATGTCATTTAATTTTCTTACATGGAGGGCATGATCCCAATTTTCTAAGTGATAATTGTTTGTTGAAACAATCTCATCACTTTTCGATATTACTTATGATTATGCTTCAATTAATGAAATATAAAAATACATATCTCAAGAATACTAATGAATTTTCTTATTCTCTATTTATTCAATATATCTTCATGTATTAGTACCATTTTTTCCACTCTTTGTTACTTTAGATAATGTTTTATCTAAAATATGAATGTCTCTCTCTTCAGTCAAAAATCTATTCTTATAAAAAAACATGTTTTCAAAAAAAATCAAAAAAAATAATAATATATTTGAAGCACATTTTCAAAAAAAATTATTTCAAAAACATATTGTAGTTTTCAATTCTTCCTTTATATGTTTTAAAAATCTATTTTCAATGAAATGGGTTTTCAAAAGGTTGTATGTTTTAAAAAGTATTTCTCAAAGAAGAAAGGATGTTTTCCACAAGAAATGTTTTTAAAAGATATTTCAAATATATTTCCCATCTAAGATGACATTCATTGGTGTTACTCATGAATTAATGGGTAAATTATTAAATTTTTTATTCATATTATTTCTTTGAATAGGATATGTTTTGATGGAATGATGTTGATGAAAACTCTTTCTGTTTCAAGGGTTATATTCTTTTAAAACCCACTTTTTTCATGGGTTATATTAGAATGAAATGATTATGAAACCTATATTCTTACACAGGTTATTATATGATTACATTTTTTTAGTACCCATTTCATTTCATGGGTTATTATATGGTTATTTATGATCTTGTGGCATAGGTATGTTTTATTTCATTATGAGATGGGAGTGACCTATATAACCCTCCAATGCATTGGGTAATGATTTATATCATAACCCATTTAATTTCATGGGTTATGATATGGTTATTTATTATCTTGTGGAACAAGTATGTATGATTTCATTATGAGGTGGTTGGGACCTATATCTCCCTCCAATGCATTGGGAATGTGATTATGATTTCATTATAATACCAATTTCATTTCATGGGTTATGATATGGTTATTTATGATCTTGTGGCACAAGAATGTAAGATTTAATTAGGAAATGGGTGGGAACTATATCTCCATCCAATGAATTAGGTAAATATTTATATCTCATTATATAGAATAATATGGTATTAGGGATAAACCTTGACTACTAATATGGCCATGGGAGTGAACCATAACTGCTAAGATGGTATGAGGAGTGAACTCATGCTACTAAGATGGTCATGGGAGTGAACCATGACTACTAATATGGTATGGGGAGTGAACTCATACTTCCAATATGGTATTGGAAGTGATGCATTGGATACTATGGAAATCATATTATATGCTTATGTGTTTGCCACAATTCCATGTTTTTTTCCTATGTTATGCTTTCATGGATTATGTTCTTTATTTTCTTATGATTCATGTTGTATGAACTACTCAGATTTATACCATGATACATGTATATGATATTTGATATGTAGGGTATGATATTATATTTTTATGATCATTTTCTCAAACCCTTATTGTCATGATTATACTTACGTATATCCCTTTTTTACCCTTACTAAGCATGTGAGCTCACCACTTTCTAAGTTTCCTTCCACAGGTTATGAAGATACGTATTATGTTTGATGTATCTAAGGAGAGTGTTAGTCATGAAGAGCCTAGTCGGAGATAATGTAGCTCACTTATGTATCAGTGCTTATGTTTCCATGTTTCCAAATGAACTAGACTAGTATGGTCTTTGGGTATCTGTTTGTATAATGTTTTAAGTATTTTAAAAAAGTTATGTAATTTTAACATATTTCAAGACTGTGTCATTATAATTCATCAAGAAAATATGAATTAAATTTTAAAAAAAAATAATGGCTAGAAAAGGGACCATGTGTGAATAAATTATCTTGGAATGGTTATATAATTAATTATTATATGTTTTATACAAAGAAACATGTTGAATAGAGTGCCATGGAAAATAGTGGATTCACTCTTATGGTGAAATAAATGAATTTATTTGGTACCAAGGATAGAAATCCAATTTATATGAATATGTAATACTTTTTCATCATTAAAGAAAATATGTCAGTTGGATTATAGAACATTCCAATTTTTTATTTTTCAATCCAATTGTGTTTATAATATTTTAGTTTAAATCAATGAATCTAGATTCATGAAATTAGATTTTAGTAAGGAACGGTATATGGAAGGACCATTCATAATGTCATCATAGGAATTATAACTATTTTTAATGACTATGGTTTCATTGGTTTAGTCCTTTGAATATTTCTATGTGTATATCTAGATTTTTTCCCAGATACAACTTTGTGTTTTGGTATCACAGGACCCCAGATTTAATATATTAAAAATATTAATATTTATTAAAACATTCACACACTTATTTTAAATATAAATGGTTTTCCCATTTATTAGGACCATGGATGGAAAATTTGTGAACTCAAATGTTCCTAGAATGTGGTTTTTACCCTAGGAGTGACATAAAGTTGGTCGACATCAGGCATTAAGTTGATGAAAACTATTGGTGGGTACATTAAGTGATTAATTAATTAATTTAATCGATTTACTTAAATTCCCTAAAATCCTAACCACCCTCGTTATAATCCTAATTATGGAAAATACTTGGGTCTTCTTTATAACCCCAGAATATTAAAGAGTATATATATATGAGATATATTGATGAATGATAATGGATCAAGGAGTAATGATCATTCATTAAATTATTTTTTATTGATATTAAATTACCTGGATCTCACAAACAACAATGGAATAAACATGTTTTTCATCAGTGATTGATCCAAAAATCAAGGTTGGGATTATTATTTCATGCATTTACACCCTATTTCTCCTCACATGATCCCAGTTAAATAGTGTTCATAAATATATTTATTTATATCTCTAACACACATGATTTCACCCATGTTTCTAATTTATGTGATCATTAACTAGAATCAGATCTAACAATAATGATTCTCAATTATTTATAATTCGTTTATCAACACCTTTGTACAAATTCATTTCCATTGATCCTTGGGTATATTATTCAACATTGCCTAGCCAGATTTGATCGCGATCGAACCACGAATTTGTGGTAGTTTCATGAACGAGTTCGAGATCATAATTTTGAGATTGGATCATGATGTGATGTGGTATGTGGGTGTTTTTTATATATATTAAATTCCAAATTATGGTATTTCATCCATGGGAGAGGTGATTCACCAATGTAGTGAAACATGAGTAATCCTCATGTAGTTATAGTGGCCAAAATATATCCATTGATGATGGATCGAGCATGGTCAATCCTATATCTAATCTCATTAGGGGATTTTGAGGCAAATACAATGGTAGTGGAAGTGTTGTTGATACATATAAAGAGTTTGTTGTTTTCTATTAAATCTTGGCATACACGGTGTGTAGTGTGGAGAACACTTGTCTTGTAGTCCCCTGGATATGGTGACTAGGGGTTCAAGTGAACTTAAATTTAACACACCCTATATGACCCATACATGATGTGTAACCTATTGTTGGTGGATTTCAATGGACCATAGGGGTACACAGGAATAGTCAAAGTCATGTTCATGGGCATGATTAGAGTACATGGGAATGACCATGTACTCAGATACAACCAAGATTCTATAATAATTCCAGTGTATATGGGCAAGGCCAGAGAACACAGATGTTGTCCAAGGTAAATAGGAATAGTATAAATGACACAAACATACCCAGATCATCCAATACATTCTATGTATATCCTATAGACATCGTTTAATTTTTCTCAAGGACCACTACCTTGTGTATCTACTTCTTTGGGACTTATATTCAAGCCTGTAATTAGAATAAATTGAGTGATTTTCCACATAGAACTTGATAGTGGCCTTAATTTTGGAATCAAAGATATGACAGGAGGTGTTATGAGTGGGATTCATTTTTAATTGAAACTTATTTAGTGGTACTGATTGGGTGTGTTTATCAAAGTTTTATTGGGGTCGGTACCCCTATTGCAATAGGGTGTGGGTCCCCCATACACATTACATGGGTAGAGTCAGTGCAACCCTCTATACTATAGAAGGCATGAGTCCTCTATCTATAGAGTGGTACCCCTGGTATTTGAGATCTAATAGGGTTTGGGTCCTCTACTAGAGGTAGTTCCCCCTAAGCGGTGGAGCCTATTGGTGTAGTGTGTTCCCCACATATCAAATATTGTGAATTTGAGCATGATATTGGGAATTATTGATAAAATTTTAGATCCATAGATAGAATCATCATTATTATCTTGGTTGTGGATATGGGGATCATATTTCTCTCTAACTTGGGTTTCTTTTGTGCATATCTATTGGGTTCCTCCTTATCCTTTTACTTTATGGGTTAAGCTACCTATTGCTTCTTCTTTAAATTGATCCATTTTGGTTTTCAAGTTATCCTACTGGGTAATTATATACTCATCCTTACATGGTATTTTCTTTTATACATTGTATGTTATGAAAAAAAATAGATAGATCAGTGGTGAATTTTAAGGATCATAGTATTACATAGAGGGGATGATAGTGTTCGGTGGTTTTCCTTGGAGATTATGAGTTGGGATCTCTTCAGTATTTTATTTTTTACTATTATTTTTAGGTTGGAACCACTTCTCTGGTTGGTCATGTATTTCTATAATTTATGACTTTTTCATTATAGTATTTTACTTTGATGTATTTCATAGTGGTTGTTGTATAAATGATTTACACTATAAATTTTTCAGTTATTCTTATATTCCTACACTATTTTATGGATCATGTTGTGAGTTTTCATGTACTTTAGTCAAAGGACTCCCATTTAAATTATATACCTACACATCACTTATTTATATCCCCTTGACTATTGGAGGAAGTCTTGGAGTGTCACACTTGGCTTAATGCTAGCCCTTGTAGGGTCCATATGGGTCTATTTATGACAGAGTGGTATCAAAGGTGGGATTCCATATGTTAGTGTTTGGAGTTGGACCATTTTGTGAGGATTAGTTTGGTAATGTAGGTAAATTGCTTTGGAGTATCTCAAGTTCAACTCTCAGTCTAGAGATTCCAGTGTTGGTGTGGTGACTGTTCTATCCATACACCAGAACTCTGACGAGCAACTTGTCATATCACTATATAGAGGAATCGGTTACAGGGAACCAATGGTATTTGAATAATTTTTGATTGAGTATTTTTACATTCATGTACTTCTTGATTCAACTCACCATATATCCTCATCTGACCATGATACATATTATTAACTTTTAGGATGAAACTATGATGAAAGTTGACTAGGATACCAATACAGGATCATGACGATGATCGGTTGAGTAATGGGGCCTTAGTTTAGGGACCCACTCATTATTTTTTTCCTCCAGGTAGGCATAGAGTTGTGTTATCGATTATTGAAAGGTTGTAATGATAATTCATAAAGTATTAGTGTGTTACATGAGTTCCGGAGATACAGGTTTCAATTTGATCCCAACCCTCGGGCGGTGTAGGATTGGCTCATGGTGGTGGCATAAGTATTTAGGCTAGTTCAAACATCTACCGATCATACGGTTTCACTTATAGCTAACCTTATTCATGGAGAAGTAGGATTCTAATGGAGTCTGATTACCTAGACTAATGATCAAGTGATGCTCTCGTGTATAGAATTCCATAAATTGTTCCACAATGAGTACTACCCATTCAATTTTTTTCTCTATGTGGATTCAGGTTATTCTTGAGTTGTAGTGGGGTGATATGTTAGTTTTTTATTATTCAAAAAGTTTTATTGATCTCATGTGTTACTCACTTGATATGGTTTGATATAGATACTTATGGGAGAGAAATTTTGAGGAGTTCCTTCATATAGTAATACATGATATCATGGTCTCCTTATGAATTCCCACTTATAATTGAGTTCTAGAGTAGGATTTGGTTTCTAAGGTCTTCTTAGTTGAGGGAAACTGGGTGGGGGATCCAAAAGTGGTAATTATTTGCTAATTTACCTATAATAGTAGTAAAAACTGTCATCAGGCTCTTAATGTTGGAGACTTCCCCATTCCAAAACTTGAAAATATAGATCTATGGAATAGGGATCATACAGGGGGTCCATTTATCCAGGATAGGTATGGTGTTGTGATTATGATGGGTGAATTTATGTGGCTCATGATTTTCAGAACCAACATGCTGAGAAAGGAAAACATGCAGTGGATGGACTTCCACGATAAAGGTAGAACCATGAATATGGGTCTCTTAGGCATATTTAGGGCGGACCCGGGGAGGCGGTGATGATATAGGAGTAGGTGTAGTTTTAGAAGGTGGAGTTGAAGGTGGAGGATGTTGCTATTATCTACTCCCACCACCAACTCTGGGTGTCTTTCACTTGGATCAGAGTGTTGGTGGTTGTGGGTATGGGAAATTGTAGGCTATGGATGGATATGATCAAACTGATCATGGGATGATTTGAGGTATAACCTATGCAGTGTCTACTTTAGATAAAATGATTATAGACACATGTCTGATTCATCCCATCATCTATATAACCCTTTTGATAGATTTAGAGATACCAGTTGACTCTTTAGAACAATAGTTATGGATAGACATTCCTATAGGAATAAATTCTTTTGTATTGAACATCTTACAATAATACTTGCTGGAGATTAGTGGAAAGAGTTTCTCATGGGACCTATTGGTCATCAAGATAGAATCTTAGGATGTAATTCAATGTATGGAATAGTTATCTATGGTTTATGATCAGATATTCTTTCATCATTATAGGGTTATATTTCTTCATACATATGGGATGAAATTCTATTTTATGCGAAAGAGAAATTTTATGGTTGAGTGGGTATGTTTTGTGAGCATGAATTTTTAAACTATAACTCATTAGTTGGAGAGTTCTTCCCTTGTAGTAGCAAGATCTATAAGCATCTGGATTCTATAATTACTAGAGTATTATATAAATGTCTTCCATAAATATGTTTTAGAACTAGCTCTGAGGTGAGAGTTTGAATTATGCATTTATTTTCCCCCAAATACCACACTAATATCTTCTAAAACATATTAAATGGAACCTAATTATCTCTAGGATCTGAGAAATATGTTGGAAGATCGATTAAAGAAATGTTTTATCAGACCTAGTGTTTCTTTCAGGGAATCTATAGTTTTGTTTTTGAAAAAGGTGAATAGTATTTTGAGGCTTTGAGTTTACTATTATCACCTAAATCGGGTAGTTATCAAGATCAAGTACCCCTTTTGGGTATTTATGACATTTGTGTCAAGTTAAAAGGTGTGATTTGGTTTCCAAATATTAGTCATAGTTCTGGATACCATCAGTTGAGGGTTCATGAGGATGATATTCCAAAGATAGCATTATAATATCACTATGAACACTATGAATTCCTGATGATGTTTTTCAATGTGACTAATTCCCCCTCAATGTTAATATCTCATATGAACTAGATATTCCATCCATACTTGGTCTGATTCATATTTTTCATCAATTATGAAATTCTCATGTACACTATTTCAGAGGAGGTGCATAGAAAACATTTTAGGTTAGACCTGGAGTTACTCAGAAATAAACAACTATATGGTAATCTCTTGAGGTTTTAGTTTTGGATCCATTGGGTTCAATTTATGGGGAATTTCATCTCTGATCATAGTTTAGAAATGTATCATGTGAATATTGATTCAATTATTTCTTAGGAACTACCCAAGTACATGTTGATGTTGTAGATTTTTCTCAGTTTTTTGGAGTATTATAGGTGGTTTAGGGTATAATTTTCTAGGATAGTATCCCCTTTTACAAACTTGACGTGGAAAGGGTAGCTATTAACTTGGATTGAGCAGTGTAAAGGATCCTTCTAGTATTTTCGGTAGAGGTTGACCAATGCTCCTTTTTTGAGACTACCAATGGCGGGTGATGACAACATGGTATTTTATGATGCCTCTGGATCTAGGATTAATTGTGTATTGATGAAGAGGTAGGAAGTGATCACTTATGGGTCAATGAAGTTGAGACCCCATGAGAATAATTAATTGTCCCTTGACTTAGATTTAACAAAAGTAATCTTTACTTTGAACATGTGGAGGCATTATCTTTGGGTTTATCATTATGATTTTTATTCCAAATATCAAAGCTTAGGTATATATCCACTCATAGGGATAGAAACCTAATATAGATGAATTTGATTTAGTTATTACAAGACAATGAATTTGGGATATTCTATACTCTAGGAAAGGGAAATGTTTATTATATGTCCTTAATAAGAAGTCATATTCTTGCTTGGTGGAGGAGTATTCTATGTTGTTAACCTCTTTATAGTTGACCCTGGTAGAGGATAGTGATGAATATTATCTTCTATTGATGGTGGTTACTCCACTACTTCTTCATCATTTGAGATAGGCTCAATTGGGAGACATCGACTATGAGGTTCTATGTGACCAGGTATCCTCAGAAGATATAGCAGATAGATTTTTTGAAGGAGAGGATCGGGTTATCCTTTTCAAAGGATTGATGATGGTTCTGATCATGTTTCATTATGAGGTATTGAGAGAGTATCATAATTATCCCTTGGTTGTACATCCTAGTTTGTATAATATGTATAGGGAACTTGAGTGGAATTATTTTGGGATGGAATGAGGAGGTGTATGGCCATGTTTGTTTCTATATGTCTCACATGCCTAGAGTTAAAGGATGAATATCATAGTCCGAAAGGTTTGATTTAGCCTCTTTATATCCTAGAATATAATTGGTAAGGCATATTATTGGATTTTGTTATGGGAATTTTGTGGACAGTGTGAGGGAATGATGCTATATGGGTGATTATTGACTAACTTACCATGATGTCACACATTATTTCTATTAGGGAGAAAAGTTTAGTCAATATTTTTTTGGGTAATTGTATATGTGGGAAGCCATATGGATTCATGGGGTACCCATGATGATAATCTAAAAACATGATGCTTGGTTCACATCATGATTATAGATGGGTTTATAGGAGGCATTTGGGCCCCAATTATAGATTAGAACACTGTTTCACCCCCAAACAAGCTGAGCTGACCATCCAGGTGTTAGAGGATATGCTTAGAGCCTATTTCCTAGAAATTTAATGAAGCTGGGAGAATAACATTCCATTTATGTAGTTTTACTTTATCAATAAATTTCACTCTACTATTCAATTTTCACCTTTTGAGTCCCAATACGGGGGACCCATCAGGTTTACCTAATGTTGGACTGAGATTGGTGGGACATGTGTTATCAGGATAGAGTTAGTGATAGGAATGAAATAGAAGGTAAATTTATTCAGTGAGCATATGAGGATATCCCATATTTTAAAAAAATATTATGTTGATTGATGACATAGACCTTTAGAGTTCGATCAGGTAGATAATGTTTTTTTGAGAGCCTCCCCATAAGAGGATTGTAGAGATTTGTCATATGAGGCATGTTATCCCTAATTTTCACCTATCCATTCAAGATTTTATGGAGTTTTGGGGATGTTTCTTACCACTTATCCTTACCCCCCTAGTTGGACTGAGTGTATGAGGTTTTCCATGTGTCCCAAATAAGAAGATACATGCATGACCCAATGAACATTATTGAATAAAGTTAGCTAGAAAAAAAAGGATGGATCCACCTTCACAAAGTACTGGATAGATATCAATAATCAGTAGGATAATCCAACATGTATTGACCATCCCTTATCAACCTACTTGTTATGGAAATTATTGAGGGTTAAATGAATAACCATATGATATTAGATAGGATTAAAGGAGGATAACTGTTGATGATTGAAAATGGGTCAAAGAACGATGATCATTCTTCCACAAATTCATCTTTGACAACGAAGTTCTTGGATACCACCAGCGATAACATTACATACCCAATCTTCATCAGTGGTCAATGTAAACTCATGTTAGGGCATATTGTTTAATAAATTTTTCACTTTATTTATTTTGAAAATAATATATTTCCTATCCACTTTAATTATTTTTTATTTGAGTTCTTCACATGATCTTGGTTAAATAGTGTCTATAAACATATTTATTTATATCTTCTAGACACATTATTTCACCGATTTTTTTACATTATGTGATTTTTGGATGGGATAAAAAATAGAAAATGATTATTCTCACTTCATTATTGTTCTTTTCCCACCACTGTTATTCTCATTCTTCAATGTTTACCCATACGACCATGGTACAAAATTATAGGGAGAGATTCAAGAATGATCAATCCCCCAAATTTATGGTGGTTGAACGAACGATTTGGAGATCATAGTTGTGTCATTGTATCATGATGCAATGATGTATATTGGTTTTAGAGACGTGGATCATTGGACAGATTTTGGCTTTTCATCCATGAGAGAGGGGATGCGGTAGAATGGTGTGACGAAAATGATCCACACACAGTTTGGGTGGCTAGAATCTGACCACCGATGATGGATTGGGTGCTTTCATCCTTAGATCCATGTTCCTCAGTATATCCAGTGGTAGTATAAGCATGAGAAAATTAATGAATAGTTCTTAAGTTTATAGAAAATCCTAACACTCAAAACATGTATTACAGATAAAATACATTGTGTAGTCCCCTAGTTATGGTGACTAGGGATTTAGGAGAAGTTAACTATCACACATCTTGTAGGACCCATACACATTGTGTGACACAGTTTTATCATATTAGTGAATACCCCATGGTTATATATGCATGAACATAGTGAAGTACATGGGAATGAAAAGGGTATATTGGTATAACTATGTACTCAAACATGACCAGGGTACCCATACATAGCCAGTGTACATGGGCATAACCAGAGTACATGGGCATGGGCCAAGGTATAGGGGTGTGGGCCAGAAGACATGGGCATTCACAATTCATCCATGATATATCATGTATAGCCTATATGCACCATGTAATTTTTCCATGTACCACCACCTTTTGTATCACCTTCTTCAGGAATCGGATTTGGTTCTGTGAGTATCCTATCCTTAGTGGGTTTTCATGTTGGATGAAATCAGGGAATGTTTTTGGAATCATTGATACAACATAATTAAATTTGAGAAATATTCTTCCTTTAATGGTACTTATCTAGTGGTTGTGATTGGGTGTGTTTATCAAAGTGTTACCTCAGACAGTACCCCCCTATTACTCTATTGCACATGTCCCTTGCACTCTTTTCATAGGAAGAGTCACTACCCATTCCATACTATAGAGGGTTTGTATCCTAATTCTATTGAATGGTACCCCCTATATTTGAGATATGGTGAGGATTTTTTCATCCACTGGAGATAGTTCCCCCTCAATTATGGAGCGCAATGGAAAGGTGTGGGCCCTCCAACTTATTCTTGCGTGGTTTCATGTGATGAAGGGAATCATAGATGGACTTTTAGTGCATCAAGTGGACTCGTAATTCTTAACGTAGTTGTGGAGTGTTAGATCCCCTTTCTCTCTCACTTGGGTTTCTTTTTATCATATCTGTTGGGTTTTTCTATAATCTCTTGCTTTATGGGTTAAGTTTTATATTGTTGCTTCTTTTTATTTCCCTATTTTGGTTTATTGGGTTATCCTATTGGGTATGTATATAATTTCCCTTGTATGGGAACTTATCAGATGTGATATCAATAACGTGGATGATAGAAAGATCAATGGTGAGTTTAAATGTGTATAATAGTACTTTGAGGTTCCTACCATGTTCAATGGTAGGCCTTGGAGAGTGTGACTCGGGATCTCTTCTGTCTTTACCTTTTTAGAATTTTTCTTATGTTGGGACCTCTATTTTTTTTGGCCATGTATTCTTCCCATTTAGGAATATTTTATTATATTTTAGTGATTTGATTTTTTTCTAGAGGTTATTTCATTCACTCTTGATGTTTCATTTATTTCTATATCTCTACATTGTTTCATGGATCTTGTTGTGTGAGTGTGTACAAGTACTTTAGGATAAGGACTCCCTTTTTATTTATATGACTACTCAGTACTTGTCACCAACCCCTCACCTATTATATGCGAGCTTGGGGTGCCACGCTTGGATTATTACCAACCTAGGTGGGGTTGGGTCATGAAAGAATATTATATCCTGAGTCTTGAAAATATAAAGCGTTCACTTTTTCTATTATTTACAAAAACCAATATAGATTTAGATTTTAATTCAACTGAGGATGACCCTTTTATTGGTATTTCTCAATAATTTCATGGTGTTCCCAATGTATATAGGGTCTTTTATGTCATCAAATACCACAATGAGAGGATTTGGGTACTTGATCGAGGTGTTAAATCTCTTAAAACTTGAAAGAAAAAAGCGACAGTTCCATAATCAGGTTAAAGTTTTTTTAATATACATTTTTTACTCCATAGTATTATGTTTTCACTACTGCATTTATATAATCTAAATTAAATGATCAACTTATTCAAAAAATAATCTCTTCCCGTATGCCGATGCTCTTAATCCTAAGGAATAACAGGTTTCTCCACACATAGATGCTACCAATCATGAGGGACAATAGGTTTCTCCACATTCTAATTCTACAAATCATGAGGAACAATATATTGATAATTTTGAAATCCAGGAAATGGTATAAGGTAAACAACCTATTGCTGAGAAAAAATAGTTGCATCATAGCTTTACAATCTTAACAAAAAATTTAAGGTGGGATGTAAAGGAATAAAATTCATGGTTGGATGGAATTCACATATACAACATGTTGACTAAAAAAAATTCCATTTTCATTAATTTTCATAAGTTTAATAACTTAAATTAACATGGAAATTGATGTAGAATCATTACATGATGTTGTTCTTGTGATGAAGGAACTAATTTGTGATGATATTAGGGTAAATTTATGATATAGATTCTATATTTTAATAATAAAATAAATAATGAAACATTTATTTACTCTTCATTATCTCATAAAGTGTGAAATTATGCTATATGATTGTCTAGTGAAATTGTATTACTGGTAAGTAGAATGGATTATAGAGACTTTCATATAGTTATTATAAAGAATTATATTAAAGTTGATAAAGGTAAAGCAAACTTTTACCCACCATAGATATATACACACATGATAAATCAAGAAACGTGGATTGAGTTTATTGACCATAAATTAGAGGCATCATTTTAGGTGCATTGTGATTATTAATAATTTACTAAATAATACACGTATTAATCATTTTGATTAATAATTTTTAATTTTTGAAACAACAAATAAGTTCTAAAAATAAGCAACATGCATCAAAATCAATGTACCCCTATCTCAAAGTATAAATACTTCTACAAAAGATTAAATATAAAGCGGATGAGTGGGAATTGTACCTAAGGGTCCACTTAAGGGAATTTAGTGTGGTTTTCCTGGGTTGGCCATGATTTTTCTAAGGGTGTAGATTATAAAGGTCACATTATGTATGGTTAAAATAATGACATACATGAAGCTTTCAACAATGTTAGGATAGGAAATTTTAGACATGTAATCAACATCACCATCAGTAACATGTTCTTATGATGGTGAAATTATAAGGTTCTATGCAAAAGTACAATTAATAGGGTTAATGGGCTTGAGCAGGTATCTCTAAAGGAATTTCAAAATGTAATCATGCTTAGACTGATTTAACATCCTTTTATTTCTATCTTTAATAATTTTCATTCCAACAATCAAATTGGATTAATCAAAATATTTTATTTCAAAGGAATTATTCAATGTGATTTAACATAAATTATGAATTTTATGGCCTTGAAAATGACAAAATAACATAAATATAATGGAGTGGATAAAGCATCAAATTTTTAACTAATTTAAAATACACACATACATCTTATTTTCTCATACTAAAATTATTATAAATTATTAATGAGTAAAATTTCCCATACCATTACCTTTAATCCTATTTTAAACCATATAAAGGATTATATAAAAGGAATAACCATTTTTTATTTGAAATCAGTCATGTGAACTTTAAAGGATTAATATATAATTTCTCATAAATTTCCCTATGAAGAGAAGTAATTTTAACATTAATCTACTCAATATGAAAAATATGGTAAGCTATAAAAGAAAGAAAAAAATGGATAGATGAGTGTTTCATAATAGGAGAAAAGATTTTAGAGTAGTCAATTCCCTCTAATTGAAGGAATCAATTATCCACCAATTTTGAATATTATTTAATTTTAATATTTATAGTATTATATTCGTTCCTTTTGAATATCCATTGACATATAATTACCTTAGATTTGTGTGTTTTATTCATAATATACCATGTGTAGTTTCTCTTTAATGAATTAATTTCATCACCCATGGAATATATCCAATGCTTGGAATCTATATCATCAAAACCATTCTTATATGTTTTAGGCTCACAATCAATAATATAAAAGTAAATGTGGAATTCAAAGGAGATCATATAATAATGTCCAAATAGAGTAGGAGGCACGATTACCTTCATTGCTATGTTATTAGTAAGTTGGTAGTCACTAGAGCATTTTAAGGTTCACTATCTCACTCGGTATTTGTGTTAGAATGAGGTTGGGTTTTAGTTTGAGGTTTAGGTGGAAAATGCACAATGGGAGCCTCAAACTGGGATTGATTACCAATATTAACACTCTCAAATTGAGACATGTGGTCACTATCATCATTGAAGGACTTAGTTTTATGAGAATAGGATATATAGTAGATAACATCCCAAATTATTATACATTTTTTGTAACCTATATTATAATCCCATATTGTATAACCATTAAATGCTTCAAGATAACCAAATAAAATACATTTAAGAGGTCTTTGTTCAATTTTATCTATTGTAGCGTGGTCATAATTTGTTCTCGTAATGAATCATAAGTGATTATAATAATGGGGTTAGTTATATCATAATTACATAAGATTCTTATACTAATTCATAGATAAAGGAAATATATTAATGATATACATGGTAGTAGTTGTTTCCTCATCCTAGAATGATTTGGGTAGGCTCAAGATGAAAGCATGATTCAGACCCGCTTTAGTATAGTGAGGTTCATTCACTCAGTCAACCCATTCTTATAATAAGTTTCCTTAATAATAAGGTGTCTGACTATGGCCTTTGGATTCGGAAAAATATTTAAATTCATATGAAATTATTCTAAGACACTATATTTTCATCGAATTAATATTTCTCCCAATTTGATTTTAAAAAATTTATTTTCAAGTTTTAAAGGTTTCAAAGTCAACAACATTGTTTTAAAGAATGTAAACCCACACGTTTTTGGAGAATTGATCAACTACATTCACAGTTTATTATCCTCCACCATGAGAGGAAGTCCTAGAAGGAGCCCACGAGTCATAATGGATGTATCGTAAAGGATGAATGTCCTTAAAAGAGTCCCTATTGAAGTTGGTTCTTTTTATTTTCCCAAGACACAATCCTAAAAAATAGGGGATTATTGGGTGTGATTTTATTTAACAACCCATATTTACTAAATTACTCTAGAACTATTTTGCTTAATTTCCCAATCCTCATATGATGAAGCATATTATTATTATAATTAGTTACATAGATACTTCTTAACTATCTACAGTGACTTTTCCCATTCAAAACATAACTATCATTAACAATATATCCTCTGATTACTTTTCTAGGGACTTTTGAGATCTCAAGATAACCAAATTCCGAATTGAAATCAAATCCTTTATATTCTAAATCACATGGGGATATTATATTAATATGTAATTTGGGGACCCACCTAATATAAAATAAGGTGATAATTGAATAGTCATAGAGATCTTATAAAATAGAGCCTCTGAACTAGACTTGAAACCTCCTAATATTTCCAGTAACAAACTCTCCTTCCACTCTCTTAGTCAAATAAAGAAAGGAATACTTAGCTTGACATATATAAAATTAACAACCAGAGTCTAACACATAATCACTAAACAGATTGTGTTTGGAAACATTAATAACCTCAACACTATCATAGCCAACATCAACAATCAAATATCGATCAGCAGGTTCATCGGTCATTTGGTTATATTTTTTATTTCTACACTATGTCCTAATATAGCCAGGACTACCACAATTATATCAGGTATGACTCCTAGAATTAGATATATATATTACATCTATATTGTTTATTTTTATTCTAAATTCCTTTATAATGATCTTCCTTTTTAGTTCTATTTTCAGATCTACCCCTACTAAATAAACTCACAACCCCATTCTTAATACTGGGTGTATTGTGTAATTATTTAGATAGCAATGATGACTTAAATTCTTTTAATGTTAAATAATCTCCACCATACATTATAGTTTCATTTATAGTGTTATAGTAATTAATAAGTGAAATGATAGGGATTATAGCTCAATCTACATCATCAACAAAGACATTCATTTTGGACCAATCAAGAATAATTTTGTTAAATTCATTAATATGGGATTTGATTGAAGTATAAAAATTCATATTTATGGTAAAAAGTTAGTGATTTTTAAAAATACAACCAACTAGTGACAAAGTTATATACAATTTCTTAAGTTTCAACCAAATTCTAGTTGTTTAAGACTCATAAGATACCTCCCTAAGTACTATATCATCTAGGGATAATATTATGGATATATGGGACTTAACTAAAATATTTATAGATATATATTCATAGGTATTACTGGTATGACCATCATTGGAATGAGTTATTATAGGTTTATTAGGGTTATGTAAGGAATCAATGAGCCCATATTAGACAAGTAGATCTCTCATCTTAATTAACCATAGGATAAAGTAATTATCATCATAAGATTTATCTATTTCATACCTAGTAGATGACATTGTTTATTTAGGAGGCTCTGATAAAAGATTTTGGGGGGATAAGTTGAAAGTTAAGTCCCTAAGAAACCAAGGAACCCTGAATATACAATTCTTTCTACTCAGTATTAGGAATATAAGAGGGAAATAAAATGATTATGAAAAAAATGTAACAATAACTTGAAAATAAGGTGATTCAAGATGATAAAAATAAAAATATAAATTAAAAATATAATAAAAAGTAAATTGAAATCAGTAATGGAACACAAATATTTAACATGATTCTATCCATTATAGTCTTATATTCATGGAAAGAATTCCAACTACTCATGCACATTATTAGTTCTAGAAAAAGATACAAGATACAATCCAATAAAATAGATCAATAACATAATCACTTTTAATCTAAAAATTTAAACAACCAATAACTAAATAAGAACACTTATAGGTATCAATAGATTACCACTATCTGATGGTCCTTTGTTTACATATCATACAATGCTGAATATACTCATGGATCTTAAATAGTGCACATTTGTATGTCTCATCTGGATCTCCACTAAATATCATAGTTTGGGAATAACCACACTTCTTCAACATGAAATAATATTTTCATAAATCCCATACAAATATCACCCCAGGAGCTACTGGAGAAGATGATAAGATTTTCCTCAAACTCTTTTTGTGGATATCTCACTAGAAATTTCTAGGGTTTCACTAGGATGGAATGAAAATAAAAGCGGGATGATCCGAAATCATACAATGAGTTAATACCCATGAATTATGGCCTCTGTGGGATATCAATTTCCTTGAAAAGAAAAACCATGTGGGGAATGCAATGAAATAACCCAAACTAATGATAAATGGGTGCATGGTGTAGAAAAAAACCCAGGCGGAAAGCACTATCTACATGGATGGTCTAGATAAAATGGGTTTCAATTCATATAAATGGCTCAAAAAAGTCATGAAATTAAAAATAGGATCAAATTTTATAAGAGGGCTTATTTGTTAACAAAGACTAGATAAAAATTTTATATAGGGACCAACATAAAATTTAATCGTAATAATAAAAATAATTTTTCATGAGAATTATAAACATTAGGATTGAAAATGGTGTGTAAAAAAACAAATCAATTTTATATGAAGATCAATGTTCACAAAGATTATTATTGTTCAAAATATAAAAAAATTAATTTCAGTTGTCATTTAATTTGTGAAAGACTCAAATTTTTTATAAATAAAATAATTAGGTGGGTTTTCTTTAGTTTTAAAATGAAAATAATATCAAAATGAGACATATAAGGTTACATGTTTTTTTATTTTTCAAATAATTTGGTTGCATTATTATTTAGGTATAGAAGACATTCCATAATAACCAAAAGAGATATGAAAAGGTAAACTTTGGATATTTTATTCATACCAGATTCTTTAAGAAAATTTATTATATGATTATAACTATCTAGTGAAAATTTATTTTCAATGATTTATTCATTTTTTAGACTAATTTATTAAAATTATTCTTGATATAAACTTTGGTGATTTTACTCTATTTTATAAGGGTGATTTTTTGAAGTTTTCTTTAGGTTTTTTAGTTTATTTCTGGTCAAATTATTTCATAAATATTATGTAACTAATTTAAACACATGATGACACATTCAAAAACCAAAAACTAATAAATAAATTGGATGAAAACACAAAATAATAACATGGATAACTTGTATACAACAAATAATTTGGATAGTTTGTTGGAAAAATAAGATTTTAACCCAGATAGGTAGTTGGAGTAGAGGTATTATAATTCCACTATGGAATGGGATGTCAATGGAATGCTTCTAGTGTGGGAAAACCAGACATGTTCAGGCTTAGTGTGATCGGCCAAAAAAAGAGTGTTGGGAATACATCCATATGGGGCACTTAGAGAAATTTTGTCAGAGGACCACACATGTATTTAGAACTCATGGACTGTGTCAGACTCAGGGATCTAAGGTAGGACCAAGAGCTAGTATTTTGGATTTATTTTAATTTTTTGGAAATAAAAGTGGATATAATACTCATCATTATGAATAGTGGATGATAGTGATAACTAGTCTATAGAGGGAGAATGCATCGAGCAGTAGGGATTTGAGTCAGTTTCATGTGATCGAGCCAACATACTCATGGAAATATGGATATCCATCTATAGTCATACGTACTTCATGATCATTGTGGTAATAGTTTTATATGATGGGTAGGGGTATATAATTCATGTATGTGATATGTGTGGGATGAATTTTAATTGAGTATGAAATGGGAATCAAGATGATACTCAGTTGCTACATAGATAGTCAGTGTGTTTGGGAGATATGGGTGTGTTACTATCTTAGAGTTAGGTAAATTGGGTACAGTGAGAGTGGGTAATTAATTCTTGTAGTGGGGAGTATTCATGGAAGGAATTGGTATGTTGACTTAGGTAACTATGGTAGTCTGATTATTTGGGAAATAAATGGATGTGTTAGGCATTATCTCGATATTTTGGGAATGAGGGAGTGAGAGGATTGGGTTTTTTATCAGAATTAGTTATAAAGTAGTTGGGATAGCTCAGGGATGAGATGTCATATGGTGGGGAGGTTATAAGGTCCTGGTTATTTTGAATAGTGAATCAATTCGAGCCTTATATTGACCATGTGACTTTGGACCCAATAGAAGTTTTGTAAGTACTAGTATAGGCCATAGAAGTATCTTTAAGAGTTTTCTCAGGCTCAAAGCTTTATCGTTTATAAATGTTTTTCCATGTGTTATAACATTTATTTTCAATTATTAGAGGGTTAAGATATGTTTGGAAGTCCTAAAATGAATTTTTATAGATTTTTACAATTTTTGGGTCTTGTGGTATACATTCAGAGATTTTGAAAAGGAAATTTTTTTTTAATATATTTCTAGTAAGATAATTATTATAGAATCAATATTCTAAGTAAGATATTCTACTAGTGGCCGAAATAAATTTTGTGCATATTTTTCATCAAATATCAATTGTTTTTAGTGTTTTATTGTTGAATTAATCCATTTATTTTAATGTTTTAATAAAATGGTGGAATTTATATTTTAATGTATAAAAATGGTTTGAAAGAAATAAAAATAATTTATTTTTTTAACTCAATTGTTTATTAATTTTGGTAGATGTTGGAATATTAACTTTTTCTAACCTATTGATGAGTCCTTTTCTAAAAAATTAGGCACTTGGGGCCAGCCATCAACCAATGCCCCACATGTCGCTTAGGAGACACACAGGGGGATATCCTAGACATACAAGCCCTCAGGATGTCTAGACCAATGTGTAAGGTGTGTGGTGGCATCAGACCCATGCAAATACCATGGGTGGTGAAATCTCATGGGCATAGGTATCTCAAGAACCGAGTAGGCGGTGATGAATGGGGCATCTCTGTGTGGCACTGGGAGGAGGTGTTGATGAAGATCACCTATATCGTGGTCATTTGAGCACCTCTACAACCTTAATCCATATAGTCCCCAAATATTCTTTCACTATTTATACCACTAAACCATATTCTCTATGGCTACTCTACTTAGCATCGATGGATATATAGAAAAGACACCATTCGAGCACCACTCCCAGGTGCCATCTTTGCCATCTTTTTGTCACTACTCCATCTACTCCACATGTTAACACTACTTTCACCCAAGAGAAACTTCTCACCTCCTACATCCACGCACCATGCATGTATCCTTTTTTCCACCTGAACCACTACTGCCAAGAATCACCGAAGTCTTTGGACATGTCGCCATATAGTAGAAAAGAAAGACTCCTTCCGCATGCAAACTTAAACACCTGCAATATAAAGGTGTTTTAAGTTTGTGCACTCATGGTTATTAGGGAGATTAAGATACCCAAATATCTCAGGGAGTCATGAAGAATGAATAGGGGGTAGGTACTACACCCAATGAGGAGAATATTTCACTGCCAAAGCTGTACGAGGAGGTTATATACAACCACTTTGAGGGATGGAAGGCTGCTTCCCAATCCCCCTCATCCATCCTTCCCATTTATTTTCTTTACCTTCATCATGTCCCATTTTTCTTCATCTTCAAGGACCCTATGTATGGAGGGGTAGATAACATTGTGATTGGGGGAAGGTAAGGGGATCTCATTCTTTGATTTTTGTGTTTTTAATTATTCAATAAAATGAATTATTTTCTTTTTAATTTAATGGTTTTAAATTTAATTAATTTTTGACATTAAATTAAATACAATTTTATTTTATTTTATTAATAAATATTAAATTTATTTGATTTATGTATTTATTATAATTTTTATTTTATTTTTTATTGATACAATTCTTTTATCTTAAAAAAATAAAGTAAATGAGTGATTTAGTGATTAATAAACACATGAGGAAAGAAAGATGGACTAGTTTGAATATTTGGGGAAAGTCAATACTAGATTTGGTATTTCTTAAATAATTTAAAATTTTCCCATTGGGATTTCCAAAATTTTATAAATCTAAATAAAATGTGAATATGTGAAACAATTGTTACTTAATTTACTTAATTATTTTACTCAAAACAAAAAGATTTATTTTTATGAAAAACCATATTATTGTCCCAAAAATGGGAAATCCTAACTTAAATCTCATCACTTATCTCTAATATAAATTTCAAAAACTCCAAATTCTATTTTCTTCTAGTCTTTACAATATTATTAATTAATTTACTTCTACACAAGTGAAAGCTATATTAAAACACTACTATATGGACATGACTTTTGGTTACCACTAATATTACACCCTAAGGGGAATTAATTTTATTTTTACCATGACTCATGAAAAGTGTGCATAAAAACTTGCAGTGTTGTTGGGGATATAGTGTAAATATGACCCTTAAAAATTGATTGACTATGAACTATAATGAGTATCTAATTGATTTTGACCCTGAGATAGATAGAATTATATTAACTAGGGTCATGAGTCTTAATCCTGAAAACAAATTGATGAAATTAAATTAGAATAATCAAGTATTAATTAATAACCACTCATCATAGAAATAAACCCATAAAAATTGTTAAGAGACCTTTGAGACCCACAATTTTCCAACCAAAGATTCTAGTTAACCATTATTACAAAGAAAAATGATTTTGAGTTACATGTTTACATGATTCCTATGCTACATAAATTTCATTTCCTAGTGGTTGAAGATCCTAATCAATAAATTTAAGAATTTATATATCTTTTTACATGTTTCAAGCCAAGAGAACTAGTTTGGGAGAATGTCAAGAGGAAGGAATTCCCCTTTTCCCTTGAGGGATTATATAAGGAGTTGTTTTATTGTTTACAACCCAAATATATCCATGACTGGAATGATCTCCAACAAAGATTCATATAGAGGTTCTTCCTAACCTCCTAGAGCATAGAAATTATGAAGGAGGCGTACTCCATTCCTCATGCTACTAGTGATACTCTTATAAATAATGGGAACATTTCAAGAAGCTTTTCCAATCTTCCCACATCAAATAGTGGAGGAGAACCACTTTCTAGTCTTCTTCTACCATGTACTTATAGACAATTATTGGAACATTTTGGATGCATTCTCTAGGTGATATTTGATTAATAAATTACTAGAAGAATACATAAATATCATTCATAAGATTTCTCAAAATTCACAATAATTAATAATGATAGGAACTAGTAAAAGAGGTATTTATGTGGTAAGGGCTTCTGAATCAATACATATCCTTGAAAATAAAATTAAAGAATTGATAAGCCTAGTGAGACAGATGGAAGTTTAGAAAGTGAGTGAGAAATCATATCCACTATAGGTATGTGGATTATTTTCATTTTCCAATAATTACACTAATCAATGTGTTGAGATACAGGGTACATAGAGTTGTGAAACTGCATTATAGAAAAGGAAATTTCCACATAATCCACAACAGAGAGAAGGGAAAGCATGGCAGGGATTCGGAGGTCAACAGAACCAAGATAGGCCCTTTTTTCTAATCATCCACCTTTCCAATAGTAATATCAAAACCTAACACCATTCCAAAAAAACTAAAAACATACCTTATAGAAACAACAAGCCTATAAACCACAAAATTTCCAATGGAATAATTTTGAGAGCACATCAACTATTGAACCAAAAACTAAGAACCGACAACTACAGTCTAAGGTTGAGGGGCAAAAAGAAAATTTCAAATATTTATCCAGCCTACTAAAAATAGTTTTGGATATTCTGACCAATACACCATGAAATCTTCAAATCCAGAAAATTTCAAATCCCAAATACAATGTCACTACAATTACAACATAAATAGAGAAAGATATTACACCACCTAAACCAAGTATGTTAGATGATTCTAAATAAAAACCTGAAGATAAACCTATCCACCAAAAAAGAATCTAGAAACACAAGTTAAAAAAAATAAAATGTAGAAAAAAAGATAACAAGGTACCATTCCTTTTTTAATTAACTCGGTCAACAAATGTTTAACAAGGAAAAAATCAATGAGAGATCTCAGAAACCCTTCAAAAATTTAAAATCAAAATTCCTTTGTTAGAGCCAATCCAACAAATCCAAAAATATGAAACTTTTCTCAATTAAATATGCACCAAGTGAATGAACTATAATGGGGATGAAAGAATATTATTTGGAAGGAGAGTCTTAGTCATGATCACGCCACCATTTCTCAAATAAATTCATGATATACAGACTTATTTATTCCCTTCACTATGGGTTCTTTGAAATTTTCTAATTATTTGTGTGATCCTGGTATTTCTATTAATTTCATGTCTAACTTTATCTATTCATGTTTTAAAATAGGTTAGTGAAATCAAACAATAGTGGTTTTCAAACTAAGGAAATGATCAACTATTTTTTCAGTAGGAGTTTTCGAAGATGTGTCATTAAGAGTTGAATGATTTTTTTCATAATACTTTTATGTATTCTCTATGGAAGAAGAAAATGCACTATGGAATTCATCCATTATCTTAGTAATACCATTCCAAAAAATAAATGATAATAATAATCAATGTGAATGAAGGAACCCTGGCCATGGATTTGGGAGACAAAGAGGTGAAATTCAATGTTCTTGACTCCAAAAGGAACCCTTCAAACAATCACTCTCTATTTGAAATTTTCCATAAATAAGGTATTTATTGTATAAAATATTTATTTATTATTCATTAATTATTAGCTTTAGGATATCACTTTGATAATAAAAACACCAGGGAGGGAGAGAGTACTCAAAATTCTGAAAATTCTTCCTTTTTACCTCAAAAAAGAAATCACATCTGAATTATCTTATAATTTTCTAGAATACACTAATATAATAACCTTTTCCAATGAAACTCAATATTTTTATAGGGGAAACATGAATTCATTATCATATATATAACAACCCCTGAGTCTTGAATAAAAACCCATCCCATGTGATTTAAAATATGTGTATCTATTGGAGGGGGAAATTTTGGTATTGATCATTGCAAATAATCTCTCTAGGACCCATGATAAAACACTAATTGACCTTTTAAAAATAAATACTAGATCTATAGCGTGGTGTATAGTTTATATACCCATAATAAAATACTAGTTTTTCTCCCATATAATCTTTTTAGAAGAGGACTCTCGACCTGTTAGGCAGACCTAGAGAAGATTGAAACCCACTATCAAGGAGGTTGTAAAAAAATAAGCTGAAAAAATTTTGGTAGCTGACATCATTTACCCAATTTTTGACTCCTATTGGGCCATCCCTATCAATGTGGTTCCCATGAAAATAGGCTTGACCATTGTGGAAAATGATAATAATTAATTAATTTCCATGAGAGTCCAGAACATTAGGAGGGTATGCAATGATTATAAAATTCTGAACCAAGTCATCCAAAAGGAACATTTCTCAATCCCATTCATTGAAAAAATGATATAAAATCTAGTAGTCAGGACACATTACTACTTTTTGGATAGTTTTTCAAGTTATTTTTAGGTACTAATTGCTCCAGAAGGCTAAGAGAAGACAAAAATAACCTATCAATTCATAACCTTTTCTTACAAAAGGATGCCTTCTGGATTTTGAAATTCCCCATGTACATTTCAATGATTTACGGTAAGAATTGTCTCATATCACATTGAATATTTTCTGGAGGTATTTCTTGACAACTTTACTGTTTTTAGAAATTCCTTTGATCATTTCTTATGGAATATTGATAATGTTTTAAAAACATGTATCGAAAAAAATCCGGTTTTGAACTTTGAATAGTGTCACTAGATGGTGGAAGAAGGAATAGTTTTAGGACATATCATTTTAAAAAAATTAATTGAGTTTTATCAAATCTAAAATTTAAGTGATAATTATTTTCCATACCCCACCTATGTAAGACACGTCAAATCATTCATGGGTCATGTCGGGTTTTATTAAAGATTTATCAAGGATTTCATTAAGATTTTTATTACACTTTCAATATTTATATTAAAATATGATGAATTTGTTTTTAATGATATTTACAGTAATGGATTTTATGAGTTGAAAAAAATTATTACCCTGACCAAATAATGAAGCCACCTAATTTGGAACATCTATTTGAGTAGCTTTAAGTTGTGTCAAACCAAGTTATATGAGTAGTTCTTTCTAAAAGAATTGAAGTAAAAATATAAGCCAAAAAATATGCTTCAAAAACCTTGGATGATACTCAAATCAATTACACGACCATTGAAAATGATTTTCTTACTATTTTATTTGTATTAGATAAATTCATGTCATAGTTACTTGAAACTAAAGTAGTTGTATTTTCTGATCATGCATTACTTAAGTACTTGATGAAGAAGGTCGATTCTAAAACAAGGTTGGGGAGATGGATACTACTCTTGCAAGAATTTAATCGGAGATTAAAGACTAAAAGAGAACTTAAAAATAGGTGGAATATCACCTTAGTAATCTACCCGACACTACTAAAATATAATTTCTAGATCTGATCCCACTCAATGAACACATACCAGGAGAGTAGATATACATCATAGAAGGTAAAGAACCATGGTATGCTGACATAGTAAATTATTTGGCCACATATCAGGTATCATTTTCCCTTAACACCCATCAGAAGCATAAACTCAAAGATAAATATAGATTATATATTTGGGAGGATCCTTTTCTCTAGAAAATTTTCAATGACCAAGTAATAAGAAGATACTTACTGCCAGGTGAACTGGAATTTATTTTTCAATTTTTTTCATACACATGCTTTTGGAGGCCACTTTGGACCTCAAAGAATGTCTATAAAGGTATTGGAATCTGGAATCTATTGGAAAAACGTTTTTTCAAATTCTCATGATTATTTTTAAAAAAATTGAAAAGTGTCAATTCTCCATAATCATTTCAATGATACAATAAATTCCAAAAAAACACATCATTTTTTGTGAAATATTTTATGTTTGGGGCATTGATATTATGTTACTCTTTCCCATTTCTTTTGGGAAATCATATATTTTACTTAATATTGATTATGTCTCCAAATGGGTGGAATCCAAATCCAGTAAGACTGATGGTGAAAAATTTGGGTGTGATTTTTTAAGGGTCAATATCTTTTGGTGGTTTGGAATGCCAAGAGACATCATTGGTGACCAAGGGACATTTTTTTGTAATAGAATAATGGATACTATTCTTAAAATTTATGGGGTACAAAAAACATATCTACACCTTACCACCCCCAAGAAAATGAAAAAGATGAAGTGTAAAACTTGAAGATTTAAGGTATTTAAGATAAAATAGTCAATCCAAAATTAAAATATTAGATCCAAAGTCTTGAAGACACTTTATGGTAATACCAGACAGAATAAAATACATCTATAGGTTTAATCTTCGACTGATTGGTTTATGGAAAAAAATTCATCTATAGGTGGAAATGGAGTACCAAGAATATTGGGCTATTAAAAAGCTTAATTTGGATTTATAGAGTGCTGGAAAATATATAAAATTTCAGTTATAAAATTTTGAATAATTCATAAGAGAATCATTTGAAAATTCAAGAATTTACAATGAAAAACTGGGGTGGCACACAAAAAACTGATTCAACCAAAGACCTTTCAACCTAGAGACCAATTTGCACTCTACAATTCCTAAATGAAGTTAATACTATGTAATATCCATTATAGGTGGTATGTACCTTTTCTTATAACTAATTTGTATCCTTTTGGTTCCATTTATATCAAGAAAAAAGGAGGAAACCCATCATTGTAAATGGGAAAGGGCTAAACAAGTTCCATGGAATTTTACCTCAAAAACTGTTGGAGGAGCTCAAACTCATGAAACCCATATACTAATTCCTTATCATGATATGAGGTCTTTCCAAAGACATTAAACAATGGTTATTATGGGATCCAACATGAGTTTTTCTATTTTCTTAGAATTTAGGGTTCCTTTATCTCTTACATTACCCCTTTTATCTTAAATGGAATTATTCTTACACTGGTATGAGTTGTTTTTATTTTTAAAGAATATCATAGAAGGATAGCAAAAGGAATCCCAAAATATTGGAGGAATAGGACCAAGATTCATGGTAAATGGAGTTCACTTATAATGTTTATCTTTTAAACTCCCTAAATTAATATCTGATAACATTTTTTTAGCTTTAAAGTGCAAAATTATATGCCCAAACATGAATTATGCTTTACTTGACTATCTAAGAGACATGGGTTTCTCTGGAATCCTGTGATTTTATATTTTATATTTCAATGTAAATGAAATTTAATGAGTAAAATGGATAATTAAATGATTAAAATGTAATCATGGATATTAAAATGATGACTTATGGTTTGAAGTAATTAATTGATTCATGTAAGTGAAACTTCCCAAATATTTTTCATGCTTTGAATTTTTGAAATTTATGTGGACTTATTTGTTATTTTTAGTCCTTCCTTGAGTGATTTTACAACATAAAAATTCCAATTATAGATAGGATTTCAATACCAACTATTTTATATTTATTCTTAAGAATATTTATTGAGTGATATTGGGGCATTCCACCTTTTATAACTTGAATTTGAACTTATAAAAGCTATAACTATTAAAAAACACATTTAAAATTATTGATTCATATTTTGATAGACCACTTGTCCTTAAAAAACCACCTTTACATCAATCCTTCTTTATCCCTGAGAAACCATGAATAACCTTATGGGGAATGAGCCATGTTTTAATCCATTTTTATCAATTTCTACCATCCTCTTAGTAATTTCATGATATTTTAAAATTGAATTATGGGGGTGAAGGGATTCATGGTGGATGGGATGATTTAAATTGTAAGGTAAAATTTGTGGGGTGATATTTTTGGGTGTTATGAAATGGTTTTGATTCATTCATCATACTTTAGTGTTCTTCCCCTCTTTAATTAAAAATGAAAATTACAAAAAGAACTAAAAAATGAGTAACAATGGCTTTTTATTTAGTAAAACCAAAAATCACCATTACTAGACCTATGATTTTTATCATATGTGGTTAGGTGGTGAATGTGAGGTTTAAACTAAATCATCACTTTCGAAAAAATAAAAAAATGGAAAAAGTTTGTTGAAAAAGAAAAAAAAGGGTATAAAATTATAAAAATATTCAAAAGGGTGAAAAAAACATTCATTATGCTTAAATTTAATCATGATATTTACTTTGATATTTGAGGGAAATTGGAATTGTTATAATTTTAAGGGGTAATTTCATTGATCTTATACTTTTAATATCATGCTTTATGATTTTAGAGATAAACCTCATCCTTGAACCATAATTTTTAAACATAAATTACTACTAAACTTAAGCCTTAGAGACATTTGTACATTAATTTCATGCCCTCGTGATTTTATATGCTTTTTTTCATTGCATAGTGGAGAAATTAGTTCATTTACAATCTTATGGATAAGGAGCATGTTCTCAAGATTTGAGAAAGAATATACATGAATATTATCATAATATATGAGTGAAAAGATTCAAAATTGAGGAAAATAACGATTTGGATTGTTTAATAATTATGAATTAAGTAACTTGAATGAATGAGTACAAAAGTACCATCACTTTAAAATAGGGAAAAGTAAAATGTTTGAACTGATTATTTCATTGAAAATTGTGAAATTGAATTGATATTTTAGGTGAATTTTGAAATTTTAATTTAATAGTGAATTTTTTTTATTTAATTACTTTGAAATTTAAATATTTAAGTCATTGGTTCCCTGTAAAATCATTGTTGAGATTTTAGGCTTGAGTAAAACCATGGTTTAAGATAGGGGTATTGGACAGACATAAATTTGATGCATATTTTTTATCAAATTTTAATGGTTTTAAGTGTTTTATTGTTGAATTAATCCATGTTTTTAAATTTTTTAATCAAATTTGGGGATTTATATTTTAAGGAATATAAATGGTTTGAAAAAAATAAAAAATGATTTTTGAACTTAATTGTTTATTACGTTTGAATGAGTTTTGGATCTTAATTTTGTAACGAATCAAAGTTTTATCACTGGAATTCTATTCCTATAATTATTTATCATAGTAGGATCACATAATATTACTTATAGAACACAATACAATCCTTATAAATTAATAATGATAGAAATAAAAGGTATCACAATAAGTTAAGGAACATATATCGATGAAATAGTAAATTGACCTTTGGAATAGTAATATGATCCTTATGAATAGTAAACGAGATAATGTAATTATAACCTCACCAATGAAACTATAAATAAAATTTTTCCATTTTATAAGTGAAAATATGGTATAATTATATCATAGTATAAGTAAATAAATATTATAATATTTAATATTTAAGTGTTGGTATTTTTTAAGTCGTGTATATTTAATTAAAACTTTATGATTAATTTAGAAATTTAAAAGAAAATTTATTTTCCTAAAATATATTCATAAATATTTATTTTTAGGACATATGATTATAAGATAATTCCAGGGGACCTAAGTTTATTTTTTAAAGTGTTAGAAAAGCAGTTTTAATTTTAAAATCTGTATTTTTCAAGTAAATTGTAATTTTAATTAAAAATTAAATTTCTCGTATTTAGAAAATTATTTTTGAAAAAGGGATTTAATTTTTGGATTTTTAGCATCAAAAATTTTTTATGGTGAATTTTTTGGGATTTTTCTGAAATACTAGAATTTTTTCTGAATAGTGAAATCCGATGATTTACGAAATTTTCTAAATAAATAATTTTTGTATCATGATTGAGTCATGGATGATGTAAATGTCCTTTGGTTTGAACTCACATGAACATATTACTATTTTGGGTCACAAGAATCATCAATATTCATAGTCTTGAGAAAAAATATTAAACTAATGATTAAAATAATTGGAAACCCCTCTCTCCTCCACTATAAATACCACCCCTCTTTACCTCCTCTCCTCACACCTCTCAAGACTTGTTCCTAGTACAAATTCTACTCAAATATCTCCCTAATACTCTCTCTATTTTCCAATATCTCTTTTTATCATAAAAATAAAAAAAACCTATCCCCTAAAGAGGCTCTCAAGGAAGATATATTCAAGAGGTAAATTCCTCTTTTCTTTTCTTTTCTTTTCTTTTCATGTTCCTTTGATTTCAATTATATCCTCATCTATCCTCATCCAAATGGTATGATAACAACAATACCTTAAATGTAATAAATTTTCTTTTTTATAATCGAATAATTCATCATCATCTATCTTTTCCCTTCCTTTTATACTATAAATGAAAACATCGTCTGAGATGTGTTAATTTATCACATTCAAGGGCGATGAGGTTTCAATTTCTTTTACCATATCAAATTCTGGTAATAAAAAAATTATGGTTTAAAAACACTATAATATATGTATTATTTATTATTTAACGTTCTGTAATCTTTTCTACATATGATATTAATTTTTAAAGTAAAATCTGTTCATTATGATAAAAAACCACCAATTAACTAAAATAGTTATCATTGATGTTTTATATAATTATTCATCTTCACTCAAATAACTAGATTAATTTTATAACCATGTAATTTTTTGGATGTTAACTAATAAAATATAACTCCAATTCAGGAAAATCATTCTCATATTACAAGTTTATCCTTACATGTATATAGGTAAACCAATCATGAAAACCAAGGAAACAAATACTCCCAAAACAATGAAATTAAACCTCTTAACCCATCAAAAAGGTCATGAATGAACATAACAAGGTTATATTCAATTAGTTAAATATTTAATAGTTTCTTGAAATATTAATTAATTAATTTAATTTGGTTATCCTTGAGATTAAGATCAAATGAAGGACACTATCATACTTAAGGTAAAGGATTATACGCAAACCTTCATTATTCCTTCAGGTTGCTCTATATTTATTTTTACCCAAATAAAGTTATCTATTATTTTTATGTAAATATTATAAATTATTTTTATATAATCAAAACCCATGTATCAATATCCATTCATCATTCTATTTTAGTTATATACATGTTTTTCAATGATTCCCTCCTCAACTCTTCCTAATAAGCAAATCCATTTTAAGGGAACTTCCGAAACTCTTACCCATTTTCAAGTACACTGTATAATATGTTTATAAGAAACCATTATTTTTATAAAACCAGTATCTTTATTATTAAAACATTCTTGTTTAACTTCTGGTTTTATATAAAATATTACGCCCTTTTATGTTTTAAATTACCATTGATATTTTCCTTTAACTGCACAAAAATGTATTACTTATAAATTTTCTTAAGTACACTTTATACATGTCATTAATTCATGTTAACATAAATTTTTATGATATATTACTATTCTACCCTATTATTTTCATTTAATTATCTAATTCCTTTCCTTCATGGACATTTTTATGATACTCCAATTTGATATGCTTTATGACATGATTTTGATACCCAATTCTTACCATGGGTAACCCTTATGTTTATGTATGATGGATTGTGTATGATCATATATGTGTAAAGAATATTCATGAACATGTTATGAGGGGTGATACTATATAGTACTCCAATTAATTGGGTAAATTTGAGTATCATGAGATGTTATGTGCAATAGTCTTGGCAGTTATCATTGAATCTTGCTACCATGTGCAACGGTCTTGGTGGTTAACATTAACTTGTACTCCTCTATGTGCAATGAGCCTTGAAACATGATAAAGTACTGTTTTATGTTACTTCCACATTACTATGACTCTATGTTTATATGATAACATTTTTTCATTTCATTCACATGAGCCTCATCCCAGTTCTTGAGGTCTCTCTAGGTGTATCCAGGAGACCCAGGTTCAAAACAAGGTGGAGGCATAATTGTGGGAATTGTAGTAGTACTATAGTAGTATTGTGAATGTACTATAGTAGGACTGTAGAGGTACTATATAGGTAATATAGAAGGTACTGTAGCAGCCTAAACTATTAAACATGGTCCACCGGTTTGGGATTGGAGTCCTTAAGGCCTTCGGGCCACCAAGGGCTTCGGGACAGTGAGGCTTTTAGGCCACCTTTAAGAAATTAGGGCCACATGATCAATGATGTTTCCCTAGATAGACTCTACAAAAAAAAGAGTATCCCCATAGGAGGATTCAGAGTAGGTTCACTCACTAGAGAAGAACCAATAGATTTGGATGAATGAGAGGGTATGGATATGCCATCAGGACCAGCCTGTGCTTTCACGGGAATCCTAGACAGATAGTCATGTGAGGGTGGAGAGCTACCATCATGATGTAGTTGTTGGGGAGGTTCAGTTCCTTGTAGTTGTAGTTTTATTGAATTCCCTAAGACCATTGGGTCATGTAATGTCTCTTAAGCCTATGCTCCATGTAATCTCTAATCCTACGGGCCTTTTAAGGGTTCCCCCTCATCCCTTGAAAAGGGGTTTATAAAAAATCAATATAAATGAAGGCCTTAGGTCCATTTGGGAGGGTTTTCATGTTATGATTCCATATGCTCGATGCCTTTTTATATCATTATTCCATGCCTTCTAAACCCTATTCTAAAGCATTATTCTTATATTTATTCCCTTACTGGGATTTTTATCTCATCCCATTGTTCATGTTATCCCCATGATATCCTATGCAGATGTAAGGTCTCAGATGGAGTTAGGATCTTTTATAAAGATTGAATAAATAATTATTATTTTTAGTCCCATGTTTTTAGTTTTATGTACCTAGTATTCCAAGACACTAGACATTACGATCCTTGGCTTGTAATTTGAAGTTTAATTTTCTTAAAATCGTGTAATTATATGTGTAAAAGGATAGGGTCACTATAGTTGGTATCAGAGCAAGGTCTATTTATTTTTGAAGATTAGGAATATATCACTTTAGTAATAACCATAGGGATTAGACTGTGTGTAAGAAAACATCCCTAAATATTGGTAAGTATAGATTAAGTGGTTTATTAATAAAATACATCACTATCTAAATACTAACTAGTGGATATGGCTATTCCATAGATGTATCTAGGGGATAAACCCATAAAAACTGCTTTGATCTAGATTTGAATGGGAACTGGTGAACAAAAAAGGGCCTTGCCGCACTCCTGGTTTGACACTCATGGGGGATATGATTTGGTAAATTCATAATCTTATTACAAACCATTATCAATGGAACAAAAAAAATAATCCCATAAGAATAAATGTGAGGAAACGGATCATGGGTAACCTAGATTGGAACCTAGGGAAACATGAGTTAGGATATACTTTTCCTTTAAGGGGTATCCAGTTATGTTTAAAGTTTCCTTTTTATGGTTATTAACTATGTATTAAATCCCCGTAATTGTAAGTTATCTTTCTTAATTAATGTATAAAATAGAAGAACATGTGCCAACAATAAATGTGATAGTAAATGTGATGATTTCCCTAATGATATGTCTGATATTATGGGAATGGGTGCTCAAAAAATTATGATAGTACTTGCTCAACTAGCTCAAGTTATGAATAATAAATTGAATCATTTGGAACTCCCTCTTCATCTAAGGAAATAGAAAGTTGTTGTTGAATCCTTCATATGTAGAATTCCTCCCATGTTTAGTAGATATTATGATCCCCTCCTTTTTAAAAAATGGATTAACTCCATTGAAAAGATATTATATGAACTCTAATGTTCATAAGAAGGGAAATTTGTACTAAAGGTATATCATTTTGATGTGGAAGTTAATCGGTGGTGGAAATTGATCAAGAATACAATGTCCCAGGAGGAAATTGATTTCATGGATTGGGAGTAATTCAAGAAAAAAATTCAATAAATATTTTTCCCAAAACCTCTATCCCAAGATGGAATGAGAGTTTATCAGACATAAAAAGAAGAAAGATGAGTATATCGAGGTGTATAAAGAAAAATACACAAGGCTTGAAATATATGCCTTCGGATTTTTCATGAACACTGAAAGAAATTTGGATTGCTTCTTTAGCAGAGTAAATCCAAGTCTATGAAAAGTGTTGGTGATTTGAGACTTTGAAAGTTATGAGTGGATTGTCTGTTATTCCCTTAAGGATGAAATAGAGGCTGGAGACCCTCAATGGTATCATGGTCCCAGTGAAAAAAAATTATAAAATGGAGGATAATATGGGTGGTTTGGAAAATAAATCCCATGATGGAAAGAATATTCAACATACTATGTGTCAAAATTGTGGTAAGAAGCATCTTGGGAACTGTCTAAAGGGAACTAGGAATTGCATCAAAAGTGGAGGAATGGGGAATCTAGCTAAGAATTTATGAAGGGATATGAAGAATCCCACAAATGTAAAATAATAAAGGAAGGTTCATATCAAAAATCATCATATAGTGTAGTGTTACAACTACAAGGAACATGGGTTTTATGTGAACAATTTCCCTAAGCCAAGGGTTTTCAGAGGCAATCAACAACAACCTCAAAGTCAAAAAACGAAGGTCTTATGCTATCACTACTATTGAGGTAGAGCCGAAAAATGATGTGGTGATAGGTATGATAGTTATTCATTCAAGAATAGTGAACATACTATTTAATTCCGGTTCTACATATTCCTTCATATCTTTCAAGTTTAGTAGAGTTATTCAAAAACCACCTCAAAATTTGGAGGATGGGTTTTCTATGAGAATAAAGAATGGGGAAATTATTTCATAAAAGGTTTATAACTCCTCCTCATTACATGTTTGTGCAATGAACCTCCCATAAAATCTTTTCATACTTCCTATGGTGGAGTTCGATGATATTTTGTGCATGGATTGGCTATCTTTATATAAATCCAACATTAACTATCAGGAAAGTGATGTCACTATTCACATCCTAGAGTATCCTCCAATCCTATACAAGTGTAAGGAGGAAAATTAATATACTTCGAAATCATCATCTCATGTGTGGATATTGTTACTTTTTGATCAAGCATATGTTTCTCAAATTATTGAGACAAAAGAGATGATACTTCTCAAAGATATTCCCATTGTGAGGGATTGCACAGATATATTCCTTGAAGAATTTATTGTTCTTCCTCTTTATCAAGAGGTTGAGTTATCAATTGAACTTATTCATGGATCCCAACCTATATTTAATACACCTTATAGAATGGACATCGTTGAGCTATAAGAGCTAAAAAACAGTTACAGGAGAATCTTGAGAAGGGTTTTATATGCATGAGTGATTCACCATGGGGTGCACCATTCCTCTTTGTTATGAACAAGGATGGATCAATGTGTATCTGCATTGATTATAATGAGATAAATAAAATCATGATAAAGAACAAGTATCTCCAACCGTGGATAGTTGACTAGTTTGATCAGCTACATGTGGCCAATTATTTCTCTAAGGTGGACCTTCAGTCTGGATATCACCAATTAAAGGTGTGGAAGGAATATATTCTCAAAAATGCCTTTTTAATGAGTTATGGACACTATGAGTTCATAGTGATTCCCTTAGGACTTACTAATGATCTAGTAATATTCATGGATTTAATGAATAGAGTCTTTATAGATTAACTCAACAAATTTTTTGTAGTCTTTATTGATGATATTCTAATATAATCCAAGAGAAATGAGGAACATGAGGAGAATTATAGTACTATTATAGATACTTTTTGAATTGAGAAACATCATGAAAAGTAAAGTTAATGTAATTTCTAGATGGAGGAAGTATCATTCTTAGGGCATGTTATCACCAACAAAGGGAAATCTATAGACCCTTCTAAGAGAAATGAAATCGAAGAGTGGATCAGGCCGACATCAGTAACAGAGATCCACAGATTTATAGGTCAAGATGGGTATTATCGAGAATTTGTGATGAACTTCTCAAAATTGTCAAACCCAATGACCAAGCTGACATGTAAGGGAGTGAAGTTTGTATGGACTCAATAATGTGAAGAAATATTTAAGGAGTTCAAAAAGCGGTTTATCATTGTTCCAGTACTCACAGTCCTGGTAAGTGGAGAATTATTTATGGTGTATGGTGATGCTTCAAAGAATGGCTTAGTATGTTTTATGATGTAAAATGATAAAGTGATAGCCTATTCCTCAAGGTATCTGAAAATCCATGAGAAAAACTATCCCTTGCATGATCTGGAGTATGAGGTTGTGATCTTTGCATTGAAAATCTAGCGACATTATCACTATGGGGATAAGTGTGAGATATATACTGATCACAAGAGTCTCAAATATATATTCATGTAGAAAGAGATTAATATGCACCGGTGAATATGGTTAGACCTCATCAAGGATTATGACTGCTCAGTCCACTACCATCCTAGTAAGGCAAATAAGGTGGATGATTCTCTAAGTAGAAAGGATCCTGCATCTTTATCAATGATGAGAATGGAAAAGGATCCAATGTTCATAGATTTACAGAGGATGTACATGGGAATCATTAAGGGAGGAATATCATTAATACTTTCTCAAATGATTGCTCAACCATCCCTCATGGAGAAAATGAAGGGTGATTAAAGAAATGATGTCGAAATTCAGAAAATGATTGAAGCTATCAGAAATGGGAAATCCTATGAGTTTAAGATTGAAAATGATGGAGTCATAATATTTGGGTCATTATTATGTGTTACATATGATCTGGAGATAAATAAGGAGCTTCTGAATGATGTGAATAGCTCAACCTTCTCTATTTACCCAAGGGTCACAAAGATATATCAAGATCTCTGGGAGAATTTTTGGTGGGATAATATAAATAAGGATACTGCTGAGTATATATAAAAGTTCCTGGTATGTTAGAAAGTGAATTTTAAAAGGGAAAATTCTAATGGTATGATGCAACCACTACCCATACCGACATGGAAGTGGGAGAACATCACCATGGACATTTTTTCTGGACTTCCAAGGACATCCAGAAAAAACAATACTATATGGGTCATTTTGGATCATCTTACAAATAAAAATTACTTTATCACAATTCGATAGGACTTATCATTGGATCAACTTTCATAGATATATATCAAAGAGGTAGTAAGGCTGCATGGACTACCACTATCTATTGTATTTGATAGAGATACAAGATTCACCTTGAAGTTCTGGAAATGTCTCCAACACGCTCTAAGCATAGAGCTAAACTTTAGTACGACATATCATCCTCAAAATGGTGGCCAATATGAGCGAACTATTTTAGACCTTAGAATACATGTTGAGAGTGTGTTCTATAGACTTCAAAGTAGGATGGGACCAATATATTCCACTGGTTTAATTATCCTAAAACAATAGTTTCCACTTCAGCATTTGAATGGCACCATATGAATCCCTTTATGGTAAAAGGTGTATAAACGGACGTGTTGGGGTGAAGTAGATGAGCATAGGATTATTGGACCTGAAATGGTCGAAGAAATGGTAGAGAAGGTGAAAACTATTCAGCATCACATCAAGGATACCCAAAGTCAAAAAAAGTGTTATGAAGACTATCATCAATGGGACCTTGAGTTCATATCTCCATGGAAGAAGTTTAGGAGGTTTGGGAGGAAATGAAAGATTAGTCCCAAGTACATAATCCCCTTTGATATTCTTGGTTGTGTTGGAGTTGTGTCATATCGAATAGAACTTCCACCGACCATGTCTAAAGTACATGATGTATTCCACATATCTCTCTTAAGGAATTACATATCGGATCCTTCACATGTACTATCTTCAGAGATGGCACAATAGGAGAATGATATTTCTTATAGGGAGCATCCAGTTAAGATCGCAGATCACAAATATAAAGTTCTACGTAACAAGACTACTCACTTGTTCAAAGTACTATGGTGGAACCATAAGTAAGAATAGGCAACATGGGAACAAGAGGAAGCAATGAAGGAAAATCACCCACACCAGTTTTCATCTTAGAATGTAAAACGAAATTTCGAGGGTGAAATTTTTATAAGGGGGAAGAATATAATGACCCAATGTTTTATCAATGGAATTCCCTTATTATAATTTTTTATTATAGTATAATCACATAATATTACTTATAGAACACAATACAAACCTTATAAATTAATAATGAGTGAAATAAAAGGAATTTATAAAAGTTAAGGAACATATATCTATGAAATAGTAACATGAACTTTGGAATTGTAAAGTGACCCTTATGAATAGTAAACTATCCAATGTAATATTAACCTCACCAATTAAACTATAAATAAAATTTATCTATTTTATAGGTGGAAATATGGTATAATTATATCATAGTATAAGTAAATAAATATTTTAAAATTATTAATTAAGTGCATGTTTTTTTGTAATTCATGTATATTTAAGTAAAATTTTATAATTAATTTAGAAATTTAAAAGAAAACATATTTCCATAAAATATAGTCATAAATAATTATTTTTATTTCTTATGATTATAATATAATTCGATGGGACCTTAGTTAATTTTTCAAATTGTTCAAAAATCAGTTTTAATTTTAAAATTTGTATTTCTCAAGTAAATTATGATTTTAATTCAAAAGTTATTTTCTAATATATAGAAAGTTATTTTTGAAAAATGGATTTCATTTTTTTATTCTACACATCAAAAAATGGTTTGGGTGATTTTTTGGGATTTTTCTGAAATACTTGAATTTTTAGTGAATAGTGAAATCTTATAATTTACGAAATTTGTTAAATAAATGAATTTATGCATCATGATTGAGTAATGGGTGATGTAAATGGACATTGGTTCGAAATAACATGAACTTATCACTATTGTTTCACAATAATAAATAATATTCATATTCAAGAGAAAAAATATTAAACTAATGATTAAAATAATAGGAAACCCCTTCTCTCCTCCACTATAAATACCACCCCTCTTTACCTCCTCTCCTCACACCTCCCAAGCCTTGTTCCTAGTCCCAATTATACTAAAATAACTCCCTAATACACTCTCCCACTTCTAATAGCTATTGTTCTCATAAAAATACCAAAACCTCTCCCCATAAAGAGGCTCTCAAGGATTATATATTCAAGAGGTAAATTCCACTTTTCTTTTATTTTATTTTTTTCATATTCCTTTGTTTTCATTTCTATCCTCACCTATCCTCATAAAAGTGGTTTGATAACTACATTAACTTAAATTTGCTATAATTTTGTTATTATAATGCAATAATTCATCATCATATCTCATTTCCCGTCCTTTTATTCTATAAATGAAAACATCATCTAAGATGTGTTAATTAATCACATTCAAGGATGATGGGTTTTAAATTTCGTTTATCATCCTTAATTCTGGTCATAAAACCATTTTTATGGTTGAAAAATACATTAATATATTCATTATTTATTATGTAAGGTTATGGAATCTTTTTTACATGTCATATTAATTTTTAAAGAAAAATGTACTCATTGTGATAAAAAACCCACAAATTAACCAAAATGGTTATCATTAACGTTTTATATAATTATTCATCTTCACTCCAAATTAAAAAAATGAATTTTATAACCATTTAATATTATTTATGTTCACTAATAACATATAACTCCAATTATGTACAATCATTCTCATCTTACATGTTTATCCTTACATGTATATAGGTAAACCAATCATGAAAACCAAGGAAACGAACACTCCCAAAACAATGAAATTGAACCTCTTAACCCATCAAAAAGGTCATGAATAAAATTAATATGGTTATACTAAATCATTTAAATGTAGAATAATTTATTTAAATATTAATTAATGAATTTAAATTGGTTATCCAGGAAATTAATATCAAGTAAAGGACACCGTCATACTTAAGGTATGGGATTCTACCTGAACCTTCATTATTCCTTCAGGTAGCTCTATCTTTATTTTTACCCAAATGAAGTTATCTATTTTTTTTATTTACATATTTTAAATGATTTTTATATCATCCAAACTCATGTATCAAGATAAATTCATCATTCTCTTTTGGGGATATAAGTGCTTTTAAATGATTCCCTCCTCAACTCTTCCCTATTAGCAAGCCTGTTTTAAGGGAACTTCCTGAATTCTTACCCATTTTCAAGTACACTATATATTCTATTTTGTCACCATTTTTTTATAAAACCGCTATTTTTATTATTAAATCCTTCTTGGTTAACTTAAAATTTTATATAAAATATTACGCACTTTTATATTTTAAATGACCATTGATATTTTCCTTTGACCACACTAAAATGTTTTAATTATAAAGTTTCTTAAGTACTCTTTTTACATGTTATTACTTAAAGATGACATCACTTTTCATGATATATCCCTATTATACCCTATTATTTTCCATGCATTGTATAATTATTTTCCTTCATGGACATTTTTATAATACTTTCATTTTTTATGCTTTATGACATGATTATGATACCCAATTCTTATCATGGGTAACCCTTCTTTTTGTGTATGATTAATTATGTATTACTAATTATATATGATTCTATATGTGGATAGAATATTCATGAACATGTTATGATGGGTATTCCGATATAGTACTCCAATGCATTGGATAAAGTTTAGTCACATTAGATGTTATGTGCAACGGTCTTAGCAGTTAGCCTTGACTTGTGCTACCATGTGAAATGGTCTTGGTGGTTAACCTTTACTTTTTCTCCTATATGTGAAATGAGCATTTATTTATTCTAAATTCATGTTTTATGTTGCTGGCACATTACTATGACTCCATGTTTATATGATCCCATGTTTGAATGTTATGATTCCATATGTTCCATGCCTTTTTATATCATTATGCCATTTCTTCTAACCCATGTGGAAAAGCATTATTATTATGTTTATTCCCTAAATAAGTCGTTTATCTCATACCTTTGATCATGTTATCCCCGGGTTATCTGATGTATATGTAAGGGAACAAATTAATTTATTATCTCTTTATTAAGATTAAATAAAGAAATGTTTTTTTAGTCCCATGCTTTTAGTTTTATGTGCCTAGTCTTCCAAGACAGTATACATTATGATCCTTGGCTTGTAATTTGAAGTTTAATTATGCTCAAAATAATGTTATTATATATGTAAAATTCAAATGATTCTATAAATTTTTTCTAGGATTTTAATTTTTCCTTTTCTAAAAAACTAGTAACTTGGTACTAGCCTTTAACTGGTGGCCCACACGCCACATAGGTGACCCGCAAGGGGGATCGCCTAGCCATGTAGGACCTTGGGAGGGAAATCCCAAGGTACAAGGTGCATGGTAGAATCAGAACCATGCACATCCCACAGTTGGTGAAATATCATGGGCATAGGTATGTCAAGAACTGAGCAGGCGGTGGCGCATGGGGCAACATCGTGTGACAACAGGAGGAAAGCCTCGTCGGCACAGGGCATTGTGTAGAGGTGTCAGGTGTCCTCCAGCACCTAGTCTAAATTTATTGTTGGGATGACGTCATGCTTAAGATTTTAAACAATTCACCCACCCACCCCCCCCCACATTTCCTCATTTTTATGTGGTACATTCTCTTCACCACACTCCATTGTTCTCCAAAGGTCGCTGCTTCACTCATCTCCACCATTCTGCCTCTATTCTCCACCTTAGTTTCCCACCCTCTACCACCAGACATCACTAGTTGTCCCCCTGATCACCATAAAATTCCCATAATCCACTAATAATCAATATTGTCTCATGTACCACCTTTTTCAACCACCATCGAGTTCCCTCCATCCATTGGGAAGATCGGAGGTGTTAAAGAAGATCACCTCCACCATGGCCATTTGAGCACCGCTGCCACCTTCATCCCTGATGCTCGATAAGATTCAATCACCATTTTCACCAATACACCATCTCTATCATTGATCCTCCACTTTCCATTGATTTTCGGATAGAAAAAACACAATCAAGTGCCACTTATAGGTGTCAGCTATGTCATCCACTTGTCATTGCTCCATCGCCTATGAACATCACCGCTTCTTTCACCCAAGAGCACCCGCTTTCCTCTTGCTACCATGAAAAGTTCATGTGCCCCTTGTTCCACCTGAACCATTGCTTCCATGAGGAACTAAATGTGATGGCCATGCCTCCATATATCACTGAAGAAATATCCCTCGCATGGACTCCTTCCACGTGAAAACATAAACACCTACCATCTATGGGTGTTTTAAGTTTTTTCACCTTTGGGTCTTTGGGAGATTTATATCCCCATGGATATCAGGGAGACATAAAGGCCTAATAAGGAGTCCTAGATCTCCCTACCTACCTATAAATGGATCCTCACCTCTTCCATTTGAAGGAGATACTGATGAATGAACTGATACTACACTTGATGAGGAGAAGATCCCATTGTCAAATGAGGAGGAGGAGGTTCTGCACACCCATTTCCAAGGAAGTCATGCCACTGCCCACTCCCCCTATTCTATCCTTATCATTTATTTTATTTACCTTCATCTTGTCCCATTTTTCCTTATCTTCAATGTCCCCATTTTATAGAGGGGTAGAATCCATCGTTATTGGGTGAAGGGAAGGGATATCCCATTTTTTGATTTTTGAGTTTTAAATTATTCAATTAAAATATTTCTTTTCTTTTAAATTTAATGGTTTTCAATTTAATAAATTTTTGAATATAAATTAAACACACTTTTATTTTATTTTATTATTGAATATTAAATTTCTATGATTTTATTATTTATTATTTATTATCCCTTTTCTTGATTTATATTTTTGATTTTGATCATTATTTTATCATAGAAAATCAAGTAGAGGAGTGATTTATTGATTACTAAACATGTGAGGATAGAAATATGGGATGATTTAAATATTTGGAGGAATTCAATACCAGATTTTTTATTTCATAAATAATTCAAAATGTCCCATTGTTATTTTCACACTTTGATAAATCTAAATAAATGGTTTATAAGAGAATCAATTGTTACTCTGGTCACTTAATTATTTTAATCAAACCCAAAAGATTAATTTTTTTGAAAAACCATGATAGCCTTGGAAAAGGGTAAAATCTAACATAAATCCAATCACTTCTCTCCCATATAGATTTAATAAACTCAAAATTCTATTGTTTTCTAGTGTTTAAAATATTTTTATTTAATTTTATTCTACATAAGTGAAAACTAGATTAAAAATTTTCTCTCTAGAGACAAATTTTGGTTACCACTAATATTACACCCCTAGGGGAACTAATTTTCTTTTGACCATACCCCGCGATAGGTGTGCATTAATAAGATATTTATAGTATGATATTTCTATTAAGATATTTGTTTTGGAATAATTATACCTATTATTATATTTCTAGTAATTTTTTTTAGTATGATATCGCTAGTAAGATATTTTTTTTGGGAATCATTTTTTATAGTAAGATATTTAGTGTCAAACATTTATAGTTTGAATATTGTTCTAGATTAATTATTCCAAGGAAGATATTTATATTATCATATTTCTAGCATGATATTTCTATTAAGATATTTTTTTGAATCAATTTTACTAGTAAGATATTTTTTTATGACTTTTCTGGAAAAATTTCTATGTCTGGAATCTAGTATGATATTTCTATACATTGTATGATATTTTACATTTAAAAAATTTAAATTGGATGAAAAATGTTTCCAAAACCTTCAATATATTGAATAAATGATTAAAAATGTTTATTTGAGGGTTTTTTGGGGTTGATTTATGACCTGTACTTGGGGAGATCATCCTGAATAAGGCTTTTAACCCTCTCTTCTCCGATAAGTGAGATCCCATCAACTTATTGTTGGAATAATGAATCGTATAAAGTATGAGGGATAAATGGGTAAGGCTAATATTTTTTATGTGAATAATCTCTATATTTCTCAGTATCTCTTTATCTCTCACTAAAAACCACTAATTTCAGTGCTTTTGTCATATTTTTATAAATATTTCTATTATATTTGAATCAACCAGAGTTTTTGGGAGAGTGGATCTCTATAATATTAAAGAAGGTGGTCCCTAGATATTTCCTTTTTATACATTATTTATATCTCATGTAATAAATAAGTATGGGTTGGGTCATGGTTGTGAGACTGAGAACAGGTGCTCTTGGGGTATCTGTTATTCTTAGGAAATTCCAGAGGAAAATATCTTGTGGGGTGTAGTGGTTTTCCTCTAGTATAGATTGGTTGTGTGGTTTTAGAATTTTATGTACATGAGGTCATATATTAAGGATTGGGTATTTTTGAGATGTTGTATTTTTGAGGGTTGTCAGCATGGTGTAGATGGTGTTGACCGTTGTGGTGGGTGACCATAGAGGGTTACTAATGGTGTGGCCTAGGAAGTTAGTGATTCCTTCTCATCGTGGTTGGTCGATGGGGTCATTGGGGTCTTGTTCACATAGTGAATGGCCTATGAGGCTGTTCATCCTTCCTATTGTGGGTTTTGGAATCTATATTTTAAGCAGAATAGGTGCATGGTATTGACCATCAGTTTGAAGGAGGTTCACACTATAGTGGCCAAAATTAGTGATGAGAGATACAATCTATTGGGTGGGTATTTCCTTCCATGTTGAGAGATATATTATCATGATCTTGAAGATATAAATGTGGACATATCGGTGGAAATTTTTTTCAATAGTATTTTTATGGGAGGATTATTTCCTAAAATAGAGAATAGATTCTCTACACATGAACTTGAAAATAAGCATAATATGATTTCAATACCTTGGAATGATGAGAGGGATTGGGTAAAAGAAGGAGTGTTTAGAGGGAGTAGAGGAAGGCCATATATCCTTTTGGTGCAATGTGTAACTAGACCTGGGGTACCTATTGTTCCACCTATAAAATCGACAGTTGATAGAAACATGAAAGAAGAATAAAATAGGTGGTTTAGAGGCATCAATGGGTGGAGTGGAATTAAATCTATTATCTTCCAGGAGAGGGAGGGGTGGAAGTATAAGGGGGTATATTTCCTTTGTGGGAATCCATATATCCTCATTTAGGTTTCTCTTAATAATAATTTGAGGTTGTAGAATGGGAAATTGAGGACTCGGTTTGAGTGGAGGTGGTGGAAGAACCAGGGAAGGTGGATGAAGAACTGATTAAGGTTGGGGAGAAAATGGAATTTAGATGAATGGGGGATGTGAAGGATGATTTACTTTTATTCAATTGGAATGTTTCTGGATTTTTGATTGAATTATTAATAGATAGTGGTGTTAACCACAATTTATTTATAAATAATTTACCAAACTAAAAAAATATAGTTCATTATTCTATAAAGTGAGTTTGAACAAGGGGAAAATATGATAGAACAATGGATGGAATAGGTACTGATTGGGCACTAGCTTCTCTTTGAGAAACCTAACGGGATTCCACCAAGCCAAATTATTGATCATTCAATTGTGATTATTGAGGATGTTTCACAAATTAATATCAAACCATATATGTAAGAACATCACCTAAAAATTAGGTAGAAATATGGGTTTTATATATATTAACTAGATGAATTATTTGAAACCGCAGCAACTCTTATCCTAACCTTATCATTGTGGTTAAATAATAATGGGGAATGGATGATGCTTGTAGAATATAGTGCTTTGAATAATATGAATATCTATGATAGGTATCCCATTTTGGTTATTGTGGATTTATTGGATGAGTTACATGGTGATATAAAATATTATTAACCTTATTTGTAATAACCACTATAACCTCAAAACTGTATCCCAAAAACCAAATAATAAATTTTTAACTCCTCATGATCCCCCAAATTAATGAAATTATTAAATTAATAAGAGTAATGGTGTCTAATAATAGAATATAAAACAAGGTAATCAATTAATTTCATCAAGTTTTCTCAAGTATTTTGTAATCAAGGGGGATTCAAATTTCAGTTTTTCGAGTCTGGTTTGAGAAAGAAGTACATATATAGGTACCATAATAATACTATAATTTGAATTACTTTTTTCAATATAAGTTATATTTAAATCAAAATTTTAAAATGAAATTATCATATTTTACGCACACAAAAAGGTTTAGGTAATAGTAACCAATGTTTTATTGGTGGGAGGGTCTCCTTGTATGGGCCATATATGATGCATACATACCGTAGGAAGAGGTCTCTATATAATACTAGTGGACTAGGTGGTTTGGGTATGAGAAAGGGGTCACATTATTAGGGTGGGGATAGGTGACTACTTGGTAAGTCAATTTTTTAGCCTCCTACTATATTGCATATTCATTGGGTTAGAGTGAGTTCATCAGGAAATATCCTGGAAGGACGCACCTGTTGGAATAGGAGCTGAAGTGAAGTATATTGGTGCTCTTGGTTTCTATGGGTGCACATCTAGGAGAAGTATTCAAGAATTTTCTCTCTCCCTAGAGGATCTCTAGTAGAAAACCTTGATATCCTCTATTTTTTCTATTGAGGAATTGTAGAATATGATAGTTCATTCTATCATAGTAATACCTCTCAAAATTATTTTTTTAGTGTGTGAGAAAAGTTCCTAATATTTTTGTTATATCATTTAGAGTATTTTGATATCACATAAGGATGGTAGTTTACTGGGGAAAATCAGGATCAGTGGAACCGTGTACTTCATGGTATTAATTTTAGAGCTGGCCCAGCATGGGAGAGGAGGCAATAATTATGCAACTATATCAAACACATGATGACATATTTAGTATCCAAAAATTAGCATATAAAATTGAAGAAAAAATAAAATAATAACATGCAATAATTTTATAAAAACTAATAATTTGGATAATGTGTATGTAAAATTTGAGTATTAGCAATTCACATAAAAAATTGAATTTAAAAAATCAACATATTAATGAATGAGGTGGACTCATATAAAAATTTCTCCTTGCAGTGTTTATCCACTGTAGCTAGTGCTAGTGAATTGCAAGCACTGAATTTGATTTCTCCCATGCTTATTATGGATGTTGTCACTCATTTAATTTGAAAATGGTATGCTTTTGTTAATCATGAAGGTTAACCTACTAGATACTTCTATTGTTCATTAATGTTCAATAATGATTAACATCAATCAACCAAACACACTACATTTCAATTTTTAAATCATAAAAGAAAACAAAAAATACTAGACATTCTTGATCTTATAATATGATTCACATGACTTACTTTTTGTCACTTTCATTCTCATTCTAATTAAAATTGAATCTTCCTCAAATTTTGTGATTGGGGTTCCTGGGATGCTACTAATTTTTTTATTTATTTTTATTCCATCATTGATTTTAGGGGCATTAATTGGTTTTCACTATTCTTTTAACTCTTTCATCCAAGCAATTATCAACATTAAACACTCTTCTCTAATCCCAGAAGTTTGATTTGGACTTTGTTTTACAAGACTTCTACACACTTGGTCAATAATTTTTCCACATTCAATACATTTTGTTTCTTGAGTTGGATTTTCTTTTCATTGATATTTCTTTCAAAACCATCATTTTCTTTCACTACCATGATCTACTCTCTTTCAATGTTTGGCTGTGGAAAAAGAAACGTAGCCCAAAAAAAGTTGAAACTTAAGATAATAAAAACAAAATAAGGTATTAAAATTTTATATACCTCAATCTAATTCATTAAATAATGTTGGGGAAAGGAATGAAAATTATAGAGTGATGAAATAAAAAACCATTAAATACAGGGTTAAATTGATTGATGATGACTGAATTCAATATGTAAGAAAAATAAAAAAAAATGAGGTAACACCAAAACATCACTTCCATTTCAATAAAATATTGTAAAAGCATTAAAAGGATGCAAAGCTAATTATCACTCAACATATAAATTCGATGTAGTAGTAAAACAAATTCATCAAGCATTGGTTGGAAAATCCCTTCCTCAATCCTAGGAGTCGTAGATAAAAATGATCTACCTAAGTGTAACTCATTGGTAGCTGCCCTTATGGGTCTCAGTGAGGACTCGAGTTCAAGTCATGTTTATTATTTCTCAGCATCTGTGTGTTGTATGATTTTCTTTGTAATGTAGATTATTCCCCCCGAATTGATATAAAAATATAAAAAAGTGTATATCTTTATATATAAGTATTAAAAGAAATTTTTATTTTATTTTTTATTTTCAATAAAAAATAAATTTAAAATTACCATTATATTGAAAATATATATTATTTATAAGAACATTTAATTATCAAAATTTATAAAATTTAACATATATAAATATATAAATTTTATAATATATATAATTATATTTCATTGAATTTTAAAATGATAATTTATTTAAATAATTATTGTGTGTGGTGGGGGTAGGGTGTGCATGCACAACTATTGATCCTTATTTATCCAATGCTGCACTTTATTAGAGCTAAAAAATGCTGACAAAGAGGAGTAGTTTATCAATGTAAAAAAGATTTGAGAAATGGAACCATGGATAATTTAATTTATTTATAAATATTGTTATATTTTTTAATATGATTTGTATATCAATAAGTATATATATGTGTGTGTGTGTAAATATAATATATAAATATGATTTATATAACTATGGTATAATAATAAAATTAAATGTTATTTTTCTAATTTTATGTATAAAAAAATATGAAATTTATTTTAATCAATAAAAATGTTTAAATATATATATTTAAACGCAATAATTACAAAATTTCTACATAAATATATTATAATAATATTTTACATAAACAATTATATGAATATATAAATGAATATATATTTATTTTAATATAATTATTTGAATTTATATATTTATATTCATATTAAATAAATTAAAATATACACAGATATGTGTATGTATGTGGATGGATGCATATGTCTTTATGTGTGTGTGTGTATCTATGTTTGTATGAGTATGCATGTGTTTGTTTGTTTATATGTGTTGTGTGTGTGTGTGTTTATCTATATGTATATAGATTTATGTGTTGTATATGTGTATGTTTATCTATGTGTGTGTGTGTGTGAATGTATATGCATGTATGTGTAAGTGCATATTTATATATGTATGTATATGTATATGTGTATGTATGTGAAATTGTGTGTGTGTGTGATGCTAAAAACAAGGGTTTAGCGGAGGTTTATTAAAAGAGGTTCCTTTAACTGCCACTAATTAAAATTTTCTAAATATTATTTAAAATATAGTGTCAGATTCATAAAAATGTCATTAATCATTAGATTTATCAATATTTATATTAAAATTTCCACTATATCCTTTAACAAAAACCTAATTAACCCATCTCCCCAACCCTGACACTGACCCCCCCCCCCCCCACCCTCAAGCACCACTCCCTCGACTCTGACCACTGTCCACCAACCCCCCTCCCTCAATGTTGTCCCAAAATATTAAATATGCACTAATATATATATATTACATATTTAATTACATTCACTATATGTGTGTACAATAATGCATTTATTAAATACATGCAATAATACATATATATTTTATATATATTTATTTCTCATGAACAGTTTTATTATCAGTTACAATCCATTATCAGTGGATTAATTGGCATGATCACTCATTTAATATGATTCAATGAATTATGGGAATAAATGTATATGGATACATTTAATATGGATGACGCATTTTCATTAAATGAAAATGTGTCATGGATGACTATATAAAGGGATGTGATCCCTCTTTTTGAGAATAATCAATTGTGAAAAAGTATCCCATTTTCTTTGTTCCCCCCACACATCTATTTATCATATGAGACAAAGGCTCTAGCACCCCTTAATCATTCGGGTATCCTAGTGATATGATCACTGATCCATTGTCCAGTGTACCCCCCTCGGAGTTAGAGTCCTTTCATTTACAACTTCTTGATCTTCATCAAACAGTATCCTTCACTAAGAAATAATAAGACAATTTACCTTGGCAATTTCTAGGTACATTGTTTATACATTTTATCTACACGTTGATTCTCGAAGATAAATCTACTTATGTTTTCGGTTTTCTTCCACTACAAAAGTTCATGTGATGATCTTACAAATCCAAATATTGGTATCAGAGCATATGACTTCTTTGATGAATCGAAATGTTTATTGAATTACGAAAAATATGTTTTAATAGTAAAACAATATTTTTCAATCTTTAAAATAAAATTTGAAAATTCATATATATTACTCTTATTTATAAAAATAAATAAAGTATTTATTTTTAATCAATAGAATTCAATTTTTATTTGAATTATGTTATTTATAAATTTTTTAAATAATAATAAAAATGAAAAGGGTATTTGGAAATGTTTATAACTATAAAATGATTATGGATAATTGAAAGATATATTTTATACCTTTTTATAAATTAAATGTCATGACTTATTATATATAAATAAAGGATATATTTTGATATAATAAAAGAGTATTTGTAAAGATTTTATAAATTACAGCATGTTTTATATTTAGATTATATAAAAATGTTTATACAATAGATATTTAATAAAAAAATGATTATAATTAATGAAATATCATATAAAATCCATTTAATTTAAAATTTGAATGGTTTCGTATTGATAAGGATATAAAATATTTATATTCTTTATAATTTATAAAATTCTTATAATTGGCATTTATTTATGAATATTTCAGAAATGTCTATTGTTTTGGAAAATAAATAAACTTTTTATTTTATTAAATTACCTCAATATTCATGTTTATTTTATAATTAATTAATTTTAAATTTTTCAAATTAAAGGGTTTTTTATCTGGATATTATTTAATCCGTATCAAAAGGTGTCTTTATAATTGATATGATCAAGGTTAAATAATAATTAATTATATGATATTTCGATTATTTAAATGGTTTACATAATAGAAATTGAATTATAAATAGTTTATAATTCATATAATATTTTATATTTAAAAAGGAAGTTTTATATTATAAAAAATAAGCAAGAATTCATATTAGAAAGCATATAAATATTTATATTCAAAATTATGGGATATCTATAATGTTAAAGGTAAAATTATAAAAGGGTTTATAATTTTATTTTATTTATGAAATTTTTCATAAATGTTTATCTCATGTTTAAATATTTTAATTTGTCATGTAATTAATTATTATTCCCTATTTTATTCATATTTATAAATAGTTTATATTATGAATAACTATATTCCAAAATTTATATGATAAATTGCATCTAGGATAGATCCTTTCATATCATGCTATGTTTGATATAATAAAATTTATTTTTCAACTACCTTGACCTCGACTTGTAATTTTATTTATGAGGTTGAGAGTAGTTGTTGGGAATATTTTATTCATGTCAGGTGTTATAGTTTCATGAATTGAATTATCACTTGATTATAGTATTCCAAGGTTGAGGGGCTTGGGGTCAAACTACCTTTTTTCTCGAGGCTTTCCTTGGCTATGAAAGTTATTAGGGTAGGCTATATGTCACTTGGAGATTACTCATGTGGATTTTTCCTATCTCATATTACTCTATGCCATTATATTAAGTGTTAATGGACCTTGTTCATATGATAAACTTGGATATGTATAAATATACTTAACTCCTATTTTTTGTGATTAACATAGACTTATGGGTTGTGTAAAGAGTTACATGTTACCGTGGTGTGAACACATTAATTTGGTTGTTGGAATAAGGATTCCAAAAAGAAATTACTAGAAGCATGCATACAAAGAAATGGAATGTTACATGAGAATATAATGATTACATATGATGTAACCGTAATTAATTTAATATGAATATGACGTATATTAAATTAGTGAGACATTAAAAGGAAACCCCACAAATACTAAGTTTGAGATTACTTCCAAAGATGCACTTTTCAAGACCTCGATCATACAACCGGGTAGGTCATGCAGAATTTGGGTGCCTTTAGGTTATCCTTTTTAAAACAAAAATGTAATAAGTGACTTTGTATTATTCTGTGGGTGGGTCATTGTAAATCTATGATCCCTTGGATCTTCCTTTGATATCTTATTTTTGTCATTTTCTTTGGGTTAAAATAGTTGGGAGACCCTAATAGGATTAGGTTATTGGAGTAATAGAGTTGATTTAATCCATGTGATGGATTTAGATAAATGGTTATCCATTCAAATATCTTAGAGTCAAAACTATTTTGATTAAGAGGATTCCCTACCATAATAGTTAAGTAATGGTAGAGACACTAAAGTGAACTGGTGCTTAGTGAAATATGGATCTTGGCTCACTAAATAGATATGATGTATGAGGTCATCAATTTTAGTGGGATCACTTTCATTAAAATTATTCAATGAAAATATATAAGACATGATTAACATCTAATTAAATGTTCTATTATAGATAAATAAATCATCACCATCAAACAAAATTTTGAATTAATCCTTGTAAAAAGGATCATTATGTAACCAAATCCTAATACCGACATCTTATGAAAATTTATTGCGAAAGAGAGATATTCTATGTGTTAAAATAGTTCCTTCTTAAGTAACCAAGTGTTGAAGTTATTCATTTAGTGAATCTAGTTACTTATGGTAGCATGGAATGATTCATTTAAGTTTTCCTATAACATTTCCTTGAATCCAATTTTAGACCATATAAAGACTTATTTAAAAGGAATGCTCAGTTATATTTGAACTCATTCATGTAACCTTTGAGAGGATTTGTATACAATTTATCATCAATGTATCCATAATGAAAGTAAGTTTTAATATTAATATTCTCAATAGGAAAGTTATAGTATTAAAAAAAGATATAAACAATTGGATAGATTAGTGTTTTATAGTAGTAGAAAACATTTTAGAGTAGTAAATTCCCTCTCATTGAAGGAATAAATTGGGCCTTAATCTGGCCTTATAATTAATTTTTTTATCTATTATTATCTTCTTTAATTTTAAATGTCCACTTACAACTAATTACCTTGGAATTTCATGGTTTAATCACAATAGTCAATGTGTAGTTTTTCTTTAAGGAATTCATTTCTTCACCCATGGATAAGATCCAATGCTTGGAATATCTATCACTAACAACATTATTATATATTTTAGGATCATCGTCAAAAATATCCCATGAAATTTGGAATGAAAATAAGGCCATATCATATTGGACAGACCGAGTAGGAGGCCTAATGACCTTCCTTACTCTTTCATGGGTAAGCTAGTAGTCACTAGGAGCATCTAAAACCAAACTACCTAACTCAGTATCTGAGTTGTACTAAGGTTGAGTTTTGGGTTGATTTTTATGTGGATATGGCTCAATGGGAGCCTCAAACTAGGCTAGTTTACCATTCTCTACACTCTCAGTTTGAGGTGTGTAATCACTATCATTAGTGAGAGACTTAGTTTTAGGAAAATAAAATTCATAGAAGAGAACATCCTAACTTATTATAATTTTTTTGTAACTTGTATTATCAACCCATAGTTTATTCCTATTAACCCCTTCAGGATAACTAATGTAAATACATTTAAGATCTCTTAGTTCCCTTTTATTAATTGTAACATGGGAATATGTTGTGCTCTGAATGAATCTCATGTGATTATAAGAAGGGGGTCATTTACACCATAGTTCCTTAGAAGTATTATACCAATTTTCAGTTTCAGTAAATCTATTAATGAGATACATAAAATTAATTTTTTACTCATCCTATAAAAATTTGGGTAGGCCTGAGCATGTGATCATTCTTCAGGTTCACTTCAGTATCTTGTGGTTCATTCTATTATCTAGGCCATTATTCTAGGGAGTTTCTCTAATAGTAAGGTGTCTGAATTTTCCCTTAGACTCATAAAACAATATAAATTATGATAAAAAGTATTTTAAACCATTATCTATTCTCATATATTTAATATTTCTTCAAATTTTATTTTCAATAAGAGATTTTCATGTTTTAAATGTTTGAAATTCAACATAATTATTTTTGAAGAATGTTAACTCGCATATTCCAAAAGAACTCATCTATTAAGGTCATAATGTATTAGCCTCCAGAATGAGATGCAATCTTAATAGGAACCCACAAGTCATAATGGATGTATCCTAAAGGATTATTATCCTTAAAATAATCCCTATTAAGCAGGATCTTTTTTATTTATCCAAGACACAATTCTAACAAAATGGGATATTATTAGGTGTTATGCCATTTAAAAACCCATATTTACTCAATTAATCATGACCTTTTTAGATTACATGACCCATCCTCCAATGATAAATCATATTATTATCTGTATTAGTGACATAACAACTAACTAACTATTTATAGTGTGTTTTCCCATCCAAAACATAAATCCCATTAACAAGAGATACTATAATTGATTTTATAGGGCCTTTAAAGATCTTAAGACAACCTAATTCAGAATGGAAATCAAATTATTTATTCTCTAAATCACCCAAGGAGATAAGATTCCTATATAGGTTGGGGACCCAACTAAAATCAAGCTAGGTGAAAACTAGACTGTCATGGAGCTCTAATAAAACAAAGACTTTGACCTATACCAAAAACCTCATATAATTTACAAGAATAAACCTTTCCTTCCTCTCTCTTAATTAACTCAATAAATAAATCCTTATCAGGACATTTATGGAAGGAACAACCAGATTCTTCCACCTACTCACAAAACAAATCATGTGTAGAGACATTAAGAACCTCAACAATACCATACCCATCATCAACAATCAAAGACTGATTAGTATGTTCATTAGACATTTGGTTCTATTTGGGCTTCATACACTCTAGCCTAATACGTTTTCACTTACCAAAATTATAGTAGGTAACATTCCTAGACATAAAATTAGATATATTACATCTATATTGATTATTGTTCTTTACATTTCTTTTTTAATGCTATTTCTTTTTAGTTCTATTATTATATATACCCCTACTGAATAAAATCACTATATCATTATTAATCTAGGGTTTATTGTTTAATTATTTAGATGGTAATTCTAACTTATCTTCTTCTAAGGTAAAATAATTTTGTCCATAAATCATGGTTTCAATAAGATCATGAATTTAATTAACAAAATAAATGATAGAGATCATAACTTAGTCTTAATCATCAACAAAGACATCAATATACGAAAAATAAATCATAATTTTGTCAAATTCATAAATATGGGATTTTATTGAAGTGAAAAAATTCATCCTAATGGTATAAATTCTATGATTTTTATAAATACAACCTACGAGTGAAGGAGTTATATACAATTTCTTAGTTTTCAACCAAATTCGAGTAGTGTAAGACTCACAAACTACATCCCTAAGGACTTTATCACCTAGGGATAATATCATTGATTTATGGGAATTAAATAAAATATCTATAGAGATATATCCATAGGTAATAGTGGTCAAACCATCATCAGACTGAGTTATTATAGGATTTATAGGGATATATAATGCATCGATGAGTCCCTATTAGAAAATTTGGTCAATCATATTAATTCACCATAGTTTAAATTAATTATGTCCATAAAATGTATCTATTTCATTCCTACCATATTCCATTATTTATTTAAGATGATTTAATACCAATTTTTTGGGGTATACATTGAATGTAAGTCCCCAAGAAACTAAGGATAGCAAAATATACAATTTTTTATACTTGGTATTATAAACAGAAGAGAGAAATGAGATGATGATGAGAAAATCATAAAAAGAACAAGAAAATTAGGCAATTTGAGATGATAAGAAACCAAAACAAAAAAATAAAAAAATAGAAAATTTTAAATTAAAATATGTAATCGAACGCATAGATTTAATGTGCTTCTATAATTTATGGTACTATGTGAATGGAATGAACTCCATCCACTCATGAACTTTATTATTGTTCAAAAAAACAATATCACAATATAGATTCGAAGAAAATATATTAAGAACATAATCATTTTGAAGCTAAAAATTGAAGAAAAAAATAACTTAAGAGGAAAACATACAGGCCCAGATAGCTTACCATTATCTTATGGTCCTTTGTTTACACATTAAATTTTATTGAAGATACTATTGGATCTAAAATAGTGAACATGAGTGAATCTCACCTGGATATCTACCAAATATCTTAGTTTGGGAACAACATTACTTCTTCAACATCCAAGGATATCATCAAAACTCCATTCTAAATAGCACAACAGTAGATTCTAGGGAAGAAAATAGGGTTTTAATCAAACTCTCTTGGAATATCTATCACTGATACTTTATTGGGTTTCTTAAATATGAAAATTAATGAAAATAAGAATGATTCAAACTTATTGAATGAGTTATCCATGTGACTGATGGCTTGTTGGGGTTATCAATTACACAGACAAGGTGTAACAGATGAGTCATTCAATGAAATAACTTAAACAAATGAGAAAATGGTACATGGCGTAACTGAACAACCAAATAAGAAAGCACCATCCATGTGTAAAATCTATATAAAAGGGGTGAAAATTAATATCAATGGCTTGTAAGTGTTATAGAATTCAAAAGAGGATCAAATTTCCAAAGAGTACAAGTGGAATAAAAAATATTTGATTATAAAATAGCATGGGTCCCAACATAAAATTTGATCATTATAATAAAAATAATTTTTTATGAGAATTATATGTAGTTGGATTTCAAATATAATATAAAATAACAAAATAAATTTTAATGAAAAAATAAAATTTCATAGAGATTTTTTTGTTCAACCCATAGAATTATTTTCCTTACAATAATAATTTAATTTTGGAAAATCTCACATGCTTTAGAAAGGAAACAATTATGTGTGTTTCCTTTTGTTTTAAAATGAAAATAAAAAAAATTAATAATGAAAGGTGACATGTATTATTATTTTTTAATAGATTATTTTCATGCTTATTTAGGTATATAAGACTTCCATAAAATCTAAAAAAGATATTGAAAAATTAAATTTTGGTTATGGAATTCATACATTCCAATTCAAAAAAAAATATTCTAATGACTTTATATTGAAAATTTATTCTCAGTGATTTAGTCAGGTTTTATCCTAACTTATTAAAATTATATTCTTAATATAAACTTGGGTGATTTTACTCTATTTTATTAAGGTGGTTTTTTTTAAGTTTTCTTTAGTTGTTTTAGTTTTTTTTTTGTAATATTTTTTCATAAATATTATGAAGCTACTTCAGACACATGATGACATATTCAATATAAAAAACTAATAAATAAAAAGGAAGAAAATACAAACTAGTAAAATGGATGATGTGTATACCACTAATAATTTGGATAACATATAGGAAAAATAAGAGTATGGATTAGAAGGGTAGTTAGAGTAGAGGTGTGATAATTCCACTAAAGAGCGGTTCATTTGTGATGTGCTTCCATTGGGGGAAAACCAAACATGTTTGGTATTAGTGTGATTATCCAACAAAGTAGTATTGATCATACATCCAAATGGTGTGGTTAGAGAGATTTTTTTTCAGAGGACCACATCAAAAGTTAGAAATCATGGACTACATCATACTTAGAGATATGAGGTGGGTCCAAGAGCTGGTGTTTAGTATTCTATTTAATGTGTGGGATTTGATAGTGAACATAATACTCATCATTACTGGTAGTGAATGATAGTGATTATGGTCCATAGAGGGGACATGAATTGAGAAATTAGGCTCTGATTCAACTGCATGTGATTGATCTAACATAAACATAGTAAGATATATAACCAACTATAGTCAGAGGGATTTGATGAGAATGGTTATAATGGTTTTTTATGGTGGTTAGGGGTATACGATGTGTGTATGTGATACATGTGGGATGCATTTTCATTGAGTATTAAGTAGTAATTGGGAAGATGGTCGATGGATACATAGATAGTCAGTGTGTTTGGGATAGACAGGTGTGATACCATCTTCATGTTAAGTAAATTGGGTGTGGTGAGACCAATCAGGTAATTATTTTGGGGAGGAGTACCCATGGAAGGAATTGGTATGTTGAGTAAGGTAACCAATTTAGTTTGATTATTTGTGAAGGAGATGGATGTGTTCAAAATCATCTCCATATTTTGGGAATGGGAGAGTGGGAGGCTCGGGTTTTAGATAAGACATAGTGATTAAGTGGTTAGGATAGCTCAAGGATGAGCTATCATATGGTGGGTAGGTTTTTAGGTCCTGATTATTTGGAATATTGAATCATTTCTGGTCATGGATCTACAATGTGACTTTGGACCCTATAGATGTGTTGGAAGTGCCGGTATAGGTTGGGGAAGGAGCCTTGGGAGTTATCCCAGACTAGGGAGTTTAATTTTTATAAAAAATTTCACATGTTTTATGACATATATTTTTATTAATAAAAGGGTTAATAGGTGTTTGTATGGCCCAAAAATGAATTTTTATAGTTTTTGTGGTTTTGGGTTTTATGGTATATTTTCAGAGATTTGAAAAAGTAAAATTTCCTAGAAAGATATTTCTAGTAAAATAATTGATCTTGAATCACTATTCTTAGTAATATATTATAGTGAGTTATTTCTAGTAGGATTTTTTTAGTACTATATTTTTTCTGGAATCAGTGTTCCTAGTAAGATATTCTAAGTAAGATAATTATAGGATGATATTTCTAATAAGATATTTTTTTCAAGAATCATTATTCCTAGTTTTATATTTCAAGTGAGACATTTTTATTGTGAAAATTGTTCTCTATTCACTATTCTTAGTATGATATTCCTACTAAGATATTTCTAGAATGATATTTCAAGTAAGATATTTTTTTCTAGAAGCAACATTCCGAGTATGATATTTCTAGTAAGATATTTCTAGTATGACTTTTTTGAAAAAAAAGGTTATGTATGGAATCTAGTAATATATTTATGGACTTATTATGATATATTCATTTTACAAATTTTATCTTGGATTAACAATGCTCCCAAATCCTTCCACATATTGAATGAATGATTAATAATGTTTATTTAATGTATTTTAAAGGCTGATTTATGACCTATACATGGATAAATAATCCAAAATAATTCCTTAACCCCTATCTTATTTTATAAGTGACATCCCCTCCAATTGTTTAAGGAATCATGTGTCTTATAAATTAGAAGGGCGATATGGGTGAGGATAACAATTTTCATGAATATAATCTCATGTTTTCTCATTATTTCTCTGTCTCTTGTTGAAAACCCTAATTTCGGTATTTTTTCAGATTTTTCTAAATCATTCTATTAAATTATAATAAATCAGAGTTTCTTTGTGATTAGATATCTGAAAACTCGTGGTAGTTTTTCCCTAGATATTTTCTACTTATACATGTGTTATACATCATATAATAAATAAATGTGGGTGAGGTCATTATTGTATGATCAGAAACTGAACCTCTTGGTGTATCTATTGTTCTTAAGACATACCAGGGTGTATTATAATGTAGTAAATAGTAGGTTTAGAATATTACAGCTTGGTTGTGTGGTTTTATAGTTTTATATTAATGATTCCATAACTTAATGATTGGGTATTTTTGAGATGCAATATTTTTTAGGGTTGTTAGTATGGTGTTTTCACGAACCGACCCATGTCGAGGCTCGAGTCGTAACTACCCCAGACCCACCTCCATTGGCCAATGCTTGGAGACTAGTTCCAAAGGCACAACAACTAGGGGTACTTTTCCTAAAAACCTATACACACACATGTAGCCAACTCAATGTAAACAATGCAGAGGGGAATCAAAACAAGATACAATATTGTTATATATAAACCAATAACATGCATCGACCTCTAAATAGTACAAGTACAGGAAAGAAAATTGAATGGTAAAGGGGAAAAATACACACCCAACTAGAAAAGTGCCACAACCCAGAAATAGGTGAAAACATAAAATATCTGGGAGACTCCTACTTCTAAATACCACGATATGACCACCACAGGCTATCCAAGTACATTACATCCCTAAAGCTCATCTGATGTCATGATCAACATGTATGTCATCTACAAGGGTACACCAACTTTCAAAAAAACCCAAGAATGGGTGAGTATAAAAATACATAGTAGGATTCCCCAAAGATTAAGGGAGGATTAATAGATGTACTAAAGAGGGGAGAAGTAGATAGAAAAAGGTACAGTAAAATAGAGTATAGATCAACCCAATAAGAGATTAAAGTAAGATCATCCAAACAAAAGGAGCTATAAATAGTGTGAAGATGAACTTCTCGTTGAGTCATACTACCTGTAATAGAAGAGTACACTCATCTAACCATGAAACGCTAGACACAGAAAGCATGTGGCATACCCCATGCATCTTCGCCTCTCTTGGAAGAGGAGTAACCAAAAACCCAAGAGTGGTACTAGAAATAGGATATATATATATATATATATATATATATATGTATGCTTTGTCAATAAACCTAAAGAGAGTAAGGGGATATCCATTTCACTAGATAAGTCGAGGAAAAGTGTATCCAACATTCCCAAAAGTAACCTCCATTGATGCCCAGCATCCCACACGTCTTCCCTGAACTGCAAGTCAATGGTACTCAATCACCGCACCTTGATACTATTCGGTTTGGGTGGGTATGTCTCTCCTATACAATTTTAGGCCTCATCACAAGGACACACCTTGGTGGGAAAATCATCCCTCTTTCTTGAGAGTCCAAAGTCACATCAAAGATGTATCATCATTATATCACACTGTCAATAGATCATGTCTCAAGTTTGAGGACCCATGCCCAACCTGGCTGGAGGGTTCCACTCTAGTGCCATCAAGGACCCATCCCCATCCCAGCTAGAGGGTTCTACTAAAAAAGATCGAGGACCCATGCCTAGACCAGCTGGAGGGTTCCACTCTTGTATCGTCGATGACCCATCTGTAGTCCAACTAGAGGTTTAAACTTAGAAAAGATCTAGGAACTGTGCCCAGACCTGCTGTAGGGTTCCACTATAGTTTCATCAAGGACCCATCCCTATCCTAGCTGGAGTATTCTACTCAAAAAAGAATGAGTAACCATGCCCATCCCAGTGGGAGGCAAGCCTGAAACTGATCTGGCCATACCTATTGGATTTTACCTCTTGGAGAGAGTTGAGGAACACTGGTCATCCCTACTAGATGGTACCTCTTAGAAAAACACCATTGTAGTCATTGGGTGTTGCTCCAGATAGGCATCACAACCATAACATCTCGCATCGTTACTCATATTCCACTATAGAGAGAACCATCACATTCTACATAGAAAAAAACTTATGATAGGCAACATGTATGCCAAACTATGAGTCTAAATGAATTAGATGGGAGAGATAGAATATTCGTAAAGTAGTACATAGTGTGTGTGGGGACCACATGTCGGGTGGCCCCGCCTCATCGTCTGGTCGTGTACCTATCCATTCTCAGGTACTAAACTAAAATCAAGCAACCCTAAGCATGTCATTGTACACCCAGAGTACACGGTATGCCCATCCAATAGGCTAATGAGTACACAATTATTTTTGTTGATAAAAAGGGTGAAGACATAATTTTTATAGCATGCCTTCTCAAATGGTTCAAGAACATTTGACTGCATCCCTTCATACATCTTCTCCGCTCTCACAAGAGTCGAGGTGGACCCAAGTCATGGGTTCTCTTCAAACATGAAAAAAGGATCCTCCATTGATATTACTTTTATGTTTAAACATTTAATTAGATCACAAAAAAGGATCATCATGTCTAAATAGATCACACCATTACAATCATTGAGAAAAAACACGCAAGATCACCCATTCATTCGCCCCAAATGGATATCTAGTGGGAAAGTGGTATGTCACCGTATTATGATCCAAATACATCCTATTGGTCCCACTCATTGATACCAAAAAAATTATATGGATTTCTCCATTTCAATCCTCATAAAAAAACACACGAGATGGACTACTCATTCATCAAAAATGGATAATTGGTGAAAAGGATTCATTTCACTACAACTCATGCAAACTGGCCCTCATGGGGCCCACACCTCAAGATTGGTTTAAACATTTAAAGTGGTCTTGAAATTTCCACATGATGACCATGGTCGCACCACCACTGAAAATGCATCAAACGCACCTCTTGTTTGAAAGATATGTATGATATAAGATTTCGAAATGATAATAAATAAATTATTATTATTTAACTTAGGTGTATCATGTACCTAAAACTCAAGGCCAAGAATTAAAATTCCCAAACTGGTATAAAAAGATTCACCTAGATGATAGGAACCTTTATTTGCAGATGATGCATCCATCAGATGCTCAGTTTAGAAGATATGGCATTAAAAGCTTTGTGGGCTCCATTCGGACTGGTTCGGCCCTTTCTAGTTGGACCCATCTACCTGTGCCAGCCCACATTCTCTTGGCCTGATGGCCTACACCCACAGCCCATTCCGCGTCTCCCTCCACCTCACTGAATCACTCGTCACTAGTTGATCCCCTTGGCTCCCCCACGTCAACAGATGACCTACGCGATGCGGGTCTCGATCTGCTCCTTATCCCTCGTCACCCGCCTGTCCACCTCATGGCCTCTGCCCGGTTGTCGGCCCACTCACCCCTGATGCCTCTACACTATCCATCCACCTCATCTCGTACCCCTGGAATCCCACCTGCTCCACACTCATAACACCGGCCACTGACCCCCAGTTGGACCCACTCACCGCCCCAGCCTACTCCACGGCCTACTGCCGCCTTGGGCCATCGTTGGCCACTGCCAATGGTTCATCTCTAATGGCCCATTCCACAGGCCACAATGACCACACTGGGGGTCCATAAATTATTTCAGAACATATTTTGGGAATCTAAGGATGAGATCTTCACAGCCATGGGCTTCACTCAACAATGCATTGGAGTTTTAATGTGCCCAAAATTAAACATCAATAACCCCAAAAAATGGGCGAAGAACATGACAAAAAAATTTATTTTCAGTGATAATTAATGTATGTGTTAGTGTTTCCATAAAAGGTGAAATAAAATATGATGAAATGAATTAACAATGAATTTATTTTCAAATAAAACTTCAATTGGAGGTTCAAAGGAAAAAAATCCTTCCTCTAAACGATCAGATCATCATTGCCATTGTGGGTGCTTCTATTCTATTGCAATCCTTTGGCTATTAGATGATGAACTCCTCAGTTTTATGAATAATGAATAGAGAGAGATAGAGATTAGAGGATAACCCTAATCCTTCCCCTTAAATTTTATATTTATAGAAAATTTCTCTAACCAACCAATGGTCCTAAAATATGAAACATTCATGAATGCTCATTTTATGTCACCCTTAGGAAAAACACCCCATTATGAACTCAAAGGAATTATCATTTTTCCAATATGATTCCCCATTAAAATGTTATTGGGATTGGTGTTCGAGATAAAATAATTATTTTTATTTATTTTTATTTATGATTTATTCCCTGGGGGACTTTTCACACAGAATTACCACACCCACAAAGGTTATACCCCGCCTAGGTTAAACAGCATGTTTCAAACTCAATCGTGTCCTCAAATTTCTAATAAAATATACCATTTAAGAGATATCCCATTTCTGTCGCATGAATAGTAAAAAACACTTAATGTTTTTTATAATTTATTCCAGACACGCCAGGCCTCGGAATTGTGTTTTGTTTCAGCACCTAGATCTATAAATATATGTAATAATACTCTAAAGTATTACAAGGTAAAAACCTGGTATCTACTAGTGTGGATGGTGTTGACCATTGTGGTGGGTGGAGATAGAGGTTCTCCAATGATGTGTAATATAATGTTTTAATTTATGCTCATAATGGTTGATCGAGGGGGTCATTGCACATAGATAATTTCCAATAAGGTGGTTTAGTATTCTTGTTGTGGGTAGTAGACTCTATGTATTAAGAGACATGGGTGGATGGTTTTGACCAACGATGTAGAGGAGGTGCATGTTTTAGTGGCCACAATTTGTGATGAGAGAGAGACCATAAAATTCGTGGGTGTTTCCCACCATGTAGAGAGATATATTAGAATGATGTTATAGAGAGAAATTATGACATGTCAGTGGGGTGTTGAGCTAGACTTGCAATGGTTGATTGATTATGGCGGATGTATTACCCAAGTGACTTGGGTTTGAGTTCAAGGCTGAGGTTCTTTTTGTGTGACAAACCATGGATGGATAAATCCACTCCAAAATTGGCCAAAGTAGGTAAATACTCATTGTGTCTTTCTGAGAATGGTTTTATTAGGAATTTTAATTAATTATTGATGACTTTTTATTTAATTTTTTTCATATTTTGATATATGTATGGATACTAAATAAGTATAATGTTGGAAATTCCCTAAATATTTTATACTCACACCCTGTACGATCCCTTTGAGATGAATGTATACTTTGTGAATTTAAATATATATATGTGTGTGGGAAATGTCTTAATGTTAGGAGATTATTTGATAGTGATGTGTTTTTGGTGAATGGGATGGTTTTCATGATTTTATAGATAGGTCGAGTGGTTCATACATACTAGACTGGTAGTTATTTTTTGTTATTTGGAACATGTATATATGTCATTAACCCATGGGCAATCTGGTTTACTCTTGAATGACAGTATAATGTGGTAAATGTTTATTAAATTGGATGTGTGTATATTTGGAATTGTTTTTTATTATTATTTTGTTTTTCTTACATTGTAATAAGTTGATATTATTATTAATTATAACCAAGGGTTTTAGTATCTTCACTATCACCACATATACCCTCACTATTAGTCAACATCCAAGAGAATAAAGAGAGGTATGCCTAAGGACACATAGTACACTTCTAGTCTAGGAACTGATCGACTGGTCTGGGGATATAGGGTGTTACAAATGGAAGGATACCCCCCCTAGGAGACTTCCATGTGTGAGTGGGACAAAGGGAAGGTAAGGCCCTCTTATTTCATTTAACCAATAATAATTATAATGGAAATGATGATGATGATGATTATTATAATATACAATATTACTAACCTTCAGTTTAATGACCACTAAAACCTCAAAACATTATCCCAAAAACTAAATAATAAATTTAAACACCTTAGATTACCACAAAATGAAAAAAAATATCAAATTAATAAGATTGATGATGTATATTCATATAATATCAAACAAGGGAATTATTTAATTTCATTGAAATTTCTCTAGTATTTTGAAATCAAGGATGGTTCAAATTTTACTATTTTAAGTCTGATTTTACAAAGAAGTATATATGTAGGTATAATAATAATTTTAAAATTTTGATAAATTTTTTCAAGAGGATTTGTATTTCAATTAGAATTTTCAAATGAAATTATTGTCTTTTCTATAAAACAAATGAAGGTTTAAGTAACACTGGACAATGTGTTATTGGTAGGGAGGTCTCCCTAGAGAGGGAATCTATCATGTAAGAATAAAATAGGATGAATCCACGGTCTAATACCTTGAAGACTATATGGTTTAGGTCTAAGGAAGGTATAATGTTATTGGGATGGGAACACGTGACTACTTGGTAAGTTAGTTCGGTTAATCCTCCTACTATATAGCCTATTTGTTGGATTATATTGAGGTCATCACGTATGATCCTAGTAGGAAACACATGCTAGAGCAGGATTTTGAGAGAGAGGTTCACTCAATTTCTATAGTCACATATCTAGGAGAGGTATCCAAGGAGGTGGTTCCTCTCTAGAAGAACTCTATTCTAAAAACATGATATCCTCTATATTTTTTACTATAATTTAATTGTAAGCATCAAGTAGAATATGAATTGTATTTATATCCTAGTAATACCTCTAAAAATAAATTCTATGAGGGATTTTTTTAGTAGTTTGTATCTATCATTGATAGGATATAGATTTCATAGAAGGCTAGTTTATCACTGAGTAAAATTACAATCAGTGGGATCGCATCGGTTGTGGTATTAATTTTGAATATGTTTGAATGCAGTAGATGTGATGATTTTTTATAGTAAACTCAAGGTCAGATTATATATATTTTTTGGTGACTGTGCAGTGTGGATGAATGGAAACTTTTTTCCATTCATATGCATATGATAATGGAAGGTATGGTTACTTTTTTAGAAACAACACTAGAGAAATGTCATCGAAAATAATAGGATATGGAGAAGATGCTTGTGGTGGTGCAAGAGAACCTTGATAAAATCCTTACTAGGTAGGAGGAATTCTAGTGCATTTTTTAGGAGAAGTTAAGTCTAAATGAATAAATAATCGTACATCCACCATGAGATATGGAGGAACACACTATTGAAAGAATAAATGTTATATAGACATATAATGATCATTGTTCAGTGAGGAAAGATGAGGAAACCATGATCATATATACCATTGGAGGAGTTAGAAAAATAGAGGTCAGTACTAATCCTGACAGAAGCTCAACATCAAAATATTTGTCCATAAAGAAGGAATCAGATGTATCTTAATGAGAGTGGAAATGAATACCATCTCTATAGAAGATTAATTTGGATATATATACAAATATGAGACATAATTTTTAATTAGTTGAACACCATATGTTATGATTCTAACATTAATAAAGATTTATATAGAGGAAAAGGTGTTATATTGGTTCTTGTCATGGAAGTATACTAGACTGAGACTAATGTGGGAGTAATTGAAACAAGTACTGGTGGAGTGGTATAGAAAAGTGATGAAGGGAGATTCAATATAGTATTTGAGGTCCTTCTGAAAGATAAGGATATTTGAAAAATACATTATTGAGTTCAAAAATGTATCCCTATAGATACCATAATTTTTTGAAATGTTATTTATGAGTCATTTCATGGGATATTTGTTACCTAAAATAGAGAATAGGGTCTCTATGCATGAAATTTAAAATAGTAATTATATGATTTCACTATCTAGGAAAGTTGAAATAGAGTAGGTTGGAGATGGTGTGTTTAGAGGAAGTAGAGGAAGGTCATTCGTCATCCTGTTGTAATAAGTAACTGGACCGGGGATACCTATTGTTCCACCTAGCAGAATTATAGTTGATAAAAAAATGAATAAAGAAGAAAATTGGTGGGTCTGACACATCAATAGGTGGATTGGAATTATATCTATTAATATCTATGAGAGGGAAGAGTAGAAGTGTAAGGGGTTATGTTTTTGGTGTGTTAATCCATATAACCCCATGAATCATTTTCCAAAAAATAATTCATGGTTGCAGACATGGGAAATTGAGGACTTGGTTGGAGTGGAGGTGGTGGAATAATTAGGGGAGTTGGATGAAGAACTGATTAAGGTGGTTGAGAAAGTAGAATTTAGAAGCATGGGGATGTGAAGGGTCATTTACTTTTATTCACTAGCCATGTTTCATGAGTAACCACATTTTTGTGTCTAAATAATTGGACATACTAGAAAATAGAGTTAATTGTTCCACAAAGTGTGTTTTAATAAGGGGAAATCTGATACAACGGCAGATGGAGGAGGTAATGATAGTGCACTAGTTCCTCTATGAGAAACCTACTAGGATACCACCAAATATGAATTATTGGTCAAACAATTGTGATGATTGAGGTTGTTTCACCTATTATTATTATACCATATAAGTCATAACATCACCTAAAAGATAAGGTATAAATTTATGTTTTAGATATGTTATCCAGAGGAATTATTCAAAATAGAAACAACTCATATTCTAGCCTTATCATAATAGTTAAAAATAATGGTTAATGGAGGATGTTTGTGAACTATAGGGATTTGAGTAAGCTGATGACCGATGATCACTATCCCATTCTGGTTATTGAGGAATTACTGGATGAGTTTCATAGGGTGAAATTTTTCACAAAACTGGATCTTACATTTTGATTTAATCAAATAATAATTCAAGAATATTATGTTGGGAAAATAGAATTTTTGACTCATGAGGGATACTATGAGTACTTCATGATGTCATTTGGTCTTATGAATGGTATGAAATTTTTTTATTCAACAATGAATCAAGTGTTTAGAATCATATTGCAATATATTTTCCCTATTTTTTTATGATATACTGGTCTATAGTAGCTCTTGGTCAAAAAAACTCAAGCATCTAGAATATTTATTTGATATATTGTTTATAAATCAGTTGAATGAAAATAAAAAAAATCTCCTTTGCATAGACTTTAGTAGAGTATCTTAGACACCTAGTGTCGATGTAATTGGTGACCATGGACCCCAATAAAATTATCTATATGGTAAGTAGGTCATAATCATCCAATGTCAAGGGGTGAGAGGTTTTTTAGGATTGAATGAATACTTTGTGAAATTTATCATGGGTTAAGGAAAGTTTGTTGAACCTTAGATAGAAACAAAGAATGGTTGTTTTTTGGAATTATAATACATATTGTGTATTCTATTAATTAAAGAGCTTAATGGTGATAACATTGTTCCTGGTACTTCTTGAATTTTTTTAAGTTGTTTGTTAATGGGTGTGATGTATCAGGACAAGGAATATGAGTGGTTATCATGAAGTAAATTTAGCTGATAGTGTATTTCGGAAAGGATCTAGCTAAAACATATCTCTCCAAATCAGTTTATAAAAAATATGGCTCTCGTTCCTGATGTTAATCACCAACGACATTACCTGTTATGTAAACACATTGTTGTATATACTAAACATAAGGATCTTAAACATTTATTGATTTATATAATTCATATGAAGCACCAATAGTGATTTAAGGATAATATACTATTCTTAGATTTTGAATTATTGTATAAACCAAGGAAGAAAAATATGGCTGTTGTTTCTTTGTATAGATTGGTGGAAGAGAGACATGCTAGCCATTCAGTATAAATCCATATTTATTATACTAAATCTAAACCATTTTATTTTTATTTAGAAATAGTTATGTAAGAAAAATATTTGTATTATTACCCTAAGGGTATCATTGATGCCCTTGAGAATCAACTAGATTAACTTCCTAGATATTGTGACTGCGAGGGGATGTTATATTATAATGTATAGTCAGTTCCATCCAAACAGTCAAGATTTATATCGATTTTTTTTCATTTATTTCAGTATTATATTGTTGTAGGAAAGTTGGGATACCTTAAAATATATAAAAGACTCATTAAAGTGTTTTTATGGAAAGGGATGACTCACTGTGTGTTGAAGTCAGTCAAGCAGTACGACATTTTTTAACAGCACAAGTACTAGACCATTCTTCACACTGAGTTTCTCCAGATTCTTCCTATACTATATTGGGTTTAGGAGGAAATATTTATGGATTATATTTCTATTTTTTCCAATTCATTGGGATAAAATGTGATATTTTTAATGGTTGACATATTAACTAAGTATGAAAATTTTTTAATACAATGAAATCATTACACACCAATGGTGGTGGAAGAAATTTTTTTCAAGGAAGTGGTCTAGTTACATGTCATACCTATGTCTATTTTAAGTTACAGGGATCCCTTTTTTGTCATCATGTTTTAGAAGGAACATTTTTTTATAGAAATAATGGTTTTAAATATGAGTCTGACATACCATCCATAGATGGATATCCAAACTGATATTGTTAAATAAATGATTGTAAACCTACTTATGGTGTTATGATATGGAGTAGGAAGTTTCATGGGACTTTGGGATACAATGGGAAGAATATTCTTACAATACCACTAATCATTTCCATAATAAATCTAGACCTTTTGAAATTGTTTACAGAAGTAATCCACCAAAAAAATTTCTTTGTATGGGGGGGACATAGGTTGAATCAGTTACCACTACATTGTAAGATTAGGAAGCTATGTCGGTTCATCTTCAATGGAATTAACTCTATTCTAAATATTTTATGGGAAAATTTTCCTATAATTTCCATCATCCTATGTTTTTTGAGGTTGGTGAGTGGGTGTAAATTAATCTAAGACCGAACATTCATACTTCAATGATAAAGAATATTTGTCAAAATATTGTTTCTTATTATTATGGGCCTTATGAAATTCTTTAATGGTTGGTATTTATGGAATATAAGTTGGATCTACTAAACACTTCTTGCATTAATCTTTTATTTCATGTGCCTCAGTTTAAATGTGTTGTTGGAAACCACCTCATGAAGGAAACCATCCCCGATGTGTTTTATGAGGGGCTTGTTAGGTGAGTTTCATTAGTGTTGGATTTGGAAACTAAGTCACATCTTGGTCAACATCAAGGACTATGGATTATCAATTGGTAGGTATTGGCTATAGAATATTATACATATAAGGATTTTGGATATATCATATAGTATTTTTGGAGTTCCAACTTGAGGATAAGGTTTTGTTTGAGGGAGGGACAACTGTAAGTGGTTGGGATGTCTCCCTGGATAGGCCAGCTATCATGCATACATACCATAGGAGTAAACCTCTATCTAATACTACAGGAATTTATAGTTTTAGACTGTGGAAGATGGCACATGATTGGGATAGGGACACATGGCTACTTGGAAATTCTATTCATTTAATCGTTATAATTTAGTTCTGTTAAGAATTCTATTATATATCCTAATCATTGTCTTAGAGTGAGGTAATTGAGAATGATCTTAGTAGGATGCACCTGTTGGAGCAGGATTTATATATAGAGGTGCTATTTATTTTTACAGGTGTATGACTATGAGGGGTCTTTGAGGATATAGTCTCTTTTTATAGGATCTCTAATATAAAACCTCAGTATCCTATATATTTTAATTTTTCATAATGTAATTGTAGGAAATAAGTAAAATCAGAGTTGGCATTATATCCTATTAATACCTCTCAAAATACGCAATGTGAGGGAAGTTCGTAACATAATGTAATTTTTAATTGAGATTTTGGATGGTATTTCATCCTATAATTTAATCAAGGTCAATTAGATATGTCACCATGAAATATAATAAAAGGAAATAAATTTTAGCAAACACGTAGGTCCAATGAATTGACCCCGCGGCCTGCTCCTCACCCCCCCAAACCCTTACCACCCCAACACCAATGGTGGGGAATATGATAATGGTATAAAGAAAAATATTATTATTGTTTGTCCCATAAAAATTTCTTTCCTTATATTTTTCCTTTAATTTGGGAAAGTCACGCATGTTTTTGAAAGGAAACAATTATGTGGGTTCTCATTGGTTTTAAAATTAAATTAATGTAAAAATGAAACATAAAAGGTGACATGAAATTTTTTATGTAACATTTTGTTTTAATGATTATTTATGTACAAATGACATTCCAATGATATCCAAATGAAATACCAAAAAATTAAAAAAAAATTCTAGCATTCATACAGGTCTCTCTACACAAATTTATTATATGCTCAATGAATTTATAATGAAAATTTATTCACAATGATATATTTGTATTATTTTGTAAATATTATGAAACTTCTTTAGATTCATGGTGAAACATTCATTCTCCAAAAATTAATAATTAAAATAAATTAAAACACATGAAAATAACATGTGTGGATTGTATACAACTAATAATTTTGATATTTTATAGGCAACATCAGAGTAAAAACATTTAAAAAAATGAATTTAACAAATGAACATATTAATGAATGATCCACACCCATATAAAAATCTCTCCTTGAAGTGTTTATCCATTAAAACTAGTTTTGGTGAATTGTAATCACTGAGATTTATTTCTTCGCCACTGGTTGAGGATGTGGATGCCCATTTAATTGGAAACTAGTATTCTTGTAGTGTTTATTGATATAATTCATAACAGATAGTGGAACTGGCCATAAATTTATGTTTAAATCATTGACTAGATTAGAAAAGAGAGTTAATTTTTCCAAGAAGTGAGTTTGAGAAAGGTGGAAATCTGATAAAATGCCATATGGTGGAGGTATTGATGGAGTATCATCACCTCTTAGAGGAAACCAGTAGAATTCCACCATGTTGTATTACTAATCATGAAATTTTGATAATTGGGTTTTTTATGTCTATTAATATTAGGATGAATAATCTATAACATCACCTAAAATATGAGGTAGAAATCTATATTTTAGATATGTTGTCTAGAGGAATTATTTGAACCATCAAAATCCTATATTATATCCCTATCAATATGGTTAAAAATTATTTGTAATGGAGGATGTTTATGGACTATATGTATTTTAATAAGATGAAGATCCCTAATCAGTATCCCATTCTGGTTATTGAGGAGTTATTGGATGAGTTGCATGGGGTGAAATTTTTGACCAAACTAGTTGCTATGTCTATATTTCATCAAATAAGAATGTGAGAGGAATATGTTGGGAAAATATAATTTAAGACTCATGAGGAACACTATGATTACCTCATGATTATGTTTGGGCTTATGAATTCCCTAAAAACTTTTTATTTGACAATGAATCAGGTGTTTAGAATCATATTTCAATGACTTGACCTTTTTTTTGACATACTGGTCTATAATAGATCTTGGATGAAATATATCTAAAATATAGTAGTTGTATTTGATATATTTTTTACAACCCAATTGAAATAAAATAATAAAAATTTATCATTTTCAAACACTTTAGTGGAGTATCTTGGAAACCTAGTGTCAAGGGAAGGGGTGACCATGGACCCCAGTAAACTCAGATGTATGGTTAGCTGATCATGGCCCTCCAATATCAATAGGGTGAGATAATTTTTAGTATATATCTATGACTATATGAAATTTATCAGGGGGTATGGAATTTTTACTAAAAATTTTACAGAACTAAAAAATAAAAGTGATTTTTTTATTAATAAGGTAGATTTTTCACACCATGAATTAAAGAGTTTCATGGTGACAAACCACTGCTAGTACTTCCTAATTTTTCTAAGCCATTTTTTATTAAGCGTGATGCATTAGGACAAGGAATATGAGTGGTTATGATGTATCAAATTCAACTGATATCATATTTTATAAAGTATCTAGCTAAAACTAATCTCTCCAAATCAGTTTATTAGAATGAGATTATGGCTCTTGTTCTAGCAGTTAATCCTCAGTGGTATTTCCTATTAGATAATAACTATGTTGAATATAATAACTGAAAGGATATTAAGAATTTATTAATTAAGATAATTCATAAGATAGACCAACCATGATAGAATTATAAGCTAATGGGCTTAGATTTTGAAGTGGTGTATAAACCAAGGATGAAAAATCATGTTGCTGACTCTTTTTCTAGACAGGTTGAAAAGGGACATGTTCTCCATCCAGCATAAATCTATCTCTTTTCTGCTATTTATAAAACATTGAATAGGGATTTCTAAATAGTTTGGGAAGAACAACTTTTTTATGGGGACCTGAGGGGTCTCATGGATTCCCTTGAGCATCAACTAGATTCTCATCCTACGTGTTGTGTTTGTGATGAAGTGATATATTACAAAGGATGGTTGGTTTTTTCAAAACAAAATCAAGTTTATATCCAAAATATTTCATTACTTTAATTATTTAGATACGGTTGGATACCTGGGTTACCTTAAAACATATAAAAGTATCACTGATAGTTTTTTATGGAAATTGATAACTCACAGTGTGTTTAAGTATGTCAGCCAGTGTGATATTTGTTTGGACTAGAAGTACTAGACCATGATGTCCATTGAGTTTCTCTAGCCATTTCCTATTCCAGATTTGGTTTGTGAGGAAATATCAATGGATTTTATTTTTAGTTTTCCTAATTCATTGGGCTATGACATGATAATTATAATGGTGTATAGATTATCTAAGTATGACATTTTTTACTACTATGACATTAGTATATAGCAATGGTGGTGGAATACATTTTTTTCAATGAAGTGGTCCATTTACATGGATTACCCAAGTTTATTTTAAGTGATAAGTACCCTTTTTTATCAAAAAATTATGGAAGGAAAATTTTCAATATGGAAGGAATGGTTTTAAAGATGAGTGTATCCTACCATCCACATATGGATCGAAAAATAGAGATTGTTAAAAAAAAATTGAAACCCTACTTATAGTGCTATCATATAGAGAATATTTTTTCTAGGATCAGTGGATACCTTGGGTTGAATATTTTTACAAAACTGCTACTCATTCATATACTAAATTAACACATTTAGAAATAGATTACAAGAGGAATCCACCAAACAATTTTGTGATTTGTAATGACGAAAACATAGTTTGACTCTGTTTCTACTACTTTGACAGGTCATAATACAATGTTGGTTCATCATTAGTGTAATTGACTCTATGATTTACTATTTATGGAAAAAAAATTCCAATAAATACCAAGGAGATGTGTGTTTTGGGTTTGTTGAGTAGGTGTGTGTTAAGCTAGGACTGAACATACAGACTTTAACACCCGATAAGATTTGGCACATGATTTCTACATGTTATTATGGACCTTATGAAATTCTTGAATAGTTGGGAGTTGTAGCATACAGGAAGGCTCTCCTAAATACTTCTCGTATACATCTCTTATTTCATGTTTATCGGTTAAAACATGTTATTGGAAACCACCATGTGTAGGAAACCATCCCCATTGTTTTTTTTGTGGGGCTTATTAGGTGAGATTCAATAGTGGTGGTTTTGGATACACAATAATAGCTTGATCAACCTCAAGGACTATTGATTATCAAGTATAGGGTCTTGGATACTGATGATTCTACTTAAGAAGTTTTTGGAGATATCATGAAGTAGTTTTTAGACTCCCACCTTGAGAAAAAGGTTTCTTTTGAGGGAGGGAAAAATGTTTGTGGTGGAAAGGTCTCCCTAGATAGGCTAGTTATCATGTATACATACCATATTTAGAGGCCTTCATCTAATACCTGAGGGTTCTATGGTTTGGGTTTGAGGAAGGGAGTAGGTGATTAGGAATGGGAAATGTGACTACTTGGTAAGTTAATTTGATTAAGCATCCAAAGTCGATTTGGTTAATCCTATTACTATATAGCATATTATTTATTTTGGGAAATATTTTGGTAGGAAGGACCCACTAGAGTGGGAGTTAGAGAGAGGTGCACATAGTTTTTATAGGCATGCAGTTATAATATGTCTTCAATGTAGCGTCCCCATCCCAGGAGCCACATGAAGGGTCCGCCAAGCTGGGTCGGCCATATAACTTCAAGTGCATCTCCCTGAATGCCAGAGGCTTTTGACTAGTAGCGATGGCCTTTTTTGTGTCTGTGGGGGAGACTATTCCCTCGTATGTAATAGTTATTATCCCATTGGAAGTAAAAAACAATTAATAATAAATAGTGGAAGCATATAAATGAATAAACTACAGCAAAAACAATATGAATAATCTAACTGAATAATAATCAACTACAGAAGCTCACAAAACAATGTCATGCTATGATGTCTGTCTAAACTAAATGTATGGAAAACAAAAAACAAAGTATATTGCCGACTAAAAATAAAAGGAATAGGTTGAAACAACTGAAACACAATCAAGGCTTGGTCCTTTGCCCCAGTCTCTATCCTAAGCAATAAGAAACTATCAAGCATTGGATGAAGCATGCTTCCCTTTATCAATACCTACAAGTATGTAATCTAATCGGGTGTCAATGATGCCTGAGAAGGGTGTGAGATAAAATCTTAGTATTCCATCACCCATGGTGTCTAAATATTTTCATTTTAAGAAGTAATAAAATTTAGTCTTCCATTATATAAAAAATGAAGATTATTAATTAACTTCAATAAATTAAATAACTCAACCCGGGTTCCCAACGGTACTCGTCCCTAATCACCTGCTTCAGCCTAAGCTAGAAGTCGAAAAGGAGTACCTATAATAATCAGTATGAACATATGTATATATATATAAACATGGAAAATCAAGGTAAAAAAAGGAAGAGGTACACCCCCCGGCTTGTGTTTTAACTTGGGGTCTAAATCTTATTTTAACCAGGTGTGCTTCGACAAACCAAAAAAATATCACAATTCTCAAAGATTCAAAGAGGCATTAACATAAACCTTCAGTGAATCATTATTAATGTTCAGGTTGAGAGTTTTATTCTAAGACTATCCTGAAGTTATTTCTATGAAACATCCTTCAAATTATCCAATACCAGTGAGAATGTCTAAGGAAATCATTCGAAAGACCAAGTATCACTCAAGGCATGGCTTTACCATGATTCTGTTCCAAACTCACAAAAAGGGGTTGAGCATCATCTGAGCCTGGATTAGCCACATTTCCAATGGACCCATCCTCGATGGTCCCTTTTGGAAATAATATCACTCATAAGTATTTAGAAGGCTTGGGGAATTCTGGGTCTGGAGAAGCCAAAGACACCACCTGCTGACGCGTAGTGGTAACCATTCAGGAATGAAGGGTCTAAGTGTGGCCCTTAATACAGGACTCACATTCTCTCCATGCCCTGAATTTAATTAAAATTTCATAGAAACAATTATTAAATAGAATGTATATGTAGTGGCAGTTTGAAATCTATGTAGATACACCCGTGCAACACAAGTTATTAATTTAATATTTCAGCGTAAAAACTAATGAGGCAATATATTATATCAGAACAAGAAGATAAATGCACTTTTAAATAAATAAATAATTCAGCACAATAAAATACCAAAAATTCAAAAATTCAAGGTTTATAATTATTCAAAAATAATTATTTAAATTAAATACAACAAAAATGGGTTGCACAACCCATGTAGTTAAATAAATTAAATGCCCGAGCTAACGAAATTTATACAGATTACATCAGCATACCCAAATGGGTGTCCAAACATGTTCCAACAATTCCAACAATTTAATTTATGATAAATAGGGATGAAACAATTAATCAAATAAATTAAATTGGAATGATAGAATGGGTAAAGTTTCACAAAGTCGGTAAGCACCAACGAATGGCATAACCGTGTGTTTTTATAAATCACAACAAAATGTATGTAAAGCAAGTAGAAATCCTACCTTATGGTCGTAGATGATTCTATGATCCTTGTTAGGATTTTATATGACCTAAAATGGAATAAAACAAATGATTTTTAAAAAAACCCAAAATAGGGTACAATCCTTCCATTACGAAATGCACGAAGGGAACCCAACAAAATTATAAAATTCCAAATGTGATAGGTTATCCTTTCTTAAGGTTTAAAGTGCACCTGATGGTGAAGAAAACGAATGATGAACGTAGGTGTGGCTGTATTTTGAAGAGGGATCAGGGTAATGCACCACCTAGGGAGTGGGGGAGGCGCAATGTGAGAGGGGGGAGAGGAAGAGATGAGAGAAAAATAAATAAAAGAAAGAAAGGAAAGAAAAATAAAAGAAAAATAATAGAAAAGTAAAATAAAAAGAAAAAGGGAAATAAAATGAAAAATAAAATAGAATAAAATGGATTGAAAATAAAAAGGATAAAAATAATAAAAAATGGAAATCTCCCCTTTAAATTACTTTTACTTTTTCTGTAACCCCCTTTCTATTTTATTTATAAATTTATTTTTATCCCTTATTACTTTCTTTTAAATTTTCTTTAAATATATTCTTATTTATTTTTAATCCTTAATTAATTATTTTAATCTCAAACACTACGCTGAAGTGCGATACAAAATTTTTCATAAAACCTGTGCAGTTATTTAAATTGTTTAAATAGCTACTCGGGACCCGTAGTGGGGTGCGCAGATGCGCACCCTGGGTATCTTTAAATAATTAGGCAAAAAAAATTAAAGTGTTCCATACCTGAATAAATCCAGGATGTTACAACCTCCCCTTCTTAAGACAACTCATCCCTGAGATTCCCTTCTGAGGGTAGTGGAACGTCTTCAGAGAAAAGATCTGGCCACTATGCACGTAATAGTTAGACTTTCATTCTACACTCGACGATAAGGGTTGGATGCTCCTTAAAGGATGCATCTACCTCACGCTCAATGTCATTAGGGTCAAAATAATGAGATAGTTCTGGATGATATTTTTGGAGATGAGATACATTGAAAACGTTGTGAATGGCATGATACCTCTGAGGTAACAGCAACTAATAGGCTTCCGGCCCAACTCTCTCCACTATCTCAAATGGTCTGACATATCTCATTGATAACTTTCCATATCTTCTAATACACCTGTGACCCAACCTCTAAGAAATATTCTAAAAGACTCGATGTCCCACCTCGAACTCTAGAGGTCTACGGTGATGATCGGTATATGACTTCTTTCTGGTATGAGATGTAGTCATATGCTTTTGAATCAGCTGAACTTGTTCATAAGTCTCCTGAATGAGATGAGGACCCAACAGATCTACCTCACCTACTTTGAGCCAGCATAAAGGTGAACAGCACGGTCTAACATAGAGGGCCTCATACGGAACCATTTCAATTGTCTCCTAGAAGATGTTATTATAGGTATGCTTCTCTCAGTAACCTCTAAAATCAAGGATACTGGCCCATAACATATCCTCTAACACTCGTATAGTTCTCTCAGACTACCCATTGGCCTGAGGGTGATATGCAGTACTCAAAAGTACCTATGAACCCAGTGCCTTTTGCAACCCTTGCCAGAACCGTGAAGTAAATCAGGAATCAATGTCTAAGACAATAGAACAAGGTACGCCATGATGTCGCACAATTTCCCGAATATACATCCTTCCCAACTCATCAATTATAAAGGTCTCAAAGATAGGTAAGAAGTGTGTAAACATCGTCAACCTATCAATAATCACCCATACTGCATCGCTGCTGTGAGGAGATCTTGGAAAGACTGTAATGAAATCCATGGTGATGTCATTCCATTTCCATTTAGGAATGGATAGAGGCTGTAGGAGTCCAGTAGGTCGCCGGTGGTCTACCTTCACCTATTGGCAGGTGGAGCACCGAGTGATGAAACTCACTATCTTCTTTTTTATACCAGTACACCAATATTGTCGATACATGTATCTGTACATCTTGGTTAGCCCAGTATGAACTATCCAAATGATTTTGTCATATTCTTTCATCAACTCTTACAATATACCTGAAGGTACCCATACACTGCCACGGTAAAGGAGTGTTTCACTTCCATAAACAACCCAACCAGGAGGTGGGTTCTCTCCTGTAACGCTTTCCCTCAAAACAAGCCCCTCAGGATCAGTCAACTATATCCTATAGACTAGCTCTAGAAAAGAGTATGTCACTATATGAACTGCTAGAACTGGTTTCCCGCGATGTTCCTGAACCTCTAGATGCATCTCAGAAAATGAGGCCATCATCTGCCACTCATTTCTAGATACCTGACTGACTTGTATTTGTGTCTTGTAGCTCAATGAATCTATCGTACCATTACCCTTACCAGGGGTATAAGAAATCTCAAAGTGGAATGACTGCATGTATTCAACGCATCTACACTGCCTTAAGTTCATGTCTCGTTGAGTGGAGATATATTTTAAGCATTTATGATCCATGTAAACAACTAATCTTACACCCAAAAATTAGTGTCTCCAACAGCGTAGATCATGAGCCACAACTTCTAACTCAAGGTAATTTGTAGGATAGTTCTTCTCATGAGGTCTCAACTGGAAGGATCCATAATCCACAACTCAGTCTCCCTGCATCAAAACTACACCCATTCTGATTCTTGAAGCATCACAATAAATAGTATAGCTTTTACTTGGCTTAGGAAGAATTAGGATCGAGACTAAGATTAGTCTTCCTTTCAACTCTTGAATATACTTTTCACATGCTTCCAACCAGATGAACTATAAACCTTTCTTTGTCAGGGTCGTAAGAGGCATTGCTATGCAGGATAAATCCTAGATGAAATGCCTATAATAGCCAATAAGCCCCAAGAAACTGTGTATGTCAAAGAAACTCTTAGGATTCTCCCATAAAAGTATGACACTCACCATTTCTGAATCAAATGATACTCCTTCTTCAAATATAATATCACCCAAGAATTGAACTTTATCAATCCAGAAGTGGAATTTACTTATCTTAGCGTATAGCTGGTTCTCTCTCAGTGTACTCAGCACGATCTCAAGATGGGATTCATGGTCATATCTAGAACATTAATACACCAAGATGTCATCGATGAAGACTACCACAAATGAATCATGATACGTGTGAAAAACTCAGTTCATCAGAGCCATGAATACTGTCAGTACATTCGTGAGGCCGAATGGCATAACCAGATACTCGTACAAGCCATACCTACTTCATAAATCCGTATGTGGTATGTCAGATGGTCGCATACGCACCTGGTGATATACAGTCCTTAGAACAATCTTGGAGAAATCAGTTTCTCCCTAGATCTAGTCTAATATATCATCTATATTAGGCAATGGATATCGATTATTTACCGTGAGATTATTGAGTCGACAATAATCAACTCACAGCCTAAGGGTACCGTCTACCTTCTTAGTGAAAAGAACAGGTGAACCCCACGACGATGTGCTTGGACTAATTAAACCCTTAGCCTCGAGGTCTTCAAGATTCTTTTTTGAGTTCCTGTAACGTGGTTGGTTCCATCCTATAAGGAGGAATAAACACTGGAGCCAGACCTAGAACTATCTTAATAGTGAACTCCACGTCCCTCATAGGAGGTAATCTAGAGAAATCATCAAAAAAACATCCCTAAAAAGATTCAAAGCTGGAGGGAATTTACCATGTTGCGTCCCCTAATCGTTCAGGAAAAGACTTTCTAACTGAGTTGTCACTCTACCCAGCCCTGCATATTTAGGCTTAGCTCGATCTGCCTGCATATCTAATTCTCCTTTGTGTAGATATGTGTCATTTATAGGGGATGTAAAGGACACCTGATGGAGATATAAATCAACTTGAGCACGATAAGGAGCAAGCCAGTTCATACCGAGAATGACTTTGATGCCAGACATATCGAGGATATATAAATTCCAAACAAAATGGTACCCACCTATCTCAAGGGGAACTCTTGGCACTGGTGTATTCCCTCTATCCTGAACCAAAGTGGATTGTCAAGAGGCATGATGCTGCAAAGGTACTCAATTGGAAAACCAAGAATTTCAACAACAACAGTAGATAAAAAGGATTGCGATGTGCCAGTATTAAAAAGAGAAGAAACTAAAGTAGAGGCTACTAGGATAGTTCCTTTAACCGTAGATCGTCCTGCACTCTTCTCCTCTGGTTTTTATTGCACTGCGTACATGAGACCTGATCCACGTCCCTAAGTCGCTGACTGGTTGGCCTGAGCAGGTCCACTCTACTGACCCGATAATCTGGAACTTGATTTCCTCGACCACAACCTCCACAATTACCTCGGCCTGATCGGTCGATGGAAAAATAACTTCTAGCCTATTTTGGAGTCATAGATCCCATACCTGATGGAGGTGTAGGTGTGAATCCTCTTCCACTAGATTCTAAAGAGAAGGAATGGCATAAACCCTAAATGTGACCCATCTTGCCTCAAGCTCGGCACTACTTCGGGTTTCTCGTGCACTGTGTCTTCTTGTTACCATCTATGTCGCACCAATAACATTTGATAGAGATATCAAAACATGTTATTTGGCTAGGATTTTCCCCATGAGCACTTTCAGAACGGTGTTTCATACTGTCAGAAGATCCTTAAACTTGTCTTAGAAATAAACCAGCATGGATCACCGGTTTAGGTTCCTTGACATTTTTCTCCGAAATTAGGGCTTGATTTACAATCTATTTGACAGTTTTAAAATGGAAGATGTTCACTTATGAGTGAATAGTATACTCAATTCCATCCTCAAAACGTCTCACAGTAGCCTACGCATCACCTGTTAGAGATGGGGAAAACGCTGACATTCTACGAAATGAGTAGAATAATCTAACACAGTCATAGAGCCCTGCTGAAGATGTAGGAACTCCCACGCATGATCATCTCTCAGATTCTACAGGAAAATTGATTGTATAAAGATGCTTAGAAGTCATCCAAAACCATGTCACTAGTCTACTCAGCTAGAGAAACACATCCCACCAGTGCTTGGTGGAGCCACAGAGCATGTAGATTTCAAATTTTACCCTTCACTCTATAAGCATCTTGAGGTGGTTGAAGATAGACCTTATGTATTCTATCCATGACTCTATATCATGAGGGTCGCCCCTCCCCAAGAAAGTGGGAGGGTGCTTCTGTAGAAAGTCATGCATGAAGTCTTCCATAGACTGGGTAGGTTTGGGGATACTCTTGAATGTACTCATTGCCACTCTCCTGAGGCGCGGCATGAAGACATCACGGCAGAATTGGTCTACAATATCCAAACACACACCTTTATAAAAAATTGTATAGAAGATGAGGAAAATGATAACGTGCAAAAATTGGTTAGGTATATAGCCTTCCTATGAGCACCACATAACAGATAACCCGATTCAAGATTAGGGGTTCAATATGGAAGAGAAAACATAGAAGGATTACTAAACAATTTCTACTGTGCATTCCCAGGAAAATATAGGTTAACATCTAATGGTACTATCACAATAGAACCACTGGGCACAATAGAACTCACATGAAAACGGGAAAATGCATGCTGAAAGTAGATATGGCATGGCAATATGCAAGTTATTTTAATCCTATAGTGCCTAAAATGATGCATGTAATGTATTTCCCTTATATCATTAGGTTGAAATGGTAAAACCCATTATCTCAACAATACCAACACAAATAACAATGAAAAACAAGTGAGTCACCCAATGGTGAAATCATATCAACAATAACTGGAAAAATCAATAATTGAAATCCCAACCCAAGAATTTGGGTTTCCCCTATACCTGGGTTAGCTATGTCTAAGCACAGGGTACATTCCAAATACATATATCCTAGTCTCTTTTCTAACAAAAAAAGTAAGACAAAAGGAAAAACCACCTCTGATACCACTTTGTAGCATCCCCGTCTTGGGATCCACCTGAAGGGTTCCCCAAGCCGGGTTGGCCACATAACCTCAAGCGCATCTCCCTGAACGCCAGAGGCTGCCGACTAGAAGCGAGGGACTTTTTAATGTCCTCAAGGGAGACTATGCTCTCATAGGTAATAGGTATTATCGTAGTGGAAGTAAACAACAATTAATAATAAATATTTGAAGCGTAAAAATGAATAAACTGTAGGAGAAACAATATGAATAATCCAACTGAATAATAATCATGTGCGGAAACTCACAAAACAATGTCATGCTATGATTTATGTCTAAACTAAAAGTATGTAAAACAGAAACCCAAGCATACTGTAAACTAAAAAGAAAATACACAAGGTGAAATAATTGCATCACGAGAAAGGCTTGGTCCTCTACCCCAGTCTCCATCCTAAGCAGCAACAAACAAACAAGCATCGGAAGCAGCATGCTTCCCTTTGTCAATAACTGCAAGCATGTGATCTACTCATGTGTCAACGATGCCTAAGAAGGGTGTGAGAGAAAATCCCAGTAGGTCAGCACCCATGGTGTCTAAACCATTCCATTTCGTGTAGTAATAAAATGCAGTGTTCCATTATATAACAAATACAGATAATTAATTAAGTGCAATAAAAGAATAACTCAGCCTGGGTTACCAGCAGTACCCATCCCTAATCACCTACTTCTGCCTAAGCTGGAAGTCTAAAAGGAGTACCTATAATAAGAAGGATGCACATATGTATATATATATATATATAAACTAGAAAAATACAGGTAAAACAAGGAAGTCGTACACCCCCCAATCTTGTGCTTTATCTTGAGGTCTAAATCATGTGTCAACCAGATGTTCTTCGACATACCAGAAAAATATCACAATTCTCAAAGACTCAAAGTGGAATTAACATAAACCTTCAGTGCATCATTATTAATGTTTAAGTTTAGAGTTAGAGTCTGATCCCATCTCAAATGTATCTCTATGGAACATCCTTCAAATTATCCAATACCATTGTGTCTTTCCAAGGTAATCTTTCGAAAGACCAAGTATCACTCGAGGCATGTCTTTACCATGAGTCTGTTCTGATCTTGAAATAAGGGGTCAGGCATCATCCAAGGCAGGCTTAGCCACATTTCCAATAGACTCATCCTTGATGGGTCCATTTGGAACTGGTATCACTCATAAGTATTTAGAAAGCCTAGGGAAATCTCAGTCTGAAAAATCCAAAGACACTGCCCCCGACACGTAGTGGTAACCGGTCAGGAATGGAGGGTCTAAGTGTGGCCCTTAATAAATGTCCCACCATCTCTCCCCTCCCTGAATTTAATTAAAATTTCATAGCAGTATTTATGAAATAGCATTCATATGTAATGGCAGTTTCAAATCTAAGTAGAGACACTCATGCAACACAAGGTATTAATTTAATATTGCAGTGTAAAAACCAACGATGAAATATATTGTATCAGCACAAGAAGATAAATGTAATTTTAAATAAATAAATAAATCAGCACAAAAAAACTACCAAAAATACAACAATTCAAGGTTCATAATTATTCTAAAATATTATTTAAATTAAACACAACAAAAATGGATTGCGTAACACATGCAGTTAAATAAATTAAATGGCCAGGATAACAGAATTTATAATGACCACATCGGCACACCAAAAGGGGTGTCCAACCACATTGCAACATTTTCAATAATTTAATTTATGATAAACAAGGATAAAACAATTAAGTGAATCAATTAAATTGGAAATAATGGGTGAAATTGAACAAAGTCAGTAGGCACCGATGAACATCACAACCGTTAATTTTTATAAATCACAACGAAACGGAGGGAAAGCAAGTAGAAACTCTATCTTATGGTTTTCGATGATTCTATGATCCATGATAGGCTTTTATTTGACATGAAATGGAAGAAAACATATGATTTTATAAAAAACCCAGAATAGGGTAAAATCCTTCCACGGAGAACTGCGTGAAGGATACTCAACAAATCTCTACAATTCAAAATGTTCATATTTATCCATACCTTATGGTTTACAGTGCACTTGACGGTGAAGAAAATGAATAATGAATAGAGGCACGACGGTCTTACAAAGAGGGAGCAAAGTGGTGCGCCACCTAGGGAGAGGGGGAGGCGCGATGTGAGAGGGAGGAGAGGAAGAGAGGAGAAAAAAAAGTAAAGAAAGAAAGTAAAGAAAAAGAAAATAAAAATAAGGGAAAAATTAAAGAAAATAAAAATGGAAAATAAAATGAAAAAATAAAATAGAATAAAAAGGTTGGAAAAAGGATAAAAATAATAAAAAATAGAAAACTCCCATTTTAATTATATTTACATCTTTCGTATCCCCCCTACTATTTTATTTCTATATTTATTTTTATCCCTTATTTATTTCATTTAAATTTTCTTTAAATATCTTATTATTTATTTTTAATCATTAATTAATTATTTTAATTATGAACATTGCACTAAGGCGCGATACAAAATTTTTCATAAAACCTCTGCAGTTATTTAAATTATTTAAATAGTTGCCTGGGACCCACAGTGGGGTACACAGATGCGTGCCCTAGTTCACTTTAAAGAATTAGACAACAAAATTTTAAAATGTTTTATACCTAAATAAATCCAGGAAATTACATTCAAGGAGGTGGTCTCTCCCTAGAGGATCTCTAATAGGAAACCTCAACATCCTCTGTATTTTGTTTTGTTGTAATGGAATTGAAGGCAAGTAGTGGAATACGGTCTGATGTTCTATCCTAGTAAAACCTCTTTAAATACATTGTGTGAGTGAATTTACTAACATAATGTGATTTATAATTAATATGTTGGATGGTATCTCATGCTATAATGGAATGAAGGTCGATTACATCCACCACTGTGAAACATAATGAAATGAAAGAAATTACAATAAACATGATGGTCCAAGGACTTAACCCTACAACCTACCCCTCACCCCCCAAACCCTTACCACCCCACCACAAATGATAGGGAATCCTATAATTGGATGAAGATAAAAATGATTATTGTTGGTCCCATAAAAATGTTTTACCTTGTAGTTTTCATATAATTTGGTAAAGTATCATATGTTTTAGAAAGGAAATAATTATTTTGGTTCTTCTTGGTTTTAAACTAAAATTAATATCTAAAGGAAACCTAAAAGGTGGAATGTATTTGTTGTTTATGTAACAGTTTGGTTGCATGATTATTTAGGTTCATATGGTGCACCATGATACCTAAAATAGATAACAAAAAATTAAATGTTGTGTGTAGTATTCATACAAGTTTTTCTACACAAATTTATTATATGATCGATGAATTTATAATGAAAATTTATTATCAATGATTTAGTCATATTATTTCATAAATATTATGAAAATACTTCATACACATGTAGATTCATTTAGAATCTAAAATGTAATAAATAAAATGGAATAGGTGGTGTGCAAAACATCTTTTGTGTCCTAAAATTTTTCTCCATCCTTCCAAAAATATTCTCTTGTGTTTTCATGGGTGTTGATTGTTTGTGAATTTCCAACACCTCCCGTACTATTTTCTATCATTTGAGACGAATGTCATAGATTCCCTTTAAAATTCAGGTATACTTGTGATACAATTGAAAATCCATTCGTCGATGTAACCCCCTTAGAGGTAGAGTTCTTTTTTCAATTCTTATTGATCTTCATAAAATATTCACCTTCTCCAATGAAGAAGAATATAGTTTTCATTGGAAATTTATAGGTATGCTATTTATACAGTTTATTTATACATTTATTTTCAATGATATATTTTTTTTGTGTTTTGGGTTGTCTTACACTACACATGGTCATGTAATGATCATAAAAATCCCAACAGTTGTATTAGAGAGTATGACTAATTTGACTAATCAACCCATTTATTGATTTATGAAAAATAAATTTTAATAGTAAAATGAGACTTTTCAATTCAGAAAATAAAATATGAGACGTCAATATATATTTATTTTGTTTATTAATATAAATAAAGTATTTATTTTTAATCATGATAATTCAGTTTTAAATTGAATTATGTTGTTTATAATTTTTTTATAAATAATAATAACAATTAAAATGTATTTGGAAATATTTATATAAGTTTATATTAATTTTTTATAAATTAATTAACTATAAAATGTTTATATTTAATTAAAAAATATATTTTTATACCATTTGAAAACATAAATGGCATGATTTATGATTTATAAATAAATAATTTAATTAGAAATCATAAAAGGGGATTTCTAAAGAGTTTATAAATTCCAAAATATATGATATTTAGATTATATAAAAATATTTACACAATAGATATTAAATTATAAAAAGTTTATAATTCATTAAATATCATATAAATTCTATTTCATATAAAATTTGAAAGGGTTTATATTGATTAAAATATAAAATACTTATATTCCTGTTAATCTATAAATGTTTATAATTAGGATTTATTTATGAATAGTTCATAAATATCTATTATTTTAAAAAATAAATAAATTGTTTATTTACTAAATTTCCTTAATATTCATGTTTTATTCAAAATTAATTAATTTGAAATTATTCAAATTAAAGGTGATTTTGTTTTGATATTACTTAATCCACATAAAAAGGTGGTTTGATAATTGATACAATCGTGGTTTATATAATAATTAGGTATATGATATTTGGATTATGTAAAAGTTTTAAATAATTGAAATTGAATTATTAATATTTTATAATTCATATAATATTATATATTTTAAAAGAAAATTCCATATTTTGATAAATATGAAAGAATTCGTATTACAAAGAATATAAAGTGCTTATACTCAAAATTATGTAATGTCTATAATTTTAAAGGTGAAACTATAAAATGTTTTATAATTAGATTTTATTTATGAAATTTTTTATAAATGTATTTCTCATGTATATATATTTGAATTGTTCATTTTTTTAAATATTATTCCCTATTTTATTCATAGTTATAAATATATTATATTTTGAATAACTACATGAAGAAATTTATATGATAAATTTCTTTTGTGATAAAGCCTTTCAAATCATGCATGGTTTGATATAATAAAATTTAGTTTTCATCTACCTTGACATCGGTTTTTAATTTTAGTTGTATTCTTGAGAGTAGTTGTTAGGCATATTTTGAGCGTCTTAGTTGTTATAGTTTTCATTAATTGAATTATATCTTGATTAAATTATCCCTGAGTAGAGGGACTTGGGGTGGACCACCTACTTTCCTAAAGGCTTTCCTTGTCTAGGAAAGTGAATGGAGTTGGCTATCTATCGATTCGTGCATACTCATGAAGAATTTTCCAATATCATATAACTCTATGCCTATACATGAAGTGTTTGTGTACCTTATGCATTTGATGAATTTAGATATTTATGAATATAATTAACTTCTATTTCTCTGTGATTAACACGGACTTATGGGTTGTGTAATGATTTACACATTAATGTGGTGTGAACAAATTAATTTGGTCACTGGAATAAGGATTCGAAAACTAAATCATTAGAAACATAAATACACTGAAAGGTAATAATACATGAGAAGATATTGATTAAATATGATGTAGAAATTATGAATTTAATATGTATATGATGTATATTAAATTGGTGAGACCTTAAATGAAATCCCCCCAAATACTAAGTGTGATGTTCCTTCCAAATAGACACTTGTCAAGACCTTGATCATCTAACCAGGAATGTTATTATAATGTTTGGTTCATTGGGGTTATACTATCTAAGTAAAGAATGTAATGAGTCACTCTAGATTATTCTATGGGTGGGTCCTGCTAAAGCAATGTTCCCTTGGATTGTCTTTTCTTAGTTTTTTTTCCTTTGGGACAGACTATCCAGGAAACCCTAATAGAGTTAGGTTACTCGAGGAAAGAGTTGAGTGAATCCATTTGATGGATTTGGATAAAGGGTTATCTACTCAAATATCTAAGAGTCGCAACTATTTTTATTAGTATGATGTCCTTCCTAAATAGATAAGTAATGGTAGAAATGTTAACGATACTTAGAGCTTAGTTAAATATGGATCTTGGCTCACTAAATGGATATTATGTATGAGGTCATCAATTATAGTGGATCACTTTCATTAAAAATTCCTAATTAAAATATATAAGACATCATTAATGTATGATTAAAAGTTATGTTATAGATAAATGAATCTGAAACATCAAAATAAACATTATATCAATCCTTTAAATAATGATCTTAAAGTAAGAAAATCCTAAGACTGGTAGAATATGAAAAGTTCTTGAGCAAGAGAGATGTTCAATGTGTTATAACAATTCCTTCCTGAGTAAACAAGTGTTAAAGTTATTCAATTAGTGAATCTAGTTGTGTATGGTATCATGGAATGATTCATTTAAGGATTCTTATACCATTTCCTTGAAGCCTATTTTAAACCATATACAGAATTATTTAAAATGAATGCTCAGTTCTATTTGAACTCATCCATGTAAACTTCAGGATGATTAATATATAATTTCTCATCAATGTCACCATTAATAAAAGAAGTTTTAACATTAAACTGCTCAATATGAAAGTTACAGTAAGAAGAAAAAGAAATCAATGATTAGATATATGAGTATTTTATAATAGTAGAAATGATTTTTGAGTAGAAAATTCCCACTCATTGAAGGAATCAATTTTCCACCAATCTGACATTATATTTAATTTTCTTATCTCTAGTAGTATCTTCCTTCCTTTTGAATATCCACATACAACTAACTACATTATCATTGTGTGGTTTAATCACAATAGTCTACGTATAATTTTTATTTAAGGAATTCCTTTCATAAACTATGGAATAGATCCAATGATTCAAATCTCTATCATTAATAACATTCTTATATGTTTAAAAATCATCATCAATAAATCCCGCAAAATGTGGAATGAAAATAAGGCCATATCATATTGTCCAAACTGAGTAGGAGGGCTAATAACCCCCCTTACTTTGTCACGGGTAATCTAGTAGTCACTTGGGTCATCTAAAAGCTCACTACCCCACTCAGTATCTATGTTGGAATGAGGTTGGGTTTCATGTTGAGGTTCATGTGGATAAGGCTCAATGCGATCCTTAAACTGAGCCAGAGTACCAATATCTACTCTCAATTTCAGTTGTGTAATCACTATCATCAGGGATAGAGTTTTAGGAAAATCAGATAAATAGAAGAAAACATCCAAAATTATTATAATTTTTTATAACTTTTATTATCCACCCATATTTTTTACCTATTTACCCCTTCAGGATAACTAATGAATACACATTTATGATCTATCAGTTCAATTTAATCAGTTGTAACATGGGAATAAGTTGTTCTCCCAATGAATCTCAAGTGATTATATAAAGGGGTCAGTTAGACCATAGTTCCTTCAGATTCTTATAATAATTTTTTATTGAAGTACATCTATTAATGAAATAAATATAAGTGGTTGTTTCCCCACCCTAGAATTATTTGGGTAGGTCCAAGCATCCAAGCATGATTTTGGACTAATTTAGTATAGTGTGGTTCATTTTCTTAGCTATCCCATTCAGTTAGGGAGTTTCCCTAATATTAAGGTGTCTATATATGACCTCATACTCACAAAAAATATATAAAGTTAGATAAAAAGTATTCAAACCATTGTCTATTATTATATCTTTAATAAGTCTTCCAATTTTATTTTCAAAAGGTGATTTCCAAGTTTTAAATTTTATAAATTCATCATAATTGTTTTGAATAATGTAAACCCAAACTTTCTAAGAGAAATTATTAATTTATGCCACAAATTATTCGCCTCCACCATGAGATGTAGTCCTAGAAGGACCCCACAAGTCAAAATGGATGTATCCTAAAGGATTATTTTCCATAAAAGAAACCCTATTAAGGTGGCTCTTTTTTATTTACCCAAGAAACAATGCGAACAAAATGGGAGACTGTTGGGTGTTATGTCATTAAAGAATCCCTATTTACTAAATTAATCATGACCTTTTGTCATTACATTCCCCATACTCCAATTATAAATCATATTATTGTAATTATTAGTGATATAGATACTAACTAAATTTCTACAGTGAGTTTTTTCATCCAAAACATAAATACCATTAACAAGAGATCATATGGTGAATTTTTTAGTTCCTTTGGAGATCATAATACAACCTAATTCAGACTTGAAATCATATCCTTTCTGCTCTAAATCATTGAGGGAGATGAGATTCCTTTGAAGGTTGGGGACCAACCTAACATCAAGCAAAGTGACAACTAATATTTCATGGATATTTAATAAAACAAATTCTTTTACCTAGACCTAACACCTCCTATTGTTTTCAAGAACAAACTCTCATTCCTCTCTCTCAATTAACTCAAGAAAGGAATTTGTATCAGGACATTTATGGAAGTAACAACCAGATTATAACACCTAATCACTAAACAAATGTGTCAAAAAATTAAGAACATCAACACTACCATACCCAGCATCAACAATCAAAGATTGTTCAGTAGGTTCATCAGTCGTTTGGTTCTGTTTTGGATTCATACACTCTGGCCTAGTATGCTTTGTCTTACCAAAATTATAGCAAGTAGTATTCCTATACTTACACTTAGGTACATCTCATCTACATTTCTCTTTTGTATTTCCATTTCCTTTGTAATTCTCTTTTTTTTAGTTCTATATTTAAATCTACCCTTATAGAATAAATTCTCTATCTCATTCATAATCTAGGGTTTATTGTGTAATTATTTAGATATTAATTCTGACTTAACTTCTTCCAAGGCAAAAGAATCTAGACCATACATCATGGTTTCAATAAGAGTGTGATAGGAATTAACATGAGAAATGAGAGGGATCATATCTTGGTCTTCATCATCAATAAAGACATCAATATTGGAAAAATAAATCATAATTTTGTAAAATTCATCAAGATGGGATTTGATTCAACTACTAAAATACATCTTAATGGTATAAATTCTATTATTTTTGTAAACACAACCTACTAGTGAAGTAGTTGTATACAATTTCTTATGTCTCAACCAAATTCCAATAGTGTAAGACTCGTAATCTATATCCCTAAATAATTTATCACATAGGGATAATAACAGGGATATATGGTCCTTAACTAAAGTATTGATAGAAATATCTTCATAGTTATTGGTAGTATCGCCATTATCAGAATGAGTTATTATAGGTTTTATAGGGCTATATAAGGCATCGATAATTTTATGTTAGACAAGTAGGGTTATCATCTTAATTCACCATAGTTTAAATTCATTATCATTATAAAATTTATCTATTCCTAAAATATTTCATTTTTTTAAGAGGATCTGATACTAATTTTTGGAGGGTATATTGATTGGTAAGTCCCCAAGAAACCAAGGATCAATGAATATACAATTTTGTAATACTTGGTTTTAGAAACATAAGATGGAAACAATGTGATGATGACGAAATAATAACAAGAACATGAAAATTAGGCAATTCAACATGATTTGAAATTGAAATAATGAAAATAAACAAAAAAGAAAAATTAAATTAAAAGCAGTAATGGAACACAAAGATTTAACGTGCTAAAGAGAATTATGATACTATGTGAATGGAATGAACACTATCCAATTAGTCACTTTATTGATGTTAAAAAAACAAAATCACAAGATGCAATCAAATAAAATAGATTAAGAACATAATCACTTTGATGCTAAAACATGATGTAACCAAGAACTGAAGAGGAATACTTACAGGTCCAGATATATTAACACTATATTATGGCCCTTTGTTTACACTTTAGAGGGTGTTAAAGATACTATTGGATATGAAATAGTTCACTTGGGTGTGTCTCACATGGATATCCACCAAATATCCTGGTTCGGGAACAACTGAATTTCTTCAACATCAAAGGATGTCATCAAAAATCCATCATAAATATCACACCAGTAGCTTCTAGGTAAGACAATAGGGTTTTCCTCAAACTCTCTTGGCAGATTTATCACTGATACTTTCTACGGTTTCATCTATATATAAAGGAAAGAAAATTGGGATCAGCCAAAATTATTGAATGAGTGAACCCCCATGAATGATGGCTTGTTGGGGTCATCAATTCTGTTGAAAATTTATAATAAATGAGTGGAAAACGGGATGGTCCCATAAGGGGCGGAGCGCAGCGGGAGCTTCCTCGGCGAGAAGGGTTCCACTACCGCCGCTCCTCCATTCTCCTCCTCTCAGTCTTCCTGGTCGGATCAGTCAGGGCTTAGGTTGTGCGTGGCACGGAGTGTCAACTGCTCTTGGTCTGGCGGACTGGCAAGGCCTCCGGAGCTCTGTCGACGAAGATCATCGTTCAACCTCCTCCGACGATTTGATTTGTAGGTCTTCGCTCCTGCACCCGCGACAACCTCGCCTTTTCTCCGATAGCGCTACCCCCTTGCTTTCTTCTGGTTTGGGTCCTGCAGGGTCCTCTCTTCCCCCGGGTCCCTACGAGGTCGCTGGTGGCATCCTCAGGAAAACTCGATGCCGACGGCATCTCCTTTTATTTTGGGTTCGCAGTGGCTCGTGGGGTTTGTTGGTGCCTTATGTTCCGGCACGGCGGTGGCCGAGTGGCGGTGGCGTTCCCTGACGGGATCTAGTTTGTTTTGTTGTGGGCTTCCTCCGCCATTTCGTCATGCTCCTTCCCACTCGACGCCAAGTTTTTCGGTGTGAATGTTGAAATTTTTGGATGATTGTTGGTTTCCTTGTCCATGGCGGCTTGGCGGTCTCGTGGTTTCTCATTGTGGAGCTATGGTGATGAAGCTTTCACCCTCAGTTGTCCTCCTTTCAAGTCTCCAATGCAGATTTCATTCTAGCTTGTTGTGTCCTTTGTTCTGTTCATGTTTGTTTGGTTTGTTCTAGCTCGTGTTTGCAATGGTGGATCCCCTTGAACACGTTGTCTATTTGTTTTGTTTTGTTTTGTTTTGGTTGGTTTGATTTGTGTCTACAATGTTCTCATTCTGTCTATGGATCATTGTGATGTCTCGTTGGTTCTCACTTAGCCTCGAAGTGATTTTGTACTTGTGGGTTCTCACTTAACTAAAAAGTGTTTTCAAAAATAAAAAAAAAGGATCTTCAGTCAGGTGTAATAAATGAGGCATCCAATGAAATAACCCAAAAAAATTAGCAAAGGGTGTGTGGTTCGGCTGAACAACCCAAGCAGCAAGCACCATCCATGTGGAAAATCTAGATGAAAGGGGTGGCAGTTCTTATCAATGGCTTGTGAGAGTCTCAAAATTAAAAATGAAATCAAAGTACAAAAGCAGACTTGTGGACTAAAAAATCCTAGAGACAAAACTTGCATGGGGCCCAACATAAAATTTGATCTTTATAATAAAAAAAATCATGAATATTAGATTTACTTGTACTGAAAATAGCATATAAAACAACAAATAAAGTTTAATATGAAAATAAAATTTTAGAGAGATTATTATTTTTCAACCCATAAAATTATTTTCCTTACACTAATCATTTAATTTGGGAAAATCATACATGATTTAGAAAGGAAACAATTATGTGGGTTCTCCATTGTTTTTAAAAGAAAATTATATCAAAAGGAAACTTAGAAGGTGACATGTGTTATTTTATTTTTAATAAATTTGTTGCTTTGTTATTTAGGTATAGAATACATTCTATAACATCCAAAAGAGATATCAAAAAAGTAAATTTTTGTTGTGGTATTCATACAATCCTATTTAAAAAAAATTATTACATTATAATGTCTTTCTATTGAAATTTCATTCTCAATTACTTTTTCAGGTTTTATCCTGATTTATTAAAATTCTAGTCTTGATATAAACTTGGGTGATTTTACTCTATTTGATTATAGTGGTTTTTTGAAGTTTTCATTAGGTGTTTTAGTTTTTTAATTTTCATAATATTTCATAAATATTAGGAAACTACTTCAGACACATGATGAAACATTCAAAATCCAAAAAATAAAAAATAAAATGGAAGAAAATACAAACTAATAAAATGGATGGGGTGTATACAACTAATAATTTGTATAACATGGAGGAAAAATCAGAAAATGACCAAGAAGGGTAGTTAGAATAGAGGTGAGATAATTCTGTTGTGGAGTGGGTAATCAGTGACTTGCTTCCAATGTGGAAAAACCAAACATGTTTGGTCTTAGTGCGATTGACCAACAAAGGAGTGTCGATCATATATCTAGATGGGGCACTTAGAGAGATTTTTTTTTCAAAGGACCACACTGGCAGTTGGGACTCATGGACCGAGTCAGACTAAAAGATCTGAGATAGGTCCAAAATCTAGTAGTCATGACTCTATTTAATGTGTGGGATGTGATAGTGAACAGAATACTTAGCATTACATTCAGTGGCTGATAGTGATTACAATTCTATATAGGGGACGTGCATTGGGTAGTTGGGATTTGAGTCAGTTGCATGTGATCAATCCAACATACATAGAGTAAGTTGGAGATCCATCTATAATAATAAGTACTTCATGAGCACAGTGATACTGGTTTTTTATGGCATTTAGGGGTGTACGATGTGTGTCTGTGATACACGTGGGATTTTTTTTCATCATGTATTAAGTGGGAATCGAGATGATGGTCGTTGGATACACAGATAGTCGACGTGTTTGGGACAGACGGGTGTGATGTTGTCATACCCTGACAAGGGTGTTTAATTTATTTAAATATTTTTCTTCCTTTAAATATTTTTTTGGGGTTCGGGTTCATTCCCAGATTAATATATTTGAGATATATTTAAAAAAGTGTTTTTTGGTGTTAACATCATCAGCCGCACGGGCGAAGCGTGATTTGGAAGCTGCACAGAATTTCCCCAGCAACTGCATGACCGTGCATTTTTGGAAAATGAAAATAAATAAATTTTTTAATTAAAACAAACATTAATTGTGTCATTTAAAATATTTATTGTCATTAAAAATTTAATTATTATTAAAATTATATGAATACCTTTATTATTTTTATTTTATCATTATTATTATTATTATTATTAGTATAATTATTATTATTATTATTATTCCATTTATTATCATTATTATTATTAGTATGATATTAAAATTATAGTTAGTTTTCATTTTATTTTATCTTAGATTGGTTTTATTTTATTTTTTTAGGGTTCTTAGGCTGCTACCCCCTTCCCCTTGAGTGTGGTGCGAGCAGGCCCAGCCCCCCCCCCCCCCCTCGAAGCATCACTGTCAGCCAGCTCCCCTTGCCTTGCACTGGTGCACCTGCCACCCTCGACTCTGGCGCGGCCCCTGCAATCTAGCGTGACCCCTCCGGCATGTCCCCTACAGTCTGGCGTAACCCCGCCCTGACCTCTGGTCCATTTCAGCATCGAACCCCATCAGCCCTTCTTCACGCGGTAAGGACCCATCTCCATCCCTTGCAGCTTGCCCCTTACAGCGCACCCCCTGAAGCATGCCCCAGCACCCCGGCTCTGGGCTCCCTCTCATACGGCACGCCCCAGCATCAGCCAACTCCGGCCCTCGGCCCTCCCCCTATTTCTCCTAGCACAGAAGCCCATCTCCCATTCCGGCGTTGACCCCTGTCAGCCCTCATTCCCAGTGTGCACTAGTAGCATAGCTCCCCCCTATACGGCCAACTTCCAGTCGCCCGGACCCTCCCCTTGCTGATGATCATTCCAACCAGCGCACCCTTGCCCTTCCTCTAACCGGCCCGCACTACTGGTGTTGCTCCGACGTCTTACATTTTCGGTGTCACCCGACCAGCCCGCACCCTTTCGGTGACTTATCCAGCCAGCACCACTCCCCCCTCTCGGTGAGCTTCTATCCACCAGTCGCTTCCGAGGGCTTCTTCATGGCGCGCGTAGCCCCTACCGACGCGTTCCTGAATAGAGACCTCCTTTTGAGCATGTGCAACCTCTTCGGTATAGCCCTTTCATTTTATTTTCACTTTTCCTTAATTTATGTTGGGAGTTGGTCTCATTGAGGGTTTAAACCATGTTTTTATTTTTCACAAGTTTTCTTTTCAATGTCACCCATTAAGTGAACCAACAATAAACTTATAAGGTAATAATAATAATAAAATAGAAAAACGCATCAAATGAATGAAAAACTCCTTTTATTCAAATAAGTAACATCTCGGCTACAACTTCCACTGACCGAACAAAAAGATAAGCTAACCAAAAATCCCAACTAAGAACCCGATTACAATAATGGGGAGACCGCTTAAAACCACCAAGAGCCCAAGAATGCGGTAGGGGTTTCTGGCATCCATCAGAATGAACATGAGGATGGCTGAATCCACTACAACCATGCTGAGCACCAAGGGAATCACACGAACCATCTCTTATTTTCTCCTTCAGTCACCTAGAGTGAGGGACACCCCGAGACCATACCCTTTATAAGCACACTAATCCGACCGTTGAACCCAAATGGCTATAAATATGACCGTTGGATTCTCCTATCCACTATGTTTTGTTTTTTACCGTTGGAAATAAGAATGGCTTACCCCTGAAAGGTTCGGAATGTTAATTATGAAATTTGCTTTAATGTTTAAAAATGACATCAATGATAATTTAATCAATTTATTTATTGTTTTCCCAAAAATTCTAATTATGTTTTATGTTTCAAAACAGTGAAAATTAATATTTTATTTACTACCCTTATTTTCTTAATTTTAGCAATTAAAATTTTATGTTGTAATTATATTAAAGCTGATGGGTTTTTATTTTGTCTAAATATGTGCTAACCCTTGAGTTATATATATATATATATATATATATATATTGCATCAAATTAAATGAATCTTTTTCTTTAAATTAAAGGGCTATTGTTAATGCAAATGTTTATAACTAGGATAAACAGTTTTGGAAACTACGTCAAACTATGATTTCTTTTACTTATGTGTTTCGTGGTGATGATATTTATATCAATGCACTCTTATGTGTGATTGAATGTAGTTTAATTAAAATTAATCTTTAATTAAGAAAAATTAAGGTAATTAGCTAATAAAGGAAATTAAAACATGTATATATATATGAAATGTTTTGATTAACCAATGTTTTTAATCTTTGATCTTCATAATGTAATATTATGTAATTAGTAATTATGGTTTAAAATAATAATAATGATAATATAATAAGGTTAATAAAAATTATTGATGTTTTAAGAATAAAATATATATATATATATATACCTATATTTATATAGTAATACGTTTTGATTGAATCAATATATAATTTTTATTGACCAATGATTTTTATTAAAATAATAAAAGTTGGTTTAATAATTGAATTCTTTAATAATAAAAACAATGATTTAATAAATTAATAAGGATATTTTTTTTAAAACTTGCTGAAAACTGTGTTTTATAAACGCCGCATCACCCCTGGGCCGTCCGATCTTCCTCCCCCCGATTGCAGTCGTCCATCCTTTTTAGTGTTGCGCCAATTCCAGGCCGTCCGATCATCTTCGGGTAATCCCGACCGTCCGCTCTTTCTCGGTTTTTCTTCTACCTCGCGTCCCGCGGATCCTTCTTCTTCCTCGCGTCGTCGAACCAGTAGGTTAGGGTGGCTTGTTTTTCTTCTCGTAGGTCGGCTTGTAGACCCGGCTCTGTTCCCTCTTTTCCACGGGTTGGCACCGACACGACCTCGATTATCTTGTCGGTTTTTCCACGCAAGGAGAGTTCGTTGTCTTCTGTTTTTTTTAAAACCCCAGTTGAGCCAAATGGGTCGGAGATGTTTGCACTCGGCTTCCGACCACCAGACCTCATCACTGAATCATTTCATCTCCTCATCTCCGAGCTAAGGTAAGGGAGAAGTTTTGTTGTGGTTCCTATTTGAGTTTCGGTTTTTGATATATATACATATATATGTGTTATGTATATATGTATACATCCTGTGTTTATACAACCGGATTCACTTGCATCATTTGTATCTTCCTCTCCTCCTCTCCGAACAAGGTAAGGGGCATGTTTTATTTTTGTCTAGTTTCGGGGTATATAAATATATATACATGTTATATGTGTATACATTTTCGGTATGTATGAACCTGGTGCAAACCCAGATCTTGTGGATCTCCCTCTCAGCTTGGAGAACCGAATAGGAGTAAGGGGAAATCCTCTTCTTCGTTTTCGACTGTTTTTATAAGATTTGCATAAGTTATATACACTTGTTGTATAAATGTGTATAAGAATATATATACAGGACCTTATGAACCTGTTCATACTCATTTTACCTCTTCCTAAAACCGAACCTAAATAGGGAGCCCTTCATGTTTCAAAAATTTCTTTTGGTTTGGGAAAATACCGGGTTATATATATATATATATTCTTCATGTGTAGGTATAAATATGTATACATAATTATACAATGAATAAGACCCATTCATATCAGCTTCCCACTTACTGCAAAAAAAACAAACCAGGGTAAAAGAAACTCTTGGGTATTATTTTACTTCGTTTTTGGGTGTTTGCGTGTACGTGAATACACTTTGTGTATTTATATATATATGTATAAATGTACACATATATATAATACACTTTATGCATGTATACACAACCTGTTTATATGTAATCAACCTATTCTTCACCCTGCCCTATGAAAACGGAGTTTGCGGGTAATTATATAAACATATAAGATTATGCAAATGTATAGAGCATATATATGTATATGTACATGTGGTTGTATAAGATGTACATGTACATCTATGTGCATATATGAGGACAAATTTATTTAATTCTTTTAAAGTTTATCGCATTATCACATAAGGGTTTTATAAAAGTTAATTTCCTTTCTTTAATATAAAGGATTCCCACTCGGTTTTCCAAACATTAATTTTGTTTAATGTATAACTTGGGAAATATTTTTTTTGAGTATGGTTTAATGTGGTAAACCCATACATATGTGCAGGTATATAGATATCCTTATGTTGTCTTCAATTACAAAGTTCTTTATGATGTTTTCAAACTTTACAAAGAAAAGGGATCATGTTATTTCAAGTTCTAATAAAAGAGTTTTTACACAATTATATACATGATTTCCCAAGATGGACCTGATTACGCACATTGTATCCCTAACTGCATGTATATTTACACAGTTTTAATTAAACACCCACAATATCCATTTATCAACATATGTGTAAGTTATGAATGACCATGTTTTAATTGGGTATTATGACATTATGGAATGTTAAGTGTTTGTGTTTATTTCCTTAAAACCCATGTTTCAATTGTTAAGATAATTTCTTGGGTGTACGGATTTTAGCATGCATGTATTAGTTTATTTATGATTGAACTGTCTTCAAGTTATGATTATGTAAGTGAAAAAAAAGGGGTTGATTAAGAATGTATGAAACCCTATGAATGAATGACCATGTAAAGATATGTGAGGGATGTATAGGACTTAAATGTGACGGGTGCGCCCGGAATTATATAGCACAAAATGAAAGATGTGATGGGTGTGCCCAGAATTATACAGCGCTCCAATGCATTGGGTAAAGCAAGAGTCACATGAGACGTTATGTGCGACGGTCTTGGCAGTTATCCTTGGATTGTGCTACCATGGAAACGGGATTGGCGGTGAGCTTTGACCCGTTAAGTATGTTATACGGTCTTGACGAAAGGTCTTGACAAAGTCCAGTATTATACATTCCCTCTGCATGTGATGATAATTGGTCAACCAGGGGTTAGTTCAACTAACAGGACAACCCCTAGTTGAAAACTCCCTTGACTATGAAAATGTAATTTATGTGTCAAGAACTGTTTTTCATGTGGTAAACTGTTAGAAGAACTGTATATTCTCATGAACCATGTTATGCACGTTTTCCCTGCTTAGTCACAGAACTCTTTTTAGAATTTAAGTAAACTTGTTTGATTATTATGCATTGTTTATTCTTCCTATGTTGCGCTCTCTGATCATGTTTATTTTGAAGCTTATTTCAAGTACGTACTTCTCTATGCAAGTGGTTTTCAAAAACATTGGATTTCATGAAAAGAAAATGTCTCATTTTTAGAAAAGTGTTTTATTCTCTTCAAAAGGACTGCTTTAAGAAAGAGTTTTCTTAAAAAGTTTTTAAAACCCCTTATTGGGCATATTTTCTCACCCTACGTTTTTGTTTAAAATTTTTTAGGCATGGTTGGTACTAATGAAGTTTTTCAGAAGCAGCTGGTTTCCCAGAATCCTGAGCCTCGCGATCTTCTGTAGTAATGGGACATGATATCTTATTTGTAAATGATGTAATGAAATGTTAAGTATATCATGTCTCATAGGCACCCTGGGTTCGAGGTCGCTACATTTGTATCAGAGGATGGGTTTAGGAAACTCTGGAAAACCAGGTCATATAAATGTATTGCTATGATTGACTAAGTAAAAATGTTATAACTTTCAGATGGATGATGTACCTACCGACCTATTGTCACTTCCCACTGAGGCTCTAGAGAACATTATATCTCTAGCTATCCGTGAGAACTTTCTAAATTATACTCGAATTTTCATGACGTGTAAGCACCTGTATGACGTTTCAAACTCACCTAGGGTGCTTAGTCTTCACCAGGGATTGGGGATGGATTATCTCCTAATGATGATGACCCAATTTCCCTCTTATGCACGTCGGGGAAATTATCACGAAGGACTCTTCCGAGTGTTCACAACTGGCAAGGAATTTGGCATGATGCTTGATAACCCTTTTCAAGAAGTTTCTACTGCCGGAGACATCCGAGCGGCTTACCTGTGCCATATTTTACACTACAGCTTCTGGGACCAGTTAATGGACTTTGGAGTGTTGGAAGATGAGTCCACCCGTTTGCCTCTTAGGCAAGAGGTGTATACCGATGTTTCTCAACTCCATACCCCTCACGCTAAACTCAGGAGGTGTCATAGATGTTCCCATGAGTTTAGTCCTGTCTGTTCAGTCTGCGTGTGGTTTGAAGAGTTAGGAAGTTTTTCCTCTCTTTGTGGTGTACGTCTAGTAAACTCTGGCTTTGTCATGTAAACTTTTGCATAAATAGAAGTTTCATGTTTCTTTTCATGTCTCTACCTTATCAATGTTGTTAAGAGTTTTCTTTGGATGTTTTTTAGATGGCTGGTCAAACTAACTTCTCATCACTACCTAATGAGTTAGTAGAAGTCATCTTGATCAAGGCATGCACGGTGGATTATCCATCCTTTATCCACCTACGAGGGTCTTGTCAGTGTCTGCTTGATCTAGAAAACGGTCCAGAGATCCTTCGTTTGTGTCAAGAGGATGATCATGTTTTTCACCTCATCTCCACTGCTCAACTCCCCTGCTACAGGCGAAGGGGAGGATACTTTGAAGGTCTCTTCCAGTGTGTTACTCTAGCACAGAACTTCTCTGCCAGAGCATGCTTCCTCGTAGCCGCCCAGGATGGCCAGCTTAGTGCAGCCTACATGTTCCAAGTCTTGAATTTCAGTCTCCTCAACCGCATCATTCCTCTTGACTACCTCAAGTGTGGTGTGGCCCGAAGAGTTATCAAGGAGTTTATCTACTGGGACGTTTCCGAGCTTTGCACGGCACGAGCCTCCCTTTGGAAGCCCATGTGCAGTACGCACGAACAAGAGTTCAGGACGTACTGTTCGAAGTGCATCTTGACTAGGGAAATGGAAGAGCTGTGTGCTAACTTTGGTATCTAGTTAACCGAGCCAGATCCACTGTTTCGGTAGTGTTCTACGTATGGGTTTCAGTTTTTCTTTTTATGATAGAATTGTGAGGGCGCAATTCTTTGAAGGGGGAAGTGATGTAATGACCCGAGAAACCATGTTTTGATTTTTCACAAGTTTTCTTTTCAATTTAACCCATTAAGTGAACCAACAATCAAATTATAAGGTAATAATAATAATAAAATAGAAAAATGCATCAAATGAATGAAAAACTCCTTTTATTCAAATAAGTAACATCTCAGCTACAACTTCCACTGACCGAACAAAAAGATAAGCTAACCAAAAATCTCAACTAAGAACCCGATTACAATAATGGGGAGACCGCTTAAAACCACCAAGAGCCCAAGAATGCGTTAGGGGTTTCTGGCATCCATCAGAATGAACATGAGGATGGATGAAGCCACTGCAACCGTGCTGAGCACCAAGGGAATCACACGAACCATCTCTTATTTTCTCCATCAGTCACCTGGAGTGAGAGACACCCCGAGACCAGACTCTTTATAAGCACACTAATCCGACCGTTGAACCCAAACAGCTATAAATATGACCGTTAGATTATCATGTCCGCTATGTTTTGTTTTTGACCGTTGGAAATAAGAATGGCTTACCCCTGAAAGGTTCAGAATGTTAATTATGAAATTTTCTTTAATGTTTAAAAATGACATCAATGATAATTTAATCAAATTATTTCTTGTTTTCCCAAAAATGCGAATTATGTTTTATGTTTCAAAACGGTGAAAATTAATATTTTATTCACTACCCTTATTTTCTTAATTTGACCAATTAAAATTTTATGTTGTAATTATATTAAAGCTGATGGGTTTTTATTTTGTCTAAATATGTGCTAACCCTTGAGTTATATATATATATATATATATATATATTGCATCAAATTAAATGATTCTTTTTCTCTAAATTAAAGGGCTAATGTTAATGAAAATGTTTATAACATGGATAAACAGTTTTGGAAACTACGTCAAACTATGATTTCTTTTACTTATGTGTTTCGTGGTGATGATATTTATATCAACGCACTCTTATGTGTGATTGAATGTAGTTTAATTAACATTAATATTTAATTAAGAAAAATTAAGGTAATTAGCTAATAAAGGAAATTAAAACATGTATATATATATGAAATGTTTTGATTAACCAATGTTTTTAATCTTTGATCTTCATAATGTAATATTAAGTAATTAGTAATTATGGTTTAAAATAATAATAATGATAATATAATAAGGTTAATAAAAATTATTGATGTTTTAAGAAGAAAATATATATATATACCTATATTTATATAGTAATACGTTTTGATTGAATCAATATATAATTTTTATTGACCAATGATTTTTATTAAAATAATAAAAGTTGGTTTAATAATTGAATTATTTAATAACAACAACAATGATTTAATAAATTAATAAGGATATTTTTTTAAACCTTTCTGAAAACCGTGTTTTATAAACGCCGCTTCACCATTGGGCCATCCGATCTTCCTCCCCCCGATCGCAGCTGTCCATCCTTTTTAATGCCGCGCCAATTCCAGGTCGTCCGATCATCTTCGGGTAATCCCGGTCATCCGCTCTTTCTCGGTTTTTCTTCTACCTCGCGTCCCGCGGCTCCTTCTTCTTCCTCGCGTTGTCGAACCAGTAGGTTAGGGTGGCTTGTTTTTCTTCTCATAGGTTGGCTTGTAGACCCGGCTCTGTTCCCTCTTTTCCACGGGTAGGCACCGGCACGACCTCGATTATCTCATTGGTTTTTTCCACGCAAGGAGAGTCCGTTGTCTTCTGTTTTTTTTTTAAACCACATTTGCACCAAAGGGGCCGGAGAGGTTTGCACTCGGCTTCCAACCACCAGACCTCGTCGCTGAATCGTTTCATCTCCTCATCTCCGAGCTAAGGTAAGGGAGAAGTTTTGCTGTGGTTCCTGTTTGAGTTTCGGTTTTTGATATATATACATACATATGTGTTATGTATATATGTATACATCCTGTGTTTATACAACCGGATTCACTTGCCTCGTTTGTATCTTCCTCTCCTCCTCTCTGAACAAGGTAAGGGGCATGTTTTATTTTTGTCTAGTTTCGGTGTATATAAATATATATACATGTTATATGTGTATACATTTTCGGTATGTATGAACCTAGTGAAAACCCAGATCTTGTGGATCTCCGTCTCAGCTTGGAGAACCGAATAGGAGTAAGGTGAAATCCTCTTCTTCATTTCCTACTTTTTTTATAAGCTTTTCATAAGTTATATACACTTGTTGTATAAATGTGTATAAGAATATATATACAGGACCTTATGAACTTGTCCATGCTCGTTTTACCTCTTCCTAAAACCGAACCTAAATAGGGAGCCCTTCATGTTTCAAAAATTTCTTTTGGTTTCGGAAAATACCGGGTTATATATATATATATATATATATATATATATATTCTTCATGTGTAGGTATAAATATGTATACATAATTATACAATGAATAAGACCCATTCATATCAGCTTCCCACTTATTGCAAAAAAAACAAACCAGGGTAAAAGAAACTCTTGGGTATTATTTTACTTCGGTTTTGGGTGTTTGCGTGTACGTGAATACACTTTGTGTATTTATATATATATGTATAAATGTACACATATATATATAATACACTTTATTCATATATACACAACCTGTTTATATGTAATCAACCTATTCTTCACCCTGCCCTATGAAAACAGAGTTTGCGGGTAATTGTATAAACATATAAGATTATGCAAATGTATAGAGCATATATATGTATATGTACATGTGGTTGTATAAGATGTACATGTACATCTATGTGCATATATGAGGACAAATTTATTTAATTATTTTAAAGTTTATCGCATTATCACATAAGGGTTTTATAAAAGTTAAGTTCCTTTCTTTAATATAAAGGATTCCCACTCGGTTTTCCAAACATTAATTTTGTTTAATGTATAACTTGGGAAATATTTTTTTTGAGTATGGTTTAATGTGGTAAACCCTTGAATATGTGTAGGTATATAGATATCCTTATGTTGTCTTCAATTACAAAGTTCTTTATGATGTTTGCAAACTTTACAAAGAAAAGGGATCATGTTATTTCAAGTGCTAATAAAAGAGTTTTTACACAATTATATACATGATTTAACAAGATGGACCTGATTACGCACATTGTATCCCTAAATGCATGTATATTTACACTGTTTCAATTAAACACCCACAATATCCATTTATCAGCATATGTGTAAGTTATGAATGACCATGTTTTAATTGGGTATTATGACGTTATGGAATGTTAAGTGTTTGTGTTTATTTCCTTAAAACCCATGTTTCAATTGTTAAGATAATTTCTTGGGTGTATGGATTTTATCATGCATGTCTCAGTTTATTTATGATTGAACTGTCTTCAAGTTATGATTATGTAAGTGAAAAAACGGCGTTGATTAAGAATGTATGAAACCCTATGAATGAATGACCATGTCAAGATATGTGAGGGATGTATAGGACTTAAATGTGACGGGTGCGCCCGGAATTATACAGTGCTTCAATGCATTGGGTAAAGCAAGAGTCTCATGAGACGTTATGTGCGACGGTCTTGGCAGTTAGCCTTGGCTTGTGCTACCATGGAAACGGGATTGGCAGTGAGCCTTGACCCGTTAAGTATGTTATACGGTCTTGACGAAAGGTCTTGAAAAAGTCCAGTATTATACATTCCCTCTGCTTGTGATGATAATTGGTCAACCAGGGGTTAATTCAAATAACAGGACAACCCCTAGTTGAAAACTCCCATGACTATGAAAATGTAATTTATGTGTCAAGAAATATTTTTCATGTGGTAAACTGTTAGAAGAAATGTATATTCTCATGAACCATGTTATGCACGTTTTCCCTGCTTAGTCACAGAACTCTTTTTAGAATTTAAGTAACCTTTTTTTATTATTATGCATTGTTTATTCTTCTTATGTTGTGCTCTCTGATCATGTTTATTTTGAAGCTTATTTCAAGTATGTACTTCTCTGTGCAAGTGGTTTTCAAAAACGTTGGATTTCATGAAAAGAAAATGTCTCGTTTTTAGAAAAGTGTTTTATTCTCTTCAAAAGGACTGCTTTAAGAAAGAGTTTTCTTAAAACGTTTTTAAAACCCCTTACTGGGCATATTTGCTCACCCTATGTTTTTGTTTAAAAAATTTCAGGCATGGTTGGTACTAATGAAGTTTATCAGAAGCAGCCGGTTTCCCAGTATCCTGAGCCTCGCGATCTTCTGTAGTAATGGGACATGATATCTTATTTGTAAATGATGTAATGAAATGTTAAGTATATCATGTCTCATAGGAACCCTGGGTTCGAGGTCGCTATAGTTTTTTCTGGTAGTGTTAGTGTTTAAGAACCGTGTGGGGAAATTCCCAGTGGGTGTTTTCATTGCGCCTTGGATTCGAGGTGAGGGATTCTCCCCACCTCTTGGTTTCACATACTTTAATTGGGATTTTTTATGTGTTCTGAGTCCTTAATTTTTAATCTATAGGGCATTGGACCTTACAGTGTGGTTTCAGATGCGCGTCATTTCATTTCATCTTGTTTTCGAGGTAGTCTTTCCCCTTGCACTTGTCTATTAATTTATGATTCAATCCTTCATGATATTTTTACCTTCTTCATATTCTGAATAATATTGATTGATTCTGTGAATAATTATATTGCATTTAAAAAGATATTTTATCCCATGTTTTGTTTTGAAATGTATTGTTTTGTTAAAAGTGTACACATTTCTTGTCTAATAAACAATTCATTGAAAAATCGCACATGATTCATGATATATTAAACATGAATCTACAACTGAAATAAAGTTAAGACGTGAAATTGATGTTTATACTTTGTTTTGTATTAAATATAAATTGTTTTGATAAATATTTAATGCCTTGTGTTTATATATATATATATATACAAAATTTCGGGTTGACTTTAATGAGTTAAGTGTGTTTTAACAAATGGTGGATTTTGATTTATAAATGTGGAGGAAACATGCGAAGTGAGGTTTTGGGTTCCTTATATAGTTTCTGGAATGGTTGGGGATTTATAAAGGAATAATGTTCGGTTTTCAATGTGTTTTGGTGAGCTTACACCCCTTTGTGAAAAGTGCTTGTGTGTGTGTTGGTAAACGAGGGTTTTGTGAAAAAAATTAAATGATTTTAAATTAAAAAGGAGAAGTTGTGGATTTTAAATCGGTTAGATGGGAAATGTTTTGAAGAATGGTTATAAATGTTTTTGAGTGGAAATGGTCTATCATACACCACTTTTGAAAAAGTATTTTCATTTTGAGATAAGATTTTGTTTGTGAATGTGTAAGGGCCCATTTGGCCAATTCGTGAAATTTTTTAATAATGTTTATTATGAAAACCCATGTTAGATGTTCCTCATGAATCAGTTGTATGAAATGGGTGGGGGTCCTTGTTAGGGGATTCTTGGGATCCATTTTTAGGGTTCTTCAGTTGGAACTCGTTGTAATTTTTTTATTTCAAGGCCTGAGAATGGTCTTACGGGAGACTCGAGGTGAGATAAGTTATGCATTATTATTATATATAATAGGATTGGATGCTCAAATGGCATCAGTTGGCTCACCCCCTTTATAAATACTTGATACATGGGAATCTGGCATATTGAGAGAATATTATGAGAATGATTGTTGTACTGGTAGGTTATGGTACTGACCAATGGCCCATAGTAGGTGGATGTATTAGGTTTATTGTTATGGGATTTTCCCTCAGCCTTCCTAAGAAGGGATGACCGATTGTTTTGAGCATTTTGATTTCATCGTGTGTGACATGTCAACGAGGATGAGGTCTCATACATTGGTGTATTCTCGATTAATCTTGATCTTCTAGGTTCACCCATGTCTATTTGGCTTTTTTGCTGGCAGTAGTGATTATGATGCTTATATGTATACCAATATTTCCCTTGTTGTGTGATTCCTATTATTCCATATTGTATTTTGTTTTTCTTGGAAATTGGTGAGTTGGTTTCTATTGGGATTCTAGAAATGGTTTTCAAATGAAAATGTTTTATTCTCTTTGTACAAATATGAAAATGTAAACATCACTTTCCCTTCGAAAATGTCACTGAAACTAATGAAAAGAATATATATTTAAAAAATGGTTAAGGGAAATGATTCATACATTGTTTTTAAGTAAAATACAAAGAAAAAATATGTTTATATATTTAGTTCAAACTTGAAATGGTGTTTATTTTATTTTAAAGGTAGTGCATTGGGAATTAGTAGTTCGGGATAACCTACTGAGTTTTAGTACTCACACCTATAGTTATTTTATATTTTTACTCCATGTGAAGGTTCCATCTTGGGTGTGCTCGCCTTGGGCAGCGCTTGATCGTTGAGTCAGGGGGTGACCCATGGGGTCATACGGAGATAATGTTTTCCCGTTCAGTTAGTTTTTATTTCCTTCAGATTCTGTTTAGTTTTTTTATTTGTTTTATTTATTCTGATCTGTATTTTATTATTTTCTATGATTTTATTTATTTTTATTGGGAAAAATTGTTCCCATCATCTCTGTCAATGCCCTAGCACTTTTCTACAGTATGGGAGGATCGGGAATGCCTCTTGGGTCTTGTTGTGGATCGACTCGGGTGACCGGTTCTGGGTCGACCCGTGTTGGTTTGTGACAAACTGGTATTAGAGGAGGTCGGATCTTAGCAAAACACGCTTTTTAGAGTGACTTTTGTTATTTGATATGTCAAGGTAGATGGAGTAGTATTTTTGAGACTCGAGGGGTAGGTGTGGGAAGAGTGTCGCAAACTCTTACTTGTTCTGATCCTCAGTTTTCCATGGGAAGTCATGTTAAATTAGTTTCTTTCAGTTTTAGGGTATGTTTTTTGATTGGGACATGACAAAGGGAGTTAGGATAATAGTCCTTGTGAGATTGCACGGCCTAGAAAGCCATGTGGATCTTGGGTAATGGTCCTAAAAGGATATATGTGTCGGTAACGTGTTTGGCATATGGCCTCCAACCATATGGTCAAGTCACCCACCGACACTAGTTCCCTATTTATGTTTTTTGGGTCTCCTATGACTTCAGAATGTTATTTGAATCAGAAAAATTAGTTTTGAAAAAAAATGTTTGTTTAAAATGACATGTTTAATTTTTGGATTGTTTTAAAATAAATGGGATAAATGATTTGTTGTTGGAAAATGAAGTCGCTTTGTTTTTTCCTTGGTGTTCTTATGGGCGCTCACATGCATATTAGTATGTTGGAATATGAACGGATGTCTAGTATGGTTGATGGATGCCTGGGGTGGCACAGAAACATGCATGTGTATGAGACACTAAAGAATAACAATGGCGAGGGTCTAACCCAACAATCTTGTTTTAAATTAAATATGTTTTCAAAAGGAAATTTTTGATATTATTATAGCTAGTTTTCTTATGTTCAGAGCTTGTCACCTATGCGGTGTTTGATTTTGAGGGTTTTATTTATTGAGTTGGTCTTGATTGGGTTCTTGAATTTTCTTGTCCAGTGGTTATTCCCATGAAGCTTCAATGGGTGATTGTAGTGCGGTTGATCAACCTAAAGATTTTATGTTTGAGTTTCAGAAGCTAGGTCCAACTATATTTTATGATCAAGCAGACCCTTCAGTAGTGGAGTAGTGGTTGCAAAAGATTGAAAGGGACTTTAAACTCATTGAGTTTTCTGTGTTTTTGAAGGTCATGTTTTCAACTTTCATGCTTGAAGGTTCACCGTGGATGTGGTGGAAGTCAGTGTCTCTGAATAAGCCCCTTCAAGAGCGTACTTTTGTGTATTTCAAGGCATTGTTCATTCGTCAGTATTTCTCTGAGAAATAAATGGTGAGAAAGAGGATGGAGATGTGTTATCTGCATTAGGGTGATCGATTAGTGTTGGAGTATCTGTAGTGCTTTGCGGACCTAGTTCCTTATGATTCAGGGTATGTCACAGATGACTCTGTGAAGGCTTGGAATTTTGAGGCAGGTCTCCATCCCGATTTATAGTCTAAGGTGTCAGAGTCCAACCTAACCTCATTTTCCGATGTGGTGAGATAATATTTTCATGTCAAAGTCGTGATGGATTGAGTGCTCAGATTAGTCCTCCCTCCTTCAATCCCTATGATTAGTTGTGAAGATTCTATAAAGGAGATTAGTAAGAGATTGAAAGTTGATGGAGAATGTCATGGAAACCAAAGGCCTTAGGATCTCTCATCAACCTCTTCATAGAAAGAGATCCATGTGTGTTATCAATGTGGAAATCTGGGTCACAAGAGGCCATCATGCCCAACTACTCCTAATCCATGTCATGCTTGTGGATGTTTGGGTCACTTACAACGATTTGGTAGAGGGAATGCTAGAAAGAATCATGGAGGAAGTTCTTAGATGTGATGTGTTGTTGGGTTTTTGTTTAAATTTTCTTGTTCATGTCTCTTACCAGTGTAAGGGATCTCTTATCTATGCAGTTGTACTGATGGTGTTATGGGTTTTGAAATATATTCGAATTTCGTGGGTCTTTTGATGAACTTTCGTTTTCAATGCCAATGTAGTTTTCATTACAAAATTCTTTACTTTCATCTATCAGATCAAAAGATGAATGTTCCTTATTAGGATTATCAGAACCTGACTGCGAGGAAGAAGATGCTTCATCCATCAGATCTCCATCCAAAAGGCCTCAGAGTAAAGTCAGCACATAGTCAGGAACCCTAGGGTAATTTTAAGGAGTTTGGTTGAGGTTGCGCCTCTATCATTGCGGTGAAGCATTTTTAGCATTTCGGTTTTGATTTCTCCATCGTTGTAAATTTCATCTCATCGTAAAGAGTGCAATGGACTTACCCCTCACACAATTCCAGTAATTGTGCCTTTTTGGATGCGAGTTACTGGTCAGTGGCCTTGTGTGGACCACCCATTTGAATCAGTTGCAGCTTTGATTTGTGTTCACCCCGATGTGGTGAGTTAGGAGTAGTTTTCTATCGCATTTTCATTGATTCAATCTTTGCGACCACCCTCCCCGCCCATGGGGTTAGGTTTTTTAGTTTTTTCGGAGTTTTCGGTCCATCTCTTATCCTTTTTCTGACTTGAGTGAATGGTTTAAATGTTCTTGTTGTGTTCTTTCTAGCTTGGGTAAGGCCCAGTGTAGGTCTAAGTTGAATTTTCATTTGGCCATGTATAGGTTGGTTCTTTATGGTGGGGAGACCCACCATGAGTCTGTTTGGGGTTTCTCATAAGTCTTCATCGGATTCTAGTTGAAATCTTATGGTGGGGAGTCCATTCTGGCCTCCCCTCTGCTGGTGATCTATTTCGGGCAATGAGGTTGAGTCCCTTTGGTGGTCGATGGAATGTCCTTGGGATAAGAGGTTGTATTGTGTTTATGTGTAATTATTAGGTGTTGATCGATCATCTGAATAGTGTTGTGGCTTTTCGGTGGCGGAAAGCATTATAGTGGGGAGAATTGTCACACCCTGACTCGTGTGTTTAATTTATTTAATTATTTATCTGCCTTTAAATATTCTTTTGGGGTTCAGGTTTGTCCCAGATTAATTTCATTGATTTATTTTTTAAAAAATGCACTTTTTGGTGTTGACGTTGTTGGGCGCGCAGAGCGCAATTTGGCAGTCGTGTGGAGTCCCCCTAGAAACTACAGGACCGTCTGTTTTTAGAAAATGAAAATAAATAAATTTTGTAATTAAAAAAAATTGATTGTGTCATTTAAAATTTTTATTATCATTGAAATTTTAATTATTATTAAAATGATATGAATACATTTCTTATATTTAATTTATCATTATTATTATTATTATTATTATTATTATTATTGTTATCATGATTATTATTATTATTATTATTCCTTTTATTATCATTATTATGATTATTATGATATTAAAGTTAAAGTTAGTTTTCTTTTTAATTTATTTTATATTGGTTTCATTTCTTTGTTTAGGGTCCCCCCCCCCAGTCCGGTGCGACCTCACCCTGAGCACCATTCCATTACGGCATTGAACCCCATCAGCCCTTCCTTCTTCATGCGGCGAGGACCCATCTCCCTCCCTTGCAGCACACCCCAGCACCCTGGATCTCAGCTCCCTCCCTTGCAGCGCACCCCAGCACCAGCCGATTCTGCCCCGCTATAGCCATAAGCCTCCACCTATTTCTCCTAGCGCAGTGTCCCATCTCCCATTCTGGCATCAACCCCCTTCGGCCCTCCTGCCCAGCGTGCACCAGTGGTGCAACTCCCCCCTGTCCGACCAACTTCCAGTCGCGCAGACCCTTCCCTGGTCCGTGGTCTGTCCGACCAGCATTCCCTCGCCCTTCCTCCGGCCGGCCCGCACTACCGATGTTGCTCTGATGCCTCACATTGTCGGCGTTTCCTAACCATCTTGCACCCTTCCGGTGACTTATCCAGCCTGCACCACTACCCACTCCAGGTGATCTTCTGTCTGTCGGTTGCTTCCGATGGCTTCTTCCCGGCGTGCGCAGCCCCTTACGGTGTGTGCCCGTCCAGCGACCTCCTTTCGAGGTGATGGTTTATCCCCGCCTCTTGGTTTCCCATACTTCAACTGGGTTTTTTGTGTGTGTTTTGAGTCCTTAGTTTTTAATTTGTAGGGCATTGGACGGCAATTTTTGTTGGATGGGTTTTTTTTTAATGGGTCTAGGTTTAGAATAATTAGGGAAAAGGGTTTGTTGAGCGCCACTTCAAGTGGCGCTCAACAACTCGGGTGGCTAGCGCCACTTCAAGTGGCACTTTGCCACCCTTTTATTTTTTTTTTCTGGTTTTGTTTTATTTCTTTTTTTTTAATTGTTTTTCACCTCTTTTTAATAAATAATTTCAAAATAAATAAATAAAATTTTAAAAATAATCTTATAAATATGTATTTAAAAATGCTAAATTAATTATTATTATATTTATAATTATATAATTATGACATTATATTTATGTATATATATAATTATATGTGTGTGTATAAATATAATTATGTATATATATAATTAAAAATAAATATTTATAAATATAAATCTATTTATATATATTTTTTAAATAAAAAATATATTTGTAATTATATAATTATAAACTAATCTTTAAATATAAATATTTATAATTATATGAATATGAATATATTTAAAATATATAATTATGAAAATATTGTTACATATATATTTAAAATTTATTTATAAATATATTTAATATTCATATATAAATATATATATGTGTGTGTGTGTGTATGTGTGTGTGTAGAATTATATTTATAATTATATTTAGAATTATATTGTAATTATAGTTATACTTGTATATGTATAATTATATATTTATACATGTATATATTTACATAGTTATAAGTAACTATTTATAAAAAAAATTGAAATATTGTTAAACATATAGTCTTTCAATACCACCTACTTGAAACTTAAAAATGTTTCAAGTATGTGACTTTGAAAGCCTATAAAATATAATCTAAATGACCAATATGAATGAAACTTAAAACATGTATTAAAAATATACTATATAGATAAAAATAAAAAAATTACGTAAAAAATGTCGATAGAAAATATTTTATAGGCTTTTAAAACCACCTAGTTGTAACTTAAAAATGTTTCAACTATGTGACTTTGAACGTCTATAAAACATAATTCATATGACCAATATGAATGAAACTTAAAACTTGGATTAAACATATACTGAATAGATGAAAATAAAAAAATTACATAAAAAATGTCGATAGAAAATATTTTATAGGCTTTCAAAACCACCTAGTTGTAACTTAAAAATGTTTCAACTATGTGACTTTAAACGTCTATAAAACATAATCCATATGACCAATATGAATGAAACTTGAAACTTGGATTAAATATATACTGAATAGATGAAAATAAAAAAATTACGTAAAAAATGTCGATAGAAAATATTTTATAGGCTTTCAAAACCACCTAGTTGTAACTTAAAAATGTTTCAACTATGTGACTTTAAACGTCTATAAAACATAATCCATATGACCAATATGAATGAAACATGAAACTTGGATTAAACATATACTGAATAGATGAAAATAAAAAAATTACGTAAAAAATGTTGATAGAAAATATTTTATAGGCTTTCAAAACCACCTAGTTGTAACTTAAAAATGTTTCAACTATGTGCCTTTAAACGTCTATAAAACATAATCTATATGACCAATATGAATGAAACTTGAAACTTGGATTAAACATATACTGAATAGATGAAAATAAAAAAATTACGTAAAAAATGTCGATAGAAAATATTTTATAGGCTTTCAAAACCACCTAGTTGTAACTTAAAAATGTTTCAACTATGTGACTTTAAACGTCTATAAAATATTATTATTTTATATACAATAATTAATTAGTTAGTAATATAATTATTAATTATTATTTGTCATTATAATTATTAATTATTAATGGTTAACTCGCTGTGACAAATTTTATTTATATTGTACCTGTACTTTATAATTTAATAGTTAATTGAAATAAGTTTGTATTTAATAGATTTTTGATTTTCTTGTTATTTGACTTAAACAACAGTTACTTATCATAGTGAATAAGTTTTTTAATATATACAACATTACATCCAAAAACATCAACGACGATGCCCCCCGGTACCACAACGCGGTGTCTGAATGTCACGTCCTCTCCGCGTCCGACGTCCATGTCGCTCCGGTGTCCTCTCTGCAGGTTCCTCCTCTTCCGGTGCTTCTGGTGCCTCCTCATGATGTTGTGTAGAGGACTGACCAAAATCATGTGAGGACGCCCTAAAATCATGTGAGGATGCCCCAAAACCATATGGGGTGACATATGGCTCCGAAGCTCCTATAAATGGTAGAAATGGGGTACTGAAGAAGGCCTCGTCGGGAGGAGAGGGGGCCGCCATAAGCTGTGTGACTGCACCCAGATCGAAGTCCATAGTAGTCTGCGGAGACGCCATATGCGGTATATAAATGTCTCCCTGCTGTGCAAAATCATCAGTCGGCTAGGCGAGATCGTCTGTCTGTGGTGCGATGACATCTGCAGGAGCCGCTCTCGGATGTCGATGTGGTCGCCTCTGCCCCCCCGGATGTGCTCGTCTCTGTCGTCCAGCTGGAGGCGGTGGTGGCGGTGCATCCTCCTCAGCAGGCATAGCAGGGACATCGTCATCCTCATGTGCCTCTGCCTGAAGATATGGATCAGGATATATCTGTGGCTCCTCATCAAAAAAACTGTCACGTATCAACCGGAGATGATCCAATAGAGCCACCACATCCCGATGAACTACCTCCCGCAGAATATATGCATGCTCCTGAGGCTGCGTGGAATGTGCAAGCTGACCAATGGCGTCTGCCTGCAAATGAAATGACAATCAAATTAATATCAAAAATGAGTTAAACAAAATTAATAAATCTTAGTAAACATACCAATCGCTGAATGCCAATCCCCTGACGTGTAAGGTACATGATGGTATGTCGTCGATACCAGTGTGCATAATCCCCCTGATCAGATAAATGAGAGTGTGATGTGATATATCCCTGTGGAAAGATACTGAATCGGGCACGCCTGTCCCAAAGCTGGATATAAGATGCATGATGTCGCCGCCAGTCTGTCGTCTGTCTACCTATAAGCACAATCGAATGTAACTCGGTAGACTGTCGCGGTGCCAAGGGGATATGCTGTATAAAACCGAACTGGCGCATGACCCGGTCTGGCTGGTGCCACTCAACGATGTGGAAGTGAATGAGTGGTACTACTGCAGCACGATCTCCAGCCAAAGATGTGCAGTATAGTGGAAGTGATGCGTAGACATAACCTGTATAAGGAGTCCATGAAACCTGAAATGTAAACTCAAAAAATAAGTCATATAGTAGCATGATAATTTTACTGAGATTATATTGAAATAACTTAAAATAGTGATAACAAAACAAATTTTCCTACAAAAAAGTACTGTTTAACTTACATCAGCCGGCACTATAGCATCGAATATCTGTCTGAAGCTGTGCACACTATGACTCGGAGTATGTGCAAACTTCTGAGACTGACTCCACCTGGTGAAAAAAGAGTAACCTACGGTAAGTTTATAAAAAACAATAACAAAAGTACTAAATAACCGAAAGTAATGACGTAGACATACCATCGTCCCCGAGGACAGTCCTGAAGTAGCTCCGGTGCAAGCGGTGCGACAACTCGAGGAGCGATGCGTGGAAAACGCTCCCAGGACCACATCTGTACTAACACCATGCAACCTGCAATCTGATGTGAATCGGCCTGACAACTGGTGCAGAGAGATCTGTACAGATGTGCTAATACAGCGGATCCCCAACTGTATGTCGCAGTCTGATCCAGATCCTCAAGTAATGGGAGGTACATCATGTGTACCAAAGCGGTGGAGTAGTCGACGCACAACATGCCTCCGAGAAGCCACAAAATGTATGCACGTGTGTGCTGAAGAAGCGTCTCCTCGTCTGCATCATCTGGAATGACGTCGAAATGCTGATCGAGCCACCTCATTCGCAAGCGCGAACCCTGAAGGACACCCCGTGCGCCGATGACGTCAATGCCTAGCAGCCTCTGTATGACTGCAACCCAATCGCCGGTATTGGCCCCCGTAACTGCATCTCCATGGATAGGTAACCCCAGCATGTAGGCAACGTCCTCTAATGTAATAGTCATCTCCCCCTCTGGGAGATGAAATGTGTGTGTCTCTGGCCGCCATCTCTCAACCAATGCAGCTATCAAATGATGGTCGATGGTCTTGAAGTCACACATAGCGACTCCATAAAAGCCTGCACGTCTAAGGTATGGACAAATAGCTGCCGGCGGTGCCTCATGATGAAAACGGTGCGCTCTCCGAACATGAAGATGTCTAACAGGTCGTTGCGCCAACACATCGCGCGACACGTGCGTCTCCTGGAAAGATAAAAGTGGCTGCTCCATCTGAATGTGCAAACAATAAAACATTAATTTCATGTAAGTTATGACTTTTATCATGTAAGATATGTAATTTAGCATATAATTTTGAAAGAAGCATAAACACATTGGGTTATTTGTTGTCTCCCGTGTTGGGGTGTTGGGGTGAAGACGTTCAGAGTTTCCTCGTTTTTGTTTTGTAGTCACTGTAAGTTCATCTTTCATTATAAATAACTGATGACATTTTCATTTAATAGTTCAAATGGTTTTGTTTTCTTATACAGGTATATTCCTTTTTTTGAGTTGGTGTTGTTTGTTTAAAGCTACTCATGTAATGTTGATCGTTCGACAAAAAATGTCACGTGAAATCGTGGTACATTTTCCAAAAATTACCTTATTTACAAGTACAACAAATATGATTAAAAATGGTGAAATGATAAAAATAATTACATGTACAAAGTTTTACAGTAACTGATAGAGTACGTGATTCATTTTAACTATTAGATGATTGCCCTATGTGTCTAGTAACAATAGAAACATCTTTGCAATTTTGTCATGCCCCTGAGTATAAATCAACCTCAAAAGCTCTAGATAATTTTTCTTGGTAAGATGAGATGAGAAGGGAGGTATTATACCATCAGGAAGAGAGATTCTAGAAATGTGCAATGTTATGACAAACCTTTAGATGAAATGTGTCAGTTCCCCACTAGATGTGCATGTTTCTTCAAAATTTTCAGGCTGGAGATAATCCACCATAAGTGTCACATAGCCTTATGTCTTCCATGGATTAATGTCAAACACTTCAACCAATTTGTTTACTTTATGGGGAAGTAAAACCTCATTCCTTTGAATATGCACATTACCATGAACATATAAAATCATCATTTTGCAAGAAAAACTACTAATCTCATGTTCACTGAAATACCCTTTAACGTAAGAATGATACAAATAGTGTAAGTACCCAATAGAAAGATTCCAATCCATTTTGAAGGATAATGGGGATGACAAGGAAACATCAACCCCCAGGCCCACCCCTTCCACCCATTCAACCAACTTCGGTAACTCCTATAGAAGTAGTTTTTCAAAAAAAGGAAACGTCACACCACTACAGCTTCCTACATCCATATTAACCCCCCAATTCAGTTTCATTAAATGTGGACAGTCCCCATTTTTACCAAAGTCAATGATGCACTATTAAACCATCACTTTTCAACCCCCGCCTCAAAAATACAAAATGCTTTGAGGGATGAGAAATGATTCGACACATTTCAATGTTCTAAAATGCACCGAATCATTTCTCATCCCTCAAAGCATTTTGTATTTTTGAGGCGGGGGTTGAAAAGTGATGGTTTAATAGTGCATCATTGACTTTGGTAAAAATGGGGACTGTCCACATTTAATGAAACTGAATTGGGGGGTTAATATGGATGTAGGAAGCTGTAGTGGTGTGACGTTTCCTTTTTTTGAAAAACTACTTCTATAGGAGTTACCGAAGTTGGTTGAATGGGTGGAAGGGGTGGGCCTGGGGGTTGATGTTTCCTTGTCATCCCCATTATCCTTCAAAATGGATTGGAATCTTTCTATTGGGTACTTACACTATTTGTATCATTCTTACGTTAAAGGGTATTTCAGTGAACATGAGATTAGTAGTTTTTCTTGCAAAATGATGATTTTATATGTTCATGGTAATGTGCATATTCAAAGGAATGAGGTTTTACTTCCCCATAAAGTAAACAAATTGGTTGAAGTGTTTGACATTAATCCATGGAAGACATAAGGCTATGTGACACTTATGGTGGATTATCTCCAGCCTGAAAATTTTGAAGAAACATGCACATCTAGTGGGGAACTGACACATTTCATCTAAAGGTTTGTCATAACATTGCACATTTCTAGAATCTCTCTTCCTGATGGTATAATACCTCCCTTCAAATGGTTTTGTTTTCTTATACAGGTACATTCCTTTTTTTTGAGTTGGTGTTGTTTGTTTAAAGCTACTCATGTAATGTTGATCGTTCGACAAAAAATGTCACGTGAAATCGTGGTACATTTTCAAAAAATTACCCTATTTACAAGTAAGACAAATATGATTAAAAATGGTGAAATGATAAAAATAATTACATGTACAAAGTTTTACAGTAACTGATAGAGTACATGATTCATTTTAACCATTAGATGATTGCCCTATGTGTCTAGGGCAACGTGTCTTCGTATGACCTTCCTGGCGGCATATGCTGCACCGCCGTCCAGCTGGATGTTCACTAGGCCAATCCATCTCATTCCGAATACGAGTCGACTTTGGCCTCCCTTTAGGTCGAAGTCTGTTGATGTTCGGTAGAAGCGTGGGTGCACCATCAGGCAGCTGAAAATTCTGATATTCCCCGATTGGCATCCACGGAGTATTGTAGCAGGAGTTGATGCTCTCAAGTCGATAAGCTGGATCAACGAACTGCTCCCAAGATACGTGTACGTAAGCACATGCAGCAATCACATGGCCGCAGGGATATCTCAGTGCCTGAAAGTTGCCACAATCACAGTAACGCTTCTCCAATAAAACAACTCGCACACGACCATTGCTACATGCCATAGCATCACCGGGCTCAGCGACCTCAAATCGTTGCTCTGGATGATTAAATGCAGTTACACGGTAAGTTGCGGCCTCCTGAAGAACTGTATCTAGCTCGCGTTGGAAATGGTGTCCATAGCGCATCCCTCTATTCAAGCCCTCTTCAGCTTGCTTTCCTCGTTCCAGAAAGTACTTTACACTACGATAGAAGGTCTCTTGTACCAACCCTGAAATTTAGATTTATGACATTATACAAATATTATATTATAATAGTAACTCTTCTGAGTAACATATATTGAAATATTCGTATTTACCTGTGATAGGTAGTTTTCGAACACCCTTGAAAACTCCATTTATACATTCTACGATGTTGGTCGTCATATGACCATATCTACTCCCATCATCATATGCCAACGACCATTTCTGCTTTGGAATTTGCATCATGTAATCATACACTTCTGGATTCACTCTGTGGATATCCTGAAGACGCTCCTCCATCCTTTGTTGTTGAGGCTCATATGCTATCATACAAACAGTCATCTGAACAGTTATGAAAATAACTACGACAAAAACATTTTAAACAGAAAAGGATGTTCATACCAATTTTTAAGATTGCCTTTTTCATCGACTCATTCTTGAACTTCTTTCGCAAATTTCTGGCAATGTGTCGAATACAGTATCGATGATGGGCATATAGTGGTCTCCACGAAAGACCCTCAGACTGTATCACCTCCTTGATTGCACGGTGGCGATCAGAAATAAGACAAATCCCTTCTGCATCTGTAACAAACTCTCGGAGACATGCCAGAAACCAGCTCCATGATGAGAAGTTCTCTTTCTCCACAATTGCAAATGCTATAGGCAGAGGGGCTCGATTTTCATCTTGTGTGGCGGCAATCAATAAAGTTCCGGTATACTTTCCATACAGAAATGTGCCATCAATTTGTATGAACTGCTTGCAATGTCTAAAAGCCGCCACACATGGTAAAAATGTCCAAAATAATCTATCAAACACAACCATTGAGCGGTCAAGTTGGTTCTGTTGGTTAACATATTCAACTGTATGTAACCAATAGACTATTTGATTATTGTGGCGTAGAAGCTCCAACAGTTGTGGTAGAACTCGATAAGAGTCATCCCAATCACCATACACTTTCACAATAGCCTTTTTTCGTGCTGCACATGCCTTCCAGTAAGAGATTTGATACCCAAAAAGCTGTTTGATTCGCTCAATGACCAGAACCACGGGGACATCTTGACATGCTCTAATCATTTCAACAATAATAGTTGAAACAAACTCAACATCTAATGAAGAGTGTTCCTGTGCCAATCTTGGGTTCACACATGTGTGTGGAGTAAATCTAGTGATGCGCCAGCTGTGAAAAGTGTTATCAATAATAGCTCGCATACGCATTTGACAGTTTGATTCAGATTTGTCACAACGGATCAAATAATAAGATCTCTTTGACTCTTCTACAACATATGAGTAATGTCTTTCAATGTGATATTGTTTTATCACATTTTTCATTGCTTCTTTGCTCTCAAACTCTCTGCCAATATACAGAACATCGTTATCTGACACTCGATTTATGCCACCAATGATTCCTGGAAATTCTGAACTGGGAGTGATAACTGAATAATCAAATTCTGGAAAGCGATTCATGCCTTCAGTCGACCAGGAAGCCAATAGTGGAGGATGGTTCAATGGTCGGTTGAACCTCGCATGAGTTGGTACAGACTGATCTTCCGCATGCTCTTCTTCTTCTTCAACTTCCTCTTCATCTTGTTCAAAATTGTCATCATCCTCAAATTCATCAACCAATGCATCTAAAGTATGTGGAGGACTATCCATTGAAACTGTGGCTGATGGAAATGATGGAATAACTACTGATGCTGATGGAACGTCTTGATGTGAAGGAGCATATGACATAGTTTCATGAATTTGAGATGGGTCAACTTCCAATGTCGATGGAACCTCCATTGTAGCTATAGTGACATACAACTCCATCATTTGATTCTCAGGTATATACTTAACCAATGAAAGTATATATTCCCAATCATCATCATCATTTACCGGATAGGGCACATGCCAAAACCTATCTATAAATTGAAGATGTCTGAATGTAATGGACTCTATTACTTGATTCCTCGTGAGTTTTAACCTCCGATGAATTTTCCTTTGCACAGCTTCCAAAGTAGTACATCCTCCAAGCATTACAACAGCTTCTGGATGTATACTATAACTGCATCCTTGTTCTGTCTCAATTATTTGACCGTTGCAATAAATATAAGCGACGACCATCTTTTTTATCTAAAAGAAACCACTGTTATTAATTAAATCTGATTAAAGAATCAATTTATGTATGCATGCTTCTAGTAATTTAGGTTGGAATCATAATCCCTCCACCAAATCAATATGTTCAAACCATATTGATGTGTAACTATTTACACAACCCACAAGTTTGTGTTACTTACCCAAAAATAGAAGTCAAATATATTTATACATATCCACATGCATTATATGCATGAGGTACACGAACATGTCATGTAAAAGCATAGAGTTATATGAAATTGAAAGTCTCCACATGAGTAAGCCCGGAGCGACAGATAGCCAACCCCATTCACTTTCCTAGAAAAGGCAAGCCTCCAGGAAAGTAGGTGGTCCGACCCAAAGCCCCTCTACCCGGGGATACTTTACTCAAGAGAGCAATCATTTCATGATAACTCTAACACTTAATATGAAAAAAATATATTGAACTACTAAATTCAAGTTCATAACTTCAATTACAAACTGAGGTCAAGGTAGATTGAAAACTAAATTCATTATCATTCCTAGAATGTAATGCAAAGGTATATTCCATAGGCAATTTACTACTACTTGGCTAATTAATATAACTACTTCGTTAATTAATATAACTACTTCGCTGATTAATATAACTACTTCGCTGAATAATATAACTACTTCGCTAATAACATAATTATGATAAATTAATTACCTAATTATGGTTAACTAATTACCTAATTATGGTTAACTAATAACCTAATTATGGTTAACTAATTACCTAATTATGGTTAACTAATTACCTAATTATGCTTAACTAATTACCTAATTATGGTTAACTAATTACCTAATTATGATTAACTAATTACCTAATTATGGTTAACTAATTATCTAATTATGGTTAACTAATTACCTAATTATGGTTAACTAATTACCTAATTATGGTTAACTAATTACCTAATTATGGTTAACTAATTACCTAATTATGGTTAAGTAATTACCTAATTATTATTACTTAATTAACTAATTATGATTAATTAATTAACTAATTATGATTAATTAATTAACTAATTATGCTTAATTAATTAACTAATTATGATTAATTAATTAGCTAATTATGATTACTTAATTAACTAATTATGATTACTTAATTAACTAATTATGATTGATTAATTAACTAATTATGATTAATTAATTAGCAAGTGATGATTGATTAATTACCAAGTAATGATTGATTAATAACCTAATTACAATTATTTAATTACCTAATTATGATTAATTAATTACCTAATTATGATTAATTAACTAACTAATTATGTTTCATTAATTACCTAATTATGATTAATTAATTAGCTAATTATGATTAATTAATAACCTATTATGTTTCATTAATAACCTAATTATGATTTATTAATTACCTAATTAGGATTAATTAATAACCTAATTATGATTAATTAATAACCTAATTAGGTATAATTAATAACCTAATTATGATTAATTAATAACCTAATTAGGATATATTAATAACCTAATTATGATTAATTAATAACCTAATTAAGATTAATTAATAACCTAATTATGATTAATTAATAACCTAATTATGATTAATTAATTAACTAATTATGATTAATTAATAACCTAAATAGGATTAATTAATAACCTAATTACGAATAATTAATTAACTACTAATGATTAATTAATTAACTAATTATGATTAATTAATTAACTAATTATGATTACTTAATTAACTAATTATGATTACTTAATTAACTAATTATGATTACTTAATTAACTAATTATGCTTAATTAATTACCTAATTACGATTATTTAATTACCTAATTATGATTAATTAATTACCTAATTATGATTGATTAATTAACTAATTATGTTTCATTAATTACCTAATGATGATTAATTAATTAGCGAATTATGATTAATTAATAACCTATTATGTTTCATTAATTACCTAATTAGGATTAATTAATTACCTAATTATGATTAATTAATAACCTAATTATGATTAATTAATAACCTAATTAGGATTAATTAATTACCTAATTATGACTAATTAATTACCTAATTATGATTAATTAATAACCTAATTATGATTAATTAATAACCTAATTAGGATTAATTAATTACCTAATTATGACTAATTAATAACCTAATTATGATTAATTAATAACCTAATTAGGATTAATTAATAGCCTAATTAGGATTAATTAATTACCTAATTATGATTAATTAATTACCTAATTATGATTAATTAATAACCTAATTAAGGTTAATTAATAACCTAATTATGATTAATTAATTAACTACTAATGATTAATTAATTAACTAATTATGATTAATTAATAACCTAATTATGATTAATTAATAACCTAATTATGATTAATTAATTTACCAATTATGATTAATTACTTAACTAATTATGATTAATTACTTAACTAATTATGATTAATTACTTAACTAATTATGATTAATTAATTTACTAATACTGATTAATTACTTAACTAATTATGATTAATTAATTAACTAATTACGATGATTAATTAATTAACTAATTACGATTAATTACTTCACTAATTATGACTAATTAATTAACTAATTATGATTAATTAATTAACTAGTTATGATTAATTAATTAATTAGTTATGATATTAACTAATTATGATTATTTAATTAACTAATTATGATTATTTATTACCTACTTACCATTAATTAATAACCTAATTATAATGAATTAATTAACTAATTATGATTCATTAATTAAATAATTATGATTAATTAATTTGCTAATTATGATTAATTAATTAGCTAATAATCATTAATTAATAATCTAATTACATTTAACTATTTACCTAATTATGATTAATTAATAACTTAATTATCATTGATTAATCAACTAATTATGATTAATTATTTAACTAACTAATCATTTCATTATCTAATTACATTTAAAAAAACTATACTATTTATAAAATACAAACATTATATACTAATTCTATAAATTAAACAACTAAATTATTAAATAAAACTATTAAATAAATTTAAAGAAAGATTTACCTCAAATTTGTGACGACGTAGGTACACAGGCAGAGCAACCGAAGAGGCAAGGCTTCACCGCAACCGAAGAACGCAAGAAAAAAATTTGAGAGAGAAAGAGAGGAAGGGATAGGGAGGGAGGAATGGGGGTGGGTGAGTTAGGAAGTGAAGTGAGGAATGGGGTGGGGGAGAGGTCCTATTTATAGGATGGGGGAGTGTTTCGGCGCCACTTCAAGTGGCGCCGAATTGATTCGGAAGAAGGGTGCAGCGCCACTTGAAGTGGCGTTGCACGGTTTCCATATATTTTTTCAGCGCCACTTCAAGTGGCGCTGCACTCTATTTCCGCCAAATTGGTGGAGCGCCACTTGAAGTGGCGCTCCAATTCCGAAACCCTTGAGCGCCACTTGGTCTGGCGCTCAAGAGACCCCCCTACCTAATTAATTCAACGTTTGACCCATTAAAATAAAAAAAAATAAAAAAAAACCTATCCGGCAAAATTTGCCGCATTGGACCTTACCGTGTGGTTTCAGACGTGAGTCGTTTCGTTTCACCTTGGTTTCGAGGTAGGATTTCTCCATACACTTATCTTTTAATTTATGATCCACTGCTTCATGATATTTTTATTTTCTGCATATTCTGAATAATATCGATTGATTATGCAAATAATTATATAGCGTGTATAAAGATAGTCTATCCCGTGTTTTGTGTTGAATTGTATTGTTTTGTTAAAAGTGTACACATTTCTTGCCAAATAAATTGTTCATTAACAAATATCACATGATTCATGTTATTTTAAACATGATTCAACAAATGAAATAAATTTAAGACGTGAAATTGGTGTTTATACTAAGTTTTTTATGGAATAGAAATTGTTTTGATAAATATTTAATGCCTTGTGTTTTTTTATATATATATAAAATGCACAGTAGGCTTTTATGGGTTAAGTGTTATTTAAAAATGGTGGATTTGGATTTTTAAATGTGGCGGAAACATACAAAATGAGGTTATGGGTTTCTTATATGGTTTCTGCAATGGTTGGGGATTTATAAAGGAATTATTTTTGGTTTTTAAAGTGTTTTGGGGAGCTTTCACCCATTTGTGAAAAGTGATTGTCTATGTGTTGGTAAACATGGGTTTTGTGAAAAAAAAATTAAAAAAATTTAAATTAAAAAGTGTACTTGTGTATTTTAAATCAGTTTGATGGGAAATGTTTTGAAGAATGATTATAAATTTTTTTTAGTGGAAATGGTGTGCCAAACACCTCTTTTGAAAAAGTGTTTGCATTTTGAGATAAGATTTTGTTTATGAATGTCTAAGGGTCCGTTTGTTGAAGGTTCCTCTCTCGACGCTAGGCTTCCCAAGTCATTGCCTTCCTCTCCCCCATTGCAGATATGCCTTGTTCTCCTTCTGCTCGGCGCACTCGTGGCTCGTCGGTCTTCCAGTGGCGGCATCTTTCCATCTCTGGTGAACATCCTTACTGCGGCATGAGGCATTTTCCATTGCTCTGGTTAGGGCTCCCCATGGTGCCGTGATGTTGGTCTCGGGTGGTCGATCCAGCGGTCTGGGGGTTGACATTGCGATTCGCGTCGTCTATGGGTGTGGTGGGTAGATATGGCCTTGGGTGCGGTTTGGAAGGCAACGACGAGAATTACGGCATAGGCTTGCGGAGGGTTCCCCTACCAGCGAGATCTGGCCTGGTTTGTGTTTGTTCGATTTTTTCTTTGTGTTTTTCTTGGTTTCATGGTGCGATGGTTTTTGCGGTGCATGGTGTGGACTCGACTCCGTTTCCGGCGACCGGTGATGCATTCTTGGTGACTGAAATCTTGGTTTCGGGTGATTTGCGACAGTGGAGGATCATATTTGCTCAGAATTGTTGTGGCGTTTTTATAGCAGGTTGGATGAATCTGTGATTGTAGTTTGGTTTTATGTTGGTCTTTTGTGAATTTGTGGTATGATGTATAGCTGCCTGGTGAATGTCTATGATGAGATCGAGAGGTGGAAGGGTTTGGAAACTGGTGATGCTAATGGTGTTTTGTCTGTTCTTTGTAGGTTCTCACTAACCCAAAAACTGATTTATTTGAAAATCAAAAAGAAGAAGTTTCAGTCTAAGGGCCCGTTTGTCCATTTCATGAAATTTTTTAAAAAATATTTATTATGAAAACCCCTATTGGATGTCCCTAATGCCTCAGTTGTATGCAATGGGTGGGAGGTCCTTGTTAGGGGAATCTCGAGATCCATTGTTAGGATTCTTCAGTTGGAATTCGTTATAATTGTTTTATTTCAAGGCATGAGAATGGTCCTTTTGGGAGACTTAGGGTGAGACCTATTGTGAATTATTATTATATATAACCTGATTGGATGCTCAGTTGGCATTGGTTAGATCACCCCCTTTTTAAATACTTTAGACAAGGGAATCTAACATATTGAGAGAATATTTTGAGAATGATTACCGCACTAGTAGGTTATGGTACTGACCAGTGGCCCATAGTAGGTGGATGTATTGGGTTTATTGTTTTGGGATTTTCCCTCAGCCTTCCTGAGAAAGGATGGCCGAGCGTTTTGAGAATTTTTATTTCATCGTGTGTGATATGTCAACGAGGATGAGGTATCATGTATTGGTGTCTTCTAGATTATTCTTGATCTCCTAGGATCACCCATGTCTACTTGGATTTTGTTTCTTGAAGTAGTGATTATGATGCTTGTATGTATACCTACATTGCCCTTGCTGTGTGATTTCTATTGTACCTTCTTGTATTTTGTTTTTCTTGGAAAGTGGTGATCTGGTTTTTATTAGGTTTCTAGAAATAGTTTTCAAATGAAAATGTTTTATTCTCTTTGTACAAATATGAAAATATAAACATCACTTTCCCTTCGAAAAATTCATTGACACTAATGAAAAGAATCTAGATTTGAAAATGGTTAAGGTAAATGGTTCGTAATTTGTTTTTAAGTAAAATATTTAGAATAAAATACTTTTATAGATTGTAGTTCAAACTTGAAATGGTGTTTCTTTTATTTTAATGGTAGGGCATTTGTAATTAGTAGTTCGGGCTAGCCTACTGAGTTTTAATACTCACGCCTATAGTTTTTTCTGTTTTTACGCCTTGTTCAGGTTCCATCTTGAATGCACTCACCTTGGGTGGCGCTTGATCGTTGAGTCAGGGGGTGACCCATGGGGTCACACGGAGATAGTGGTTTCCCATTCGGTTAGTTTTTATTTCCTTCAGTTCTTGTTTAGTCATTTTATTTGGTTTATTAATTCTAATATTCTATTTATTATTTCCTTCGATTTTATTTATTTGTATTGGGAGAAATCATTCCAATCATCTCTGTCAATGCCCTGGTGCTTTTCGCTAGCCCGGGAGGATTGGGAACGCCTCTCGGTTCTTGCTGCGAATCGGATTGGGTGACCGGTTTAGGGTTGACCCAAGTTGGTTCGTGAAAAAATGGTATCCGAGGAGGTTGTATCTTAGCTGACCTCACTTTTTAGAGCACCCTTTGTTATTTGGGATGTCATGGTAGATGAAGTATGATTTTCGGGACTCGAGGGGTAGGTGCGGGAAGAGCATCGCGAACTCTTACTTATTATGATCCTCAGGTTTCCATGGGATGTATAGTTAAATTAGTTTCTTTGGGTTTTAGGGTATGTTTTTCAATTGGGAAACAACAAAGGGAGTTGGTCTAATAGTCCTCGTAAGCCCGCAAGGCCTGTAAAGCCATGTGGATCTAGGGGCATGGTCTTAAAATGATCTTCGTGTCAGTGACGTGTTTGGCATATGGATTCCAACCAAATGGTCAAGTCACCCACCAACACTAGTTCCTTGTTTAAGTTTTTTTGGGTCTCCTCTGACTTCTGGAAGTTATTTGAATCAGAAAAATTGGTTTTGACAAAATGGTTGTTTGAAATGACATGTTTAATTTGTGGATTGTTTTAAAGGAAATGGGATGAATGATTTGTTTTTGGAAAATGAAGTTGCTTTGTTTTGGCCTTAGTGTTCATATGGGCACTCACATTCATAGTGGTATGTTGTAATATGAATAGATGTCTAGTATGGTGGATGGATGCTCATGGTGGCACGAAAACATGCATGTGGGTGAGACTCTAAAGAATACCAATGGAGAGGGTTTAAACCACCAATATTTTTTAAAATTAATGATATTTTCAAAAGAAAATTTTTGATACTATGATAGCTTGTTTTATTATGTTTATATCTTGTCACCTATGTGGTGTTTGATTTTGAGGATTTTATTTATTGAGTTGGTCTTGATTGGGTTCTTGATTTTTCTTTTCCAGCGGATATCCCCTTGAAGCTTCGATGGGTGATCATAGTGTGGTTGATCAACCTAAGGATTTTATGCTTGAGTTTTGGAAGCTAGATCCACCTCTCATTTATGGTCAAGCGGACCCTTCCATAGCGGAGGAGTGGATGTGAAAGACCAAAAGGGACTTTAACCTCATTGAGTTTCCTGAGTCGTTGATGGTCAAGTTTTCAACCTTCATGATTGATGGTTCAATGTGGAAGTCGTGGAATTTCATGTCTCGGAATAAGCCCTGTCAAGAGCTTACTTGGGAGTATTTCAAGGATTTGTTCATTCGTCGGTATTTCTATGAGAAAGAAAGTGTGAGAAAGGGAATGGAGATGTGTTATCTACAGTAGGGTGATCGATCGGTGTTGGAGTATTTATAGTGCTTTGTGGACCTAATTCCTTATGATTCAGGGTATGGCACAGATGAATCCATAAAGTATCAGTGTTTCAAGGCATATCTCCATCTCGATCTACATTCGAAGGTGTTAGAGTCCAACCTAACCTCATTTGCCGATGTGGTGATACAATCTTTTCATTTCGAAGCCATGATGGCAGGAGTGATCGAAGTACTCCTCCCTCCTTCAACCCTATGTACAGTGGTGAAGATTCTAGAAAGGAGATGAGGAAGAGATTGAAAGTGGATGGAGAAAGTCATAGAATCAAAATTCATCGGGATCTCAGATAAACCTCTTCACAGAAAGAGATACACATGTGCTATCAGTGTGGAAAGCTGGGTCACAAGAGGCCGCCATGCCCAACTGCTCTTAATCCCTATCATGCTTGTGGATGTTTGGGTCACTTACAATGATTCGGTCAAGGAAACGCTAGGAAGTGTCATGGTGTAAGTTCTTAGAGGTGATGTGTTGTTGGGTTTTTGTTTAAAGTGTCTTGTGCATGTCTCCTTCCAGTGTAAGGGATCTCTTATCGTTGTAGTTGTATTGATGGTGTTATAGGTTTTGAAATATATGGGAATTTCATGGGTCTTTTGATAAACTTTGGTTTTCAATACAAGCGTAGTTTTCATTACAGAATTATGTACTCTCATGTTTTAGATCAAAATATGTATATTCTTTATTAGTATTATTAAAACTTGACTGCGGGGAAGGAGATGCTTCATCTATCAGAGCTCCAGCTAAATGGCCTCAGAGTGAAGTCGGCACGTAGTCTGGAACCTTGGGGGAATTTTAAGGAGTCTGGTTGAGGTTTCACCTCTATCATTGCGTTGAGGCATTTTTAGCCTTTCTGTTGTGGTTTCTCCGTCATTGTAAATTTTCTCTTGTCACAAAGAGCATGATGGACTTACCCCACACACAATTCCAATAATTGTCCCTTTTTGGATGCGAGTTACTGGTCAGTGGCCTTGCGTGGACCACCCAAGTGAATCAGTTGTGGCTTTGATTTGTGTTCATCCCAAATTGGTGAGTCATGAGTAGTTTTCCGTTGTATTTTCATTGATCCAATCCTTGGGACCTCCCTCCCCACCCATGGGGATAATTTTTTTAGTTAGTGCGGAGTTTTCAGTTCAGCTCTTATCCCTTTTGGACGGGATTGAATACTTTAAATGTTCTTGTTGTGTTATTTCTAGCCTTAGTAACGCCTGGTGCAGGTCTAAGTTGGATTTTTTTTTTGGACGTGTATTGGTTGGTTCTTTATGGTGGGGAGACCCACCGTGATTTTCTTTGGGTTTTCTCATAAGTTGTTATCAGATTCTAATTGAACTCTTATGGAGGGGAGTCTGTTTAGACCTCCCCTCTACTGGTGATCTTTTTTTGGGCCATGATCTCATTGGTGGTCGATGGAATGTCCTTGGGTTAAGAGGTTGGATTGTGTTTATGTGGAATTATTAGGTGTTGATCGATCGACTGGATATTATTGTGGCTTTTCGGGGGTGAAAAGTGTTATGGTGGGGAGAATTGTCACACCCCGACCCGTGTGTTTAATTTATTTAATTGTTTTTCTGCCTTTATATATTATTTGGGGGTTTAGCTTCAGTCCTAGATTAATCTATTTGAGTTATATTTAAAAAAATGCACTTTTTGGTGTTGACGTTGTCGGGTGCACGAGCGGAGCACGATTTGGAAGCAGCGTGGCTTCGCCTAGGAAACTGCACGACCGCCCATTTTTTGGAAAAGGAAAATAAATAAATTTTTTAATTAAAACAAACATTAATTGTGTCATTTAAAATTTTTATTATCGTTGAAAATTTAACTATTATTAAAATGATATTAATACCTTTATTATTTTTATTTTATCATTATGATTATTATTTTAATTTTTATTATCATTATTATTATTATTATTATTCCTTTTATTATCATTATTATTATAATTATGATATTAAAATTATAGTTAGTTTTCTTTTTATATTATTTTAGATAGGTTTTATTTCTTTTTTTAGGGTTTCTATGCCGCTACCTCGCCCCCCACCCCCTACCCCACTTGTGTGCAGCACAAGCATGCACAACCCCCTGCCCCAACCACCCGCTGTTCGATGCAGCACCACCAGCCAGCTCCCCTTTCCTTGGACTGGTGCACCCGCCACCCTCCACTCCAGCGTGGCCCCTGCAGTATGGCATGACCCCTCTGGCGCGGGTCCTGTAGTCTGACACGACCCTGCCTCGACCTCCTGTCCATTCTGGCATCGAACCTCGTCGGCCCTTCCATCTTCACGTGGCAAGGACTCAACTCCCTCCCTTGCAGTGTACCGAAGCACCCTGGCTTCGTCTATCTCCCTTGCAGCGTGCCCCAGAACCAGCTGATTCTGCCCTGATCCAAACCTCTGCCTCCCCATGTTTCTCCAAGCACAACAACCCATATCCCATTCCATCATCGACCCCCTTCCGCCCTCCTAACCATCACGCACTAGTAGTACATCTCCCCCTTGGCCGACCAACTTTTAGTCGCGTGGACCCTCCACTTGTCGGTGATTGGTCTGACCTGCACGCCCTCACCCTTCCTCTGGTCGGCCCACACTACTTACGTTGCTCTGGATCGTCACCTTACTGGTGTCGCCCAACCAGCCCTCACCCTTCCAGTGACTTATCCAATCGGCACCACTCCCCCCTTCCGGTGAGATTCTGTCTGCCAGTCACTTCTGATGGATTCTCCCTAGCACGTGCAGCCCCTGCCAGCGTGTGCCCTGCGAGCGACCTCCTTTCTGGCATGCACAACCTCTTCAGTATAGCCCTTTCATTTTATTTTCACTTTTTCTTTATTTATGTCGGGATTTGGTCTCATTTAGGGTTTGTTCTGGTAAAGTTTTCATTTTAGAACCACGCAAGTCGATTCTGAGTGGGAGTTGTCATTGGGCCATGGATTTGAGGTGAGGGTTTCTTCCCACCACTTGGTTTCAGATACTTTAATTAGGGTTTCTATATGTGTTTTTAGTCCATATTTTTTAATATGTAGGGAATTGGACCTTACCATGTGGTTTCAGACATGCATCATTTTGTTTCATCTTGGTTCTGAGTTAGGCTTTCCCCTTGCACATATCTTTTAATTTAAGATTCACTACTTCATGATATTTTTACCTTATGCATATTCTGAATAATATTGATTGATTCTATGAATAATTATATAGTGAGTAAAAAGATATTTTATCCCATGTTTTTTACTAAATTGTATTATTTTGTTAAAATTGTACACATTTCTTGTCTAATAAATTGTTCATTGACAAATCGCACATGATTCATGATATTTTAAACTTGGTTCAACAACTAAAATAAAGTTAAGATGTGAAATTTATGTTTATACTTTGTTTTGTATTAAATAGAAATTTTTTTCATAAATATTTAATGCCTTGTGTTTTTTATATATACAAAATGCCCGGTTGGATTTTATGGGTTATGTGTGATTTAAAAAATGGTGGATTTGGATTTATAAATGTGGTGACAACATGAGAAATGAGGTTTTGGGTTACTTATATGGATTTTGGAATGTTTGAGGGTTTATAAAGGAATTAATTTCAGTTTTCAAAGTGCTATGGTGAGCTTTCACCCCTTTGTGAAAAGTGCTTGTGTGTGTTGGTAAATGTGGGTCTTGGGAAAAAATGTTTTAAATGATTTTAAATTAAAAGGATTAGTTTTGGATTTTAAATCGGTTTGATGGGAAATATTTTGAAGAATGGTTATAAATGTTTTTGTGTCGAAACGGTGTGCCAGACACCACTTTTGAAAATGTGTTTTCATTTTGAGAGAAGATTTTGTTTGTGAATGTACAAGGGCCCATTTGGCCATTTCGTGAAATTATTGAAAAAACTTTATTATGAAAACCCCTATTGGATGTTCCTTATGCCTCAGTTGTATGAAATGGGTGGGAGGTCCTTGTTAGGGGATTCTATGTCGGTTGGAACTTGTTATAATTGTTTTATTTAAAGGCATGAGAATGGTCCTAGGGGAGACTTGGGTTGAGACCTATTGTTCATTATTATTATATATATTATGATTGGATGCTCGACTAGCATCAGTTGGATCACCCCCTTTATAAATACTTGAGATATGAGAATCTAGAATATTGAGAGAATATTATGAGAATGATTGCAGCATTGGTAGATTATGGTACTGACCAGTGGCCCATAATTGGTGGATATATTGGGTTTATTATTATGGGATTTTCCCTCGTCCTTCCTGATAAAGGATGTCATAGAGTTTTGAGCATTTTGATTTCATCATGTGTGACATTTCAATGAGGATAAGGTCTCATGTATTGGTGTCTTATAGATTATTCTTGATCTCCCAGGTTCACCCATGTCTATCTGGATTTTGTTGCTTGCAGTAGTGATTATGAATTTTGTATGTATACCTACATTTCCCTTGTTGTGTGATTCCTACTGTACCTTCTTGTATTTTTTTTCTTGGAAAGTGCTGATCTGGTTTTGATTGGGTTTCTAGAAATAGTTTTCAAATGAAAATGTTTTATTCTCTTTGTATAAATATAAAAATTTAAACAACATTTTCCCTTAAAAAATTTCATTGACACTAATGAAAATAATATAGATTTGAAAATGGTTAAGGGAAATGGTTCATACTTTGTTTTTAAGTAAAATATTTAGAAAAAATTACTTTTATAGATTATAGTTCAAATATGAAATAGTGTTTATTTTATTTTAAAGGTAGTGCATTGGTAATTAGTAGTTCAGGATAACCTACAGAGTTTTAAAACTCACGCCTATAGTTATTTTTTGTTTTTAGTCCTTGTACAGGTTCCATATTTGGTGCGCTCTCCTTGGGTGGCGCTTGATCATTGATTTGAGGGGGTGAACCGTGGGGTCCCATGGGGATAGTGTTTTCCCATTCGATTAGTTTTTATTTCCTTCAGTTACGGTTTGGTCTTTTTATTTGGTTTATTTATTCTTATCTGATCTTTATTATTTCCTTTGATTTTATTTATTTTTATTGTGATAAATCGTTCCCATCATCTCTGTCAATGCCCTAGAACTTGTCACCAGCCTCGGAGGATCGGTAATGCCTCTCAGGTATTGTCATGGATCATCTCGGGTGACTGGTTTAGGGTCAACCTAAGATGGTTCTTGACATATGCCATCTTCATGTTAGGTAAATTGGGTGTTGTGATACTGAGTAGGTAATTCTTTTGTTGGGGAGTACCCATGGAAGTAATTGGTGTTTTGAGTTAGGTAACTAGGGTATTCTGAGTATTTGGGAAGGAGATGTATGCATACAGTATCATCTTAATATTTTGGAAATGGGAGTGTGGGAGGCTCTAGTTTTAGATAATCCATAGTCATAAAGTGGTTAAGATAGCTCAGGGATGATCTATCGTATGTTTGGTAGGTTATAAGGCCCTAGATATTTGGAATAATGAATTTTTTAGGGTCTTGGATTGACTGTGTGGCTTGGGACCCCATAGAGGTGTTGGAAGTGTCGGTATAGGTTAGGGAATTATCCTTGGGAGTTGTCTTAGGCTTGGGGGTTTAATTTTTTTAAATTTTATCACATGATTTATGACTTATTTTTTTATTTATTAAAGGATTAAGAGATGTTTGGAAGGCCTAAAAATGAATTTTTATTGTGTTTGGGGTTTTTGGGTCTTGTGGTATATTTTTAGAGATTTTGAAAAGGAAAATTTCTGAGGAAGATATTTCTAGTATGATAATTGTTCTAGAATCACTATTCCTAGTAAGATATTACAGCAAGATATTTATAGTATGATATTTATAGTAGGATATTTGTTCTGGAATCCCTATTCCTTGTAATATAGTCCTAGTAAGATGATTCTCATATGATATTGCTAATAAGATATTTCTTCAGGAATCACTATTCCTAGTAAGATATTTTGTGTGAGATATTTCTAGTATGAAAATTGTTCTCTATTCACTATTCCTAGTAAGATATTTCTAGTAATAAATTTCTAGTATGATATTTTTAGTAAGATATTTGTTTTGGAAGCAACATTTCTAGTATGATATTTCTAGTAAGATATTTCTTATTTAACTTTTAGGAAAAAAAGGCTCTGTATGGAATCCAGTAAGATATTATTGGACTTATTATGATATATTAATTTTACAAATTTTATCTTAGATAAATAGTGTTTCCAAATCCTTCCATATATTGAATAAATTATTAAAATTATTTAATGGATATAAGGGGGTGATTTATGACTTGTATATAGGGAAGTAATCTAGGAAAAGGCCCCCACCCCTCTCTTATTATATAAGTGAGATCCCCTCCACTTCTTGTTAGAATCAAGTGTCATCTAAAGAATGAGGGAGATGTGGGTAAGGATAACGGTTTTCATGAAAATGACCTCAAGATATCTCACTATTTCTTCATCTCTCAGTAAAAAACCCTAATTTCATGAATTTTGTCAGATTTTGTTAAATATTTCTATTAAATTAGAATCAATCAGAGTTTAGTCATGAGTAGATATCTGAATACTCCTACTAGGTAGTCCCTATATATTTCCTATTTATACATGTGTTATACATCATATAATAAATAAGTATGGGTTAAGGTATTGTTGTATGGTCGATAAAAAAACCTCTTGGGGTATCTATTTTTCTTAGGACATGATAGGGGGTAGTCTCATGTGAGAAATAGTGGGTTTAGTCTTCTATAGCTTGGTCATGTGGTTTTAGAGTTTTATGGGAATGAGTACATATGTTAAGGATTGAGTATTCTTGAGATGAAATATTGTGGATGGTTGTTGGTATGGTGTGTATGGTGATGAACATAATGGTGGGTGATGATAGAGGTTCATCGATGTTGTGACCTAGGATGTTATTGACTTATACTCATCATGGTTGGTCGATGGGGTCATTGCACATAGAGAATTTCCTATGAGGTGGTTTAATCTTACTATTGTTGGTGGTGTCCTCTCTAGATTAAGTGACATGGTTGAATGGTGTTGACCATTGATATAGAGGAGGCACATCTTTTAGTGGCCACAATTAGTGATGAGAGAGAGACCATCAAATGGAAGGGAGTTTCCTTCCATGTTGAGAGGTATATTAGAATATATTGATGAGAGAAATTTGGAAATGTATAGGGGGAATTGAGGTGGACTTGTGATGGTTAGGATAATTATGAAGGATGGATAACCCGAGTGACTTGGGTTTGAGTTCAAGGATGAGGTTCTTCTTGTGTGGCAGATTGTGGATGTATCATTCCACTACAACATTGGCCAAAGTAGGTAAAGACTCGTTGTAGCTTGATGAGAATGAGTAGATTAGGTGTTGTAATTAATTATTTATGACTTTTTTATTGAATATTTTTTATACATTGATATATTTATAGGTACTAAATAAGGATATTGTTGTCGATGACCTATTGAGTTCATACTCACACCCTATACAAGCCCTTTGAGATTCATACAGACTTTGCGTATTTGAATATAAGTAAGGGAAATCTCTTGATGTTAGGAGATCACTTGATAGTGAAATGTTTATGGTACATGGTTGGCATGGTTTAGTAGATGGGATGATTGGTTCCTCAATGCTGGACTGGTAGTTCTTTTTTGTTATTTTGTACATGTATATATGTCATCAGCCCATGGGCGATCTGGTTTACTTCTGTATGACAAGATAAAATGGTAAATGTTTATCAAACTGGTAAGTTGTACTTTTGGAATTATTATTTATTATTATTTAGTTTTTTCCACTATACTAAGTTGATATTGTTATTAATTATCACCAAGGGGTATAGTATCTTCATTATCTTCGCATAGACCCTCCCTATTAGTTGAAAACATATAACATAAAAGGATACACACCTTAGGCCCGATAATGCACCACCAGTCTAGGAACTGATCAAGTGGTCTAGGGAGATAGGGTGTTATGAGTAGAAGGATACCCACCCTCTCCTAGGAGGATGACACGTGTGAGTGGGATAGAGGGAGGAGGAAGCCCCAATTATTTTATTTAACCAATAATGATGATGATGATGGCAGTGGTGGTGGTGATATAAAATATTAAGAACCTGCTCTCAAATGACCACTAAAACCTCAAAACATTATCCCAAAAACCAAATAATAAATTTAAACTCCTCATGATACCCCAAATTAACAAAATTACTTAATTAATAAAAGTTATGATGTCTATCTATAGAATATCAAATAATGGAATCAATTGTTTTCATCAATCTTTCTCAAGTATATTTAAATCAATGGGGAGTAAAATTTCATTGTTTCATGTCTAGTATGACAAAGCATTGCAAATGCAGGTACAATAAAAATTTTGACATTTTGATTAATTTTTTAAAGAAAAGCTGTATTTAATCAGAATTTTAAAATGAAATTATCATATTTTATGAAAAAAATGAAGGTTTAAGTAACACTGGCCAATGTGTTAGTGGTGGGGAGGTCTCCCTGGACAAGGCAACTATCGTGTATACATACCATAGGAGTTCTATTAAGCCTCCTACTATATATCCTATTTGTTAGCTTAGAGTGAGGGCATCAGGAAAGATCCTAGTAGGACACACCTGCTAGGGAAGAATTTATAGAGACCAGTGCACTCAGTTTCTATAGTCAAGTAGCTATGATGGGTCTTCAAGGAGGTGGTTCCTACATAGAGGTTCTCTAGCAAAAAACCTTGATATCCTCTAAATTGTTTTAACTGTAAGGGAATTATAGGTAGAAATTAGAATAGGAGTTGTCTCTATGTCCTAGTAATACCACATAAAATACATTCTATGAGGTAATTTCCTAGTAGTTTGGTGTAATCATTGATAGGAGTTATCTTTATATCCTTGTATGTATGAAAATCTACTTTCCAGTTAAACACAGATGAGAATGGAAGGTAAGTTTTCTTTGGTAGAAACAACATTGGAGAAACATCATCCTAAAGAACCAGATATGGAGTGGATGCTTGAGGTTGTGCAAGAGAACCTAGAGAAAATACTTAAGGGGAAGGATGAAATCCATCACATGATTTTTGAGAAGATGAGTCTCAATGAATAAAGAATTATACGTCCTCCATGAGAAATAGAGGAATTCCCAGTTGAAAGAATAAAAAAGATAGATACATGCATTGATCCTCATTTAGTGAGGCAAGATGAGGAAACCATGGTCATATTTTCCATTGGAGGAGTTAGAAATAAAGAGGTTGGTACTGATCCTCAAAGAAGTTCGACATTAGAATATTTGGCCATAAAGGACTCAAAATCATCTTTAAGAGAGTGGAAATTTCTACCATTTATAGAGAAGATTCATTTGGATGGATAACCAAATAGAAGACATTATTTAATTAATTGAACACCATAGGTTATGAAGCTACCATTAAGGAATATTTATATAGAGGATAAAGTGTTATATTGGTTCTGGTCATGGAAGTATACTGGTCTAAGACTGATGTGGGAGAAATTGAAACAAGAACTGGTGTAGGAAAGTGATTAAGGGAGATTTGATATAGTATTTTAAGTCCTTATGACAGAAAGGGGTGGTTGAAAAATACATTAGTGAGTTCTAAAAAGTGGCCCTATGGATACCAAAATTTTTGGAAATGTTGTTCATGAGTTTTTTCATGGAAGGATTATTACCTAAAATAGAGAATATGACCTCTATGCATGAACCATCAAATAGGCATAAAATGATTTCACTGTCTAGGAAGGTTGAAAGGGAGTTGGTTGGAGAAGGAGTATTCAGAGGAAGTTAAGGAATGTCATTCGTCTTCCTGGTGTAATGAAGAACTGGACATGGGGTACATGTTGTTCCACCTAGCAGACCAGTAGTTAATAGAAATAGGAAAGAGTAAGAAAATAGGTGGGTTTGAGGCATCAATAGGTGGAGTGAAATTAAATCTATTAGCTTCCATGAGATGGAGGAACAGAATTAGAAGGGGTTATGTTTCTGGTGTGGGAATCCATATAACCCCATGCATCATTATCTTGATAATAATTTAAGGTTGTAGACATGGGAAATTGAGGAATTAGTTGCAGTGGAGGTGGTGGAAGAACCAGAGGAGTTAGATGAATAATTGATTAAGGTGGGGGGAGTGGAATTTCGAAGAATGGGGGATGTGAAGGATGATTTTCTTTTATTTTATGTCCATGTTTTAGGATTTTTTATAGAAGTATTAATAGATAGTGGTTCTAAGCACATATTTGTGTATAAAGCCTTGAAAAAACTGTAAAATAAAGTTCTTTATTCCAGGAAGTGAATTTGAATAATGGGAAAATATAATACAATGATGGATAGAGGAGGTACTGATGTAGAACCAACTCCTCTTTGAGGAACACAGTGGGATACCACCAAGCTGCCTTACAGATCATAAAATTGTGCTCATTGGGGTTTTTGAACCTATTAATATCAAACCATATAAGTCAGTACGTCACCTAAAATATGAGGTTATAAAGCCGTGTTATAGATATGTTAGCTAGAGGAATTATTCAAAACAACAATAACCCATATTCTATCCTTATCATCATGGTTAAAAATAATGGGGAATGGAGGATGTTTGTAGACTATAGGGATTTTAATAAGCTGATGATCTGTGATAGGTATCCCATTTTGGTTATTGAGGAATTATTGGATGAGTGAAAATATGACATACAATATTATTAACCTTATTTTTAATAACCACTAAAACCTAAAAACTTTATTCCATAAACCAGATAATAAATTTAAACACATTGTGATGCCCCAAATTAACCAAATTATTAAATTAAGAAGAGTGATGATGTCTACTCATAGAATATCAAACAAGGGAATCAATTGATCTCATCAAGCATTATCAAGTATTTTTCAGTCAAGGGGGAGTCAAATTTCAGTCTCTCAAGTATGGTTTGACAAAGCAGTACATATGCTTGTATCATAAGAATTTTGGAATTTCGATTATTTTTTCAAGAGAAGTTACATTTCAATAAGAATGTTAAAATGGAATCATATTTTCTACAAAAATCGAAGGTTTAAGTAACACTAATCAATGTTTTAGTGCTATGGAGGTCTTCCTAGATATAAAAGATATGGTGCATACATACCATAGGATGAGGCCACTGTTTAATACCATAGGACTGGGTGGTTTGGGTATGAGGAAGGGAGGATGTGATTGGGATGGGGACAAATGACTAGTTGGTATGTCAGTTGAAATTATCCTCCAATTATATAGCTTGTTTGTTGGGTTAGAGTGAGGGAATATGGCGATCCTGGAAGGACACACCTCCTAGAGTAGGAGCAGGGGTGAGAGAGGTAGGCGATTTCACTTTCAAAAGGAGATCCAGTAGAAAACCTCAATATCATATGTATTTTGTTTTTTTTTTGTAGGGGAATTGTAAGAAGTCAGTAGAATAGGAGCTGTAGAGAATTTTGTGAGGGAATTGTAGGTAGGGTAATTATGAGGGAATTGTAGGAAATTATTGGCAGAAAGTAGAATAGAAGAAAGTATAATGGTAGTTGTAGGGGAATTGTGATGTAATTGTATGCAGTAAGTAGAATAGGAGCAGCATGGGAGTTAGAGCAATCCCAACACAACAGTGGAGACAAAAATTGTGAAAATAATTGAGACACACCATCTCACATTCATAATCCAAAAATTAACATATAAAATGGAAAAAAATAAAAACTAATAACATGTATGGAGTGTATACAACTAATAATTATGATAGTGTGTAGGGAAAATCATAGTATGAACAATTCACAAAAAATTGAATCTAACAAATGAACATATTAATGAATGATCCGCCCTCATATACAAAGATCTCCTTGTAGTGTTTATCCACTCCAACCAATGATAATGAATTCCTAGAATTGAACTTTATTTCTTCCCCACTTGTTGTGGACAAAAATGCCCATTTAATTGAAAAATTGTCTCCTTGGGTAGATCACAAAGGTCATCCAGCTGGATCCTTCTCTTTTTTTCCTATTCAATAATGAATAACATCAATCTACCAAACATATTGTGTTTCAATTTTTAAAGCATAAAATAAAATAAAAAAGTACTAACCATTTTCAATATCATAATATGATCCACGCAGCTTCCTTTTTTCCACATCCATTCTCATTTAAAAACTTGAATCTTCCTCCAATTTTGTGACTCAGGATCTTGGGATGCTTCTAATTTGTTTCTTGATTTGTCTTTTATCATTGGTTTTGGGGATAATGATTGGTTTTCTCTGTTCTTTTAACTCCAGTATCAAAGATGCTCTGAATTTTCTCAAATCCTTTCCACGTCCATGAGTTTGAGTTGGTTTTTGTTGCACCAGATTTCTTTCCTGCTTGTTCAACACTTCTTTCACTTTATATACGTTTTTTTGCTTGAGGTGGATTTTATTTTCCTTTAGATTTCATTAAATACCATGATATCTTCCCTTTCAATGTTTGGCTGGGGAAAAGTAGCATAGTCAGGACAAAGTTGACACTTTTGAGAATAAAAAAAAGAAGGCATTAAAATTTTTCAAACCTCAATATCTTTCAATAAAGAAAGCTGAGGCAAGGAATCCCAATTTTGGAGTAATAATGGAGAAAATCCTTCAAGCATAGGGTTAATTACATTGAGGATCTTCATGTTGATTGAATTAAATATTCATGAAGAATAAAAAATGAGGTAACAGAATCAATCATGAGCATCTCAATAAAATCCTGGAAAAGCATTAGAAGGATAAAAACCTGATTATCACTCATCGTAGTAAATCAAGGCATTAATAAAACCAGATCATCAAGTAGTGGTTGGGGAAGCCCTTCCTCTGTCCCATGAGCAGCAAATAAACCTTCCATTGATTTCCGCCTTTTTGTTTCTGTCTCCTTCCAATCACTGGAAACAAAATATAGGCTTAGTGGTGTTAGCTATCTGGTTAAAGTGCTTTTGAAATAAAAAACAATGCACACTTAAAAATATAAAAAACATAACTTCTATGTGATTTTTTGAAAATTAGACCACAATATGAGATTATAAATGCAGATTTGAAAAGTTATTCATATTAAGCATGCACTGATACATGAGTAAAGAAGCCCTCAATGAGAGCTGATGATGAAAATACAATCAATGAAAATAGGTAAATGTAAATACTGCCATAAAAATACCGAAAGGGCATCAACATCAAGAAGGATCACCTAATGCACCATTATGATTAGTTTACAATAACTCAACATAGGAAAACCATGAAAAATACCTAAATCATAAAAGATTTACCGATGAATGAAGGCAAGAAGAAGTGCCTAAATCCATGGATTAGAAATCGTATTAATGATTAAAATAAAGATTCGGACCAAGCCCAAGATGGTAGCGAAGTTGCAGTGAGGGTGGATTTGATCGAAAAAGAAGTAAAGATCATTAGAAAGGAAATAAGGGAGGGACAGAGCTACGGTGAGAGCACGGGAATCTATCGGGGTAAGGTACAGTCACAGAGTGATGTTTGGGAGGTGATCCAGTTTTAAAATGAAGTGGCTTGGGCCACGCCTTCGAGCCCCAGCCTTCGGTTTGATCACAGCCAGCAGTCCGAAAAAATAATAAGTTATGATTAAATAATTTAATTTATATATTACAATTTAGGAAACATTTTGTTAAATAATAAAAACTTGATTAGATATTAAGTTAAAATAAAAAATATTAATATATATATATATATATTTATGTATGTATTTATATGTATGTATGTATGTATTATTAAAATTTTACATTATTAAATTATATTGAAATTTTAAGTGAAAATTTAATTAAAATAATTTTTAATATATTTATATATTTATATTTGTATACAGACATATAATATATATCAATTATTGTATTTAAAATATTATTGTATTAAAAAAATATAAAATTTAAATTTAAGTATCAAATAATTGAAATTTGAAATGTTATAATATATATCGTATAAAATATAATTTATTATTTATTATCCACATATGGATTATATATAAATATATACTATTATAGATGTAATGATATTTTAATATATTTAATTTAAATATTGTTATGGTTATATATAAAAATAAAATGAGCTCTCAGTGGTAGCTATCCATGTGGGTCTCAGTGAAGTCTCAAGTTAGAATCACACCGAACATTTCTCTTCATTTGTGTATCATGTGATTTTCTTTGTAAAGTAGCTCATTCCCCATGAATCGATGTAAATATATAAAAATGAAATGTATATCATTATATATCAATATTAAAAGATAATTTTTATTTAATTTTTTATTTTTATGAAAAATTAAATTTAAAATTACAGTTAAATTAATAATATATATTATTTGTATAAACATTTTTTAATCACATTTTATAAAATTTAAAAAATATTAATATATAAGTTTTATAATATATAAAATCATATTAAATTGAACTTTCAATTGATAATTTATTTAAATAATTATTGTTCGTGCTGACCCCTGACCCCACTCCCTCGATGATGACCGCAGCGATGCCCCCCGATGGCTCTTCTCCCGAGATGGTAACCCCTCTTCCTTATTTCTTAGCAACCACCACCCCCAATGGTTGTTGATCCCTAACCCCTTCCCCACTACCATATACCCCTTGCCTCCCCAATCTCCCCTAATTATATTTGTGTTGAACGTTGTTGGGCTCGTATCCCCAACCCCCACGTTGTTTGTTTCCCCCTTCTAGCCTCAATGACCTTCTTCCATGTATCTGACCCTATTATTGTGAGGGATGATGTTTATTCATTTATGTTTTTTATATTTTTCATGTCGAATTAAATTATTTTCATGTTAAATTTGTGTTCTATCAAATCAAGGACCCTACTCTAAAAAATGACAAAATAAGGTGATATTAAAAATCGATTCTACTTGTTTGATTAAACATTTATATCTTTATATCTAAATGTATAGAGTGAAGAGATAAAATACAACACCTATGGATAAAATTTGAATTAATTTACCTCAAAACACACCCCATTATGCTAAGGTTTTGGAAGAATTTTTGGATTATGCAATTGTAAAATGATTAATGGATGGTAGAATAAAATATTTGTGTCCTAATTGTAAATTCAAGCGATGATCAAATTGAAATGAAGTATATGAGCACATGATAATGAAATAGTTCCACGCTCAATAAGTATTTTGGATTGTGAAAGGCAAATTGAATGTTATGGAAAATCAAAACAATTACTATCATGTCAATGAAACACAATGTGAACCCACTAGAGGAGAATTCAATTAGGAACTTGGTAAATGATGCATTTGGATTTGCATGATACAATTTCCAAGATTTTGATAGATCAACAGAACCTTTATTTGATCCTGAGTAAGTTAATCTTTCTCAGAACTTCAATGACCAAAAAATATGAGTTATGAATTAGTTGGATACGGATAATAAGAACTGTATGAAGGTCGTACCGAGTATTTGAAATTTTCTTTTATACTTAAGTTATATCATATCAATTGTCTCTATGAAATTACTCAAAAAATGGGGTCCATGATTTTAGAGTTGTTTCATGATGCATTTATTGAAACTAAGATCCCTACATCATTACATGATATGAAGAAAATCAACAACAAACTTGGATTTTATTATAAAAAGATATATGCATTCCCTAATAATTTCATGTTTTACTAGAGAGAAGAGTCCAATAAATAAGAATTCATAATATGTCATACAACAAAATGGAATTCAATGAGAAATAATGAGATTAAAAATCAATGAAACACCAGTAAAATGAAGTAGAAGAAAAATCCTACAAAGGTATTTCAATACTTTCCTATGAAAACACACTTGTAAAGATTTTTCCTGTCATCTAAGACTTCATAAGACATGAAGTGGCATGATCAGGATAGTAACAATGATGTCTTGTTGAGAAATCAAAAGGATTAAACAACATGAAAGGTGTTTGATTCATTTTATCTAGATTTTTTTTCGACCCTAGGAATGTACGTTTGGGATTGTCCTACGATGGTTTAAAACCTTTTGGTACTTTAAGTACTAATTATAGCATATGTAAAGTTGTTTTGATCTCTTATAATCATCCTCTATAGATTTTTGTGAATAAGTATTTTTTCATTATTTTTATGATTATTCCTAGAAAGAAAATGCAGGGAAATGACATTGATGTATACCTTCAACCTCTAATCAAAGAATTGTGAGATGATGGCATGGAAACATGTGATGCTTCAATGAGAAAACTATTAAAAATTCATGTTGCTTTAATGTGGAAAATTAGTGAGTTTCCTAGACTAGGAAACTTATCTGGTTGGAACACTCATACTGCTTTGCTTGTATAGTTTGTAATTTTGATTTTGAACCTAAATAATTACCTTATAGTATAAAATGGTGTTTTATGTGTCATCATCAATTTAATAATGCTTCTTATAAATTCAGGTCTAACTAGACACAATTCAATGAATATATTGAATTGAGAAATCCATCAAAGGTGTTATCTAGTTTAAAAATATTTGGACAGTTAATGAATGTCACTATAGAATTTAGAAAATGTAATTAGTTTAAAGATGGGGGGGAAAGGGTACAAGGTACAATATTCGAAGAAGTTGGAACACAACATTGGAAGAAAAAGAGTATATTTTTCAAACTTATTTATTGGGATTTTAATTTGATACGTTAATGATATTTACATAATGCATATTGAGAATAACGTCTATGACAATGTAATTTTTCCATTTCTTAATGATCACGGTAAATCGAAGGATCACCTTAATGCTCGCAAGGATTTGGAATCAATGAATATAAATAATGGTTTGTGGGAAAATGAGGATTAAAAGTATAATTTAGTATCTTCAATGTAATGAAATATTTTTATAATAAGGTCATGACCTATAACCATCTTCACTTCCATCAAATGGGTTACAAAATCAACATTCTTGCGTACGGTAGACTACTTCCTCGCAAACCAATGTCGTTCTTTTTTCCATTACCATCTTTCATGGTTGGGTATGATGATGAATACAGAGTATATATATGATATTTATAATATAATTATACCTCTAGCATCATTATATCATATATACCTTGTTTACTTCACATTCCATAGGGAATACGATAATATTGTTCATGTGTATGGAGGACTACTTCCCTACGAAACGATGTGATTCGACTTTCACTAATGCTTTACATGGAAGGTAATAAGGACAAATTTAATAATTATATGTGATATAAATGACATAATTATGATATTTATGACATATTTAATATTTTTTAAAGATAATATATCATTTTCTTTCTTATATTTTCACTCACTTAAAGATGATAGCATCATTCATGTATGTGTTGACTACTACCATCATGAAGAGATGTGACTCTCTTTTCATCACCACACAAAATGGATGATATATATAAGTATATAATAATTTATTTATGATATTATGATCATTTTGGAAAGATAAAATATTACATACCCTTTGATGAACCAGGTTGGGACCTGACCCAGTCTAAGACATGGGCCGAAGGGTGTTCCTGATCCCCACGAGCTGACAACTAGTGTCAGGCATCAAATATAAATCGAGTGGGAATTATTTCATCCCAATAACCATGATAAAATAAATAAACTAATAAAAATAATCATGTAGAAATAACCAAAAACTGCACATAAATAAATATACAAACAGATCCATATACAAAATACAACTGAACAAGCAGAAACTAAATACAAAGTTGGGAACAAAAACTAAAAACTAGACCACACCACTATAATCTCCATGTGACCTCAAGGTCACCACCATCCATGAGACCGAACCACTCCAACAAAGATAAAAATAATTTGGAAACCTGATCAAGAGACTAAACCTGCAAAATAGCTTGGGTCTACCGACATCAAGTGGAACAAGTAGGGTGTGAGCTAGACAGCTCAGTAGGAAATCACCAAAGAATCAATGTGTTTCCTTTCCCAAAAACAAACCATTAATAGTAGTTTTAAATACATTTAAAAAAAATAGATTGTTTCACATTTTATCAATAAAACGCAGTTTCCCTCATTTTAAAATTCAACACACGCCTCATCCCATTTTCCAAAACCAGTTATCATTTTAATACCAAAAACGTATCCATATGTCTAAGTAAAACAGTATTGGGCTATGCTGAAAAAATGAATAAACAATGCAAGCTGAAAACTAAATTCAATAGAAAGTAAACAAGAAGATATAAATAGTAACCATGGGTGATCATAAACATCCATAGAGTGACCCCTGGACATAATTGGTTTGGAACCACCTTCCTGTGTATGGTGAAGCCCCTAAGTCTATAACCAACTAACCACCCTCAATTGACCAATCCAGTGGCACAAACCGTGTGGCCTAACAAAAAATCCAGGAGGGTACCAACCCATCTAATCGGGGTTGGAAATCAACCATAACTCAATCCTCTAAAATAAACCTAGGAACCCATGGTAATAATATACTATATAAGTGGGAGGCCCTCCCATACATGACTCACCTAACCTGTTGTCACTACACTTTCCTACCCCAAAAACGGACACCACTATACAATAACCCATAAAGGGAAAGCCCTCCTATAGTGGTTACCACTATATATATATATATTCATAACATCATCAAGGTTACAAACAAGACATCACATAATATAAAATTAAATCCTTTTTTTAAAACATCCTAATTTCCAAAAAGGCCTTTGACTTTACGCATCCAAATGTGTTTACCAAAAACATTAAGTAAGCTCTTCCCAAAGTGACATCAAATGCCAATTTTATGATTGAAGTGCCAAATAGACCGTTAGGTTACAAATTCCAATACCTTTCCATAAAACCCTTTTTCAACATTTAGAAATTAAAAAATATTATAAAACATGCCAAATGAGCCCTCAAGCCAAAAATTCACCAAAACATACTCCATGTTCCAAATAGGCCTAGCTTTTATGATTCCATTTAAATTCAATTTTATTAGATTACACAAGGGAACTTAAATCATTTTAGAAACCAAAGTTTAATGAAAACATCACTTTAAGGTGTCATCTTTATTTGAGTGCACGTCCATGTGTGCGCTTTGTGCACCCATGGATGTTCCACCATCCAATGACACCCTCCAAACTTCCATGAAAACACCCAAAACCATTTTCAAAACCATTACATTATTTTAAAACCAAACCCAATCATTCCAAAAAAGTGAAAGTGCATGAAAAACCTTTTTTTGAAACTGATTGAACCCTTCCAAAACATTTCACTATGGCCATCAAACTTAAAAGACACCCAAACTACACATTAACCCAATTTCACAATTTAAAACTAAGTTACCAAAGTATTTTAGAGGTCAGATATCACAACAAGGCTTGATTTCTTCATAAGAAAACAATATTCATTTAATCAAACACTTTGAGTGTACCAACACAGAGACATAATTGAAAAATCAATCCAAAACTAATTTTAACAGTTTCTGTCAATGCCAAAACACCACAATAAGATAAAAAAAATGCACCATAGGGGTGTGAAACATGTTTATAAATTTATTAAAAATTCCCAATCATCAAAGGAATGTTCCAAAAAGTAAAAACAAGGAGACACCTACCTCTATGGTGTGAGAACAAAACGAAACTCTTATAGAAGGATGATTAGGGCCCAATTGACCTTTCGCACACCCTAGAACCAATGAAAACCCAACCCACACATCAAACCTAACATATATGATTCTTGAAAACAAGAAACAACCCAAGAGAAAACCATGAAATGAGAGAGGGGGGAGAGGAGTAGAGGAATGGGGAAGATTTGATGAAGAACCACTAACCTTTAGTGAGAAATCGCCCAAAAAAATTCACAAAACAAAGGAGAACGAAGGGGGGAGCCCTCTGGTCGATACCCAATAGGCAAGGCTTCAAAGGGGATGTGAAATCACTTAAATTGTATTTTTGAAATAAAATTTATTTAGGCTGTAATGGGTTACACGGTTTTACTACACGGTTTTGTAAACTGTGAGTAAACCACGTGAATACTACTGGAATAGTTCTTCAACTTGCATGTTTAGGTTGCATGGTTTAGGAAAATTGTGATCAAACCATGTGACCTAAAAAATTGTAAAAAAACCCTCAAATGACACCCCTAACACTAGGAGAGTACACCCAAATATCCTTGTATGATTTAAACACAATGTCGTGACATTGGGGGTGTCACAAACTCCCCCCATGCCACTTTCTCCCAATAACATTAACAATAACCAATCATAAGGATACAAGCAAACAAAAACCACCAAATCACAAAGAATTTGGTAGGACACTCAACTAAAACCTCAATTAAAAGATATAACATTGATAAATAAATGAAAATCGTGACAAGGGTGTGATAATTCTCTCCACCACAAACACTTTATGTCTCCATAAAGTCACCCAACTAAATTGTAAACAAAACTTGGTCCCCAAATTCAAAATAATCCAAATGAAACTAGGAACATTGGGGTGACCTTTCACTCCATGAGTCACACTCGACCATCTTTAAGATAAGCCACAACATTATGAACAATGGGGGAACACAGGAGGGTTCTCCACACCATACGAACCTTACCAACACCAAGGACTACTTTAGACTGGCCCAATGCAGAAAATCACAACACAAACCAAGAGATCCCATCACAAGGGGAAACCAAAATTAGGGTTAAAACATCGAAGGGGAAAATATAAAATTTCACATTTTTAATGATCTAGTTAAGCCGTACGGTTTGGTTATAGGGTCTTCCAAACCATACGTCAACTGTGCGATATGCTACTAACCAATTTCATAACCATACCATACTCTTTCTGCCTGATTTCTATAACTATTTGTAGGTTATGAGCCAATCCCCAAACACCAAACTCAAGCTTCATGGTTTCCTGGGTGAAGTCTCATGGTTTCCCATAACCATGCGCTAACTGTGTGCCACCTGTTTCCAAGCCCCAATATTTTCATTTAAAAAAAACTCAACTGAAGGTTCCCTAAACTTAAAATTTCACACTAGGAATACAATAAAACAAGATCACCCAACTTATTACATAGATAAAAGGAACTCAAACCAAACAAAAAACCAGAAACTCCATCCATCAATTCCACAAAACTCAAGCATCTCGAAATGAGCCCAGCTAAAACTGAAACCGACCCACATTAGGGCTAGGAACATTCAAAGAAGAACCAAATGTAATGGCTCATAATTTCTGAGATTTTTTTAATTATATGGAATTATTTCAAAACTTCACACTTTGACATCATGTGATTCTAAGGCCTGGTGATCTCGGAATGGATTTTTGAACTCTTTTTAAGGTACGTTCAATAAACATGTGAGCAGGATTTTATAACTTTAGAAACGGTACTCGGATCGAAAATATGAGGGCACCGATGAACTTGGAACATCAGGATTCCCCTAGAAATGAATTAACTTCGACCGGAAAGGGTAATATGGAAAATTTATTTTTTAAAACCTTTCAAAAAAATAATAAAATAACATTCAAAAGTTATTTTTTTATATCACACCATTGAGCGATAGATGATGACACTATAGTGCAGTGATGAAGCAACAATGGGGGATAATTAAGTAATTGCCTTAATGGCTCATTGTGCAAGTGTAACAGCGTAACAATGCAACATCACAGTGTAACAGAAACGCTGTGATGCGTTTATTTTTATTAAACAAACGCATTGGTGGTAGGGGGATTTAAACTATGATGATTCTTTGATGAACCTTTGATGAACTTTCTCTCCAACAAAGAATGAAAAATTCCGACAAATGTCCAACATCTTCAACGAACCTCGAAGAACTCAGTCGGAAGTGACAAATGACATCGACATCTTGAATCCTCAAGGACGTAACGTTGAGACAACAAATGTCAAGAGAGGTAGGGGTTTGAACCATTTAATGTTTCCCTATTCTTATTCCAAATGACGAATGCAGATTAACCCACAAATAGGTTAATCTACAGACCATGCGTTCTTGTGGGAGGGTGAATTCTTTTGGGAATTCTATATCCGGGATTCTATTATCACTTGTGTTGGTTGAATTAAAATCCCTAAACCTCCCCATGTTTTTAAAATTCTAACATGGAGGGTGTGGGCCAAGACAAACAATGCTCGAGCACCTCTGCATGTGAATTCTTCATGAATGATTTCTCAAAATGGAAACAAAGTGAGTTTGAGGTTGTCACAGTAAAGGTTATGACCTAAAGATTTCATAGACACAGATGGATCGAGAAATGGACCACCAGAGCAACTTTGGAGGCCCACAGAAGAAACCATCAGCTCATCGGCGAAGGACGTGGGTGGAGGGAGGTGGTGTGCCCATCGATGTGCCGCATCGGTGTGGATACAACAGTCCATGTCCAGGCTGCCTGGGTGAGAAACTGTGGCAAAAGAGGAGCCAGACACGACTCTAAGTCCTGTCTTAGAAAGGCTGAAGGCCGGTCTGACTTTGGCGGACCAAGCAAACCCGCAGGCTGAACCTGGACCCAACCAGCCCTCAGTTCACTAAAAACGCCTGTATCTCTCAAACCGGGTGTCTGATTAATGCGTTTTCTATGGATTTGGGACCCTTGAGACAGGGTGTTCACTCTAAGACACTCTACGTGGGTTTTGGTGGATGTTGGTGTATAGACAGGTTGGATCAGACTCAAATCCAACCATGTCCTTCTTAAAAAAATACCCATATCATATAGACCGGGAGTCCGTTTTACGTTCCATCTATTGTGTTGGGACCCTTATGAAGAGATGATCCTTTGGGGTTAATCTATGTGGGACTTCATGGTTGTTGAGGTACGACTGATGTCTTGAGGAGAATATCCCCTAGAATCAAGCATGTTAAGTTTGGGAATCCAGTGGCTAGTTGTGACATGAATAATGAATATCGATCCTATGTGGTGGGACTTTGTAGTGGTTGTATTACTTTTATTTTATTTATGGTTAGATTTGTGCAATTTTCCCTGTCTGTGTGTGTACAGGTTTAAAGGAAATGCCTTCCCTTTTTGGGATTTGTCTTTACTGTGCTAGTCACCAGCCCCCGGACTATAGAAGGTGGACTTGAGGTATTCCCAGCATGGGCCCCGGAGGACGGGTCGTGACAAAGTAGTGTTAGAGGGAGGTCGGTTCTACTAGAAGAACTAAGGTCTATAAATTTCTATGGGGGTGATATTGTTAAGTGTCTTGAGTTTGGATTTCAGTCCAGGGAGTCCAGTGATGGTGCGTCTACTGACATATCCATACACCGGGACCCTGAATTCTATTTTCTGACTCGATACACGAAAACACTAGTTGCATGTGTTTTGGAAATTTTTTCTCTTGATATCTTCTAAGTCAGCTCACTATGTATAACTTATTTACCTTGACACATTTGTTTCCCTACAGGATGCCTCCACAAAGACATCCATCTAGTATTCTAGTGAGAGATCACGACGATGGTCTAACGAGCAATGAGGCATCAGTGTGGGGACCCCTTATAGCGATAGCACCTTTGGGTGGTGTACTAGTGGCACCACCACCCAGAGAGATGTAGCTACTACCATCCCCACCATCAGATAGTGAATTCTAACATAGCGCGTTGCATGAGTTCTAGAGACATAGGACTCTGAGGATTAGAGGTGAGATAGATCCTCAGGAAGCTGAGGATTGGATAGAGGCAGTTACTTGGGTTTTTCTCCTGGTAGAGACACCTACTGACTTGATGGTGGTTCTAGACACTAGCCTTTTTCAAGTAATGACAGGGAGATGGTGGATCTTGACACTCCATACACACGAGGAGGCGACCCTTGTCTGGTTAGACTTCAAGAGACTCTCTAGGGTGGAGTTCATACCAACGACACCATGCGCAGTGCGTATTCAGGAGTTACTGCACCTACAGTAGGGAAGCCAGACTGTGGCCCAGTACTCAGCGAGGTTTATCAACCTCTCCCGTTACTCCACCGACATGGTATGAGACCCTTTATTTTGGGCCCTAACCTTTGATCAGGTACTTCTATGGGAGATTAGGATGTTGATTATTTTTCTCAGCATCCCAATGTAGGGTGGAGATCTAGAGTGACTGCTACTGGGGGAGAGATTCCTAGTCAAGCATACACTGACAGTGAAAGCCACCACCGGATGACAGGTGGCCAAGTCATCTACATCAGGCAGTAGGCAGACAGCGCAGAGGACCAAATGGGCCATACCTTCCAAAGTATGACCCCAAAATGTAGGTTTGGAGGTGCGTTGCTCACAAGGTAGAAGAGTTCATCTAAGGGATAGAGTTTGTTAGTCTTTCAGCGGATAGGGGAACATGGATCGTGATTATCCAACTCCCAGCACATATGATCAGCATACAGTCAAGGGACCACCGAGATAGTGAAAGAGGTTTGAGTGAGGAGGTCCTCAGGGTAGAGGATGTGTCAAGGGAGTAGGCCAACCGGTAGGTGGTGGACGACAGTTTGAGGTACTACCGCCACCACCCCCAGGAGGTCCACCACAAGCTTGAGGAGCAGGTGGATAGGGGCGGGCTTGCTTCAGGTGATGGAGTCTTATGACCACGACGCTCCAAAGATGATTAAAGTTACGATATATGTCTACTCCACCTTATCTACAGTTCTTATAGACACGGGTTCTAGCCACTATTTCCTTACCATAGACCTCGTTCAAGGCTTAGAGATTCCGGTGGAGCTTTTGGCTCAATCCATTTGATTAGAGACTCCTACAAGAGGGGATTCAATGATTACACACGGTTTCCAGTAGTGTGAGCTTACTCTAGGAGGCGAGAGCTTCAGTTGGGATCTCCTAGTAGCAACTTCGAGTCCTTAAAACGTTATCTTGGGTATGGAATGGTTATCTACAGTCCATGCTTATATCAACTGTTTTTGGCGCAAGGTGCGGTGTGTCCATAAGGATGGGACTAGGTTTTCCTTCACCGGAGAGAAGGGAACCTTTGCAGCACATGATGAACTTTCTCGGATTAGGGTGCAGCCAATTACTCACCAATTAGCTAGCCTCACCCTTAGTGTGGTGGACAAGAGGATTACGAGTTTTCCTATAGTTGTGGAAGAGTATGAGGACGTATTTACAGAATATGTCCCATGAATACCTCCTCATATAGAGGTAGACTTATACATTGACTTGTACCTATGAACGACACTGATATTTACACATGCATATCAGATGTCCCTTGAGGAGCTCCGGGAGTTGAGGGTACAGTTGGAGGACTTGCAAAGGAAGGGGTTTGTATGGCCCAGTGTTTCTCCATGGGCAGCCCCAGTGTTGTTTTCCAAGAAGGAATATGGGATCTTGAGGCTATGTGTGGACCTCCAGTGCTTTAACTAGGTAACCATGAAGAACAAGTATCCACTTTAGAGGATTGATGACCTCTTCGATCAACTGAAGGGAGTGAGGTGGTTCTCGAAGTTCGACCTCAGATCAGGCTATCATCAGCTTTGAGTACAGGATGAGGACGTACTGAAGATAGCCTTTAGATGCCGGTACGACCACTATGTGTTTTTGGTGATGCCTTTCTATGTGACCAATTCCCCAACAATATTCTTGGGACTCATGAATAGGATCTTCCAGCCTTACCTCAACAGTTTCTTGGTAGTCTTCATTGATGACATCTTGGTGTATTCAACATCAGAGGAGGAGAATGCTAAACACATGTGTATAGTCCTAAATTAACTTTGGGAGTTCCAGATTTATGGTAAGATCTTGAAGTTCTAGTTTTGGATTCAGGAGGTCCACTTTCTGGGACACGTCATCTTGGAGGTTGGAGTTGTAGTGGATCTGGTGAAGGTAGAGGTAGTGCTTGCTTGGGAGCCATCCAGAAGCCTGACTGAGGTGCGGAGTTTCTTGGGATTGTTCGGATACTACCGGATCATAGTGTCTGACTTCTACAGAGTAGAATCACCTATTAATGATTTTAAGAAGAAGGGAAAACCCTTCAGGTGGATAGATAAGTTCCAGTAGATCTTCCAGCAGCTGAGGCAGAGCTAGACCAGTACTCCCATCTTAAGGTTTCCAGAGGAGGGAATCGACTACTTGGTATACTATGATGCATCCGGGACCGGACTGAGTTGGTTCCTAATGCAGGAGCATACAGTGATAGCCTAAAACTCATGGCAGTTGAGGTCGCATGATCAGAACTATGTGACCCATGACCTGGAGTTAGAAGAAGTGGTCTTTTCCTTGAAGATGTGGCATCACTACTTGATGGGTGAACGGTTTACCATCTACTCCGACCACAAGTGTCTCAGGTATATATTCTCACAGAAGGACTAGAACATGAGACAACGATCATGGATGGAGTTCTTCCAGGACTATGACTTTGAGATATTATACACTCCTGGGAAGGGGAACATGGTGGAAGACACAATCAGCAGGAGATATGTTTTACAACTACTGAGTGAGGTGATAGAGAAGCTATCCGCGATGAAAATATCCTAAATGTATAGTGATGGAGCTACTTACCTCCAGTCTATGACTGTCACTCCCCCAATCATACAGAGAGTTAAGAAGTCATAGCTTGTGGATGTTGACTGTAAGGCCTAAAGAGCTCATATATCCTTAGAACATGCTCCTGATGGATTTTTGATAGGTGGGGATAATTTCATCCTTTTCAGACGATGAACCGTAGTACTTGTGATGTTACAGGAGGAGGTGTTGAGGGAGTAACATACATCCCCTTTGGTGTTACATCCTGGTGTGGAAAAGATTTACGAGGACCTCCGATGTCAGTACTAGTGTCTAGGGATAAAGATAGAGATGGAAAAGATTGTTTCACGATGCCTCACTTGTCAGCAAGTGAAGGCTGAGCACCAGGTCCTGGAAGTCTTAACGCATCCACTTGTGGTACTAGAGTGGAAGTGGGATGGTATCTCCATGGAATTCATGACGGGGTTACCATGCACATCCATGGGTCCCCGATTCTATCTGGTTGATCGTTGACTGACTCACTATGTCAGCTCACTTCCTACCCATTTGGGAGCAGGGATCAATAGAGGTATTGGGATGCCTCTACATCCAGAAGATACTGCGACTTCATGGGGTACCTTTGATGATCTTCTTGGAACATGATGCATGATTTGCATCTTAGTTGTGTAAGGGGTTGTAGGAGGTGTTCAGGACTTAGCTGCGCTTGGGCACCACTTTTCACCCCCAGAAATGTGGTCAAACAAAGCGGACCATATAGACCTCAGAGAACATTAATCATGCTTGTGTACTGGATTTTGGTCACAGTTGGTAGGACCACCTACCACTGGTAGAGTTTATGTACAACAAAAGTTATCACTCCACCATTAGCATGACACCGTTTGAGGCCTTGTATGGGTGGACATGAAAATCAACTCTATGCTGGACAGACCCAGGGGAGTAAGCACTCATGGTTCCAGGGTTGGTACGGGTACCATAGAGAAGGTGCAGATCATTCAGGAGTGGATGAGGACAGAACATAATAGGAAGAAGTCATATGCTGACAGGAGACAAAGATCCTTAGAGTTTGAATAGGGAGACCATATTTTCCTTTGGGTCTCTACTCAATGGAGATTGCAGATATTTGGATGGGTCAACAAGATATATTTGAGGTTCATCAGACCATTTCAGATCCTCAATAGAGTTGTAAAGGTGGTGTACCTCCTAGCCCCCACATATACACAGGTTGCATGATGTTTTCTATGTGTCACAGTTGAGGAGGTACGTGCATGATCCATCGCACATCATCGGCTGGGGTGAGCTAGACATTGATGATGGGGAGACGTTCGCGATGTTCCATGTATAGATAGAGGATCTATAGGAGCGGGTCTTTCATGGACATTTGATTCCTATGGTGCAAATTCGGTGGCAGCACGGGAACCTCCAGGATAGCACTTGGGAGCGGGAGGCTCAGATTCGTGCTCAGTACCCCCACTTGTTTGATTAGACCTTGTTTTAGATTTTGGGGATATAAATCCCTAAGGTGGGGAGAATGTAATGTCGCATAATTTCCATGTAATTTTTTTAATTATATGAAATTATTTCGAGACTTCTTGCTTTGACGGCACATGATTCAGAGGGCTGGTGAGCCTGAAATAGATTTTTGAACTTTTTTATGGTATGATTAATAAACGTATGAGTGAGATTTTCTATGTTTTGAACCGATTCTCATATAGAAAATATGAGGGCACTACTGAACTCATAATGAAGAGATTCTCCTAAAAATGAATTAACTTCGATCGGTAGGGGTTGGTTGAAAAAGTTATATTTTGGGACTTTTTTGGAAAAATAATAAAATAACTTTAAAAAGTTATTTTATTTTTCTTTTTCACTATTGAGTGGAGGATGATGATTTTGTGATGCGATGACAAGGCAGCGATGAGGCACAATTAAGGAATCCCCTTAATGGATCATTGTGAAATCATAACTGCTAAGTTGTTTCATAAATGAAATAGCACAAAGACGCTGTGTCACAATGTAACAGAAATTCTACAACATGTTTTTTTATTAAAAGAACGCATTGGTTGAAGGGGGAATTAAACTGAAAGGATTATCTGATGAACCTCCAAAGAACATACTCTCCAATGAAGAACAAAAAACACCGACAAATGTCAAACATCTTTGACGCACCTCGAAGAACAGTGTCAGAAGCGACGAATGATTTCAAAGTTTTGAAAACTCTAGAACATAATGTTATAGAAACCAATGTCAAGAGAGGTAGGGGTTTGAACCATTAAAAGTTTCCCCGTTCTTATTCCAAATAATGAATGCGGATTAACCCATGAACAGTTTAATCTGTGGACCATGCATTCTTGCAGGAGGGTGACTTCTTTTGGGATTTCTCTATCTGGGATTATATTATCACTTGTGTTGGTTGAATTAAAATCCCTGAACCTCCCCATGTTTTTAAACTTCTAACGCGTAGGGCACGGGCCGACCCGAATAAGGCACGAGCCCCTCTGCATGTGCGTTCTTCATGGACGATTTCTCAAAATGGAGGAAAAGAGAGTTTGAGGCCATCACAGTGAAGGAGATGACCTAACGAATATGTATATTTAGACTGATCGAGAAACATACCACCAGAGAATCTCTGGTGGCCCACAGAAGAAACCATTGGCCCGTCGGCACTAGCAGTGGCCCAAGGTGGTGGCCACAGGTGGAGGGAGGTGGCATGCCCATCAGCACGCTGCAGTGGTAGAGGGTTGGAGACAGCCGACCTCAGTGTCATGGAGACAATGACATGTGTCTCGGCCTCCTAGGCGAACAGCGGAGGCCACAGTCGCTCGACCTGGCTTTGGAGATCCACGACACCATGTTGGCGCCACATTGACCGAGTCAACCCACAGACTCGGTCCATGGGTGATGTGGAGGACATGGATGCTTGACCGCATCGAATACCATGTGCGGCACGACACGCTGCAGACCACGGTCACACGACTGCGCTAACAGAGGATCCGGACGTGGCTCCCAACCACTTCCAGGCCAAGCTAAAGTCTGGTCCCCCTCTGGCGGACTGGGCGAACCCACGGGCCGGACCCAAACTACCGAGCCAGACCCGCACTACCAAACCGGACCCACACTACTGGCTCAGACCCACACTGCCGGACCCATGCTACTAGGCCAGACCTATGGCCCAACGGGCCGGGCCCAAAATGGATTGGGTTGGGTCGGGTCTGTCAGACCGTGTCGGACCGGACCCGAACCCAACTAGCCCCTGTTTCACTAAACACCTGTATCTATCAAACCGGGCATCTGATTGATGCACTATCAATGGCGTTGGGATCCTTGCGACGGGTTGTTCCTTCTAAGAAACTATATGTGAGTTTTGGTGGAAGTTTGTGTATGGCCGGGTTGGATCAGACTCAAATCCAACCAGGCCTTTCTTACAAAAATGATCATATCTTAGAGACCGAGTGTCCGTTCGACGTGTCATTTGTTGCATTGGAACTCATATGAAGAGATAGTTCTTTGGGATAACTCTATGTGGGACTTAGTGGAGGTTAAGGTATGATAGATGTCTTGATGAGCATATCCTACCAGAATTAGTTGTGCTAAGTGTCGGAATCTAGTGGTTGGCTGTGACTTGAAAAATGAATAACAATCCTATGTGGGTCAGCACCTAGTGATACAATGTGGGTTAGAAACTGGGGTTTCTATTTGTGTTAGAACCTAGAGGCCCTGTGTGGATCATCAGTAGATCCTCTCAACAAAATAAGGTGATCTATCTTTATGACTAATCATCATAACTTCTGTACTTAAGTTGTACCTAGTGTGAGCTGAGTCTTTTACTTTATACTATGTGTTTGATATCTTGCTTGGTGGTATTACCTATGTGGTATTTCCTTTGTGGATTTTTCCTTTGGGGGTTACTAAGAGGCCTTTTGGGGTCTCGAGGTCCCTACTGAGTATTGTTATACTCACCCATGCATGGGCTTCGACCGCACCTGTTGTGTCTTGTGCAGACGACAAAAAACCTTGACTGGGACTTTGGGGAGCCATGACTAGATGGTGCTCGAAGGTGGATCAATAGACATGGTGTGATATAGTGACATCTAGCGCATATATATACCTTCCCTTCTGATAGGATCCTTGGAAGACGACCTCTAGAGCTTGTACTTCTTTTGTTGTACTTTCCTTTCAGTTGGGCTTGTATTCTGGCCCCTTTACTTTCAATTTACACACTTTACTCCCAGTAGTGGTACTTTGTGGTGGTTGTATTACTTTTCTTTACTTCATGGTTAGTTTTTTGGAGTTTTCCCTATATGTGACTATACAGGTTTAAATTCAATGCCTTCCCTTTTGGGGATATGCCTTTTCGGTTCTAGTCACTTGCCCTTAGCCTACGGAAGGCAGGCTTGGGGTGGTCATGGCACGAGCTCCAAGGGACGGGTCATGAAACCAACAATTCAAAGATCAACATTTAGATAAATAAAACTACTCAAATTATTATAAAACAAGTCCATCACACTTTTACAATGATATGATGAACTTATAATAAAAACAAAACTAAAACACAGAAAATTCAATCGTCTCTAATCCAACACTGGGGATAAAACTAGGCCAAGGTTCCCCACACCCCCAATGATTACCTACTCTACATGAGCTTCACTCTGAGGCTTGTGGTCAGAGCTTGATGATTTAAGCATCTCCTACTTCTCTTTCAGGCATTTAGATCCTCTAATAAAAATATCTTCTTCGGGTGACACTTCCTACAAAACTTATCTAGATGAATCAGATAGTTGTAATGATGGCATGTTTTTTGAGGATTGTGACAAGACGACTTCAAATTCCCAAACCAACTACACTGGTGGAACACAATTGAATTATCCAATGAACTGGTAGTTAGAGTCAATGAATGAGACTTTTCAGAGACTTGTTCCTTTGGCACACCATTCTCTCCAGATGGGGAACCTTCACAATCGGCTAGAGATGCTAGATTTCCATCTTGGTCTCTAGAAACCAACTTATCTAGGAATGCTTCATCCTCCAGCTTCTCAAAATGAAGTTCCCTGGAGGGGAGGACTCACTCCTTTATCTCTGTTCAAAGCCCCCAATGAAAAGATAATTCTTCAAAAGATCTTGTGATGCTACCTCAGGAAAAAAGGAAACCATCTCCATGAAGTTTTCAATATAATATTTCACTATTCGTTATCCTTTTTAAACATTCATGAGATATTCCTTTTTCTTCATATTTACCTCCTCAGGTATAAACCATTGGATAAAAATGGACTTGGACACTTCCCACATCATCCCAACTTGCATCGATGGTGGTGAAAAAGACTCTAATTACTCCAAATATGGACCCTCGAATAAAAATAGAACAGCATGAACTATAATATCTTTGGGAGTTCCCAATGATATGAAGACACACTCAACTTATTCAAGCCACTTCACTACCTATAACGGGCCTCGATCACCACAAAGAATGGGTAACAACTGAGAAGAATCAGGAACTGTCCATGACTCACTAGAAACATTGGGGACCTTTCTGGACAACATATTATGAACAACATCTAAACAAAGAGACAAAAATAAAAAACCAATCAAATCATAACCAAAAGACCATCTGAGGCCAAAACTACTAGCTCACATGCCAAATGTACTCAATCACAATCAAAATCACTCTTTTCAAAAACCACAATTTCATTTCAATTTCCAAAACCTCCTTCTTAAAAGGCCAATAATCAAAAATAGAAATCCATTTTTTACAAGACAAAAACCCACTTTTTAAAGAAAAGACAATTTTCAAAAATCAGTTTCCATTTCAAACAATATGGAAAATTCCAAGAGAAGCCTTTGGTTTCAAAACCCCTCCCATGGAATCCTATGAACCACCACATATGTGTTCATCCATTTCCACCCACACATTCAAACATGAACTTTCCACACATACCCTCACATGTGAAAATGTTCATAAGGAATACCAAGGGTTACACTTACCATATCATTATCCAAATCCAAAAATTCACCAAACTTTCAATCCAAAACACATTTTCATAAAATCCATTTTACCAATCCAAATCCACTTTAAAGAAATCATTTTTCATTTTCTAATTCATTTTCATTTCAAAAACCCACTCACACCAATCAGAACCAAAACAGAACTCAACTTGCAACAAACTATCAGAATGAGGAACTAGTAGTCATGCTTAACCTGATGATATAGTAATGGGACACACCCCAAGTAAGAATCAACAAATAGGAGGTTCTTTAACCATATAATTTGACTCAACATGGGTCATTACTCCATGTGGGATCATGAAATAACACTGGATTGCCTCTATTATTATCCCCCAATCCAAAACAAACCAAGAGAAGACAAGGATTTAATTTCCAGACTACACCTGGCAACTCAGGTCTCATCATGAGTGGTGGTGATCCGGAACCGACCCATAACCTACCTCCTAAACCCTGATAATCCCGGTCCCTAGTCTACCTGAAACCCCAAATAACAAAGAGCCTAATCTGATACCATTTTTTCATAAACTGGGTTGGGACCTGACCCATTCTGAGACATGGACCAAAGGGCAATCACGATCCCCACGGGCTGGTAACCAGTGCCAGACATCAAATATAAATCGAGTGTGAACAATTTCATCCCAATAACTAGGATCAAATAAATAAACTAATCAAACTGAGCACAAAACAATGTCCAATAACTAAACATAAATAAATATACAAATGGACCCAGATACAAAATACAACTGAACAAGAAGAAACTAAATACAATTCTGGGAACAAAAACTAAAATCTGGACCACAATACCACAATCTCCATGTGACCTCAAGGACACCACCATCCATGTGACCAAACCACTCCAACGATGAGCACAAGAATCTATAAACATGAGAAAGATACTAAGCCTACAAAACATATAGGGTCTACCAACACCAAGTGGTACAAGTATGGTGTGAGATAAAAAAACATAGTAGGAAATCACCAAAGAATCCATGCTTTTCCTTTCCCCAAAACAAACCATTAACAGTAGTTCGAAATAAATTTATAAAAATAGGGTTTTCACATTTTATCAAGAAAACATATTTTCCCCAATTTTAAATGCCATCACACACCACATCCAATTTTCCAAAATCAGTTATCATTTTAATACCAAAAACCAAACCAAATTTCTAAGCAAAATAATACTGTGATGTGCTGAAAAATGAATAAACAATGCAAGTTGAAAAATAAATGCAATAGAAAGTAAACAAGTATATATAAATAGTAACTGTGGGTGATCCTAAAAATTCCAAGAGCACCCCCTAGATGTACTCAGTTCAGAACCACCTGTCAGTGTATGGTGAAGACCCTAGGTCTATAACCAACCGACCTCCCTCAACCAACCAATCCAATGGCACAACCCACCAGGCCTAATAAAAACTCCATGAGGGTACCAACTCGTCTAATTAGGGTTGGCTAGCTACCATAACTCAATCCTATAAAAGATTCCCAGGAACTTATGGTAATAATATTCTTTGTAAGTGGGAGTCCCTCACATGCGTGACTCACCTTACCTGTTGTCACTGCACTTGCCTACCCCAAATATAGACACCATTATACGATAACCCATAAAGGGAAATCCCTCCAATAGAGGTGCCCACTATAGACACACACACACACAGACACACACAAACACGTATATATATAAATCACATCATCATGGTTCCAACTAGGACGTCACATCATATAACATTCAAGCCTTTCTTTAAAACATGAAAATTTCTAAATAGGCCTTTAAGATTACATATCCAAATATGTTTACCAAAAAAATTAAGCAAGATCTTCCTAAAGTGACCTCAAACACCAATTTTATGATTGAATTTCCAAACGGTTCATTAGGTTCCAAATTCCAATACCTTTCTATATAACCATTTTTAAACATTGAGAAATTACACAATCTTATAAAACATGCCAAATGAGCCCTTAAGCCAAACATTCCACAAAATATACTCCAAGTTCCAAATGGGCCTAGATTTGAAAATTCCATTTAAAGTCAATATTCATAGATTACACAAGGGAACCAAAATAATTCTAGAAACCAATGTTCAAGGAAAACATCACTTTATGGTGTCATATTCATTTGAGTGCACATCCATGAGTGCACTTTGTGAACCCATGGATGTGTCACCATCTAATGGAACCCTCCAAACTTCTATGAAAACACCCAAATCAATTTTTAAAACCATCACATGATATTTAATCCAAGCCCAATCATTCTAAAAAAGTGAAAGAGCATAAAAAACCTTATTTTGAAATAGAGTGAACCCTTCCCAAACATTTCAATATGTCCATCAAACCAAAAAGACACCCAAATTGCACATTAACCTAATTTCACAATTTAAAACTAAGTTACCAAAGAATTTCAAAGGTGAAATATCCCAAGAAGGATTGATTTCATCATAGGAAAACAATAGGAATTTAATAAAACACTTAGATTGAACCAACACATAGGCATAATTGAAAAATCATTCCAAAACTAATTTTAATAATTTCTACCAATGCCAAAACAGCACAATAAGCTAAGAAAAGATACCATAGGGGTGTGAATAAATTTTATCAATTTATTAAAATTTACCAAGCATCGAACGAATGTGTCGAAAATGAAAAACATGGAGACACCTACCTCGATGGTGTGAGAACATGACAAAACTCTTGGAGAAGGAATATCGGGGCCCCACAGACATTTTACACACACTAGAACCAAAGAAACACCAACCCACGTGTCAACCTTAACATATAGGGTTTAGAAAAACAAGAACCAAACCAAGAGAAACCATGAAATGAGAGAGGGGTGGAGGAGAAGAATAATGGGGAATATTTTATGAAAAAACCATTAAGAACCAATAACCATTGATGAGAAATTTTCCAAAAAGTGGCCCAAATAAAAATAAAATGAAGGTGCTGCCCTTTGGTTGATACCCAATAGGTAGGGCTTCAAATAGGGGTGGAATCACTTAAATATTTTTTTTTAAAAAAATTATTTAGATTGTAATGGGATGCACGTTTCGGATATAAGGTTTTGTAAACCATGTACAAACTGTGTGAATGAAACTGGAAAAGTTATGAAACATGCAGGTTTATATTGCACAGTTTGGGTAAACAGTGCTAAAAATGTGTGACCTGAAAAATTGGAAAAAAATATCAAATGACACCCCAAACACTAGGAGAGCCCACTCAAATATACTTCAATGATTTAAATAAAATGTAGTGACATTGTGGCCATCACAAACTCCCCCACCATACCTATCACGACCCGTCCCCTAGGGCTCGTTCCGTGACTACCCCAAGCCCACCTTCTATAGGCCAAGGGTTGGCGACTAGAAACGAAAGGCATATTACCTAAAGACAAAAGGAATTGCCTTTAAAACTGTATAAACACATGGTCCGAGAACACAAAAAGAAGCAACCATGATGTAAACTATTGTAGTAAAAGTGTATTGAAAGTAAAGGGGCCAAAATACAAGCCCAACTAAAAAGTACAAGTACAACTGAAAAGAGAAAGTATCCCCTTGATCATCCACCAAGAATCCTACCTGAAGGGTAGGTACATATCACCTCCTCAGCACTCTACGTCTGGCCGGTCTCCTCCATGTTTCACCTAATCTCGGCTCCCTCTACCTCAGCCCAACTACTCGTCGTCTACACAAGATACAACAAGGTGCGGGCGAAGCCCGTGCAGGGGTGAGTATAACAATACCTAGTAGAGACCCCGAGACCCCTGAAGGTCCCTCAAAATTCCACCAAGTAAAACCAAAAAGTATGATCTCAATCACAAAACACAAATCAATAGAAATAGCTCAAATAGTGTCTCAACTTAAACCAGGTTTTCAATGAAGTATAGAAGTACAACTGATTAGTCTCAAAGCTAGATCATCTTATTCTGTCAAGAGGCACTACTGCTAACCATACGGAGTCTGAACCACACAGTATTGGTAGGTAACTAACCCCCGCAATGACCCACATAGTATCTGATCTGCCCAGGATTGGTATGTCACTGAACCACGACGGGAAACTGTACGGCCGGTCCTCGTCAAGTCACGAGGTACTTATTTACATAGTACCTCTAGGTGCTAATCCATAGAGGACTGATAGGTGTTGATCCACACAGGACCGCTAGGTGATGATCCACATAGTACTTCTAGGTGCTGACCCACATAGGACCGCTCGGTACTAACCTCCGTATGATATGTCTCCAACCTCCGCCTCACTGCCATCCACTGGATTCCTCACACCTGGTGCGCTCAAGTTTCGTAGAGTCTACCACTTGAGATATCGGTCATACCTCAACCACCACTATGCTAGTAACCCAATGTACAACCATGTCGTAAGGGTTCCAACGCAAAAGACGACGCATCAATCAGACGCCCGGACTGTGAGTTATAATCATTTTAGCTCCGGGGGGCCGGTTGGATTCGGGTTCGATCCAACCCGTCCATACTCCAACTATCACCAAAACTCAAGTGGAGTATACCAAAAAGTATCATCTTGATCTAAGGGTCCCATATCCATAGAAGGTTCATCAAATGGACACCCGGTTCCCATCTTATGGTCCTTTAATTGTTTCTGGGCCCGGTTAGGCCTAGGTCTAGTCTGACCATGTCGGACTGACCTGGCCTGAACCGGTCTGGGAGTGGCTATGGAAGACTCGTCCCGCTAGTCTAAGGTCTGACCCAGTCTGCAAGGGTGACCTGCAAGGGAGGTCCGCAAAGGGTGGCCTATAAGGGAGTCCCACAAAGTGTGGCCCACAAGGGTGGCCCAAACCCTATAGGACGAACCACAAAGGGGAGGCCCTACGCGCAAGGGGGCAGTCCGCAAAGGTAGATTCCTGCTAGGGGGTGGCCTCTAGGGCGGCGGCCCAGTAGGGAAGTGACCTGGAAAAGCAGCAGCCCAGTAGGGCGGTAGCCCGGTCCGAGGGGGAGAGTGGCCCGGGCTGTGGTGGGGCGCGGTCTGGCCTGAGGGGAATCATGGCCCAGCCCGAGGGGAATCGTGGCCCAGCCCGAGGGGGAGCGTGGCCCGGCCTGAGGGGGAGTGCAGCCCGCTATGGGGTCCGCCATATCTAGGACAGGGAGTGTGACCCCCTAGTCTCCCGAACTCCAGAATGGCTCGGTGGCCGATCAGTTTGCGAAGCGGTGGCACCGCGTGGACATCGCTCGGTCATCATGGAACCCGCAAAAGGCATGGTTTCGGCCTCCACTGCGGCTTTGGCTGCAGATTTCATTCACCGGTGGTGTGCTGGTCACGCCTCCTTCTGCTCACCAGCGGTACTGTGGTCGTACCGCCTCCCATTCTGCAGCCAGTTGTCATGCTGGCCTCCTCCTTCATTCGTCGTGGCTGGCGAGCCACATCCCTTTTCTCACCGGCGGTGTGCGACGGTGCGCCGCACCACCTCCACGATAGGCCGGTTTCGGCCTCTCCGATGACCATCGCAGCTTTGTGTCGCAACCTCCTCTTTTAGTGTGCATCGGTTCACTGCCTCCTTCGTAGCTGGTCGGTGCTTCCATGTCAGCATTCTTCCATGGAGGGCATAATATTAGCAAAGTGGTGGAGGTTTCAATCCTTGTTTATTGGGCATGTGCCCTCCGCATTAGCTTGTAAACAAGGGGGAGGATATAAGGGGTTCAATAAATTCACTTGAATTCAAAACAATAAATCAAAACCCCTACCTCGAAAACCTATTGGAGAAATTCTACGCTTGAAGGTGGAACAGTGATCTTCATTCCCACCACAGGCTCCCAACGACGCTCCTTGCACGTCGTCCTTCGGTTCGGGGTTTCTGGGTCTCTTTTCACCGCTTGCTGGAACCAGCTCTATCCTCCAAGGTTTTTGCATCTCGGTACTCCTTCATCACTTTGTTTTTTGGAGACGTTATGCTGGTACCTCCCCCAAATCTCCATATATATAGAAGAGGGGGAGGGTAATTGACGACGTTGGGAATTAATGGGGCTCATTAATTAGGAAGCTTCCTAATTTCTCCAACGTTGTTGTAACTTAGATTGTAGGGTAAAGAAATTTAATGGATGGACACAATGTCAGCCCCACACATGGCATGTCCGTTGGAATTTATGAAAGAAAGATAAAATAATAAAATTATTTTATTTTATTTCTTTTAAAAAGTCACAAAACATAACATTTTCATCAGGCCTAATGTGGTTAAAGTAAAGTATCCCTTAAGTAAATCCTGGCGTTGTGGATTCAACGGTGCCCTTGGATTTTTAATCCAATCAATGGTTCAAAAGTTAGAGAATTTAGCTCATGTGTTTACTGAATGTACCTTAAAAAAGTTTAGAAATTCATTCCGGGCACTCTGGGACTCTAAATCATGAACCTTCAATTTTCACAGACTCGTAAAAATTCCATATAATTAAAAAAAATTACATGGATAATACTGGTCTTTACATTCTCCCAACCTTAGGGATTTTCATCCCTAAAATCCACAACATAGACTAAGGGAACAAATGGGGGTATTGATCATGAATTTGGGCCTCCCACTCCCAAGTTCTCTCCTAGAGGTTCTCATGTTGCTAGAAAACGTGCACTAGAGGTATCATCCACCCATGAAGGACCTACTCCTTTCGATCCTCAATCTCCACTAGAACCTCTGTAAATGTCGCCCCATCATCATAGTCAAGATCACCGTGGTTGAGGATGTGATCTGGGTTGTGCAAGTATCTCCTCATCTGGGATACGTGGAAGATGTCGCGCACCCTCTCCAACTATGGTGGAAGTGCCAAGCAGTATTCCACCTTTCCAATCCTCCAAAGTATTAGAAAAGGAGCAATAAACCTCAGTGAAAACTTTTCACCTCTTCCAAATCTTTGTAGTCCACATCGAGGGGAGACTCACAAGAATTTTTGGTCCCCCTCCTGGAACTCCAAAGGTCTCTATATCCTATCATCATAAGTCTTCTGCCTACTCTGTGTAGTCTTCATCTACTCCTGGATGATTTTCACCATCTTAGTGGTAGCCCGTACCAACTCTGGACCCATAAGTGCTGGCACCCATGGTTATGTCTAGTATAGAGGTTATTTGAAGGGTCAACCGTATAGGGCCTCGAATGGTTCCATACCAATGGTGGAGTGATAAATATTGTTGTATGTGAACTCCTCCAAGGGAAAAGGATCCTCCCAACTGCGGGAAAAATCTAGGACGCATGAGCGAAGCATGTCCTCTAGAGTCTAAATGGTCCGCTCTATCTGACCATCCGGCTGAGGATTAAAGGTGGTGCTCAAATGTAGCTTAGTTTTGAATGCCTCCTGCAAAACCTTCCACAACTGGGATGTAAAACATGTGTCGCGGTCAGAGACTATTACTGATGGTACCCCATGGAGTCACAAAATCTCCTGTACATAGAGGCGTCCCAATCCCTCTACTAATCCTTGCTCTCAAATGGTTAGAAAGTGGGCCAACATGGTGAGTCGGTCAACAATCACCCAGATGGAATCATGTCCCCTGGACATACGTGGAATCCCTATCACAATGTCTATGGAGTTCCCATACCAATTCCACTCCAACTCCTCTAGTGGCTGAGATATGCCTACTAGAACCCGATGCTTGGCCTTCACATTCTGACATGTGAGGCGTCATGAAACAAACTTTACCAATACCTTCATCATCCCTGGCCACCAGTGATGACATCAAAGGTCTAGGTACATCATCGCCACACAATGATGTACCATCATAGGGGACTTATGGAACCCACTCAACAACTCCTCTTGTATCCCACTAGTACTATGGTATGTCCTATGAAGAGGATGGCATGCACCCCACCTTCAGAAAATCTATCAGGTGCCTATCTTGAGGATATCTGAGCATGTCGAGTCTCACAGTTAATGTCCCCAAGATGCACCTCCTTGACTTGCTGATGGGGTGGAAGAATGAATGTCATAGACTGGAGGTAAGTTGCTCCATCTCTATCCACGAAGGATATCTGCAAGGCAGATAGAAACTCTGTCACCTCACTCAGCAATTATAGACCAGACCTCCAACTGAGCGCATCTGCTATTATGTTCTCCTTCCCAAGAGTATAGACTATCTCAATGTCATAGTCTTGGAGGAACTCTATCCATTGTCATTGTCTCAGGTTCAGGTCCTTCTGAGAGAATATATAATTAGAAGACTGTAAAACATTCTCCCATCAGGTAATGTTTCAAAACCATCAAGGTGAAGACCACTGTTGATAACTCTAGGTAATGGGTAGCATAGTTCTTCTCATGTTTCCTCAAATATCGTGAGCCATAGGCAATCATGGCTCACTCCTACATCCAGACACACCCAAGTCTGGTCCATGATGTGTCGTATTAGACTACATACCCAACACCCTCTTTTGGTAGCCTCAAGATGGGGGCACTCATCAGTCCATGCTTCAGCTCTTGGAAACTCTGATGGCATCTCTCTGTCCACACGAAGGGTTGTCCCTTCTTTGCCAAAGCTGAAAATGGTGGTTCAAATCTATAAAAGTCAGGAATGAATCTCCGGTAATAACTATCCAACCCCAGGAAACTCCTCACCTCGGTCACACTCCTGGGTGGCTCCCAAGAAAGCACAGCCTCTATTTTCGCTGGATCCACTTCAACTCCAGCCTATGAGATAATGTGTCCCAGAAAGTGGACCTTTCATATCTCGAACTGGCACTTCAAGAGCTTACCATAAATCTAGTTCTCTCGGAGTGTATCCATAACTATCTACAGATGATAGGCGTGCTCTTCCTCCATCATTGAGTAAACCAAGATGTCATTGATGAACACCACCACAAATCGATCGTGGTATGGCTGAATGATCTTTTTCATGAGTACCATGAACACTGTTGGGGAATTGGTCACACCGAATGGAATAACCAAGAACTCATAGTGGCTATACCGACATATGAAGGTTGTCTTCTGCACATCATCATCTCATACTCTGAGATGATGATAGCTTGATCTGAGGTCTATCTTTGGAAACCAATGAGATCCCTTGAACTAATCCAAAAGATCATCAATCCTTGGATGCAGATATTTGTTATTTACAGTCACCTGGTTCATGCACTGATAGTCTACATAGAGTCTCAAACTCCCATCCACCTTCTTGGCTGACAAAATCGGGGATGCCCATGGAGAAACACTGGGCCTTATGAACCCCTTTTCCTGTAAGTCCTCCAACTGTACCCGTAACTCACAAAGCTCTACAGGAGCTATCCTATATGTTGGGGTAGATATCGGTGTCATCCTAGGGTACATGTTGATGTAAAAGTCTACCTCCCTGCGAGGATGTAGTCCAGAAACATCATCAAGAAAGATATCGATATATTGGTCTGCCACTATAGGATAGATTGGACTCTTGACATCAACTGCCCCGAGGGTAAGGCTAGACAACTAATGTGTAATCGGCTACACCCACCACTGGGTAAGTCCATCCTATGCTGAAAAGGTTCCCTTCTTTCTAGTGAAGGAAAACTTGCACCCATCCATGCATACACATCGCACTTTGCACCTAATACAGTCAATATGAGCGTGGACTGTGGATAACCAGTCCATACCCAAGATGACATCGTAAGGCCTCGACGCCGCTACTAGGAGATCCCAGTCAAATATCTAACCTCCTAGAGTGAGATCACAATATCGGCACTAGTGTGTAATCGTCGAATCCGCTCCCTTAGGAGTCTCTAGCTATAAGGATCGAGCCAACAGCTCCACCTGAATCTCCGAACTCCGAATGAGGGTCGTGGCAATAAAAGAGTGACTGGAACCTGTGTCAATAAGTAATATAGCTAAGTTGGAGTAGACACAGATTATACCTCTAATAATCTCTGGAGCTCTGTGGTCATAGGCCTCAGCTTCCTGGAGCTTGGCTCGTCCATGCTCACCTGCTCCCTATGGTCAGGGTGGGCCACCTAGTGGTGGTGGCGGTAAAACCTCAAAACACCGCCCACCACCCACTACATGGCCAGATCCTCTGCCACATCCACCACCCTACGGACCTCCTCACTCAAACCTCTGCCTCTTCCTTGGCGGTCCCTTGACCGCTTGTTGTTTGTCCCTATGGAGGGTTAGGAAGTTGCGAGCCATGTGGCCCTGCTTGCCGCATGTGTAACACTACTTATCCCTCACCTTAATTCCTCTACCTCGCGAGCCTCGCACATCTGACCCTGAATCCTGGGGTCATCCACCAGAAGTTCTAGTCCTCTTGGACCTCTATGCCATCTTCCCATTGCCTAGTACAGACAACTATGCTACCTGAGGTCCAGTGGTGGCTCTCGCTGTGGGTGCCTGCTCAGCTAGGAAGCTCTCCACCAAAAGAGCTCACTCTAGCACCCCAGCCTGAGTTAATATATATAGAAATACCATCTATGCTCTAATATACCATAGAAGACCCTTCTGAAATGTATGGGCCCTGAATAAAGGGTCTCATACCATGTCGGTGGAGTATCGGGAGAGATCAGTGATCCTCGCCAAGTACTGGGCCACTGTCCTTCTTCCCTGCTGTAAGTGCAGTATCTCATGTATACGCATTGATCATAGAGTCTATGGGAAAAAAATATACCTTAAAAAGGTTCTCTAAGTCCACCCAGATGAGGGTCACCTCATTGTGTAACTAGAGAATCAAGATCCACCATCTCCCTATTTCTCCCTGGAAGAGACTAGTTGCTAGGATCACCATAAGGTCGGCTAGTTTCCCAACAAGGCGGAAAACTCTGGCCACAGCCTCCAGCCAGTCCTCAACCAACTGCGGATCCGTCTCTCCTTGGAACCTCAGAGGCATCTACCACTAAAAAACATGCACCACACTCAGTCGGCGTGCACCCTCTGTTGGTGGGGCTGGTGGTAAGGGCAGCCTGATGGGTTGTGGTGCTGCTGGTACACCACCCAAAGGAGCTAACACCGTAAGAGGGACCTGCACCGAGGCCTCATCGCTCGGCAGGCTGTCATTGCGTACTATCTCAGGAATCCTGGTTAGTTGTATACGTGGTGGAATTTTGAAACAAGATAGGTGTTCCACAGTCAATAAGTTATACCTAGTGAGCTGACTCAAAGAGATCACAAGAATTTTTTTTTCAAAAACACACGCAATCCGTACTTCCGTGTACTGAGTCAAAAATCAGAATTCAGGGTCCGGGTGTATGGATATGTCAGCCACTGCACCAACACTGGACTCCCCAAATTGAAAACCACACTAATAACACTTAACACTATACCCACATTGAAAATATCATTGTCCTAGCTCTTCAGTAGAACCGACTCCTCTGATACCACTTTTTCATGACCCGTCCCCCGAGACCTGTGTCGTGGATACCCCAAGACTACCTTCCATAGACCAGGGGTTAGAGACTTGCACTGAAAGGTGTAATCCCTAAAATGGGAAGGCATTTCCTTTAAAACTGTACAAACACAGGGTCCGAGAAACAAAAAAAAAGAAACCATGAAGTAAACTGTTGTAGTAAAAGTGTAATAAATGTAAAGGGGATATAATACAAGCCCAAATAAAAATTAAAAGTATAACTAAAAATAGAAAGCATCCCCTAGATCGTCCATAAATAATCCTACATGAAGGGCAGGTATAGATCACCTCTTTAGCACTCCACAGTCGGCAGGTATCCTCCGTGTACCGCCTAATCCCAGCTCCCTCAACCTCAGCCCAGTTGGTCATCGTCTGCACAAGACACAACAAGGTGCGGGCGAAGCCCATGCAGGTGTGAGTATAACAATACCCAGTAGGGACCCCAATACCCCCTAAGGTCCCTCATAATTTCACAAAGGAAAACTAAAAATCATGATCTCAATCACAAAACACAAAGTAATAGACACACCTGAAATAGAGTCTCAGCTCAAACCAGGTTTTCAGTGAAGTATAGAAGTAAAACTGATTAGTCGCAAAGCTCGGTCACCTTATTCTGTCATGTGGAACTGATACTGACCATACAGAGTCTGACCCACACCGTATAGATAGGTAACTAACCCCCACAATGACCCACACAGGATTTGATCTGCCCAGGAACGGTATATCGCTAAACCAAGACGGGCCGATCTAAGGCTGGTCCTTGTTGGGTCGCGAGGTGTTGATTTACACCAGACCACTAGTTGTTGATCCACACAATACTTCTAGGTGCTAATCCACACAGAACCACTAGGTGATTATCCAAAAAAGAACACTAGGTGTTGACCCATACAGGATCGCTCGGTACTAACCTCCGTATGATCTGTCTCCAACCTCCACCTTATAGCCAACCACTGGATTCCTTGCACCCGGTGCACTCAATTTCTGTAGAGTCTTCCACTCGAGATATCAATAATACCTCTATCTCCACTAATCTCCATAAAGGATTAACCCAAAGGACCACCATGTTTTAAGGGTTCCTACGCGATATACATCGCATCAATCGAACGCTCAGTCTGTGAGTTATAAGCATTTTAGCTCTGGGGGCCCGGTGGGATTTGGGTTCGATCCAAACCGGATATACCCCAAATATCTCCAAAATTCAAGTGAAGTATACCAAAAATATTCATCTCAATCCAAGGGTCCTATTTCCATAGACGGTTCATCAAACAGACGTACGGTTCCCAAGTTATGGCCCTTTAAAAGTTTCTTGGCCTGCTGGGGCCCGGGTCCGGTCCGACCTTGTCAGACTGACCTAGCCAGACCTAGTTTGGGTTGGGCCACGGAGGACTCAGCCTGCTAGACCAAGTTCTGGACCAACCTACAAGGGGGCGGCCCGCAAAGGGCGTCCGAGAAGGGTGGCCTGCAAAGGGAAGCCTGCAAAGGGCGGCCCGCAAAGGGCGGCCCGCAAAGGGCGGTCCACAAAGGGCAGCCTGGCCTGTATATGAAGGCCTGCAAAGGGGCAGATCGACCTGCAAGGGGGCGGTCTGCATAGTTGGCATCCCTCTAGGGTGGAATCTTGATAGGGCGGAGGCCTGGAAAGGGGGTGGTCCGGTAGGGTGGCAGCCCAGTCTGAGGGGGAGCGCGGCCTGGCCTGAGGTGGGGCGCGGTCTGGTCTGAGGGAGAGTGCGGCTTGGCCCGAGGGGGAGCGCGACCCACTGTGGTGTACACCCTAGCCAATGCGGGGAGTGTGACCCCCTAGTCTCCCAAACTCCCAAACGGCCTGGAGGCCCTTCGGTTTGCGAAGCGGCGACACCGTGGATCCCACTAGAGGCGCGGGTCTGGCCTCTTCCGTAGCTTCGACAGCGGATTCTGCTCGCCAGTGGCACGTGGGTCGCACCACCTCCCACTCCCTGGCGGCGCGGTGGTCACACTGCCTCTATTTTTTTGGTCAGTCATCATACTGGCCACCTCCTCCATTCACCGCAACCCTTTTCTCACCAACGGTAAGTGACGGCACACCGCACCACCTCCGCGGTCGACCGGTGTCGGCCACTCCAATGATCGTCTCGGCTCTATTCTAGGACCTCCTCTTACGGCATGTGTCGGCGCACTTCCAACTTCATAGCTAGTTGGTGTCTCCGCATCGGCAGTCTTCCATGGAGGGCATAAGATTAGCAAAGTGGCGGAGGGTTCGGGCCGTGTTCGTTGGGCCCACGCCCTCCGTGTTAGCTCGTAAACAATGATGAGGATAAATGGGGTTCAATAAATTCACATGAATTCAAAACAAGAAATCAAAACCCCTACCTCAAAAACCCATTAGAGAACAGCCGCCCTTGAAGATGGAACACTGATCTTCGTTCCCGCCACATGCTCCCAATGACACTGCTTGCATGCTTTCCTTCGGTTCGGGGTTTCTAGGTTGCTTGTCTCCGCTCTCCAAAATTGGATCCATCCTCCAAGGGTTTGTCATCTCGGCACTCCTTTAGGACTTCATTTCATGGTGAAGCTATGCCAGTACCTACCCCCAAGCTCCATATATATATGAGAGGGGTAGGTTAAGTAATAATGTTGGGAATTAATGGGGCTCATTACATAGGAATAATCCTAATTTCCCCAACCTTTCCATTACATAGATTGTAGGGTCAATACATTTAATGTCTTGACACACCACTATCCCCACACACATCTTTTCCGTTAGAGGTTAAGAAAGAAAGATAAAATAATAAAATTATTTTATTTCATTTTTTTAAAAAGTCAAAAAACATAACTTTTTCTCCAGACCTACTATGGTTAAAGTAATGTCTCCCTTAAGTGAATCACAACACTGCGGATTCAACGGCGGCCTTGTATTTTTAATCCAAGCAACGGTTCAAAAGTAGAAAAATGCCACTCACGCGTTTACTAAACGTTCCTTAAAAAAAGTTAATAAATTTATTTTGGGCACTCCAGGCCTCATAATCACACGCCATCAATTTTCGCAGACTCATAAAAATTCCATATAATTAAAAAAAAATTACATGGAAAATCTAGGTCTTTACAATGCCACTTTCTCCCAATACCATTAATAATAACCAATCATAGGGCTACAAGCAAACCAAAACCACCAAACCAAAAAGACTTTTGTGGTACACTCAACTCAAACCTAAACTAGAATATCCAACATCAATAAATAAATAAAATTAAATAAAAACCGTGGTCGGGGTGTGACATACCCCCTTTCTATAAAGGGTGTTGAAAAATGAAAATGTTACTCATGCATACATATGACCTACTGTCTTTATGATCGTAACATACATCATTTTTCATAATCATACTCCATGATTGGTATTAAAAGTATAATTGATGTAAAAATATGATAATTATGTCCTGATTGTTATTATGGATGTTATGGAACTATATAATATGCATAAGAATCATAACTTTCATGATAAAGAACGTATGAGAAAACATGGAAATCAACACCTGAAATAATGAGAATAATGAATGATTATTAACAAACAGGTAATAAGATGTTATAAAATAATCATATAAGATATTATAAATATTAATATGGTTCTATTATAAATTAATAATCTGCTTAAAACCATTATACAAGATTTTAAAACACGTTCAACTAAAGGAAAGTGTGAGGTAATGGATTTCATCTCAATTTACATTCCATTGAGACTTATTTGTTATTATGAACCAATTTAATTTTATATGGTGTATATAATACCACTTTGAAAAATAATATCATTATTCAATCATAATTCATGGTATTTTAATTTTTAATTTTATTTATTTCAGCAAGGGGATTTGACTTGAAAATTATTAAGTTGTAAAGGTTATTATACAAACTCATTTTCTTTTGTGATTGATAACTTTATCTTAAAACAATCACTTTATTATGATCATTTTTCATTTTTCATTACATTTATCTTAAATATCCATATTATTGTATTATGGATGTAATTATTTCCTATATTGTATACCATTTTTACATATTGTGTTTACTTTGAACGTTATTTGATTAAATGAGGAAATATTGATAAATCTATATCCTTTAATCAATATGGATATTTTATGAGAAGTAATATTGATTCATGAATTAAATCAATTATTAAATATATGAGGAATGATTTAGACCCATAGTGATGGGTTGGGATCGGTATAATATAGCCCCTTGATGCATCAGTAGATCTCATGAGACAAATAAGTTGGCCAAATTAAATGGATTTATATCTATAGTTTTAAACTACCATGTGTAAGGTCTCGATAGTAGATGTATCTTGATTCCTGAGATCATGATGTCAAATAATTAGTCATCTAATTTATTTTGAATTTAGTTATTATTATTTTTTATGATATTTTCACAATGATATTATCTCTAGAAGCATTTCATTCTTAGATTATTGATTAAAGGGCATGTGTGTTTAGTTATTTACCTTTCCATATTGATCATTCTTTATCTATTCATAAAATAAATTTATTTTAAATGGAATTTGTGTTATGTTATTTACCTTTCTATATTTATTATTCCATGTCTAGTTATGATATCCAGGTTATTGATTAAATGGAATGTGTGTTCGGTTATTTTCCAAGATATATTGTTTATTCTTTATTGATTTGTGATAGTTTTTACTATACATAACCCTTACTAAGAATTTGATATCACCCTTATTTTGTTTCCTTTAACAAGGTTACGAAGAAGATATATTTTGATGATTTTAAAGGATTATGTTCATTTTATGTTGTTATGTATTATGTTTTATATTCTATTACAAATGTAAAATGGGCATTATGTATGTATATGGTTCTCCAAAATTGTTAAACTATTCGGTCCTTTGGGATTTGACCCTTTGTATCTATACCAATGTCATAAATTAATGCACCAACACTGAGCTACTAGGTTTGAGGTAATTATAGTTGGTATTAGATAAAGTTTATTAGAAACCTTGAGAACTAGATTAAAGTGAACATAGATTAGGGAATGTAACCCTATGATAGACAATGAGGATAAGTGTAGAAGAACATCCTAATTTTTTTAAGGTAGAGACTATGTGGTTTTTCCTAACAATAAATACCTATATGGATAATAAAAGTAGACATGGTTCTAGAATAGAGGTACTTATTTGTAATAAATTTGTGAAGGGTGCATTGGGATAGACCCGATTGTCACCTGATACATGAAAATGATTCTTACTATGCACTTGGTTTGAAACTCTCATGGGATATTCTTAGGATAATTCACATATTTTTAACAAACAATTATGAAATATTTTTAAATAAATATATCTCTAAAGAAACCAATTTTATAATTATAAGATTAAAAATGTATAAATTTTAATTTATGTTAAGTGTTACATCATATTTAGAATTATAAATTATAATTTAATGTTCATAATTTTATGTGTTAATCTAGTATATTACATTTTTTTATAAATGACACATGTATGGAATAAGGGTATCAATACTCATGGCCAATGTTGAGATTTCCATGTTGATGAATCCAATATAGCTGGTATTGGAACTGAGGAAATTATGCCTATATTAGGGTAGCTTAATTAAGTTATGATAAATAATATTTCTCATATAGATAAACCTATTCCACAACAAGATTCTCCTACAATAGATCGCTTTAAACAGTATAATCCCCCAACATTTGGTGGGAGTAATAATCCAATGGAATCTGAGTAATGGATTAAGTCTCTGGAGAATATATTTATAGAATTATGATGGGGTGAAAAGAAAAAGGTTACACTTTATGTTTATTATCTCAAGGGTGATTATGATCAATGGTGGTTGTCGATCCAGAATACTTGGAAGGAAGAGGAAAAAAACTCATGGAATGGAAATATTTTAAAGATAAATTATTCAATAAATATTTCCCTTGTGAGAAAAAAATTAAAATGAATATAAATTTACTTAGATTAAATAAAAAGGAAGAATAAAGTGTTGTAGAGTATGAGGCTACCTTTAAAAGGTTAGCTAGGTATACTATAGATTACATATGCAACATTGAGTGAAATATTGACCATTTGTATAAAGGTATTAAGACAAGTCTCTAAAGAGTGTTGGTCTCTCAAAAATTTCCATCATATGATGAAATTTTGTTATGTTCCATAAAAATGGAGAAGGTATTTTCTAGAATAAATATATTCAAAGGGAATCAAGAGAAGAAGAGGCCATCTAAATACGAAGAGAATGGGAATTCATCAAAGATGAATAGGATAATGGAGATATTTCCATCATTTGAAAATTATGGAAAGAAACACCATGGGAAGTGTTTGAAGGGAATGGGAGTGTGTTAAAAGTGTGAAGATAGGGGGTATCTGGCTCATGAATTCAAGGTAATGAAATAAATCAATGATGTCTAGTTTTTTAGCTGTAAATAAATGGGGAGTTATTCACATAATTGCCTCAAGTGTCAAGGGAATCTACCATAGATGAGGCCAAGTGGGGAAGGTTAAAATTATGATATCACTATAGATGAGGTGGAAGTACCCACTAATGTGGTGACTTGTAATTTAATTCTATATTCAAATTTATCTAATGATTTATTTGATTATGGATACTCTCACCCTTTTATATCTACTCGGTTTTCCAAGAAAATTATACATTCCTCTTTTAATTTAAGAAGGTAGTTTTTATTCAAAAATCCTAGAGGAAGTATCATTGCAACAAGTATGTGTGAGGCAGTCCCCATTATGACACATAAACATGATTTATTTAATAACCTCATTATTATAAATCTGATTGAATTCAATATAATAATTTGTATGGACTGTTTTTCAAAGAATGATGAAAAACATTATTTTATGAAGAATGAAATTATGATTTTCAAGGATACATTATCATTAGATAAGAGAATTAATAATCTAATACACATCTAGATCCACCCAAATAGCTTTACTGAATGAGATTATTGGGTAAGAATAGAAAAAAAATATAGGGATGGATAAGGTAATATTAAAATTGAGGATGTTTCTATTGTACATGAATACATTGATGAATTTCATGAGGAATTACATGGACATCCCCCAAAGCATGAAGTTGAGTTTTTTATTGATTTAATCCTTGATGAAAGACCAATATCAAACAAATTATATAGAATAGACACTACAGAACTAGTGGTGTTAAAGAAACAACTATAGGAGTTGTGTGATAAGGGTTTTTTTTCTCCCTAGTATTTCATCATGGAGATCCCATGTTCTCTTAATTAATAAGAAAGATAGATTTATGTGGTTGTGCATTAATTATTGGGAGATCAATTATATTACAATAAATAACAAGTATCATATACCTCACAGTGATGAATTATTTTATCAACATCATGAAGCATAGTATTTTTTAAAGTTGGGTATCACCAATTGCATGTAAAGAAGGAAGAAATTCTGAAGAAATCTTTTCAAATGATGTATGGTCATTATAAGTTTACATTAATTCCATTTGGATTGACTAATTCACCCCCTACTTTTATGGATGTAATTAATGGACTATTCAAGTAATATCTTGATGATTTTTTATGTATTCATTAATGATATTTTTTTCTATTATAAAGGATATGAGGACCAGGATAATCACTTACAGACCATTCTTGAGACTCTTATAAAGAAATATTTATATGGTAAATTTATTAAGTGTGATTTATGGATTTAAGAAGTTTCTTTTCTTGGCTATATTATCTCCAAGTATGGAATCTTAATTGATCCTACACAGATAAAGGTAGTCAATGAAAGATCTATAACAATGAACATAACTGAGGTACGTAGTTTCTTTGGTTTAGTAGGTTACTATCGACGATTCATTCATAATTTTTCCTGATTGGATAAACCATTAACTAAGTTTACACATAAATGGGTTAGGATTGTTTAGAAAAGGGAATGAGAAGAATTTTTTGATAAACAAAATAGGATATTGGTCAATATACTTATTTTGACTCAATCGTATAAAAATGATGGGTTTATGATATATAGAGATTCATTGAAAAAGTTACTTGGTTGTGTCATAATAAAAAATGATAAATTTATTTAATATTAATCAAGGTAATTAAAGACTTATGAACAGAACTATCCATCCCATGATCTTGAGTTGGTAGCTCTAATCTTTTCTTTGAAGATATAGAGATATTATCCATATGGTGAAAGATGTGAGATATACACTGACCATAAGAGATTAAAATACATCTTTTCACAAAAGATATAAACATGAGGAAAAGAAGATGAAGTGATCTAATAAAGGATTATGATTTCTCGATGCACTACCACTGAGGGAAAGAAAATAAGGTAACTAATTCATTCAGTAGGAAAGATCATAGAGTTATAACCCTAATGAGGATTGAAAGGGACCCTATGTTTATGGATATAGTAAATATAGATATGGGAATTATTAAGGAAGAGGAGACATCACTAATTTTTAAAATTATTAAAAAACCATCTTTAATAAAAAAGTTAAAATTTTCTCAATATGATAATGAGAACTTTAAGAAGAAAATTAAAACTCTTAATGATGGGAAATTGGATGAATTTTTTTATGAAGATGGTGTTCTGAAATTTGGAAAGAGATTATGTATTCCATCTATTCATGATCTAAAAATGGAATTTTTGGATGGCGCTCATAGCTCAAATTTCTCAATACACCCAAGTAACACAAATATGTATAGGTATTTAAGGGAATGGTTTTGGGGGGATAACATAAAGTGAGAAATTAATGATTATGTGTCTAGATGTTTGATTTGTCAATAAGTGAAATATATGAGAAAAAATTCTGGAGGATGCATGAAACCTATTCATATTCTTGAGTGGAAATGGGATTACATTACTATGTAATTTTTTACAGGACTACCAAATACTCCGAGAAAGAATGATGCAATATGGGTTTTCTTTGATAACCTAACCAAATATACACATTTAATCCCTATGATAGAAGATAAAGCTCTTGATCACCTAAAAATTCTCTATATTAATGAAGTTTTAAAAATTCATAGCACACTTATTTCAATTTTGTTTGACCAAGATCCTCATTTTACATTGAAATTCTAGAAGAGTCTTTAGAAACCTCTTTATACTGAGCTTCATTTGAGCACCGCCTACCATTATCAAATTCATGGATAGTTCAAAATTACCACTCAAACATTTAAAGACATGTTGATTTCATTATCACTTGACTTCCAATGTTTTTGTGATCATTATTTACCGATTTTTCCTTTAATAATTGTTTCCATTCAACTATTCAAATGGCATCGTATAAAGCATTTCATGGAAAGAGATGTCGCACTCCAACTTGTTGGGATAAAGTTAGTAAAATGAAACTTATATTACCACACATTTTTTAAGAGGAGACAAAAAAGTTAAAGGCTATTCAGGGTCACATTAAAGCACCTCAAAATAGGAGAAAGAGTTATGCCGATAATCAGAGGAAAGATTTGTAATTCCAAGTGGGAGATCATGTTTTATTGAAAGTATCTCTATGGAAGGGTGTTATAAAGTTTGATAAGAAAGGGATACTAATACCCAGGTACAAAATACCCATTTAAATCCATTAATTAATTTTAGTTATTTATTATCATTTGAAGTGCCACCAAATCTATCAAAAGTACATGATGTGTTCTATATATCATTGTTAAGAAAGTACACGCCAAACTCAATGCATGTGATCACATCAGATGAAATAGAATCAAAACCTGATCTAAATTACTATGAATAACCCATCCAAATTATTGTTATTACAAAGAAAGTTTTGAGGAATCAGACAACTCATCTGGTAAAGGTACTTTAGAGAAATCACAAAATGGAGGAAACAACATGGGAATTAGAGGATATCATGAAGAATAACTACCCTCACCTATTTAGAAGGTAATATACCAGATATTTTGTGGAATACATTTTTATAGGAGTTAATAATGTATCACCCCAATACTTTAAAATATATTTCTTTTAGAATAAATTTAATTTCTTCAATATCTTATGATGCACGCAACACCAGGTTTAAATGAAACATGCTACACTATTATTTAAACATAGTCGCAATTCACACACATAATTTAAATAAATTTTTGTGTTAAAATATATTTTTAATTAGTTTGAAATTAAAATTACTTAATTTATATATCTATTAATCCAATTTTGGTCCTTAGAATCATTTTAAAATTGAATTTTGATATAAAAACATTGTAAACTTTTGAAATTTTTCTTTTTAAAAAACCACTTTCTCGTTGCGTGTGCGAGATTAATATTAATTTAAAATTTTTCAATTAGGTGAATTGAATTTATAAAAATGGATTCAATATTTGGAATCAAAATAATTTCTAATTTCTAATAAGTTCAACTTAATTTTTGATTGAAATGAATAGTAAAAATAGTAAAAAAATCAATTATCATGGTTAATGTAAAAATGGATTTACTGGGGGTTAAAATAAAAATATTAGGATTAAAATGGACAAAAACCCATTGGATGGAAACATTTAGACTTCATATCTTCTAGTTTCTATAATGGACCATTTTGGAGGCTTGTAGCTTATGATCGAATCTTTTCAAAAAATTAAAAGTGTGTCACTCACCTCACTTGTAAAAGGCCACCCCTCTCCTCTATTATTCATACCTTCACACCCTTTTGGTTCAGAAAATCCTGACCCAAATCGCTTCTCAAATTACCTCATATCATCCTATAAGTATTATTTTTGGAATAAATCTTACCTTGGAAGGCTTTGGTGCAAACCTAAGGAGGATACCCGAAGAAGAGGTAATGTTCTTCAACGAGGGCTTTTATTTATTTATTCCCCTACCTATCTCAATTATTATTAAACCATAATGATATAATAATATCAGTATAGTACATATATTTTTATGTTTTTATAATAATTGGATGACCTAAAACCATCTCCACATCCATCAAATAGGATATGAAATCATCATTTCTGTGTACAGCAGACTACCGCCTCACATACCGATTTCATTCATTTTTTCCATTACCACCTCTCACGATTGGGTGTGATGATGGATAAAAAGTATATATATAATATTTTTAATATAATTATATCTATTGATTTATTATATCATATATAACTTTTCACTTTCTATTCTTTCAGAGATACGATAACGTCGCTTGTGTGTACGATGGACTACCGCCTTGTGCAGCAATGCGATTCGTCTTTCACTAATAATTTCCATGGAAGGTGATGAGGATAAATTTAATAATTATATGTTATATAAATGAAATAATTATGATATAAATGACATATTTATCATTTTTAAAGAGAATATATCATTTTATTTATTACCTTTTCACTCACTTAAAGATGATAACATCATTCTTGTATGTGTGGACTACCGCCTTCATGAAGCGATGTGACTCTCTTTTCAACACAAAAAAAATGGATAATATATATAATTATATAATATGGTATTTATAATATTATTATAATTATTTAAATATTAAATATTACTTACCTCCTTTCCATGATGATTGTTGAAAAATGGAAATGTTACTCATGCATACATACAATATACCATCTCCATGATCGTAGCATACTTCATTTTTCATAACCATATTTAAAAATTGGTTTTAAAAGTATAATTAATGTAAAAATATGATAATTATGTTAGTATTATTACTATGAAAATTATAAAACTATATAATATGAACAAGAATCATAACTTTCATGACAAATAAAAAATTAGAAAACAAGCCAATTAATACCCGAAACAATGAGAATAATGAAAGATTATTAACGAACGGGTGATAAGATGTTATAAAAGGACAATATATGATATTATAAATATTAATATGGTTTTTTATAAATTAATAATATTATTAAAACTATTATAAATTATTTTAAAATGTGTTCAACTAAAGGAAAGTGGGTAAGGGATTTCGTCTCAATTTACATTCCATTGATACTTATTGGTTATTATGCACCAATTCACTTTTATGTGGTGTGTATAATGCACCATTGACATGAAATACCATGAATAAATCATAATTAATGGTCTTTTAATTTTCAATTTGAATTATTTCATCCAAGTATATTTGACTTGAAAATTACCAATTGGTAAAAGTTATTGTATAATCTCAATTTCTTTTGTGATTGTTAACTTTATCTTGAAACAATAACTTTCTTGTGATCATTTTTTCACTGGTAATTAAATTTCTATTAAACATCCATATTATTGTATGATGTATATAATTATTTTCTAAACTGTATACCATTTTTACATACAATTATTACTTTCAAAGTTATTTTATTAACTAGATAAATATTGATAAATTTGTATTCTTTACTCAATACAGATATTTAATGATAAGGCATATTGATTCATGAATTAAATTGATTATTATACATATGAAAAATGATTTGGACATGTAGTGATGGGTGTAGTCTAGTATAATATATCCCCTCGATGCATCGATAGGTCTCAAGAGACAAATATGTTCGCTAAATTAAACAGGTTTCTACCTGTAGTTTTAAATTGGATTATGAAAGGTCTTTCCAGTAGAAGTATCATGATTCATGAGATCTTGGTGTCTAATAATTAAGCATTTAATTTATTGAGAATTTAGTTATTGTTATTTCTCGTGATATTTTCATAATGATATTATCTCTATATGCACTTCATTCTTAGATTATTGATTAAATGGATTGTGTGTTCAATTATTTATCTTGTCATATTGATTATGTATTATCTATTAATAATATAAAGTTATTTAAATAACATGTGTGCTTATTTATTTAAATTTCTATATTTATTATTTCCTATCTAATTAGGATAGACAAGTTATTGATTAAATGGAACGTGTGTTCATTTATTTACCATACCATGTTGTTTATTCTTTATGGATTCGTGACAATTTCCACTATACGTAACCCTTACTGAGAATTTTAGATCACCCTTATTTTTTTCCTTTCCCCAAGATATGAAGAGAATATTTTTGAATGATTTTTTGTGGATTTATTTCATATTATATTGATATGTATTATGTTTTAATTTCTATTTCTAATGTAAAATGGGCATTGTGTAGGTATATGGTTCTCCAAAACTGATAAATTGATCAGTCCTTTATGTATTGACCCTTTGTATCTATGACAATGTAATAAATTAGGGAATATTCACTAGGATACTGGGGTTAGAGTTGTTACACTTAAGTCATTTTAAATCATATGCAAATAATAAAGCTCAACCAGAAGGCTCTATTGCGGAAGTTCACATAGTTGAAGAGTGATAGATCTTATATTCTAGGTATTTGGATATAATTGAGACTAAATTCAATCATTTTAGACGTGTTGGAGACATATACACTAATTCTCAGTTTGAAAACCAGCCATCAATATTTCCTACTATTGGATGATCAGTTGGAAAGGGGTCAACTTTTATAGTTACTGAATTAGAGTTACTACCAGTGCATATATAAGTGATACTCAATAGTCTTATTTTAGATTCATTTATTGAATAATTGATACTAAAAATATTAGTGACGAAGGGGTCAAGATTGAAATGAGATGTAATTAACAAAATTTAATAATAATTATATTTTCCAATGGTTTTCCTATCATGTAATTATATACTCATATTCATATTGTTGACGTGTAGTTATTTTTTAAATTTTTAAAAGTGACACCTTAAATCTTGTTGTATAGATAATGAATGTTGAGAATCAAGATGAAATATAAAATTATTTGAAGTTTTTGGCTCGAGGTCCTGTAAGGAAGGCTAATAAATTTGATACCTACAATATTCATGGATTCATGTTTCATACATTTTATTAGGAAGAAGTATTGAAAACTCAAGATATTGGTGTATTTACACTTGAAGAGGTGGGATACTATAGAGAGATGATTGATATAATCAAATTAAACTATCATGGTCAATTTTCAGTTGCATTATTCAAATGTAAGTGGGTCAACATTGATAGTATATAATGAAAGATTCATTACATTTTAATTTTATCAAGTTCTCTTTCTTGATCCATACCGATGAACATGTAGAATATGATCCATTTATCTTGGATTCACAAGAGATGATCATTTATTATGTGGATGATTAAATACATGAAGTTTACAGTGTTTTTTTCACTTAGTATATTGTGAATTGAATGATATGTGTGATGATGATCAATTGGTACTTTGTGATAGTGAACCTCATTAACCAAGGAACATTGAATAGTCTTTTCCTGATAATATTGAAACAATAGAACTTGAAAGAGAGGGTGAAAATGAAGTAACCATTACAACAGAGGTTGATAACAATAAAGATAATTAATATGAAGATAATTGAATGTATGAATTGAAAATGAAACTATATTAAAATTTCACATTTATAAGTGTTTTGTACATATATACATTGTTCTGCATTTTCATTTTTTGTAAAAAGATTTTACTTCTATGTATTTTATATATTGAATATATTTTGAACCATTTTAATTGAAATAATTATAAGAATTGTTTTGTGATCCCAGCCAATTAACATCTTAGAGAACACCACCACTACTGTCAGCTTCCGTGGATCCAATTGATTCCACTATATTGGTGAATTTTAGTGAGCCAACTGTTTACCCAAATGTTGTTGGTATCCCACCATTTGATGAAAATCTAGTGATGGAGCAGTTGGTTACCCCTTCATCTAGGTGATATTGACAAGTTGGCATTACCGGTATGTATGTCATTGTACAAAAAAACTATATTTTTTATTAATTTTTTATTCATTTTTCAAATAGATAAGTATTAAAATATAAGATATATAAATATGAACATAGTAGATGTATGGAAACTGGAAGACTTCAATATTATCCATCCATTTGATGAGTTCAGTGTACCTACCAATGATGCTACCTGAATCCATGGACAAATTCTTAGGCATATTTCTTGTGAGATGGGGATATTTCCCATTAATTGTAAATATTGGATGCATATTCCCACAACTTGGAAAAATGAGGTATTTTATAACCAAGTAAATTTAATATTAATTTAATATTAATTGATAAACAATTTAAAATTCATGAGTAAAATTATTAATATACTTATAAAGTGTTATGTGTTTTATTTATAAATGTTTTTTATGTCTCGTACTTTGTTTCATGCAAATGGAAATTTAAAAATTTGGGCAAGAAATAGTGAGATTTTAAATGGAGATTATGACATGAGTTTAATGATACATTTATAAGATCTTGATAAATATATGAGAAAGTACCTGAAGAAGTTTTTCATGAGTAGTAGAAGGTGTTTTTCGATATAAATAGAGATGAATATCATGAGTTAATTACATATTTTAAAGCATGTTAATAACATAAACACAATAAAATTATAATTTTTGTTAAAATTGATTTTTTTTTAGGAATTATCTAAAAAATATTGTGAATAGTGGGAAACAAGTCATTCCTCATATCTTTGGGTCTCAGAGTTTTTCAAGAAAAAGAAAAGTTCAATTTTATTTTATCCATTATTATTTATATTATTCTATTATATGTCAGTGTTTATTTCTTACTTGTATATGTTTTTTTATAAAGGCTAATGAATTAGGTCACTATGTTGGCCAGAAATAGATGTGGATTAAAGTTTATAGGAAACTAGATGACAGTTCTGTAAATGAACCCACCAGATACGTTGGAGTAAGTAATTTTTATTACTATTTAATAATATTTTATCACTTTAAAAACATAATAATGAAAAATAAATTATAACAACAAAAAATCCTTAAACCCAATTAAATGGGGATAACTACATGTATCAAACAGTGGTAATTAGCTATATTAGCACCATTTTATCCATGTAGTCAGCCCCAAATAATTGGTTTTAAAGATTGTTTATATTTATAATTTATTTTTCATTATTATGTTTTTATAGTAATGAACAACGTTAAATTTTAATGAAAAAATCATGAATTAGATAATATTACTAAGTTTAGATAATTTAAAAAAACATTGTTAATATTGTTGTTGTAATAGGTTAAAATTCACGAAGCCTATAATGTGAACCCTTCACAATCATCATCAATTTCCTAGAAAGGATATAAAATACCAAGAAAGTATGGGTTCTAGTCCTAAATCATAAGTTGTCTTTAGTATGGCTTTTTTATCATTTACTATTACACATACTGAGGGTTTGAGCGGTTTCATTGATTCAGAAGCACATATAGAAATTTAAAGTTTGAAAGAAAAAGTGAAATAACATGAATACTATATAAAAACACAGGTTTAGTGGTGTTCGAAAATGGATAATGATTTAGTTTTTTTATTTTAGAGGATAACGGGCATATTCCTTGAGGAAATTTCTAGTCTTATAGCTCATCCCACTGAGGTAAATTATAAACTCCATGGATCATTTACACATTTTCAATGAACATATACAGTATCCAAAAACACTCATGTAGATTATTTTTTTCAATTATAATCCCAATGATCATCCTCTAAAAATAATATTGGTAGAGAACTACAGTCAATCATATTTATAAATTGAAGGCCCCCATGAATAAAATCAAATATTTAGAAGCATATTGATATAAACCTTATGATTTTTCATAGAATTATCTAATGTTTGGAAGTTTGGGAGTCAAAAATAGTTTAATGTGATTTAGACATCATGTAATAGGAAATGAAATGAAAATAAATATCAACTAGAAAGAGTAAAATTGATAGAAGTTCAAGTCATACCGACCACATGACACCAGTATTGAAAACAAGCACTTTGAGTCATACTTCCCACTTCATGTGTCCGATTGAAATTACATCAATTAATACACATCAAAAATGAATTATGGATTAGTTTCTTAATGTTTGAAAATAGTCTAAGCTCTTTTTCTTATCTTTGAAAATGTAACAAACATTTTAAACTAAAATAACACTTTTATATTTATAACATTCACTTTGAGTCATACTAATGACACCATGTGTCAAATCAATGTGTACTCACTTACTTCAAATCAAAAATGAATTATGGATCATTATACTAAAGTTTGAAAAAAATAAAATCTTGTTTTCTTGTTTTTGGATATGTGATGAGTGTTTTAAAGTAAAATGACAATTATATTGAAAACACTCACTTTGATTCATACTACCCACTTCATGCATATGATTGAAATTTGGTCAATTCCTACAAATAAAAAAATTAATTATGAATCATTTTCCTAAAGTTTGAAAAAAAAATATAAGCTCATTATCTTAGTTTTGACAATGTGAAAAATGTTTTAAAATAAAATGACTCATTTATATTAAAAACATGCACTTTGAGTAATACCGACTATATCATATGTCAAATAGACATCTGGTCAATTCATACATATTAAAAAAAATATGGATTATTTTCTTAATGTTTGAAAACAATATGAGACCGTTTTCTCAGTTTTGGCTATTTGGAAATCATTTTAATGTAAAATGAAACTTATATTGAAAACACACACTTCGAGTTATACTGCCCACTTTGGGTTTCTGATGGCCATGAAATCATAGGATAATGACTGCAGATTGATTTTTGAAATATAGGAACTGATAAAACATCAATCTGAGATACAGTTTTCTTGGGTTTCCCTTAAATGTGTTTTTAGTGTTTTAAATCACTAAAACATGCGTGTAATAGTAAAAACCATTGAAAATGACATCATATTGACATGAAATCATGGTAAAACCACCTTTGAATTATTTTTGACATGTAATTATATAAAACACATCCATCCGATATGTGATGTGCTAGAAATGACTCAATAAGCAGTTTTAAAAGATACTAAAGTCTTTAAAAACATGTGTTAGGGGTTCAAAACCAAGAAAACACCATCATTTGGACATAAAATAATAAGAAAACTAATATATATTGATTTATGAAATGTAGGAACTAACACCATATCAATCTAAGTTACAGTTTTCCCAAGAGGCCTATAAAATCTTGTTTAGTGTTTTAAATCACTAAAATGTGTGTGTAATAGTCAAAATCATAGAAAATGACATCAGATTGATGTGAGATCATGGGAAACCACTGTTGAATTATTAGGGGATACAACCTACTATTTTCCTTCCTACGGTGGATCAGTTTAGGGATGTATTCCCTAATGAATTTGTTGGGATACCTCTAGTGAGAGATATAGAATTCACCATTGAGATAGTGCTAAGAGTGGAACCAGTTTCAATTCCTCCTTATAGGATGGCACATACAGAGCTTATAGAGCTCAAGAAGAATTTTTAAAACCTAATAGCTAAAGGTTTTATCTAACCTAGTACCTCTACATGGGGTTTACTAGTCCATTTACTAAGAACGTGGATAGTACCCTTAGGCTTTTCATGGATTACAAAAAATTGGACCAACATATGGTAAAGAAACGGTATCCACTACCTCGAATAGACAAAATCTTTGATCATCTATGAGGAGAGAGGTTGTTTTCAAAGGTTGATTTGAGGTCATTCCACCATCAGGTGCATGTTATACCTTCACACATACCTCATTCATATTTCTAGAGCATGTATAGTCTTTATGAATACCTGGTAATGTCATTCGGTCTCACGAATGCACCATACATTTCCATGTCTCTAATCAATCGGGTTTTCCACCCATATCTGGATTCATTTATGGTAGTCTTTTTCATGAACCAGACCTTCCCTAAGGGCGTTCCTAATCCCCATGGGTTGGAAACTAGTTTTGGGCATCAAAACAATACAAATGGGAATGATTTAGCCCAATAAACTAGGATCAAAATAAAATAATTGAACAATTTGAAGATCCAACCTTAACTAAATCTCAAATAAATGTATAAATAGATTCATTTATAACAAATGAACAAACATAAAACTAAATACAAAACTGAAACAAAAACAATGAAACTAAGCTTCTAGCACGTGATCTCTGTGTGACCTATTGGTCACCTCCAACCACAAGACCAACCCTACTCCAACAACAAGAACGTGAGCCAGGAAACCTGAACAAAAGCTAAACCTACAAAACAGTTTTGGTCTACCGACACTGAGTGGTACAAGTAGGGTGTGAGCTAAATAGATCAGTAGGAAATCACCATAGAATCCATGTGTTTCTTTTCCCAAAATAATCCATTAACACTAGTTTCAAAATACAGTTATAAAAATAAGGTTTTTTACATTTTACTAAACAATACCATCCTACCATTTTAAAATCCAACACATCCCACATACCATTTCCAAAACTGATTACCATTTTATAACAAAAACAAAAAATAATGAATACCAGGGCTATGATGAAAAATAGATAACAGTACAATCTATAAACTAATGCAGCAAAAAGTAAACAATAAATAAAAATAATAATAACCATGGTTGATCCTAAACATCCCTAGAATACCCCTCGACGTACTTGGTTCAGAACCACCAGTCAGTGTATGGGAAAGCCCCTAATCAATAACCAACTAGTTGCTCTATCTTAGCCTCACCAATGACGAAGCCCTACTAGTCTGTAAATAACTCCATGAGGGTACCAACCCATCTAATCAGGGCTGATAAGATACAATCACTTGATCAAATAAAAGATGCCTAGTAACACATGGTGGTAGTAAAATAGTGTAAGTAGGAGGCAATCACATGCATGAATCATCTTACCTACCATCACCACACTTGCCTGCCCCAAACACGAACACCAATATACAATAACCCATAAATAGAAATCCCTCATATAGAGGTGCCCCATATATATATATCCAAACATGTTACAACATCAAGGTGCCAATTGGGCTAATACACCATATACACATTCAAATCATTTTGTAAAAAATATTAAGTTGCTAACCGAGCATTCACATTTTCCAAACCAGATTCCGTTCCCAAAATTAAAAAGTTCCTATCGGGACTTAAATATATAGAACTAAAATTCATTTACAATGCCACTTACAAATCATTTTCCAAATTCATCACAAAACATTTATTTTATTTATACAAACTCCAAACAGTCCTTTAAGTTCCAACATTCACAAAAACATGTTTCAAGTGCCAATAGACCTAACATTAAGGACACTTTTGAGGCCAATTTGAAAACCACATTTTGAAGAATCAAAATTCCATCTAGGGGATAAGGTACCAATTTGTAAGAGGAATAGATAAGGATAGAGAATTCATTTTAGAAACCGATATTTAATGAAAACATTATGTATAAGTGCCATCTTCATTTGAATGACCATCCTTGTGTGTACCCTTTTCATGCATGGATGTGCCAACATACGATGCCAAACTTTAAATATCCTTGAAATCTCCCCCAAAAACTACTATCTATAAATACCACTTGCCTTTAAATAAATAAATAAAATCACCATTGGAATGCAACCACTATTCATTTAAAAATTGGGAAAAACCCTTTCTAATGAATTTTTCCACAATTCATCAAACCATAATAAGGAACCCACGTCACACATAAAGACCAAACCATCATTTTAACCAAGCTATCAAATATAACCAAGTACAAATAACACAACAAGGTCTCAATCTCATACTTATAAAAAAAATATGCATTTTACCAAACACCTTACATGCATATACATGTAGGCACATATAAGAAATCCTTTGAAACCACACTTTCACCAATATAAAAACACTATCAAAATAAAAAATATATATCAAAAGCATGCTGATCACATTTCCCTATTATTTAAAAATCCAAAAGCATCAATGGAATGCAATGAAAAGGGACAAAATGGAAACACCTACCTCAGTGGTGTGCGAACGTAATGAAACCTTCAAAGAGGGAGATCAAAGCCTCATGGACCAACCGCACACCATAGAATCTAAAGAAACACAACCCAAAAATGAACCCTAACTTCTAGGGTTCTTACAAATAAGAAAAAATCTAATAGAGAACTATGAAATGAGATATGGGGAAGAGGAGAAGAGGAATGTGGAAGATTAGACGAAGAAACCAAGAATAACCACTAAAATTTGGTGATAAATCGTCCAAAAAGTGTCCCAAACGAAGGAGATCGAAGGGTAGGTTCTCTATGTTCGATATCCAACACATATGGATTCAAATGGGAGGTGGAATCACTCAAATTGGATTTTTAGGTCAAGAGTTATTAAGATGGTAATGGGATGCACGGTTTTGTTGCACAATTTTGTAAACCGTGCACAAACTGTGAGAATGCTACTAGTAAAGTTATGAGAACATGTAGGTATGAGTTTCACGGTTTGGGAAAAACATGCTCAAACTGTGTGACCTAAAAAATTTCCCAAAAACCCTCAAATTAAACCCTAAACACTAGGGAATCCCACCTAATGATCCTTCAATGATTTAAAAAAAATATAGTGACATCGTGGGTGTCACAAACTCCCCACCATACCATTTTCTCCCAATAACCCTCATGATGACCATGAATAGGATTATAAGAAAACTCAAACCACCAAAACACAAATACTTTTGTGGGACACTCAAGATGAACCTCAACCAAAAGATACAAAATTGATAATTAAATAAAAACAAATGAAAACCATTGTTGAGGTGTGACAATTATCCCCGCCACAAACACTTTCATCCCCCAGTAAGTCACCCAACTGAATGTTAACAAAAACTCGAATCTATGATTGATCAAAACCAAGATAAATCATGATCATCTGGGTGACTATTCACTCCACAAGTCACACCCAACCAATAAAGAATAAACCACAACATGATAACGAGGGGAGAACATGAGGGTGTTCTCCCCGCCACAAGGACTCAAATAGCACAAAAACCTCAAAACCCAAAAAAACCCACCAACACTTCAACAAGAAACCCACTACAGAGTGACACAGCAAACTGGGTCCCTTATAACTAACTCAACCTCTCCAAAATAACCAATTAGAACACTATCTACAATAGGTAACTAGGGAACTCCTAATATAAACCAAAACAAATTCCTTAGCACAAGCGAAATGAACTCACCATCAGAAGTAGAAAATTTGTTTGGAACCATCCAAAAATGAAAAGAAAATCAAATTCAATGATGAACCGGGAACATCCTTAATCAATTAAATAAAACTTAAGCATATCCAAATGACTATAACTGAAACCAAAACCCAAACTAACCCATATAAGGGTTAAACACAATCAAAAAAGGACAGTGATTCTAGAGGCCACATTCAGATAACAAAACTACTTAGATCACAAAAGAACAAGTTCTACACACTACCATAGTAGGATATAAACTCACAGTAGTAAGAAAAAAAACTAAGAAACTTAGAATATATCCATCCCAACATAGGGAACAAAACCAAGGACAAGGTTTCAGAAACCCCTGACAACTCCTGACTATGCATGAACTTCACTCTGAGACTTGTGGATGGAGCTCTGATGGTTGAAGCATCTCTTGCCTCATAGTCAGGTACTAGAATCCTCAATCAAAGCTCCTTATTTGAGAAAATATTCCTAAAGAACTTTTCTAGATGACCCAAACATCCGCAAGGATGAAACATCCTCAGAGGGATATGACATGATAGATTGAATGCCCGAACCGGCCACATTGATGGCACACAAGAGAATGTCCTGATGAACTAGAGGCTAGAACCAATGAAGTGCACTCCTTAGAGATAGGTTCCACTAATATGAACTCCTTTACATATCGGGAACCATTTTTATCAGTAAGAGACACCTTATTTCCAACCACCTATGCTCTGGAAACTAACTCAGCTACGAACACCTCATCTAAAAACTTCTCAAAATAGGTTTCTCCAGATGAGGGAACCCTTTCTACGATCTCTAGATAAAGTCACCAAAGTAAAAGCGGACCTTTCAACTAATCCTATGATTCCTTCTCCAGAGATAAGGGAACTAATTCTTTAAAGCGGTCAACATAAGCTTTGAAGGTCTGTTGACCCTACCGAACAACCCACAACTCTTCCACCTTCCTTATCATCACCTCCTCAAGTATGAACCTTTGGATGAAACTGGTCTTAAATACTTCCCATTTCATCCCAACATGAAATGGTGGTGGGACAACCAACTTCCACAGGTCCAAATCTGGACCCTTAAGATGAACCGGGATAGCAAAAACTCTAATAGCTTCAGGAGTTCCCAATTATTTGAAGACACTCTCAACCTTCTCAATCCACTCCACTGCCGCTAACAAACCTAGATCACCATGAAGAATGGGAAATACTCGAGATGAATCAAAAACTAGACCTGACTCATTGAAAATTTTGGGGGCCTTTTTGGGCAGCATAATCTGAACAATACAAAGAACACCAATTCAAAACCAGCATCAATCCAAAGCACATTCATAAGGAACATCTCAAGACAAAACAAAAGGCTAAAAAACCAAACATATACAAACATAACTAAAATTAAGCTTTCCAAAAACCACCGTTTCATTTAAAATTGAAAACTTCCTTCTCCCAAGGCCACTTTCCAAATACCAAAACCCACTTTTCTCAAAACAAAATCCACATTATAAAAAAAATTCTAGAATCATTTTTCACTTTTAAATTCACTTTCTAAAAACAAGGCCAAGGCTTTGATTTTAATCACCCACCCATGGAATCCTATGAACCATCACATATTTTTACATCCACATATACTTACATCATCCACACATAAGTGACAACATGCACTATCCATACATAATCTCATATATGTGAACATTCATAAGGAGCACCAAGGGTCACATATTTCTTTTCCTCATCAAAACCCAAGAATTTACCAAATTTCAATCCAAAACACTTTTCTTTAAAACACCCTTTTTCAATCCCAAAACCATTGAGAGAAATAATTTTCATTTTCAAAAACTATTTTTATTTTAAAATATTACTCACATCAACCAAGATTGAAATGAAACACAAATCTTTACAAACTACTAAAATGAGGAACTAGCATCTATGCTTAACCCGATGACATGGTAGTGATCCATGACCCAAGTAAGAATCAACAACTATAAGGGACTTAGAACCATGTACTAAAACTTCTCATGGGTCACAAATTAATGTGAAATCGTAATATAACACTGAATTGCCTCCATTGTCATCCCTCAATCCAAAATAATGATAATGACTCAAAACACAAACTACCCCTAGTAACTTAGGTTTCGTCATGAGTGGTGGTGATCAGGAACCGGCCCATAACCTACCCCCTGGGCCTCGATAATCCTAAACTCCAACTACCAGACATCCTAAATATCAAGTTCCTTCTCTGATACCATTTTTTCATGAATCGAACCAGGATTCCATCCAACCCGACACCCGACTTGGTCTGAGACATGGCCTAATGGGCGTTCCCAGTCCCCACTGGTTGGCAGCTAGTGTCATGCATAAAAAATAAAAATGGTAATGATTTATCCCAATAAACCAGGATCAAAAATAAAATAACTTAACAAGTGGAATATCCAAACACAACTAAATCTAAAATAAAGTTATAAACAAATTCAGTTACAATAGATGAACAAACAAAAAAATAAATACAAAACTAAAACAATGAAACTAAACAGCTACCATGAGATCTCTGTGTGACCTCTTGGTCACCACCAACCACAAGACCAACCCTACTACAACAACAAGCACCTGATCCAGAAAACCTGAACAAAATATGAACAATAAAAATAGCTCGGGTCTTCCAACACCGAGTTGTACAAGTAGCATGTAAGCTAGACAACTCAGTAGGCAATCACCAAAGAATACATTTGTTTCCTTTCTCGAAATAATTCATTAACATTAGTTTGAAAATACAGTTATAGAAATATGGTTTTTCACATTTTACTAAATAATAAATTCCTTCCATTTTAAAATCCAACATACTCAAAATACCATTTACAAAACTTATTACCATTTTATAACCAAAACCCTAAATATGAATACTAAGGCTATACTGAAAAATAGATAATAGTGCAAATTGGAAACTAATATAGCAGAAAGTAGACAAGAAATAAAAATAATAATAACCATGGGTTAACCTAAACATCACTAGAAGACCCCTGGACATACTCAGTTTGGAACCACCTGTCGGTGTATGGTTAAGCCCCTAAGTCAATAACAAACTGGCTGCTCTACCCTAACATCACTAGTGGTGAAGCCCTCCTAGCCTGTTAATAACTCTAGGAGGGTAACAACTCGTCTAATCGGGGATAATAATTTATTGTCACTCAATCATCTAAAAGATGCCCAAGAACCCATGACGGTAGTAAAATTGTGTAAGTAGGAGGCCAATGCACACAAGACTCATCTTACCTGCCATCACCACACTTTTCTACCCCAAACACATACACCAATATATGATAACCCATAAAGTGAAATTCCTCCTATATAGGTGCCCCATATATATCCAAACATGTCACAATATCCAGGTGTCAATCAGGTCGCTACACCATATACACACTCAAACCATTTTGTAAAAAACATTAAGTTGCCAACTGGGCGTTCACATTTTCCAAACCACATTCCTTCCCCAACATTAAAAAGTTTCAAATAGACCTTAAAATTCTATAACTAAAATTAATTTACAATTCGAATTCCACATCATTTTCCAAAGTTATCAAAAAACATTTATTTTATCTATACAAATTTCAAATGGGCCTTTAAGTTCCAACATTCACCAAAACATGTTTCAAGGACCAATGGCCCTAACTTTAAGGAAACTTTTAAAACCAATTTTAAAACCACTTTTTGAAGAACCAACATTCCATATATGGTTAAAGGAACCATTTTGTAAGAGTAATAGATAAGGATAGAGAATCCATTTGAGAAACCAATATTTAATGAAAATGTTGTTTTTAAGTGCCATATTCATTTTAATTCCCATCCATATGTGGACCTTGTGCACCCATGGATGTTCTAAAATATGATTCCACAATTTAAATGTCCTTTAAATCACCCCAAAAAAATTATTTCTAAAAATAACACTTTCCTTTAAACAAATATAAAAAAACACAATTGCAATGCAACCACTATTCATTTTAAAACTAGGAAAAACCTTTCTAATGAATTTGTCCACAATTCATCAAACCATAATGAGTCACCCGAGCCACATATAGAGACCAATACATCATTTTAACCAATATACCAAATATAAACAAGTCCAAATTACACAACAAGAGCTCAATCACATACTTAGAAAACAATATGCATTTTATCAAACACTTTGCATGCATATACATGTAGGCACATATAAGAAATTCTTTTAAAACCCACTTTCACCAATTTTCTCCAACATAAAAACACTATCCAAAGAAAAACAAATATATCAAAATAATTTGAATCAAATTTTTATATTATTTAAAAATCCATAAGCATCAATGGAATGAAATGGAAAGGAAAATAATGGAAACACCTACCTTTGTGGTGTGAGAACTCAATGAAACCTTCAGAGGGGAGATATCTAAGCCTCACGAACCAACCACACACCCTATAATACAAGTAAAAACAATATACACATAAACATTAAAATCTAGGGTTTCTAAAAACAAGAACCAATCCAAGAGAGAACCATGAAATGATATAGGGGGAAGAGGAGAAGAGGAATGTGGAAGATTTGATAAAGAAACCAAGAAGAACCACTAATATTTGGTGATAAATCACACAAAAAGTGTCCCAAAACAAAGTATAATAAGGGGGGGGGGATCTGGTCAATATCCAACATGTATATATTCAAATGGGAGGTGTAATCACTCAAATTGGATTTTTGTAGGTTAAAATTTATTAAGCCCATAATGGGCTGCACGGTTTCGTTGCACGGTTTTGTAAACCGTGCACAAACCATGAGAATGATACTGGAATAGTTATGAAAAATTTTAGGAATGAGTTCCATGGTATGGTAAAAACATGCTCAAACCATGTGACCTCAAAAATTTCCCAAAACCCTCAAATGAAACCCCAAGCACTAGGGAAGCCCACCCAATGATCCTTCAATGATTTAAACACAATATAGTGACACTATGGGTGTCACAAACACTCCACCATGTAATTTTCTCCCAATAACACTCATGATGACCATGAATAGGATTATAAGAAAATAGAAACCCCCAAAACACAAATAATTTAGTGGGAAACTCAATAAGAACCTCAACCTAAATATCCAACATCTATAAATAAATATGAAAACTATGGTTGGGGTGTGATAGTATTTGTGGATGAAATATTATTATATTCTTTTTCTCAACAAAACCATGAAACCCATCTTAAGATCATGGTAAATACACTGAGAGAGCTCTATATTTATGAAAATCTCACTAAATTACACTTTTGGATTGAAAAAGTCCGCTTCTTGGGTCATATAATCTCAGAGTAAAGAGTATTAGTATACCCAAAGAAGGTGAGAGTTGTAGTTTCTTGGGAGTATCCCAAGAATTACATTGATATACAGAGCATCCTGGGGCTAGCTGGGTATTACAGATGCTTCACCTAATATTTCTCACATATCGTAGTGCCTCTTACAAGCTTGACTAAGAATGGTGTGAAATTTGTATGGTCAGAAGCTTGTGAAAGATCCTTTAAGGAGTTGAAGTACAGGTTGAATTCATCACCGATCATGATTATGTCAAAGCTAGGAAGTATCTATACATTTTATTATGAAACATCAGGTATCATTCTAGGAGTGGTTTTGATGTAGGATGAGTGAGTCGTAGCATACGAGTCTCTTCAGTTGAGGCCCCATGAGCATAATTACCAGATACAAAAACCTCGAGAAAGATACTATTTTGCATGATTTATAGTTTTGGATGCGTTACTTACTTGGGGATTATTTTATGGTATTCATTGATCACAAAATATTTAAGGATATATTTACATAATGTGACCTGAATCTTAGGAAGTGCAGATGGGTTGAATACTTACAATCATTTGATTTAGAGCTTGCCTATACACTTGGAAAAGGTAATGAAGTAGTTGATTATATGAGCTTGAATACTCATACACATGATGATAATGAGACTACTGGTGAGTAGTAGATTATGTCCTTATTTTTAGATATTCATGTTGAGGATCAGGAGGATCGCGGTAAGACAGTCCTCCCAACCTTGGCAGTGACCTCTACCCTTTTGGAACAGGTAAGGATGAGGAAAATTTTAGATTCCAATGGCCTAGTACTACGGTAGAGTATCTATAATGAGGATACATTTCTAGGTTGTACCATGGATTAGGATGAGAAATTATTCATACATGGACATGTCTAGGTTCCAGTGGACATCCGAGAGGAGTTGATGCATGAATCTCACATATCGGTGTGGGCAGTACATCCTATTATCACCAAGATGAATCAAGACTTACATCACAAGTATTGGTGGCCTACTATGAAATGGGAGATATATGGATTTATTACTAAATGTTCCAACTATCAGGAGGTTAAGGTAGAACATCAGCAACTGGTGGGACTTTTACAACCATTATTCATTCCCTAGTGGAAGTCGTATGATGTCTCTATGGATCTTGTGAAAATTTTGCCTAGATCACCTCAAGGAAACGATATTGTTTTGGTAGTTGTTGACCAATTGATAAAGGTCACACACTTTTTACATGTTTGGTAGGCCTTTTTAGAAGACGATCTAGGGAGGTGACACATTCAGGAGGTCGTAAATCTTCATAGAGATCCTTGTTGTATCATATCTAATAGAGATTCTCATTTCACAACACAGTTCTAGTAGGGGATAAAGAAGGCCTTGGGTATATAGGTGATTCTAAGTATGGATTATCACCCTTAGACTAATGTTCATACATAGAACATGATTCAAGTGTTAGAGGACATTCTCCGTGCATGTGTCCTTAACTTCGGGGGTTCTTGGTAGAAACATATAACCCTACTAGAGTTTGTTTACAATAATAGACATCAGATAACCATCTAGATGGATCCTTAGGAGGTCTTATATAGTATTTTATTTCAATCACCTCTATACTGGTTAGAGGTAGGGGAGGATACCTTTCTCATAACACAAATCATCCAGGAGTCTTTAGAGAAATTTTAGTTGATCGGGAAGTGCATTTTGACATTTTAGTCCAAGTAGCAGTCGTATGCCAATCATAGTCGATGACCTCTTTATTTTGAGGTCGGTGACTAGGTTTTCATGAGAGTTATTCATAGGTTGGTCCATAGATGTATTCATTGGTAGGGTAAGCTCTTGAAAATAATTTTTGGACCCTTTGAGGTTTTGGAACGAATCAAACTAGTACCTTATCAGATAGAACATACTCAGAGATACAGGTCTATGCATGATGTTTTTCATTTGCCTAGTCTTTTTGTTATTATCCATACCCATAACATGTTTTCCATCCTGATGAGTTTGAGTTATATGTGGATTTTTCCTTTGAGGATCACCTAGAGTGTATCATGGATCGGAGAATGAAGACACTCCATGGCAAGTTAGTTCCTTTAGTACAGGTGCTATGGCAGCACAGTCGAGTACATGATAAGACCTGTGAGTAAGAAGCTGATATAAAAGACTAGTGTCCACATATTTTATTAGATGATCCATATTTACCATCAAAAGGTCCACTCAAGGATGATTTCCTTTTAGGAGGCGTGGTTGTAATGACCCATATTTTCAAAAAGGTATGGATTATTGTTTTTTTTTTGTTTAAATACTTTTTTTAATCTTGGTAAATGTTCCCTAAGGCCTAAAGAAGGTCTCTGGAGAATATGGGTATTTTTTGGATCCTAGAGCTCTTGAAATTGGACAAACAAAGTGGGACACATGGTTAACACATGGTAAGTGATAATCGTGCAACTCACTATGTGGGGCACTGGTTGCACAGTAGGGTCTGCATGGTCTATCTACAACCATGTGAGCTAGGGCACATGGTTGTGTAAAATTTACCATATGTGAGACAGTGGATTTTCACATGGGTTGTGAATGGTTGGTCAAACTATTCACCTAGAACATGCAAATGGTATTCTTGGAAAGTGGAGGAAGCACGGTTTGAACATAATTTATCCAACTGTGCAGCCAAAATGTGTGACCCAGTTTTTAAGGGGGGATTTACAATTTCTCCCCAGAAATGTTTTTAAACCTATTTCCTTCTTTTCTCCTCTTCTCTAGCAAAAAGACTCTAATTTACTTATCTTGTGGAGTTCTTCCAAGTATAATCAAATATTCTCGATTTATCCTTATCTAGAATTTGATCGGGTCATAATTGAAATAATTGGATCCCTCTTGGTAAGATCTATAATATGTTACCTTCTTTTCATTGTTTATCATCACATATATTGGGATATTTTGGTGAAAGATCATTTTCCATATTTTTGGGGAATTTTTCTATTTAGGAAATTTCTTTTTTTCTTCTTTGAATAAAAGGTTGACACAGGATAAGTGACCATCCACATACCTAAGGTAGGTGTTCTAGAAATTATACCTAAAATTGTATGTGTTTACATAGTATTTGTCATTGTACTGCATGTCGTACATCCACACGTGTTTCCTTAAAATGTGTTAAACCTACTTAAATAATTATTCCATGTTGAGATACTCTTGTAGACCAATATTATATTATTAGAGGATGTCATCCTCATTGTTTTCCACCCCTTTGGGTGTTCTAATTGAATACCCCATTTTATGCAATTGTTTAAATGATGCAAGCACCGTCTAAGTGTTTATCTTGACCCTAAAATGGATTTTACTTGTTTAACAAATTAAATAGATTAATTTAAAGGAATTATAATGGGTGTAAAGGCCACATCAAGTGATTCATACTTATATATATGTCATATATGAATTGTGACACCCATGGTTAACTGGGTTAAATATTTATTATTATTATTATTATTATTATGAGTATACCATTTATATTGGATGGTGAAAAATGGTTAAGGTTTTTTTTGAGCATGGAATTTTTCGCTCTCTTATATTGGGTGATGGGAATGATGCCTGACACCGTTATGCTTTTATCTGGGTAATGGTTAGGACATTTCATGTAATTTTGCTTTGGGTGTTGGGAATAATAACTCTCCCCACCATCTTGAGTAATGGGAATGATGTCTCACATTCATTTTAGATTATTGGATTGTACCCTTTGCTGGAGCCTATAGCTTATTAGACTGGTTATGGATTCTTAAGTTACGCCTCAGGTCCATCCAACACCTAGTTTCCAGGTATATGACTATATATATCCTCACGTATATAGTGTATATACATGTAAAAATATTATGTATGATTACTTATATATATATATATATATATATTAATACACATGGTTACTAAGTTCAGACACATGTTGGCCTATGATGAAGCAGGTAGATCCAGCCAGGTGTCATATAGGAACCTGATTCAGCTGGTATTTATTTCTCATAATTTTTTATTATTCATTTAACTACACTTTTATATGTTATATACACCATATAGATTATTTATAGAAACCATTAGTGGTGGCCTTCTGATTTTATCCCGCACCCTACATGGGATGCCTTTAGTACCTAAGTTGCCTCTTGTCTACAGGTGTCGATAAGGGCAAGGTCCCTGTCACAGATGCTTTATTTTCATTAATTATAGCATGGATCATGGGAAAATATGATAAAGTTTATGCTTGTGATGCTAGTGGAGATTCCTTTTGGTCTTTTATAAATTTGTATAGAATTTTTTATATTTCTGCTATCTTGTATTCCCATCTTCTATTTTTTATATCAAAATGACATGACATCATTGTATATGACATAGCCTGTGGATTTTGGTATTTATTCACGTTTCTTAGTTGTGTATGCTTCCACAATTGATTATTATACATGTTATGCTATTCCATATTATATATTATGCTTCTACTATTGTCTATATATTTATTATTACTACTATGACACTCTGATATGAGAGTATAGTCTCTCCACCATACCACCTTGGACCCTAGCTACTAGTCGGCAACCTCTGGCATATGGGAAGGAACTCTTGAGGACATGTGATCCAATATATTGGGGCACTGGTTTAGTGGCTCCCTAGTCGGGATGTTACACTTGATGTGGTTCAAGAAAACCTTGATAAAATTATTAAGGGATATGATGAAATCTATCATGTGTTTTAGGAGAAGATGGTACTGAATGAAGAAAGAATCATACATCCCCTATGATATATGGATAAATACTCAATTGAAAGAATAAATGAGATAAATATGGAGATTGATCATGGTTTAGTGAGGAAGAGTATTAAACTATGTTTGATTCTTCCATTAGAGGAGTTCGAAATACAAAGGTAGGTACTAAGCCTGGCAGAAGCTTGATTTCAGAATATTTGGCCATAAAGAAGTAATTAGAAGTATCTCAAAGAGAGTGGAAATGAATACCTTATTTGTAGAAGATTTATTTGGATGTATATGTAAATCAAATAAATACTTTTTAATTAATTTAACACCATAGGACATGAATCTACCGTTAAGGAATATTTTTATGGAGGATACATTGTTATATTGATTCATGTCATGATAGTATACTAGTAAGAGACTGATGTGGGATAAATTGAAACCATAACTAATTTAGTGGTATCGGAAAGTGATAAATGGAGATCTAATATGGTATTTTAAGTCCTTACAACAGGTAGGGATGGTTGAAAAATACATTAGTGAGTTCAAACAAGTATCCCTATGAATACCAGAATTTTTAGAAATGTTGTTCATGAGTGTGTTCATTGGATACATGTTACCTAAAATAGAGAATAGAGTTTCTAAACATGAACCTAAAAACATACATAATATGGTTTCACTGTCTAGGAAGGTTGAAAAGGAGTATGTTGGAGAATGAGTGTTCATAGGAAGAAGGCTATCCTTCTTCTTGGTGCAATGTGAAATTGGAACTAGGGTACCTTTTGTTCCGCCTAGAAGATTGATAGTTGATATAAATAGGAAGGAAGAAAAAAATAGGTGGGTTGGAGGCATCAATAGGTAAAGTGGAATTAAATATATTTGCTACTGGGAGAGGGAGGAGTAGAAGCACAAGGGGTTATTTTTTTGGTGTGGGAATCCATATAACCCCATGCATCATTGTTCTAATAAGAATTTGAGGTTATATACATGGGAATTTGAGGACTCGATTAGAGTGGATATGGTGGCAGAACCAAGGGATGTGTATAAACATCTAATTATGGTTGGGATAAAGTGGAATTTAGAAGCATGGGCCATGTGAAGGGTGATTTTATTTTATTCACTGGCCATGTTTTAGGAGTGTCAATAGAAGTATTAATATAAAGTGGTGAAAACCAAAAATTTTGTGTCTAAAGCATTAACCAAACTATAAAATGGAGTTAATTCTTCCAATAAGTGATTTTGAACAAGGTAAAAATTTGATATAATAGAGGATAGAGGTGGTACCGATGGAGTACCATCTCATCTTTGAGGATCCCACTGGGATGTCGTCGATCCGCATTACTCATCATAAAATTATGTTGATTGAGTTTGTTTCACCTATTAATATCATATCTTATAATCTAAAACATCACTAAAAATATGAGGTAGATAGCTCAGTTTTATAAATTTTATCTAGAGGAATTATTAGAAAAAGCTACAACTCATATGCTATCCTTATCATCATGGTTAAAAATAATGGTAAATATAGGATGTTTTTAGACTGTAGGGATTTTAATAATCTGATGATCCATGATAGGTATCCCATTATAGTTATTTAGGAATTATTGGATGAGTTACATGGGGTGAAATTTTTCAAAAAACTAGATCTTATATCCAGATCTCATCAAATAAGAATGCAAGAGGAATATGTTGGGAAAAGAACATTTAAGACTCATTAGGGACACTATAAGTAACTCATGATGTTGTTTCATATTATGAATTACCTGAAAACTTTTTACTTCATAATGAATTAGGTTTTTATAATTATATTGTGATGATTTGTCCTAGATTTTTTACGGCATACTAGTCTACAATAGATCATGGTCGAAACATCTCTAACATATGGAAGCTGTATTCGATATATTATTTACAAACTATTTGAAATAAAATAAAAAAAAATCTCATTTTCAAAGAATTCAGTGGAGTATCTTTTACACCTAGAATATAGGGAAGGGGTGACCATGGGCCCGAGTAAAATCATTTGTGTGGTTAGCATGTCATGGTCATCTAATGTCAAGGGGTGAGAGGATCTTTAGTCTTGGCTGGATACTACATGAAATTTATCAGGGGGTTTAGAAAGGTTGTTGATCCTTTGATATATTTAACAAATAAATGTGGTTTTTTTGTAATGACAAGTCATATTGTGTATTCCATGAATTAGAGAGATGCATGGTGAAAACACTACTTTTGGTACATCCTCATTTTTCTAAGCTGTTTATTATTGAGTGTGATGCATTAGGCCAAGGCATAGGATTGGTTCTCTTGTAAGAAAGAATTTTTTTTGATGGGATATTTAATAAAGGATCTAACTTAAACATATCTCTCAAAATTGGTTTGTGAGAAATATATTATGGGTATTGTTCTTTATGTTAATCACTGATGGAATTACCTGTTAGGTAAACACTTTTTGTATATATTGTCTATAAGGATATTATTTATTAAGTTAGATAATTCATATGATGAACCAATGGTTATGGAAAGATAAGCTAATAAGCCTAGATTTGGAATTAGTGTATAAAAAAGGGGGAAATCAGTTTGTTGACTCTTTGTCTAAACTAGTGGAAGAGGCACATACTGGCCATCTAGTAGAAATACATCTTTTTTCTACTCTGTCTAAAACATTTTAGATTGATTTAGGAACAATATTGGAAGAAAATATTTTGTATAGGGACCTTATGGTTCTCATATTTTCCCTTGAGCATCAACTATATTCTCAAACTAGATATTGTGTTTGTGATGGGTAGTTATATTACAAAGGATGGTTGGTTCTATCCAAATAGTCAAGCTTTATATCCAAAATTTTTCATTACTTTAATTCTAGTATAGTTTTTGGAAACTAGGGTTACTTTAAAAAATATAAAAGTCTCACTGATGGGTTATTCATGAAAGGGATGACCTGCGGTGTGTTTAAGTATATCAGACGGTGCAACATTTTTCAACAACATAAGTGACTGACCATGCTGCCCATCGGCTTGCTCTAGCTTCTTCCTATACCAGCTTTGATTTGGGATGAAATATTGATGGATTTTATTTCTGGTATTCCCAAGTCATTAGGCTATGATGTGATACTGGTAGTGGTGGAAAAATTATATAACTATTCCTGTTTTTACTACTATGAAATTCGTACATAGTAAGGGTGGAGGAAGACATTTTTTTCAAGGAAGTGGTCTAGTTACTAAGAATACCTAAGTCTATTCTATGTGAAATGGATCCCTTATTTGTAAAAAACTTTTGGAAGGAAATTTTTCAAATGGATGGAATGGATTTAAAGACGAGTCTAGTTGACCATCCACAGACAGATTACCAAACTGAGATTGTTAAAAAAAATTGGAAACCTACTTACGGTTCTATGTTACAGAGTAGACGGTTTCATGCGCTCAGTGGATACCATGGAAAAAATATTTTTATAATAATGCTACTCATTCCTCTACAAAATCTAAACGTTTTGAAATAGTTTACGGTAGGAATCCACCAAACAATTTGTGCTTTGTGCGGGGGAGACTCATGTTAAATCAGTTGCTGCTAATTTATAGGGTTGGGAAGCTATATTGGTACAGATACAGTAGGATTGACTCTATGATCAATAGTTGATGTAAAATCATCCAATATGAACCAATTATATGTGTGTTTTGAGGTTGGTGAGTAGGTGTATGTTAAGCTGAGATAGAACATTTAGACTTTAATGACAAAGAAGCTTTGTTCGTAGCTTGTTACTTGTTATTATGGCCCTTATGAAATTATAAAACTCTTGGGAGATAAAACATATAGGTTGGATTTACTGAATACTTCCTTCATACATCCTATATTTCATGAGTCTCGGTTTAAATGTGTTTTTAGAAACCACACCATATATACGACCATCCCCAATGTTTTTTTTGGGGGATTGTTAAGCGAGTTACACTAGTGGTGGTTTTGGCTACTAAGTCACAGCTTGGTTAACCTTAGGGGATTTGTCTTATTAATTGTAAAGGCTGGGATATAGAAGATTATACTTTGTAATATTTTTGAGATATCACATAGTAGTTTCTAGATTTTCACCATGAGGACAAGGTTTCTATTGAGGGAGGGACAACTGTAAGTGGTGGAGAAGTATCCTTGGACAGGTCAACTATCATGCATACATACCATAGGATGATTCCTCTATCTAATGTATGAGGAATTTTTTGTTTAGGTTTGAGGAAGGGGATACATGATTGTGAAGGGGACATGTGACTACTTGGTAAGTTAGATCGGTTAGTCCTCCTAAGTCAGTTTGGTTAATCCTTCTACTATATAGCCTATTCATTGGCTTAGAGTGAGGGCATCAGAAAAGATCCCAATAGGATGCACCTTCTGGAGAAGAAGTTAGAGAGAGAGAGGAACTCTCAATTTTTATAGGCACATGGTTAGAATAGGTCTTAAAGGAGGCAATATCCATATAGGATATCTAATAGAAAACCATGGTATTGTTTGTATTTTGTTTTTTCATATGCAAATTGTAGGCAATAAGTAGAATAAGAGTTGACGTTTTATCCTAGAAATACCTCTCAAAATATGTTGTCTAAGAAAAGTTTGTAACCTAATGTGATTTTTAATTGATATATTGGATGGTATCTCATCCTATAATGGGATGAGGTTTTATTACATCTTCCACCACATAACACAACACAAGGAAAGAAATTATATTAAACATGCAGGTTTGGGGACATGACCCCATGACCTCCTCCTCACCCCCCCAATAACCTTACCACCTCAAACCCAAAATTGGGGAATCCTATAATGGGATGAAGACAAATATTATTATTGTTCGACCCATAAAATTATTTTTCCTTGTAGTTTTCATTTAATTTGGGCGAGTCTCGCATATTTTAGAAAGGAAACAGTTATATGGGTTCTCCTAGGTTTTAACATTAAATTAATATCAAAATGAAACATAAAAGTGACATGTATTTTTGTTTATGTAAAAGTTTGGTTGCATGCTTATTTAGGTATAGATGGAATACCCTGATAGCCAAAAGAGATAATAAAAAACTAAATTTTGGGTTTGGTATTCATATAAGTTTCTCTTCAAAAATTTATTATATGATCAATGAATTTATAATGAAAATTTAATAAAATTTATTTATTCACATTATTTCATAAATATTATGAAACTTCTTCAGACACATAATGACACATTCATAATTCTAAAAATAACAAATAAAATGGAATAAAACACAAACTAATAACATGTGTGGGTTGTATACAACTAATAATTTGGATAGTTTGTAGTAAAAAACAGAGTATGAACAATTCACAAAAAAAAAAAAATTTAAAAAATTAACATATTAATTAATGATCTATACTCATATACAAATCTCTCATTACAGTGGTTATCCATTACAACCAGTACTAGTAAATTGAAAGCATTAAACTTGATTTCTTCAACACCAGTTGTGGAGGGAGATACCCATTTAATTAGACAATGGTATCCTTATAGTGTTTATTAATATAAGTTTTAATAGATAGTGGTTCTAGAAAAAAAATTATGTTTATATCATTGACCAAATTAGGAAAAGGATTTAATTCTTCTGGAAACTACGTTTGAACAAAGGGGAAATCTGATACAGTAGTGGATGGAGGTATTGATGGAGTACCATCTCCTCTATAAGAAATCCAGAGAGATGCCACCAATCCACATTACTGATCATGAAATTATTCTAATTGAGTTTTTTTCACCTATTAATATCAGGTTATATAAGTTGGAACATCACCAAAAATATGATGTAGAAATCCATATTGTAGATATTTTGGTCAGAAATTATTCAAAACATAAAAAACATGTATGTTAGCCCTAAAATCATGGTTAAAAATAATGGGGAATGGAGGATGTGAGTGGACTATAGGTCTTTGTATAAGATGATGATCCCTTATAGGTATCCCATTCTAGTTATTTAGAAGTTATTGGAAGAGTTTCATGGGGTAAAATTTTCCACCAAACTAGATCTTATCACTATATTTCATAAAATAATAATTTGAAAGGAAGATGATGAGAAAATAGCATTTAAGACTCGTGAGGGACACTAAGAGAACCTCATTATGTCATTTATGCTTATTAATTCCCTAAAAACGTTTCATTTTATAATTAATCAGGTGTTCATAAGAGTATTGTGATGACTTGCCCTGTTTTTTTATGAAATACGGGTCTAGAATAGCTCTTGGTCAAAATATATCCAGTATATGGAAGCAATATTTGATATGTTTTTTACAAACTAGTTTAAAATAATAACAAAAATTTCCCCTTTTCACAAGATTTGATAGAGTATCTTGGAAACCTAGTGTCGAGTAAAGGGGTGACCATAGACCCTAGTAAAATCAGTTGTGTAGTTAGCTGGTCGTGGTCATCCAACGTCAAGAGAGTGCGAGGATTTTTATCCTTGATTAGATACTAAATGAAATTTATCCAGGGGTATGGAAATGTTATTAAACCTTTGAAATAATTAACAGAGAAAGGTGGTTTTTTTGGATTGATAAGGCGGATTGGGAATTCTAGGAATTATAGAGTTTCCTGGTGACAACATCGCTGCTGGTACTTTCTAATTTTTCTAAGATGTTTTTTATTGAGTGTGGCTCATCAGGACAAGGCATATGAGTAGTTCTCAGGTATGAAAGTAAAACGATAGCATATTTAAGAAAGGATCTAGCTGGAACAGATCTCTCTAAATTAGTTTATGAGAAAGATATTAGGGATCTTATTCTAACTATTAATCACTGGTGGTATTACCTGTTAGGTAAACACATTTTATATATATTGAATATAAGTCTCTTAAGCATTTATTAAGTCATGGAATGAATACAATGAACCAACAGTAATATCAATCTAAGATAATGGGATTATATTTTTAACTAGTGTATAAACCAAGGAGGAAAAATCAAGCTGCTAACTCTGTCTAGACTGGTGTAAGAGGGACATGTTGTCTATCTAGAAGAAATCCATCTATGTTCTATTATGTCTAAATTGTTATAGATGAATTTAGAAATAGTTTTGGAAGAACAATATTTGGATGGTGACCCAAAGGGTCTCATGGATGCCCTTGACCATCGACAAGTTTCTCATCCAAGATATTTTGTTTTCAAGGGTATATTATATTATAAAGGATAGTTAGTTTTTTCTAAAATATCAAGCTTTATAACCAAACTTTTGCATTACTTTCATTCTGTGGATATGTTTGGACACTTGGGTTACCTTAAAATATATAAAAGGATCATCGGCGGGTTTTTCAATAAAGGGATAACTCATGGTGTGTTTAATTATTTCTAGTAGTGTCACATTTATTGATGGGAGAAGTATCAAACCATGATTACCAACAAGTTACTCCAGTCACTTCTTATACTAAATTTGGTTTAGAAGGAAATATTGATGGATTTTATTTTGGTTTTCCTAAGTTGTTGGCATGTGATATGGAACTCGTAATGGTGGACATATTATCTAAGTATGTCCATTTTTTACTACTATGAAATTTGTACATATAAAGGGTAGTGGTAGAAATTATTGTCAAGGAAGTGGTCAGGTTAAATGGAATACCCAAGTCTATTTTAAGTGACAGGGATCCCTTGTTTATTAGAAAATTTTGGAAGTAACTTTTTCATATGGAATGAATGGTTTTAAAGATGAGTTTAGCCTATCATCCATAGAAAGATAACCAAACCAATATTTTTAACAAATGTTTGGAAACCTACTTATGGTGATATGATATGGATAATCCAGCTTCTTAGGCTTGGTGGATTCCATGGGAAGAATATTATTACAATACTGCAACTCATTCTTATACTAAATTTAAAACACTAGAAGTAGCTTACAATAGGAATCCACTAAAGATTTTGCACATTTTACGGGGGGAGACTCATGTTGACTCTATTTCCACTACTTTGGAGGGTTGGGATGCTATGCTGGTTCATTTTTAGTGGAATTTATTCCTTTCTCAACATTTTATGGTGAAATTTTCTAATAAATACTGATAATATGTGTGTTTTGAGTTTTGTGAGAAGGTGTATGTTAATCTAAGACCAAACATTCAGGATTCAAAGACTAACATGATTTTTTGAAACTAGCTACTCGTAATTATGAACCTTATGAAATTATTGAAGGGTTGGGAGCTGTGGAATATATTCTGAATCTACCAAATACTTCTTTCATACATCCTTTATTTCATGCTTCTCAGTTAAAATGTGTGTTTAGAAACCACCCCGTACAGGAAACCATCCCCAATGTTTTTTTTGAGGGGTTTATTAGGAGAGATGCAACAATGGTGGTTTTGGATACTATGTTATATATTTTTTAAACTCAATGACTATGTCTTATCAAGTGGAAGGGATTGGATACTGAAGATTCTACTTAGGAAGATTTTATAGATATCATGGATCACTTTTTCGGATTTCTACCTTGAGGATAAGGTTGATTTTGAGGGAGGGACAATTGTTAGTGGTGGGGTGGTCTCCCTGGATAGGCCATCCTATCATGCATACAAACCATAGGAGGAGGCCTCCATCTAATACCTAAGGAATCTTTGGTTTGGGTCTCAGGAAGGTAGAAAATTCTTGGGAAGGGGACATATGACTACTTGGTAAGTCAGTTTGATTAAGCCTCCTAAGTCAGTTTGGTTAATCCTCTTACAATATAGCCTACTTAGTGTGAGGGAATCAGTCAAGATCTAGGTAGGATGCACCTGCTGGAGTGAGATTTATATAGAGAGGTTCTCTTGGTTTTTACAAGTGTATTTCTAAAAGAGGTCTTCAAGGAGGTGGTCTATCCCTAGAGGATCTCCAACAGAAAACCTCGATATCCTCTCTATTTTGTTTTTTCGTAAGGGAATTGTAGAGATCAAGTAGAATAGAAGATGATGTTATATCCTAGTAATACCTCTCAAAATACACTATGTGATGGAAGTGCCTAACAAAATGTGATTTTTAATTGAGATGTTGGGTGGTATCTCAACCTATAATGGGATGAAGTTCAATTGCATCTATTGTTGCAGAACATAATACAAGGAATTAAATTATAGTAAACACATAGGTTTGAGGACTTGACCCTGAAACCTTCCCCTCAACCCCTCCCAAACCCTTAACAACCCACCACCATTGGTGGGGAATCCTATAATGGGATGAAGACAAATATTATTATTTTTTCCCCATAAAAATGTTGTCCTTGTAGTTTTCAATTAATTTGGGCAAGTCTCGTATGTTTTAGAAAGGAAAAAATTATATGGGTTATCCTTTGTTTTAAAGTTAAATTAATATCAAAAGAAAACATAAAATGTGTCATGTATTTTTGTTTATGTAACAGTTTGGTTTCATGCTTATTTAGGTACATATGGTGTGCCATGATAAGAAAAATAGATACCAAAAAATTAAATTTTGGGTGTGGTATCCATACAAGTTTCTCTACATAAATTTATTATATGATAAATGAATTTATAATGAATATTCATTCGTAATTATTTAGTTTGAATATTTCATAAATATTATGAAACTAATTATTACACATGATGACACATTTAAAATCAAAAAATTAACAAATAAAATGGAAAAAACACAAACTAATAACATGCATGGAGTGTATACAACTAATAATTTGGATAGTGTGTAGGAAAAATACGAGTATGAAAAATTAAAAAAAATGAATTTAACAAATGAACATATTAATGAATGATCCACACTCATATAAAATATCTCATTGTAATGTTTATCCACTGCAACCAGTTCTGGTGACTTGGAAGCACTGAACTTGATTTCTTCCACATTGGTTGTGGAAAACGGTTCCCATTTAATTAGAAAATGTCATCCTTGGGTAGATCATTAAGGCCAACCAGCTAGATCCTTCTCATTTTATTTTATTTTCAATAATGCATAACATCAATCAACTAAATACACTATGTTTCAATTTTTAAAGCATAATAGAAAACAAAAAATTACTAACCATTCTAAATCTCAGAATATGAGTCGCTCAACTTCCTTTTTGTTGCTTCCATTATCGTTTCAATTGAACTTGAATATTCCTCAAATTTTGTGACTGGGGTTCTTGGGATGCTACAAATTTGTTTCTTAATCTTCCCTCCATCGTTTATTTTTGGTACATTGGTTGGTTTTCTCTATTATTTTAACACTACCATCCAAGAGGCTCTCAATGTTCTTCACTCTTTTCTAATCCTGTGAGTTTGAGTTGGATTTTATTGCATAATATTTCTACCACACTTGTTCAACACTTTTGCTAATTTCAATAATTTTTTTTATTGAGTTGGCTTTTATTCTCATTGAGATTTATTTCAACACCATAATTTTCCTTTACTGCCATGATTTCTTCTCTTTCAGTGTTTGGATGGGGAAAAGCAACAAATTTGGAACAATGTTGACACTTCAGAAGATAAAAACCAAAATCTTCTAGGTGTATTTATTGTTCTTAGGACATGCCATAGGAAATATCATGTGGGAAATAGTGGGTTTAGTCAAGTATACCTTGGTTTTGAGGTTTTATAATTTGATGGGCATGAGGCCATATGTTGAGGATTGGGTATTTTTGATATGTGATATTGTTGAGGGTTGTTGGTATGGTGTGGATGGTGTTGACTATTGGATTTGGTGTCCTAGAACCAACTATTTGTTCTTTTATTACATGAATATTTAATTTATTTAAATATTAAACATCTTATTACATATTTTTCATTATTCTCCATGACTATAACGTAATAATTTCTTAGAGTATTTGTCACCTTAATAAGGTCATAGCATTTCCCCGCTATGATGAGAACCTTGAAGTGCTATGAAAATATTATTAAATATTGTTTTGAGATTGGATGACATACTATGATGGGACACATAGTATACAGACCATCATGTGCGAGTACTCGTAAGCAGATGAGACGTCTTCTCATGAAATTCGCACTTGGTAATCTCCAAGATGGGAGATTATGAGAACAAACCGCCAGTATGAATTCTGAATGTTTTTTGTCATTGGATATTCTAATCTGTGAGTGTGTGTAATGGTCCTTATAATTTAATATTACCATTAATACATGTCACGACTCGCGCACTTTGATTTACTGACGAAAACCTTCACGCCATATATTGGCGGGAAGTAGGGTGTGTTGGGTACGTCACGAATGACATGTTATTAATGGATAATTCGAGGAATGATTTATCCCTTCCATTTATGGAAATTGATTCTCACCCCATTGATTAAAATAGAATCATCACCCTAAATTCCATTGTCATGGTGTAATGACGAGTTTATTTCAGGTAGTCAAAGAATGACGTATCAAGCATATAGGTTGATGACACTATCATGAAACCTTCTTGATGAGATATTGTGACAAAGGGATTATATTACACAGTGAGTGTTTGTATGTTGATGTCGTTGTGGCGACTTTAAGTTCTTTCACTTGGGTTCCTTGACCAGTTGCTATACAGTAATCTTAGACTTTGGGCAAACCCACCTAATGCCAACAAGAAAGAATCCTAGAGGGTCACAAACTAAGTATTTATGGTGGTCTCGATTAAATTCTATTTTAATTTAATTAATGGAATAAATATTATTCTCAAGACCATGGAATAATTTTATTCATGTTAAAATGATTTCATAAATTAAATAAATATTTATACACCGGATTGTGAATAAAATATATTTATTTATTTTATTTAAAATTTAATAAATATTTATTTACTAGTTTGTAAATAAATATATTTATTTAAGAGAATAAATTTTTTTATTTAGGTGTTTAATAAATGGAAGAGGAGTTCAAAGAGACCAAAATTGTGTCTGTTGATAAATTAAATATTTACAAGTTGGTAAATAATCTTTATCCATTTTGCACAAGAAGTGATAATAATATTATTATAATTATGTGGCATGGGATTTCATTTATGGTTCCATTTAGTGCAAGTTGGGGCACCACAAATAATGGTGTTGTTATTGTTATTATGTGGCATGGGTTTTCTCTAATACTTATAATTGTATTTAATTGTTGTTTCTCAATTAAATATTGTAACTGAAACCCCATGTCGATTAATAAGAAGGCACATCTATTGTGCCAAACCCTGTTGAATTCATAATTGTTGATTCAAAAAATTTCTATCTCAGCTCCTGTCCTCTCTCCCTCTTAAGAATGATAGAATTTCTTCCAGACCAAAGAACGGGTGATCAAGAACGATTGACACAAGACATTCGCTTCACTACGCTAGCACCCATAGAATTAGTGGTGTTGTTCGAAGACCATAGGATCACGTGTTGATCACTGTTAGAGGTATTCTACTTTGGATCCTTCTGAGCACAATGAAGACAATCTGGAAGGGTTATTCTAGAAAATCAACGATCATTAACATAGAAAGTACCAAAGACCCAGGTATTTAATTTATTCTGAAATTAATAATTTAATTATAAACATGATGTGCAAGATCTTCTTTCTCATATCTTGTACTTTTCTTATCTTTTTCTAAATATTTTATTTTAATCTGTGGATACTGGCGTTCATAGTCGTATTGATCTCAGAATGGTCATCGATTACAGAAAAAGCAATGTTAGGCCCTCCCAACCGCCATGCTTTCGCTGCGTCCGAATCCTTCAAGTGGTATCAGAGCGGTCACATCATTGTTTATAATTATTTAAATAATTCATTAAGAATTTATGCTTTAATAATTTAGTTTTTTAGTTCAAAGTTAATTGTTCTTATAATCTGAATTTTGAGATCTGTTCCTACTCTTTCGTTTCTCAAAAATATAACAGAAATGTTTAATTTTTGGATTAAAATTAAAACATAGATCACATTAGGAGTCACCGGTGATTCTGTCCAGTTGACATGACTGAACACACCATGTATTCGGAGTTACACACTATGTACTCTGCCACACATGCTATGTATTCCATATTACACACCGTGTAGTTGTGTTCGGCGCATCGGGAGTAATTCGGTAATTAATCAAGTCATGTGCTTTTATTACACACAGTGTAGTTAATTCTTACACTGCGTGTTGACCGGGATAGATAGGCACATAGTTACTGAATTACACAATGTGTGGCCCACTAGACATGGCATGTAGTACCTTCGGGTCATGGGCCAAACCTTGTATCCCTTACACGACTAAGCGACTGGTAACTGTGTAACCCGAAGACAATACGACGTGTGGCCCACTGAAATCACTATGTACTCTAAGATTTATGAAGTACACTTCACACACCAAGTCCTTAGGCATGTACTTCGAATAAGATGGTGAAGGTTGTAAACGTCAGGTAGTCAAAACTAAATGTTGTGTACTTTACTAAATTACACAAAATAAAAAAGTTCATGTTTGTGCAATGTTCAGAACTACATATCATGTATAAATTGTATTACAGGTTGTTAATTTGTGCATTGAATTGTAATACGTTTCTGAAAAATCATGTTATTTGTGTAATCATCCTTGAGTTACATGTTTTGATAGTACGTATAAATCATGTATGCCATATGTCACAAGAGTAAAACAGTATGCGAATATAATACAAGTTGGGTAGATTATAATGGGTGTTCACTATGTTACCTTCAAGGTACATTTATGTACAAGGTTAATTTTAATTGAATTTATTTTGTCTAAAATTAAATGGATGATAATCTCAAGGAAATTTAGAAAAGGATTAAGATAAAATAATTTATTAGTTAGAGATAATAATTAATCAATTCGTGCGTGATTTGTCTTAATAATAATGATTAAATAATTGAATTCTAGTTTTATTAAATGTGTAATTCATTTCATATATGTGGATGATCGTGAGCTAGACCAGACCTTTGTATGTGATTGTTTTACTTTTAATTTATTTTAAATTTTTGGTATGTGTGACATCTCTCCTCGTTAATTTGTAAATCATGTGTTCCCCTGGATTCTTTTATGTAGACCCCCTTTTTACCCCTCACATGTGTGTGATAAAAAATGAATATGTCATGGATAGAGCTCCCAAGATTGTGGAGGCGGTTCAAGTTGGAGCTGAGGTGGAACCAATCCAAGGAGATACAAAGGTGGATAGGTGGAAAGCTGTAAACACAAGCATTGGATTGGTTCAAGGTTTTTCTCCCCTAGGTCAGGGTTAATTTATCAACCTCTTAATAAAATAACCATTAAAAAAGCTCATGATCATGCCCTTTATTTTATTTATGTCAGTTGAATGGTTTTTCATTATGGATGTATTATAGCGACTACATAATTAATGAATTAACAGGCATGAAAGATGGAACTAAAATAAACCTGGATTATGCATAAATATTATCAATACATGTTTAATCACTTAAGTAAGTTCCAATTAATATTAACAAGCATGTGATAAAGATAATAATCAATTTACACATAAGAGATAAAAAATCCCTCAATAAAATATTAAGTCAGACCAAGCCTTCCTCTACTTGATTAAGGGAAAGACTCAATAAAACTACGTGTTTGACAAACCCTTATTGGGACACTTAATTTTATACATGAATCTTTTATGAAATTTTTAGGTTGAATTAACCATTTTACATCAATAGGAGTAGCCATTGATAAACATGGTGTAAATTTTGAGGAATGTGTTGAGAAAATCCAAGTCAAGATTTCAAGATTAGGGAGTCCACTCAACGGATCAAGGAGTTGCAAGACCATAGTTGGCAAAGACCTACCTACCTAAATACCTTCAAATATCTTCACCAACCCTTGTTGGGGTTGTACGAAGGGGAATATGGATCCTTTCCACTATAATTTCTAAGCAACTAGACATCCTTAGTTCAATGGTGAGGGTTATTGGGACATGATAAAATAGTGGGAGACTTAATAAAATCAATTTATTATTTCCCAAAAAATTGTAACCAATAATGTACTAATAATCCACTCTTTCAATTGTAGAAAAAAAGTTACAAGCTCATCAACCACACTATACCTATGATCAATATAAGATAAGGAAAACATTCTCACAGGTAGTAACATCCTGGAATGGTTTAGACGTCTTCTAGTTATTCTACGCCATGAATGGAAATCTTCATGTTTGAGCCCTCTTTACCTGAACCACCTACCCAAGACACGAGTGAGGAAGTGTTCCTAGACTATGAGAAACAAATGAATTATGCGGTTGGCATTCAATGTTTGATGTTATCATCAATCTCTAGTGAACTCATGAAGTCTCACGAAAACATGGATGTCTATAGCATGCTTGAGCACCTCTACGGTCTTTACAAGGAGAGAGCTAGACATGAACAGTTTGAGATCTTCAAGGCACAATTTCATAGTATTCTTAGAGAGGGTTCCACATATGGGCCTCGCCCAGTCATGATCATTGGAAAAATTGAGTGCCTATAAGTTCTTGGGTTTAAACTCCCTAAAGAACTAGGCACCGATGTCATTCTTTCATCACTCCCTACAAGCTTCTTCAGTTTTGTTGTGAATTTCAATATGAAAAACATTGAGAAATCTCTACCAGATATTTTTATCCTCCTTTTCCAAGTTGATAAAGACATGAAGCATGAAAAAAATTATGTAATTATGGTGAATAAGAAAAAAGGTAAGGTGAATATCTTTAAGCCCAACACTTCTTCATGCCCTTCCAAGAAAAGAAAGATCAAGGGGGGATGGGAACATGAAGCTGTTTGTTTCGCATGTGGCAAGAAGGGTCAATGGAAGAAAAATTGTACCCAACTAAAGAAGTAAAGGGAATCTTTAGGTTAATTTGTTATCGAGTGCAATTTATCTATTTCTACAAACTGGGTATTAGATACAGCCTGTGGTTATCACATATGTATCCAAATACACAAACCATGTAGATTTAATAAAATTGATCGAGGGGAGGTAGATCTACGAGCATCCAATGGAGATAGACTAGCTTTTATAGCTGTCAGGGACTACCACCTGACATTTCCAATTGGGATGATCTTGGTATTGAACGTTTGTTATTATGTGCCTTTTGTAACAAAAAATATTATTTCTATATCCCGAATATATACAGAAGGATTTATTTTCAAGTTCAGAAATGTGTGTTTCTTATTTTATAAAGATAGCATTTTTTTGTAAGGCACATTTATATAACTGTATTTACATGTTGGATTACACAAACCAAGTAATGAAAATCGATAACAAAGATACTTCACATGACTCATACCTCACCGAAATTTGGCATCACCAACTAGATCATCTAAATGAGAAATGCTTGACAAAGTTACATCAAGATGGATTTTTAGATTCTTTAAAATTAGAACCACTTGATATATGTCACACATGTTTACAAGGCAAAATAACCAAAGACTGATTTAGTGGGAAAGGTTAAAGGGCCAAAGAGCTTCTTGAATTGGTTCATACCGATGTTTGTGGAACATTTATAGTTAATGCATGGGGTGGGTAGTCATACGTCATAACTTTTACTGATTATTTTAGTAGATATGGATATATCTACTTAATGAGGTAAAAGTCATATTATTTTTATAAGTTCAAGGAATACAAGAATAAATTTGAGAACCATCTTGGTAAGAAGTTTAAGAAAATCTACTCCGACTGAGGAAGAGAATATCTTAATCAAGACTTCATTGATTACTTATGGGTGTTTGGGATCCAATCCCAACTCACTCCTTATTACACGCCCCAGTGAAATTGTTTAAGAAAAAGGAGGAACCACACCTTGTTGGATATGGTGAGACCAATGATGAGTAATGCAATCTTCCATTATCCTTTTGAGGATATTCATCACAAACACCAGTACACATACTAAACCAAGTAGTAACTAAATTGATAAATGGTATTCCATATGAGATTCGGAGTGGATGAAAAGTCATGTTATTGAATTTACATGTGTTGGGAGGCAAAGCATTTTTTAAGGCATCTTCAGGTAAAAAACTTGCACCCCAAGGCACAAAGTGTACCATTATAGGATACCCCAAGGAAACAAGGAGATATTACCTATAAAACCCCTCAGAAAAAATATTATAGTGAAAAGACCCGCCATATTTTTTGAGAGGGATTACATCTCCAAAAGAGATAGTGGGAGTGAGATAGACTTAGTGCAAGTCAGGGCTCAAGGCACACAAGAGTTGGTACATGAGTGGATTCCACAAAGCCCCATGGAAGTATAATATGTTCCAAAGACACAAGAAATGAGTAAGAGTGCATGAGAGGTTAGATAAAAGGAACGATAAGGTTTTCTAGTTACCAAGTATGGTGACACATTATTGTTTGATAATAATGATCATATAACGTACAAGGAAGCAGTAAGTGGCACAGATGTTGCCATGTGGTAAGAATCCATGAATTCTGAAATGGATTCCATGTACCAAAACTAAGTCTGTATTTTGGTATATCCTCCGGTAGATATAAATCCTGTTGGTTGAAAATGAGTATTCAATGAGAAACTGGGTATAGAAGGAAAATTTAGTGCCTATAAAGCATGACTTGTTGCAAAAGCATTTAAATAGTGTGAAGGAATTGACTACAACAAAAACTTTTCACCAGTTACAATGCTAAAATCCATCAGAATTCTACTGGTCATTACAGCTTACCATGACTATGAGATTTGACAAATGGATGTCAAAATAGACTTCCTTAATGAGAACCTTCTGGAAGATTTCTACATGACACAACCTAAAGGGTTTGAGACTCCAAAGGATAAAAATAAGATGTGAAAGTTTCAAAAATCCATCAATGGATTAAATCAAGAATCCATGTCATGGAACATTCATTTTGATGAAGCCATAATGAAATTTGGTTTTATATAGAATTAATGTGAGGTTTTTTTTACAAACGGTTTAGTGGGAGTTCAGTCACTTTCCTAATAGTATATGTTGATGACATATTACTTATTGGAAACAAGATACCAGTATTACAATCTGTTATGGAATGGTTAAAAAAATGCTTCTCCATGAAGGACTTGGGTGAGGCAACATATAATCTTGGGATTAAGATCCATCGTGATAGATCTAAGATATTTTTGGTTCTAAGTCAAAGTACATACATTGACAAGATATTAAAGAGATTCTCTATGGAACAATCCAAGAGGGGATTGTTGTCAGCATCACATGGCATTTATATTTCCATGAAAATGTGTCCTCAGGTGCAAGTGAAAATAAAGAGAATGGAAAGGAATCCATGCACATTAGTGGTTGGGTCATTCATGTATGACATGCTATGTACTAGGATAGATGTTTCCTATTCATTAAGTGTGGTATACAGATATCAAGCTGACCCAGGTGAATTCCACTGGATGGCAGTCAAGACTATCCTTAAGTATCTCAAGCACATACTATGGAAGTATCATCTCTTGAGGTACTTTTATCAGAGAGGTGAATTTGCAGTGAGTAGTATTTCCACAGAAGAAAATGTGGATAACCCCTTAATTAAACCCTTGACTCAGCAGAAACATGATCATCATGTGAGGTCTAGCAGACTAAAAGTCATAGGCAGTTGGCTCTAGTCCAAGTGGGAGTTTGTTTGAGTTGGTGTCCTAGAACCAACAATTTGTAATTTGATTACATGAATATTTAATGTACTTAAATATTAAACATATTATTACATATTGTTCATTGTTCTATATGACTATAATGTAATAATGTCCTAGAGTATTTGTCACATTAATAAGTTCATAACAATTCCCCGCTATGATGATAACCTTAAAGTGCTATGACAATATTCTTAAATATAGTTCTATTTTTGGATGACATATTATGATGGGACACATAGTATACAGACCCTCAGGTGTGAGTACTCGTAATAGGATGATGCTTCTTTTCATGAAGTTCGTACTTAGTAATCTCCAATATGGGAGATTATGAGAACATACCCTCCAGTAAGAATTCCTCATGTTTTTGTGTCATCAGATATTCTTATCTATGAGCATGTGTGATGATTATTAGACTTTAATATTATCATTAATACATGTCACGACTCGAGCACTTTGATTTACTAACGAAAACCTTCACGCCATATGTTGGCGGGAAGTAGGGTGCGTTGGGTGCGTCATGAATGACATGTTATTAATGGATAAGTTGAGGAAGCATCTTTCCTTTCCATTTATGGAAGTTGATATCTCAACCCTTTTATTTAAATAAAACCATCTCCTTAAATTCCATGGTCATGGTGTAATAATGAGTTTATTTCAGGTAGTCAAAGAATGATGTATCCAACATATAGGTTGATAACACTGTCATGAAACCTTCTTGATGAGATATTATGACAAAGGGATTATATTACATATTGAGCGTTCGTCTGTGGATGTCATCGTTGCGACTTTAAGTTATTTCTCTTGCATGCCTTGACCCGTTTCTAGATAGAAATCTTGGACGTTAGGCAAGATATGACTAATTCCATCGAGAAGGAATATTAGAGGGTCACACACTAAGTGTTTCTAGTGGTCTTGATTAAATTATATTTTAATTTAATTAATGGAATAAATATTATTATCAAGACCGAGGATTAATTTTATTCAAGTTAAAATGGTCACATAAATTAAATAAATATTTATTCACTGGATTGTGAATAAAATATATTTATTTATTTTATTGAACATTTAATAAATATTTATTTACTAGTTTGTAAATAAAAATATTTCATTAAGATAATAAAATATTTTATTTAGGTGTTCAATAAATGGAACAGGAGTTTGAATGGACCAAGACTGTGTCTGCTGATAAATTAATTATTTACAAGTCGATAAAAAATGTTTATCGAGTTGGTGCAAGAAATAATAATAATACTATTATCATTATGTGACACCGGATTTCATTTATGGTTCCATTTTGCGCAAGTTGGCTCACCACAAATAATGGCGTTGTTATTGTTATTATGTGGCAAGATTTTTCTCTAATAGTTATAATGGAATTTAATTATTGTTTCACAATTAAATATTGTAACTGAAACTCCATGTCGATTAATAGGCAGGTACGTCTATTGTTCCAAACCCTAACGAATTGAGAATTGTTGAGCCAAAAATTTTCTCTCTCAAATAATCTCCTCTCTACCTCTCAAGAATGAGAGAATTTCTTCAAGATCGAAGAATGAGCGATCAAGAACGATCGATGCAAAACATTCGCTTCGCCGCACTAGCACCCGAAGAGTGAGTGGAGTTGTTTAGAAACCATTGGAGCACATATGAATCACCGCTATAGGGATTCTTGTTTGGATCCTCACGAGCACAACAAAAACAATATGGAAGGGTCATTTCAGATGATCAACGATCATCAATGTAGAAATTACCAAAAACCCAAGTATTTAATTTCTTCAGAAATTAATAAATTAATTATAAACATGATGTGCAAGATCCTCTCTCTCAAATTTGGCCCTTTTCTTCTCTTTGTCTAAATCTATTATTTTAATCCATGTATACTGGCATTTATCGTCGTATTAATCCCAGATTAGTCATTGATTACGACAAAAGAAAACTTGGCCCCCCCTAACCGCCATGATTTCACTACGTCTGGATCCTTCATTGACCATTCTGGTGGGTGGCGACAAAGGTTCATCGATGGTGTGTCCTAGGATGTTAGTGATTCCTTCTCATCGTGGTTAGTCGATGGGTTCTATGGGGTCTTTGGGGTTATGTGCACATAGTGAATGGCCTATGAGGTGGTTTGGTCTACCTGTTGTGGGTTGTGGCCTCTGTAGATTAAGAGGCATAGGTGGATGGTGTTGAGCATCAGTATAGATAAGGTTCACACTACAGTGGTCATAGTTAGTGATGATAGAGATCATCGAATGGGTGGGTGTTTCCCACCATGTGGAGAGATATATTAGAATGATATTGAAGAGAGAAATGTGGGCATGTCGTTGGGGTGTCAAGGTGTACTTGTGATGGTTAGGCTGGTTATGGAAGTTGTATAACCCTGAGGGACATGGGTTCGAGTGGAAGGCTAAGGTGCTTCTGGTGTAACAAACCATGGATGTATCAGTTCACTCCAGTATTGTAAAAAGTAGGTAAAGACTTGTCATGGACTTATGAGTATGGGTGTAGTAGGTGTTGTAATTAATTATTGATGAATTTTTATTTCATTTTTTTCATACACCGGTATATGTATTGATTCTAAATAATGATACTATTGGTAGTGTCTTATTGAGTTAATACTCACCTTGCAAGGGACATGTGGTTCTTCTTTTTTGGACTGATAGTTCTTTTTGGTTGTTTTTTACCTGTACATATATCATCGGCCCACAGGAGATATGGTTTACTCTTGTGTGGGTGCATAACATGGTAAATGTTTTTCAAAATGGAAGTATGTATATTTGGGTTATTATTGATTTATATTCTATTAGATTCAGATATATTGAGTTGATATTATTATTAATTATCACCAAGGGATATATTATTTCAATTATCACCACATAGAATCTCGTTGTTAGTTAGAAGCCTATAGCGTAAGGGGAGGCACACCTAAGGTCACATAGTGTACCAACAGTCTGGACACTGGTCGAGTGGTCTGGGGTGATGGGGTGTTACAACTGGAAGGATACCCCCTCCCCCGGGAGGTTTCCACGTGTGAGTGGGAAGGAGGGAGGAGGAATCCCCTCTTATTCCATTTAACCAATAATAATAATAATAATGGAAATGATAATGATGATGATGATATGCAATATTAATAAACTTCTTTTTAATGACCACCAAAACCTCAAAACCTTATCCCAAAAACCAAATAATAAATTTAAACTCCTCATGATGCCCCAAATTAACAAAATTATTAAATTAATAAGAATGATTATGTCTACTCATAGAATATCAAACAAGGTCATCAATTAATTTCATCATGTTTTCTCAAGTATGTTGCAAACAAGGGGGATTCAAATTTCATTATTTCTTGTCTGTTTTGAAAAAACAGTACATATGCAGGTACGATAATAATTTTGGAATTTTGATTACATTTTTCAAGAGTAGATGTATTTAAATGATAATTTTAAAATGAAATTATCATATTTTTGGAAAAAAAACAATGGTTTTAGTAACACTATCCAATGTGTTAGTTGTGGGGAGGTCTCCCTAGATAAGCCATATATCTTACATACATACCAAGGAGGAGGTATTTGTCTAAGTGGTTTGGGTCTGGGGAAGGGATCATGTGATTGGGATGGGAAATGTGACTACTTAGAATGCCAGTTTAGTTTAGCCATCTACTATATAGCCTATTCGTTGGGTTAGAGTGAGGTCATCAGGCAAGATCCTAGTAGGACGCACCTGCTGGAGCAGGAGCAGGAGTGAGAGAGATAGGCGCTCTCAGTTTCTACAGGAGCTCCAACAACAAACCTCGATATCATATGTATTTTGTTTTGGTGTAGGGGAATTGTAGGAAGCAATTAGAATAGGAGAGGTATTCATGGAGGTTCTCTCTCCCTGGAGGAGCTTCAATAGCAAACCTCGATATCCTATGTATTTTTTTTGGTGTAGGGGAATTGAAGGAAGCAAGTAGAATAGGAGAGGTATTCAAGGAGGTTCTCTCCCCATAGAGGAGCTCCAACAGAAAACTTGGATATCCTCTGTATTTTGTTTTGGTGTAGGGGAATTGTAGGCATCAAGTAAAACAGAAGATGGAATTCCATACTAATAATACATCTCTAAATAAATCATTTGAGGGAAGTGCCTAATAGTTTGCTGTTATCATTTAGAGGATTTATATGTCATGGAAGGCTGGTTGATCATAGAGGAAAACAAGATCAGTGGGATAGCATGGGCCATGGTCTTAATTTTGGAGCTGGCCGAACACAATAGAGGATGATATTGTTTTAAAGTGAACTCAAGGTCGAATTACATAAGTTGTTTGGTTAACGTGGAGTGTGGATGTACGAAAACTTTTTTTCTATTTAGATTAATATGGGAATGGAAGGTAAGGTAGAAACAGTAGAGAAACATTAGCGGAAAGAATGGACGCTTGAGGTGGTTTAAAAGAACCCTGAGAAAATGCTTAAGGGATAGGTGGAATGCCAGTCGTGTTTCAGTAGAAGATGAGTCTGAATGAAGAAAGAATCATGAATCCCCTATGAGATATATAGGAACACTCGGTTTAAATAATGAAGGATATGGAGATGCATATTGATCAAGTTTTGGTGAGGTGAGGCAAGGAAAATGTGGTCAGATCCATAATTAGGTGATTTAGAAATAAAGAAGTCAGTACTATGTCTGGCAGAATCTTGACTTCAAAATATATGGCCATGAATAAGGTCTTATAAGTATCTCAAAGAGAGTGTAAATTCTTACCTTCTCCGGAGAAGATCGACCATTAACGAAGATTGGAATGGAGGATACAACATTATATTGGTTCCTGTCAAGGTAGTATACTGGTCTAGGACTGAAATGGGAGCAATTAAAACCAACACTAATGGATCGGTATAGGAAAATGAAAGAGGAATATCTGATACTATATTTTAAGTGCTTCCGCTGGACAAGGATGGTTGAAAAATACATTATTGATTTCAAACAAATAGACCTGTGAATACCATAATTTTAAGAAATATGGTTCATGAGTTTTTTCATGGGAGGATTGTTACTTGAAATAGAGAATAGAGTCTCTATGCATGGACCTACAAACATGCATAAGATGATAAAAATGGCTAGGAAAGTTTAATGGGAGTTGGTTGGAGAAGGAGTGTTCAAAGGAAGGTGATTTTTCTTCCTGGTGCAATGCGGAACTAGACCTAGGGTACCTGCTGTTCCACCTAGTAGGCCAGTAGTTGAAAAAAATAAGAAAGAAGAATAAAACATTCGGGTCAAAATCATCGAAAGGTGGAGTGGAATTAAATCTATTAGCCTCCAGGAGAGGGAGGAGCAGAATCATAATGGGTCGTTTTTCTGGTGTGTCCATCCATATAACCCCATGCATCATTGTCCCAATAAGAATTTGAGGTTGTTGACATGGGAAATAGAGGACTCGGCCAGAGTGGAGGTGGTGGCGGAACCAAGGGAAGTGGATGAATAATTGATTAAGGTTGGAGAGAAACTGTGTAATTGTTTGAGTTGGTGTCTTGAGAACCCACTATTTATACATTGATTACATGAATGTGCACTTATTATATATTGTTCATTGTTATGCATGAAAATAATATAGTAATGTCTTGGAATACTGGTTTCATTAATAACATCATGGAAGATCCCTTCTATGATGAGAACCTTGAAATGATATAATATTATTCTTAAATAAAGTTCTACGGTTAGATGACATACTATGATATGACACATATCATACAGACCGTCATGTGTGAGTACTCATAAGAAAACGAGACTCTTATGAGAACAGACCCGCCAGTAGTAATTCCGCATGTCTTGGTGTCATAGTACATTGCTATCTACGAGTGTGTGTAAGGTTCCTTAGACTGTAAGATTATAATTAACTCATGTCATGACTTGCGCACTGAGATTTGCTGAAGAAAACTGTCGCGAAGTCAATTGGCGGGAAGTAGGGTACGTTGGGTGCGTCATGAATGAAATGTTGTTAATGTATAAGTCGAGGAAGGATTTGTTCCTTCCATATTTATGGAAGTAGATATCTTGGGACCTTTGATTGAAATAGAACTGTCGCCCAAATTCCATGTCCATGGTGTCATGATGAGTTTATTTCTTGAAGTCAAAGAATGATGGATCAAGCATATAGGTTTATAACACTGCAATGAAACCTACTTGATGAGATATTGAGATAAAGGGATTAAATTACATGTTAAGCATTCGTATGAGGTGACACGTCAATGCGGTGTCAACTTCTTTCTCTTGGGTGCCTTGACCCATTGCTAGATAGTAATCTTGGACTTTAGGCAAGACCGCCTAATGCCAATGAGAAAGAGGCCGAGAGGGTCACACACTAAGTGTATCCTAGTATCTCAAGTAGAATTAAGATTATTCCCATATGTGGTTTAATAATTATTCAAGGAATCATAAATCGTTTTAATGTTGGAGGAAGAATAAAATGAAAACAAGATATACATGTCGTGTACATTGAATGTACACGCCATGTAGTTTTCATTTTGGAAAGGAAATGAAAAACGAGTAAATGCTGTGTATTAATAATTACATGCCATGTAGTATTTCCAGTTGGGATTTTGAGGAAATAATATCGTTTTATTAAATGATATTTATTATAATCAGCATGGGAACATGTCAAGGAATTAATGATTCAACATGGGGGTTTTCAATAAGAGTTAATGAAATAAATAAAATGAATAACACGTTTATTTATTGTCATAACTCTATAACCTCAAACCCGATTATAAATATCCTCACAACACCAACACTTTTCCCTAATCATTGTGTACAACAATTCTGGAGAATTATATCATGGCTGAAAGAACTGTTTTCTCCAAGAACGCTCTCAAGATAGAGAGAGATCCTCCTCCATCGGATCAAGGTGATATGAGGCGGACAACACAAGCAAAGGCTTCTCCATGCTATCACCCGAAGATTCCTTTGGAAATGTCCAGAGATACGTGGTGCACGTGTGGATCACCACTAGAGGAATTCAACACTTAGCTTCTACGACACAATGACGAATCACATCAAAATGTGATCAGAAATATCAATGAAGAAAGAACGCCATAAAAGGTACTTATTTTCAATTAATTAAATTAATTATAATCAACCTTTGATGGTCCTCCTTTGTTGTTCTGGGACTATTCTTCTTCTTTGTATATTTCTGTGATTCGATATGTGGAGTCTGGAGTTTATCATCGTATTCATCCTAGATTGGTCATTGCTAATGAAAAAAAAACAAGTGGGCACATCCACCCACAAGCTTCCGATGCACTCGGGACCTTAAAGTGGTATCCGAGTGAGCACAATTTTGATTATAGTTATATAATTTTCATTGATAATTTATGCATTTATATTTGATTCAATTCAAGATAAATCGTTCTTTAAAACTGAATGAACAAGATCTGTTCTTCCTTCTTCGTTTCTCGATTCACATCACAGAAACAACTTTTAATTTTAATTTTAATTTTGATTAAAATAAAAATGAGGAACTCATCCGGGGGAGCCGCTCATTCTATCTGTACAACACAAGAATGCACGACGTGCAGTGAAATCTACATACCGTGTACTTTGGTTCAACGAACCGGTACTGATCCACTAAACCATGCCATGTGAATTAAGAATACCTAAGTTTTTTAATACACCGTGTTGACTAGAATTGAAAAGCACGTGGAAACCGGAATACATGGCGTTTATGTTGAATCAACACGCCGTGTAGTCCGATCCGGCCCAGGTGAAACTGTGTACAAGGAGAAGTCGTGTAACCGTGTACATGGGATTTCCAGGATGGTAACCGCGTAACATGGAAGTACACGCTGTGTTAGATTAATCTACACACCATGTACTCAAAAATTTCCAAAGTACAGAAAACACACCAAATCCCCCGACATGTACTTTGGCTAAAGGGTGAAAACAAATACAAGTCGTGTAATATAGTCTACATGCTATTTACTTTACATAAATGGAATTTCACCAGGTTTCCTCCAAAGTAAAAAGATTCGTACAAGGAATATGGATGAGAAGAATCTCAAGGAAATTTATAAAGGAATTTAAGATAAAGAATTGATTAATTATAAGATCATAATTAATTGAATTCAAGCACGACTTATCTTGAATAAAATAACTATTAAATGAATCTGAATACTAAATATGTTTAAATTTCATTGCATACTATGGATGATCATGAGCTAGACCAAATACACTTTTTGTGTGTATGGGTTCATTTAAATTTATTTAATTTAAATTTTTTGGCCTGTGAGCCTTCTTCTAATAAAATATAGGGCATGCATTCCCATGGTTTCTTTAATGTAAACCCCATGTAATGGAGGATCTCTCAAGCCAGAGGATGCGGTTCAAAATCCGAAGTTGAGGTGAAACCAACCCAAAAAGATACAAAGGAGGACAGGTGGGAGCTACAAAACATGAACCATTGGGTTCAAGGTGTTTTTCCTTAGGTCAGGGTTTTCTTATCAAAACCGCTAAATAAGCTAACCAATAGATACTCATGATCATGCCATCTTATTTTAATTCTGTCTGATTGCATGGTTTATTTATTATGTAGGTTTTTTTGTGATCACATAATTAATAAACAAGCATGCAAAGATGGAATAAAATAAAAACCGGACTATGAGTAAACATTATCAGAACATGGTTAATCACTTAAGCAAGCATCACTTAATATTAACAAGCATGTGATAATGAAAAACTATGCATACTAGATTAAAATCCCTCAAATACCATATTAAGTCAGACCAAGCCTTTCGTTACTTGATTAAGGGAAAGACTCAATAAAACAATGTGTTTGGCCAACCCTTGTTGGGACACTTACTTTTATAGAGAAAGCTCTTATGAAAGTTTCAGGTTGACTTAAACATTTTACATCAAGAGGATTATCCCTTGCTAGACTTGTTGTAAAATGGAGGCTAGTGTTGAGGAAATTCAAGTTAGGATTTTAGGATTGGGGAGTCCACTCAATAGATCAAGGAACTGTAAGTTCACAGTTGGCAAAGACCTACCTACCTAAATACCTTTAAATAGCTTAACCAAAACTTATTGGGGTTATGCAAAGGGAAATATGGATCCTTTCCACTTGAATGTCAAAGCAACTAGGCATTCCATGTTCAATGGTGGGGGCCATTGGGACATGATAAAATATTGGGAGAATTAATAAATTCATTTATTATTTTTCATAAAATGTAATCAAAATGTACTGATAAGTCTTCTCTTTTAATTTTGTATAATTAATATGACAAACTCGTCAACCACATTTTCTCTACAATCAATTCTGGATAAAGATAATATCTTCACCGATAGTAACTTTCAGGAATGGCTTTGGTGCCTTCGGGTTATCCCACGCCATGAAGGAAAGTTTTACGAGATAGAGTCCCCACTTCCTGATTCACTTTCCCAAGGGGTGAGTGATAAAGATTTTCTAGTCTATGATCAACATTTGAACGATTCACTCGACATTTAATGTTTGATGTTGTCATCAATGTCTAGTGATCTCATGAAGTCTCATGAAGACATGGATACCTATAGCATACTCAAGTACCTCCATGGTCTATACCAGGAAAGAGAAAGACAAGAATGGTTTGAGATATCTAAGGCTCTATTTTAGAGCAAGCTTGGAGAGGGTGCCTCAGCTAGGCCTCATGTAGTCAATATCATTGGCTAAATTGAGTGCTTTGAGGTTCTAGGGTTTAAACTCCCTGAAAAACTGGGTACCGATCTCATTATTGCATCACTTCCCCATAGCTTCTCTAACTTTGTTGTAAATTTCAACATTAACAACATTGAGAAGTCTCTATCTGATCTTCTTATCCTCATTCTCCAAGTGGACAATGATATGAAGCATAAAAATCCTTTTGTACTTATGGTGAATAAAAGGAAAGGGAAGGCGAAGATATTTAATCCCAAAGCATCCTCAAGGCCTTCCAAGAAAAGGAAGATCAAAGCGAAGGCAAGAGAATAGTAGGATTTTTGTTTCACATGTGGTAAGAAGGGCCACTGGAAGAAAAACTGCACCCATCCAAGGAAGTAAGGGGAAGCTTCAGGTGAATTTGTTATGGAATGCAATCTATCTATTTCTAAAAATTGGGTATTAGATACTGCTTGTAGTGCTCACATCTATATCCAAATACAGGAACCATGTAGATTCAGAACAATTGACTGAGGTGAGGTGGATCTACGAGCAGCCAACAAATCCAAACTTGCTGTTATAGCTGTCGGAGACTACCACCTCACATTGCCTACTAGGATGGTCTTGGTATTAAAAGGATGTTATTATGTACCCTCTGTAACCAAAAATATTATTTCAGTATCCAGATTAGATACTAATGGATTCATCTTCACGTTTGGAAATGAATATTTCTACTTTTATAAAGATAGCATTTGTTTTGGTAGGAAACATTTAATAACCACCTTTATGTGTTAGAATACACAAACCAAGTAATGAAAATTGATGAAAAAGTTAATTCACATGACTCATACCACACCCAACTTTGGCATCACCGCCTCGGTCATGTCAATGAGAAACATTTGACAAAAATTACATCAAGATGGGTATTTAGATTCTTTCAAACTAAAACCACTTGGTGTATTTCATGTGTGTCTACAAGGAAAAATGAACAAATCCCCATTTAGTGGAAAAGGTGAAAGGGCTAAAGATATTATATAATTAGTTCACACAGATGTGTGTGGACCATTTCTAGTTGAAGAAAGGGGTGGGTTATTTTGCTTCATAACTTTTACTGTTGATTTTAGTATATATGGATATGTTTACTTAATGAGGTATAAGTCAGAATCTTTTGATCGGTTCAAAGAATAGAAGAATGAAGTTGAGAACCAGCTTGGTAAGAAGATTAAGAAACTCCGCTCAGACAGAGGAGGAAAATATCTTAATAAGGACTTCATTGATTTCTTATGGGTGTTTGGGATTCTATCTCAACTCACTCCTCCTTACACGCCTTAGTGGGATGGTGTAATTGAAAGGAGGAACCGCACCTTGTTGGACATGGTGAGATCAATGATGATTCATGCAAGTTTTCCATTATCCTTTTGGGGATATTCATTACAAACAGAAGCACACATACTAAACCAAGTACCAACTAAATCGATAAATGTTATTCCATAAGAGTTATGGATTGGATGCAAATCCATGTTATCAAATTTACATGTGTGGGGTAGCGAAACATTTATTAAGGCCTCATCAGGTAACAAACTTTCACCCCAAGGCACAAAGTGTACCTTTATAGGATATCCCAAGGAAACAAGGGGATATTACCTATACAACCTCTCAGATAAAAAGGTTACAGTGGCAAGACACACCATATTCCTTGAGAGGGAGCACATCTCCAAAATAGATAGTGGGAGTGAGATATACTTTGATGAAGTCGAGGCTCAAGATACACAGGAGTTGGTATAAGAATAGATTCCACAAAGCCTCGTGGAAGAAAAATCTGTTCCAGAGACACAAGAACTACGTAAGGGCATGATAGAGGTGAGATAACTAGAACAATATGGTTTTTTTGTCACCAAGGATGGTCACTCATTATTGGTTGAAAATGATGACCCTCTTACCGACAAGGAAGTAGTTGAAGGCACATATGTTTCCAAGTGGCAAGAAGCCAAGAATTATGAAATAGATTCCATGTACCAAAACCATGTCTGTATTTTGGTAGATCCACCAACTGATGTAAAGCCTGTTGGTAATAAATGGGTATTCCAGAAGAAAGTGGGCATGGAGGGACAAGTCAGCACCTATAAGGCACGATTGGTTGCTAAAGGTTTTATACAGCATCAAGGAATTGACTATGATGAAAACTTTTCACCAGCTGCGATGCTGAAATCCATCAGAATCCTATTGGTCATTGTCTCTTACCATGACTATGATATTTGGAAAATGGATGTCAAAACAGCATTACGTAATAGGAACCTCTAGGAAGATGTCTATATGACCCAACCTAAAGGGTTTGTGACTCCAAAGGATACCAACAAGGTATGCATGTTTCAGAAATCCATTTATGGAATAAAGAAAGCATCATGGTCATGGAAGATTCATTTTGATGAAGCTGTAACAGAATTTGGATTTGTTAAGAATGAATGTGATCCCTGTGTCTACAAAATGTTTAGAGGAGGTGCAATAATTTTCTTAATAGTATATGTTGATGACATATTACTAATTGTAAATGAAGTACTTGCCTTACAGTCAGTTAAGGCATGGTTGGATAAATGCTTCTCTATGAAATACTTGGGGGAGGCATCATATATTATTGGGATCAAGATCCATCGTGACAGGTCCAAGAGAATGTTGGGCCTGAGTCAAAGTACATACATTGACAAGATACTGAAGAGATTTAGTATGGAACAATCCAAGAGGGGATTTTTTCTAGTGTCACATGGCATTCATCTTTCCAAGAAAATGTGTCCTCAGAAACATGAGGAAAGAATGAAAATTTAAAGGATCCCTTACGCATCCGTGATTAGGTCAGTCATGTATGTTATGCTATGTACAAGGCTAGATGTTCCTTATGCATTAAGTGTGGTAGGAAGATATCAAGCTGATCCAGGAGACTGTTATTGGATGGTAGTCAAGACTATCCTTAAGTATCTGAGGCGTACTAAGGATATGTTCCTGGTTTATAGAGGAGATTAGGAACTAGTCATCAGAGGACATGTAGATGCTAGTTTCCAGACTGATCAAGATGATATGAAGTCACGGACTAGGTACATCTTCAGTTTGAATAGAGTTACAGTGAGCTGGAAGAGCTCAATGCAAGGTGTGGTCGTAGATTCTACAGCAGAGTCTGAGTATTTAACAGTTTATGAGGTAGTTAAAGAAGAAGTATGGATGCGAAGCTTCATCCAAGAGCTATATGTAGTACCTAGCAGTAAAGATCCTATCACACTCTATTGTGACAATACTGCAGCGGTGGCACTTGCAAAAGATCCAAGGTCACATCAGTGGAAAAAGCACATACTTCGGAAGAACCATCTCTTGAGGGATTTTTCTTAGAGAGGTGAAGTTACAGTGAGCAGTATTTCCACGGAAGACAATATGGAATACCCCTTGAATAAAGCTTTGACTCAGCAGAAACATGATCATCATGTGAGGTCTAGCGGACTAAAAGTCATAGGTAGTTCACTCTAGTCTAAGTGAGAGTTTGTTAGAGTTGGTGTCCTGAGAACCAACTGTTTATATTTTGATTACATGAATGTACACATATTATATATTGTTCATTGTTCTGCATGACTATAATATAATAATGTCCTGGAATATTTTTTTCATTAATAAGGTCATGGAAGATCCCCGCTAAGATGAGAACCATGAAATGCTATAACAATATTCTTAAACAAAGTTCTGTAGTTGGATGACATACTATGATAGGACACATAGTATACAGACCATGATGTGCAAGTACTCGTAAGAAGACGAGACTCTCTCTCATGGAGTTCGCACTTGGTAATCTCCAAAATGGGAGATTATGATAACAGACCCGCCAGTAGTAATTCCACATGTCTTGGTGTCATGGGATATTTCAATCTACGAGTGTGTGTAATGGTCCTTAGACTGGAATATTATCATTAACTCATGTCATGGCTCATGCACATAGATTTTCTGACAAAAACTGTCACGAAGACAGTTGGCGGGAAGTAGGGTACGTTGGGTGCGTCACGAATGACATGTTGTTAATGGATAAGTCAAGGAAGGATTTGTCCCTTATATATTTATGGAAGTAGATATCTTGGGCCCTTTGATTGAAATAGAACTGTCACCCAAATTCCATTGTCATGGTGTAACAACGAGTTTATTTATGTAAGTCAAAGAATGACAGATCGTGCATATAGGTTTATGACACTACCATTAAACCTACTTGATGAGATATTGAGATAAAGGGATTAAATTACACATTAATCATTTGTTTGAGGTGACACATCAATGTGGCATCAAATTATTTCTCTTGGGTGCCTTGACCCATTGCTAGAGAGTAATCTTGGACTTTAGGCAAGCCCACCTAATGCCAATGAGAAAGAGTCCTAGAGGATCACACACTAAGTGTATCCAGGTATCTCAAGTAGAATAAATATTATTCTCGTATGTGGTTTAATAATTATTCAAGGAATCCTAAATCGTTTTAATGTTTTTGGAAGAATAAAATGAAAAAAAGATATACACATCGTGTACATTTAATGTACATGCCGTGTAGTTTTCATTTTGGAAAGGAAATGAAAAATGAGTATGTGCCATGTATTAATGATTACACGCCATGTAGTTTTTCCAGTTGGGATTTTGAGGAAATAATAATGTTTTATTAAATTATAATTATTATAATTAGTGTGGGAACATGTCAAGGAATTAATGATTTGACATGGGGGTTTTAAATAAGAGTTAATGAAAAAAATAAAACGCGTAACACGTTTATGTATTGTCAAATCTATATAACCTCAAAACTGATTATAAATATCCTCACAATCCCAACACTTTTCCCTAATCGTTGTACACAACAATTATGGATAATTTTATTAAGGCTGAATGAACTATTTTCTCCAAGAACGCTCTCAAGATCGAGAGAGATACTCCTCCATCAGATCGAGGTTATCTAAGGCGGACAACATAAGCAAAGGCTTCTCAATGCGAGCACCTGGAGATTACTTTGGCGATGTACAGAGATACGTGGTGCACATCTAGATCACCACTAGAGGAAGTATACACATGGATTCTATGACGCAATGATGAATCACATTGGAATGTGATCAAAAATATCAATGAAGAAAGAACACCATAAAAGGTACTTCTTGTAAATTAATTAAATTAATTTTAATCAACCTGTAATGATCCTCATTTGTGGTTCTGGGACTATTCTTCTTCTTTGTCTATTTCTTTGAATTGATCCATGGAGTCTGGAATTTATCGTCGTATTTATCCCAAATTGATCATTACTAATGGTAAAAAACCAGGTGGGCACATCCACCCACGAGCTTCCGTTATGCCCAGGACCTTCAGTAACGTCCCGATTTCGGAAGCCACCCAATTGCGCCCTGTACCCAGTTTGTCACATGGACTCAAGAGAATTTCCCTGAATTCCAGAGGCTACCGACTAGAATTGAGGGCCTTGGGTGTGATAGTGGGGAAACTATGCCCTTATTGGCAGAGTAACACAGCGGAAGTAAATGAATAGCAATAACAGAAGCAGTATAAAAGAAAAACAATAGTAAACAACAGAAGACTGATAAGAAACAACTGAGCACATATATAAATTATGCATGATACATATGTCTAGGAAAACAGCCAAACAAACCACAATGTTGGAATACAACAGTACTAAAGTAAAGTACTCAAGAAAATAGGTAAACAACTTCTTAGCATTGCAAGTATCATCTTGGTCTCATGCTCTCCATCTCCACAGCAATCAAGTACCTGAACTAGAAGGGTGCTTACCCTTATATATACCTAGAGAAATATAATATGTTTGGGCCCAAAATAATGACCCAAACAGGGTGTGAGACTAAATCCTAGTAGGAAACCACCCGAAGATCTGTTCATAATAGTCAATGAATATATATGGAAGGTAATAAACAAAGATGCGGTAAACAATGAAGTACTCAGCAGTAAACAATTCCACACATCAAATAAGCAGATAATCACATGGTTAACCCTCTGGGAAGCACACATAGCCTATCCCCTCTGGTTCAGTTATAAGAATATACGGTGACTCTCTAAGGAAGCTCACACATTCAATTTCCCTTATAGTCAAATGATTAAATACTCTCTGAGGAAGCTCACATGGTCAATTCCCCTTATAGTCAAATAGTAATTAGAGACTTTCTGAGGAAGCTCACTCAGTCAATTCCCCTTATAGACCAAAAGTAATTAGATACTCTATGTGGAAGCTCACTCGGTCAATTCCCCTTATATCCCAAAAGTAATTAGATACTCTCTGAGGAAGCTCACTTGGTCAATTCCCCTTATATCCCAAAAGTAATTTGAGACTCTCTGAGGAAGATCACTTGGTAAATTCCCCTTATAGCTCAAAAGTAATTCAAGACTCTGTAAGGAAGCTCACTCGGTCAATTACCCATATAGCTCAAAAGTAATTCAAGACTCTCTAAGGAAGCTCACTTGGTCAATTCCCCTTATAGTCTACTACACCAGGTTCTCATGGCCCTGTGAAAGTCAAGTAAGCATATAAATGCAATACGACCAAAGTAAACCTCCAGAACTACTTGGATAAACAGTCTACAACACATCAAGAATTTTAGATAATGGTAATCACTCCATCCTACAGTACTAGGCATGGGAAAAACATCAAGGAAGCCTAAAAATCTAAACAAGACCAAATGGTTGTAAACAGAACATGTATGGAAAACACTTTAAAAGCATAGCAATCAACCCTATTCACGTTCAATTAACCTCTTCCCAAGCATACAAACATGGCAGGAAATTAGTAGGGTTAAAACAGTAAACACGCAATACCCCGTTCAAGGGTATTGGTCAAAATTTCACATATAACTCAAATAATTTCAACAGAAAGACACAAACTACCTACCTCAGTGTTGGGAGATCAATATACTTGAGTCTCAGGGCTTGAATCACTTTAAAATGTCAAAGATCTACAAAAACGTCTATACTGTTCAACGGAGGATAACTTGAAAAGGAGGAGGAATCAGGAAATTAAGCTCAATAAGAAGGGAGAGCTTACCGAGGTGATCCCAATGCAATCGATGACAGTCGATTCAGAGATCAGATGCTCGGTCGGGGGCTCGAAGGAAGATTGCGGTCGTACGAGAGCTCTCAGATGAACTAGGTCGAGAAGAAGGCCTTTCTGGCGATTAGACGCGACCCCGGTACGTTTAATGAAAAAAAATACATTGTGTGTACTTTTTAAGTACACGACCTATTCTTCAAGTTTCCATACTCCTCTTTAAGCGGCCTCCAGTTCACCCCGACAAGGCCGTGTGTAAGTTCGCTACACGGCCAGCACGCGGCAACCCGTGGTAACCAAGTACATGGCATGTACTCAAAAAGTACATGGCGTGTACATAGAAAATTTCTAGAAACTCCTCTTTTCCCTCAAAAACACCCGAAAAAGAAAAACATACCTGAAAAGAAGATTCGGGTTCTAAGAAACTTCCCCCCTTAAAGAAATTCGTCTCCAAATTTCCCTAGAAATGCGGCGTAGAAGAAGAAACCCCAAACAGCTTTGGCCACTACAATCATACATCAACCTTCCTCTCCCATGTCTCTTTCTATACTCACCCTTTCTGCCATAGAACTCATACCAGAGGAACAGACCATCCCTGGAGAACTTTCATACATTTATCAACAATCCAGATAGGATACTCCTTGAATGATGCATCCACCTCTAACATGACTTTCTCAGGTTGGAAAGCATGAGATGGGTCTGAGAAGTAACATCGAAGCTCAGAAACATGGAAGACGTCATGCATAGCCCGGTACCTATGAGGTAACTGCAACTGATAGGCAACCGTACCAACTCTCTCCAACACCTCAAATGGCCTAACGTACCACGAGGAAAGCTTACCCCGTCTCCTAATTGTCTTTTGTCTCGACCTCGGTGTGACACATAGGAAAACCTGATCCCCGACCTCAAACTCCAAAGGTCATCTCTAATGATTAGCATAAGACTTATGTCGAGACTGTGTAGTAGCCATCCTTTTCCGATTCAACTCTATCTACTCTGTAGTCTCCAGAACAAGATGAGGTCCCAGCAAAGCAGCCTCTCCTACCTCTAGCCAACATAAGGGTGATCAGAAAGGCCTACCATACAAGGTCAAATAAGGTTCCATCTGAATAGTTTCTGGAAAACTATTGTTTTGGGAAAACTCAACAATAGGTATGTGTTTCTCCCAATAACCTCCAAAATCTAGGATGCATGCTTGGAGTATGTCCTCAAGCACCTGAATCGTACGCTTGGACTAGCCATCTCTCTGGGGGTGGTAAGATGTACTCAAAAGTACATGTGTGCCCAAGGCCTTTTGAAGACCCTTCCAGACCCAATAAGTAAAACGTTCATCCCTATCAGAAACAATGGAGTGTGGAACCCCATTTAGACGTACAATCTCTCAGATGTACAACCATCCCAAATCATCAACACTGAAGGCCTCCTTGATTGGAAAGAAGTGTGCAACATTTGTGAGTCTTTCAATGACAACCCAAACATTATAATTACCTAGAGGTGACCATGGAAACCCTGTCATGAAATCCATCATGACATCATTCCACTTCCACTCGAGAATGGGTAACTACTACAAAAGACCTGTTGGTCATTGATGCTCTGCCTTCACCTACTGACTGGTGGAAAACCTCATGAAGAAACCTAAAACATCTCTCTTCATACCTGACCACCAATACTGATGGTGTAGATCACGATACATCCTGGTGACACCAGGATAAACTGCCCAAACTGAGGAATGAAAGTCTTGCATCAGCTCCTCGCGTATATCTGTTGGCACCCATACGCACCCCTAAAAATGTAAGATATCATCCTCACCTACTTTCCATCTAGGAATAGGGTTCTCTACTAACACACTTTCCTATAGGACGAGGCCTTCTGAATTTGATAGTTTCCTCATCCTCACTTGATCAAGAAAAGTAGAGGTAACAGCTACAGATGAAACAAACATCTGCCCCTATCTATCGTGCACCTCCAAATGCATCTCAGAGAATAGATCCATAAGATTCCACTCACTAATGACCTCCTAAACTACCTGTAACTATGTCCTCTTGCTCAATGCATCAGCGACTGCATTGCCTTTCCCCGGCGTATAGGCAAGCTCAAAGTCAAAGGACTGAAGGTACTCAACCCACCTTCGTGGTCTCAAATTCAGATCACGCTGAGTGAAGATGTACTTGAGACTTTTCTGGTCAGTGAAAACCAAAAAAATCTCTCCCAAAAGATAATGTCTCTAACAGTGTAAAGCATGAACAATAGCAGCCAACTTTAGATCATGCGTCGAGTAATTCCTCTCATGCGGCCGCAACTGCCGAGACACATACACGACGACTCCTTCTCTCTGCATAAGCATAGCTCCCAGCCCAATACCTGAAGAATCACAGTACACAGTATAGCTCTTTCTTGGCTCTAGAAATACTAGTATTGGTGTTGAAGTCAACCACACTTTCATCTTCTGAAAGGCTGAATCACAAGAATCTAACCACAAGAACTTTGCACCCTTCTTAGTTAGACCCATCTGTGGTGTTGCTAAGACCAAAAAGTCCTATATGAAATGTCTGTAGTATCCAGCCTGCCCTAAAAAACTTCGTACCTCAAAGACGATCTTTAGCTACTACCAGGAAACTACTGCCCTAAATTTCTCTGGGTCTACTGATACTCTAGTCTATGGGATGACATGACCCAAGAAATGAATCTGATCCATCCAAAAGTGGCATTTTGAGAGATTAACATATAAATTATGTTCTATCCATGTACTCAGAATGATCTCAAGATGTGAGGCATGGTCGTGTAGAGTGTGATAGTATACCATGATATCATCCATGAAGACCACCATGAAAGAATCCAAGTATGGATGGAACAATCGGTTTATTAGTGCCATGAAAACTGCAGACGTGTTCGTGAGACCGAACGACATAAACATATACTCGTATAGACCATACCTAATCTGAAAGGCTGTAAGAGGTATATCTGATGGTATAACATGAAACTGATGATAACCGGATCTCAAGTCAATCTTTGAGAACACCTGGGATCCTTGAATTTTATCAAAGAGATCATCAATCCTCGGCAAGGGATATCGGTTCTTGACCGTCAACTGGTTCAAATTTCGATAATCTACACAAATTCTGTGGGAACCGTCTGCCTTATTCACAAAGAGGACAGGCGAACCCCACAGAGAAGTACTGGGTCAGATGAAACCCTTTGCCTGTAAATCTTCCAATTGCTTCTCGAGCTCCTGTAACTCTGGTGTAGCCATCCTATAAGGAGGAATGGACACCGGTGCTGCTCCTGGCACATGCTCAATTGAAAAGTCTACCTCACACTCTGGAGGAAAACCTAAAAATTCCTCTGGAAAGAAATCTCTGAACCGATCCACCACAGGAGTAAATTCTAACTGTGATGTCCCCTGGTCATCTAGATATAGACTAGCAATCTGGGCTGTAACTCCTCCCAACCCATGATGCTCGATTCCTACTCTTCTCGCCTGGACATCCTATTCACCCTTATAAAGAAAAGATCCACCCTTTGGTGATGTGAAACTCACCCTACGTCGATAACAGTTGATGACTTTCTAGAAGGGAACTAGACAGTCCATCCTGAGAATGACAGCATAGCCGGTCATCACTATGACATAGAGGTCCCCTAAAAAGTGACACCCACCAACCTCTAGAGGGCACTCCCTGCACTGACGTACACTCGCCATTCTAGTCCCCAACGAAGTATGTAGTTTCATGATATTGGTAGAAGAAAATATATAGATCCCAAGGCTCTCCATAATAGCAAAAGATATAAATCTATGGGAATCCCCTGTATCAAAAAGAGAAGAATCTAAAATTGAGGCTACTAAGATCATACCTCGCACTGTAGAGGGTTTGGGATCCTCCTCCTGCTGGGTCTGCTCCACTACAAAAGTCTGGCCTACACCACGGTCCTACGACCCTGCATGACCACTCTGAGCTGATCCACCATGTTGTCGTTGAAAGACTGGTGACTGGCTATCGTGACCACAACCTCCACCTCGGCCTGAACAGCTGGAAGAACTGCAGTTCCTAGACTGGTGAGAAACTGGGAGTGCTTCTCCAGAATGCGGAGTCATAGAAGAACCTCTGTCACTAGCTACTGGTGAGAAAATCGGAAAAAAACGCTGAATATAGTCCATCTTGCCGCAAGATCGGCACTCCACCGGGTCTCTCGGGAAACATGGCCTTGTATGCCCGCTCTTCCCGCACTAGTAGCACACCACCTGGATACTAGAAGATGCATATCATCTACTCTGATCTCCTCGTGCAGTCTCCCTATGGTGCTTCCTACTATCGACCAAAGAAGCACTAACCCTGGATGCTGAACCGCCCTGGACCATAGCTCTAGAATCCCTCAGATTGCACATCGTGATCAGTGCCTGGTTGACTATAGAGGATGTCAAAGTCAACCTGAATATGTTCACCTAGGATCAGATGTCATGCTTGAGACAATACTCGAAATTTCATGTCAGGAACAACTCATCACCTCCTGAAACAGGTGTGAAACACTTCATCTCTGTGAAGCGAGAGGAATACTCCATAATAGAAAGAGTAACCTGCTCCAGACACATGAACTCTCAGGCTCGATCGGCCCTTAAGGTCTCTAGGTCGAAGTAATCATAAAAGATGCACTGAAACTCATCCCAAGACATATTCTACTAGTGTCCTGCCTGTGAGATCACATCCCACCACCTCTTGGCGGAGTCTCGAAGCATGTAGGTAGAAAGAATCGCCCTCCTCTCTAGAGGTTTCCCTAGATGCTCGAAGATCGTCAGCGTGGCTTCTAGCCATGACTCTACACCTTGGGGTCCTCCATCCCTTGTGAAAGTGGTAGGATGCTGTTGCCGAAAGACCCGCATCAATTCTACCATCGACAGGGCAGGAGGTGGCGCTCCCTGAAAGGTCTGCATCATCCTTATAAAGTCATCTCTGAACTATACATCTGCACCAGTGTCAGGTATAACAGATGGTGCCAAGACTAGAACAACTGGTGGATCTGCTGGAAGTCCCTGATCACCCATGTCTGGTGTCTAATCACCTCCTTGTGATTGGCGTACAACTGGAGGACGTCTCGGTGGCATGACTCTGCAAGGTCAAGTGCACACCTTAGATCAAGATTAACAGGGACTGAAACTTAGAAGTGTAAGAAGGGAACAAGATAATTAAAGACTTTAAGTTTGAAAAAACATGACTACACGACGTGTATAAAACCTACACAATGTGTTCGCTTAAGCCTTTAACATGGGCGTGTACTCCTGCCACCACTGGTCGTGTAACACCCCAAACACACAGCGTGTTTCCCAAACACACGGCGTGTGCTTGACTTCCCTTCCCCTGCCCGAGTCCTTCTACATGGTTAAGCCACATGGTTCTCCTAGAACAAGACTACACGAAGTGTTCAAGATAGACACAGTGTGTACAAGACGAGCTTCACCGACTCGTGTTCTTAGAGACACGGTCAGGAACACGACTCACACTACACGGCGTGTTCCACATGGACACAGTGAGTATAAGAAAATACTCCACCGACCTATGTTTGTTAGCTACACAGCTGGATGGAAGGGTTACACAACATGGCATGTCCATACGGACACGGCATGTATCAAGAAGACTCAACCAACCCGTGTTAGTGACACGACCGATTACATGGTTCTATAGCACGGTGTGTACATCTGGTATATGACGTGTCCCACCAAAGAATTCTAAACCCCATGTCCCTGCCCACACAGTTTGAGACACGGTTAGAGACTATACGACGTGTACATACAGTACACAGCGTGTACTCATGAAAAATAGTTTCTTCCCAAACAGAAGAACACATGGCATTTATTTAACATTACACTCCGTGTATTCTGGGTTTTTTCGGACAGTAAGCCTCAGAAACTACTCTGGAACCCATAAAACACTGAAACAAACATTAAAAGTGTCAAATTTCAATCCGCCAGGGCCCATACTCCCCGCAAATCAATGTTTGGCATTTTATACATGTTATAAACAAGGAAAACAAGCCAATGATCCACCAAAATCTAGTCCATGAGGGCCCATAACACCTCAATGGCCAAAGTTTGGCATTCATCCAAACAAAACCTTACACAAAAAATATTCTGTCACACAACAGGTATTCTATCAAAGCATCTATCACAACAACATGCATATCTTAGCACAACATCTATCACAACAACATTCAATGGATAATGCACCCTAAATGGCATGGCAAGAATGCATGACATGTGATTTCTAGCAAGTGTCAATATGATGCATGAGATTGAATACCCTCATCTCATCGGGTTATAACAGAAATAGAACCCCAATAATGTCAATAGTAAAAGAACAAAGTATGTAAATCACTCAAGGTGAAATCAAATCAACTATAAAATTGCAAAACCAGAAAAATTGCAATAACGAGGTAGATTGTCTTTTCTCTGTACATGAGTTAGCTACTCCCGGGCACAGCCTATTACCAAGTACCTATTTCATCCTATCCCTGGCTATAGGCACCAAACAGTAAGTCAAGAAGAAAATAATTCCTCTAATACAACATTGTAATGTCCCAGTTCTTAAAGCCACCCAGAGGCGCCCTGTACCCGGTTGGTCACATGGCCTCAAGCGCATTTCTGTGAATGTCATAGGTTGTCGAATAGTAGTAAGGGCCTTGTGTGTGATAGTGGGGAAACTATTCCCTCATTGGTAGAGTAACACAGTGACTAAAATGAATAGAAATAACAGAAGTAGTATAAAATCCAAACAACAGTAACCAGCAGAAGACTGATAAGAAACAACTGGGCACATATATAAATGATGCATGATACATATGTCTAGGAAAAAAATCCAAAAAAACCACAATGATGGAATACAACAGTACTAAACCAAGTACTCAAGAAAATAGGTAAAAAACTTCTCAGTATCGCAAGCCTCATCTTGTTCCCATGCTATCCAGCTCCACATCAATCAAGTACCTGAAGTAGAAGGGCGATTTCCCTTATCTATACCTATAGCAATATAATCTGTTTAGGCCCAAAAGCATGACCTAAACAGGGTGTGAGACTAAATCCCAGTAGGAAACCTCCCAATGATCTGGGCCTAACAGTCAGTGAATATATATGGAAGGTAATAAACAATGATGCAGTAAACAATGAGGTACTCAGCAGTAAAAAATTCCACACATCAAATAAGCTGCTAATCACGTGGTTAACCCTCTGGGAAGCACACACGGCCTAACCCTTCTGGTTCAGTTATAAAAATATACAGAGACTCTCTGAGAAGCTCACACGGTCAATTCCCCTTATAGTCAAATGATTAACGATTCTCTAAGGAATCTCACATGATCAATTCCCCTTATTGTCAAATATTAACTAGACTCTCTAAGGAAGCTCACTTGGTCAGTTCCCCTTATAGCCCAAAAGTAATTAGAGACTCTCTAAGGAAGCTCACTCGTTCAATTCCCCTTATAGCCCAAAAGTAATTAGAGACTCTCTAAGGAAGCTCACTCGGTCAATTCCCCTTATAGCCCAAAAGTAATTTAAGACTCTCTGAGGAAGTTCACTCGGTCAATTCCCCTTATATCCCAAAAGTAATTCAAGACTTTCTGAGGAAGCTCACTCGGTCAATTCCCCTTATAGTGTACCACATCAGGTTCTCACGGCCCTGTGTAAGTCAAGTGAGCATAGAAATGCAATACAGACAAAGTAAACCTCCATAACTACTTGGCTAATTAGTCTACAACACATCAAGCATGCCAGATAACAGTAATCACTTCATCCTACAGTACTAGGCATGGGAAAAACATCAAGGAAGCCTAAAAGGTTAAACATGACCAAATGGTCGTAAATAGAACATGCATGGACAACACCTCCAAAGCATAGAAATAAACCATATTCACGTTCAATTAACCTCTACCCATGCATAAAAATATGGCAGACAATTATCAGGGTTAAAACGGTAAACACGCAATACCATGTTCAAGAGTATTGGTCAAAATTGAACATATAACTCCAAGACATTCAACGAAATGGCACAAACCACCTACCTCGGTGTTGGGAGATCAATATACTTGAGTCTTAGGGCTTGAATCACCTTAGAACACTGAAGATCTACAAAAAAATCGAAACCGCTCAACAGAGGATAAGTTGAAGAGGAGGAGGAATCAGAAAACGAAGATCATGTAGAAGGGAGAGCTTACCAAGGTGATCCCAATGCAATCAACGACGGTCGATTCAGAGATTGGATGCTCGGTTGGGGGCTCGGAGGAATATTGGGGCCGTACGGGAGCTCTCAGATGAACTAGGTTGAGAAGAAGGCCTTTCTAGCGATTAGACGCGACCTCGATACGTTTAATGAAAAAAAAGATAATACACGGCGTGTACATTTGAAGTACATGCCGTGTAATTTCTGTTTCCATACTCCGCTTTAAGCGGCCTCTAGGTCACTCCCACATGGCCATGTGCAAGGCCGCTACACAGACAACACACACCCACAGTAAATGAGTACATGGCGTGTACTCATAAAGTACACGGCGTGTACTTAGAAAATTTCCAGAAACTCTTATTTTTCCTCAAAAACACCAGAAAAATAAAAACATACCTGAAAAGATGATTTGAGTTCTTACAAACTAGAATTTTGAAGCATTGGGGATGTGAAGGATGATTTGCTTTAACTCGCTGGCCATGTTTTAGAAATTTCGATAGAAGTCTTAATAGATAGTGGTGCTAGCCATAATTTTGTGTTTAAAGCATTGACCAAACTGTAAAATAGAGTTAATTCTTCTTGGAAGTGAGTTTGAACAGGGGGAAAATATGATACAATGGCGGATGGAGGAGGTACTAATGGAGTACCATCTCCTCTCTGAGGAACCCGGCGGGATGCCACTGAGCCGCATTACTAATCATACAATTGTCTTGATTGAGGTTGTTTCACCTGTTAAAATCAGACCATATAAGCTCGAACATCACCTAAAAGATGAGGTAGAAAGCTTGATTGTAGATATGTTGGCCTGAATAATTATTTGAAACATCAACAACCAATATGTTATCCCTATCATCATGGTTAAATATAATGGGGAATGGAGGGTGTGCGTGAACTATAAGGCTTTGAATAAGCTGACGATCCCTGATAGGTATCCCATTCTGGTTATTGAGGAATTATTGGATGAGTTACATGGGGTGAAATTTATCACCAAACTGGATCTTACGTTTGGAATTCATAAAATAAGAATGTGAAAGGAAGCATAGAGTTCAGTTCCTTAAGGATGGGGATCGCAACTCAGGCTTTTTCTTCAACTCTGTGAAGGTCAGTTCAATTCTTCCAAGTTGGTTCTCCTTCGCCACTCCGATGCTTCTGATATTTCAGACCCAGGAGCTATTATTTGTGAAACAGCTGATTTCTTCCAATCTTTGGTTGGTTCTTTGCATGCTTCTGGAGGCTTTTTTGTGTCATCTTATTGAGTAGAGGTGCATTAAGGTTCTGGATAGGTTGGTTGAGTCAAAGGAGGTTCTTAGGGCTCTTTTTTCCCTTCACCCCAACAAAGCCCCAAGTCCGAATGGTTTCAATGAGCATTTCATTCATAGGGCTTGGTCTGTGGTGGGGCCTGATGTGACGGAAGCTGTTTTAGAGTTTTTCTAGAATGGGAGGATGCTTAGGGAGGCTAATGGTTTGATTATCACCTCGGTCCCTAAGGTTCCCAATGCGTGTTATCTCTATGACTTTAGATATATATCTTGTTGTAATACTGTCTATAAATGCATTTCCAAGATTATAGCGTAAAGATTGCGCTTGGTACTTCTTGGATGTATTAATAAGGCCCGGTCTGCTTTCATTCATGGGAGGAGGATTTCTGATAACATTTTGATGGCTCAAGAGTTAATGAGGGGGTACCATTTGGATTCAGGGATTCATAGGTGTGCCTTCAAGATTGATCCTTTAAAATCTTTTGACACAGTCATATGGGAGTTCCTTTGGGATGCTTTGGATCTTCTCAACTTTCCTTCTAGGTTCACTTTTTTGGATCAAAAGGTTTGTTTCTTCTACCGTGTATTCTGTTAATATTAATGGGTGCTTGCGTGACTAGTTTCCTGGGAAGAAGGGGCTAAGATAGAGGGATCCCCTTTCGCACTTTCTTTTTGTGGTTTGCATGGAGGTTTTCTCGAGGATTTTGGAATCCCTTATTTCAAACTCCAGAGCTTTCAAATATCATTGGTGATGTGTTGGGGTGTCCCTTAAGGTGAAGGAGAGTATTCGGGCGATTATGGGTATCAATGAGGGCTCCTTACCTCTTTGTTATCTTGGGGTCCCTCTTATAACCTCTAAATTAAGAGCGGTGGATTGTGTGGCTTTGGAGGATAAGATTATTAGAAGGGTCAAGGTGTGGACAAACAATTTTTTCCCCTGAGTAGGTTGCAACTTGTTTAGTCCGTTTTATTCAGTATGCAGGCTTATGGGTGCTCTCATTTTATTTTTCCCAAGAAGGTGGTTATGTCTATCGAAGCGAAGCTTAGGTGCTTTCTTTGGAAGGGACCTTCCCTTGCTGTATTTGGGGCTAAGGTGATTTGGGATTTGGTGGATAGGACTAAAGAGGAGGGGGGCTTGGGTATTAAAAGGATTGCTGATTGGAATAAAGCAGTCATAACTATACATGCTTGGGACTTATGTACTCCCTCCTTTTTGTTTGGGAATGGATCAAGCATTTCCCTGTGGTTTGATTCTTGCCTTCCATCCAGCCCTATCTGCAGCTCCATTGAGGATCGTATTATCTATGATTCGAGCCCTTCCAAAATGGGTGTTGTCTCTAACATTATTTCTGATGGGAAATGGGACCCTCCTCTGGCTATCTCGGCTGATTTGTGGGATGTCAGGCAGCAGATTTTCATGCTTCCTCAGCCTAGTGGAACTTGTGATGGTATTATTTGGAATAGACAGTCGGGGTTTTCTATTTGTACGGTCTAGGAGGATCTTAGATCGAAATTTTCCACTGTTTCATGGGGCTCCTTGGTCTGGAATAAGGTTGCTCCTTCCAGATTTGCCTTTGTTTTATGGTTGGTTATTTTAAATCGCTTGCCTACCCAAGACTACCTGCAGCGTAGGGGTTTATCTTTTCCAGTTGTTGTCTCTGCGAGGTTGATGTTGAGGATATTGATCATTTGTTTTTTAATTGTGTGGTGACTCGAAGGCTTTGTTCCTCCATTTTGAGCCTCATGGAGTTTGATTGTGGGGCTAGTTCATTTCTAGCGATTATTGATTGGTGTTTGCACTCCTCCGGGAATTCCTTGAGGAGTGTCTGGGGAAGTAGGTGGTGGCTACCTTGGTTTACCTCATCTGGAAGGAACAGTTCTTTCCAGCAAAGTGTTAGTGATATTTGGTTGAAGGTGGAGCTCGCTATTAGATCTAGACTACTTTCTTCCAAGCAGTTCCCGAGGTCCTTGCTTTAAGACGGGTTGGAGTAGGCAGTGGCTGGGACAGGTTCTGGTGGCCGAGCGGATCATGCTGGTTGGGTTGGGCTATGTGTGCTGGAGGCTGCGGATGGGGTGGCTGGGTTTGCAGGTTGCTGGTGCAATGCAGCTGCTGGTGGTCGATGGTGCTGCTGTGTTTGTTGGCTGCTGGCTTGGCTTCAGGGGGCTCATCGGTCGGTTGGCTTGTGTTGGTTGCTGGTCTGGGTGGTATGAAGGATGGCTTTTGTTGCAGTGGGTTTTTGTGATCTGTTGTTGTTGGCTGCGGGTTTTTATTGGAGGGTTGGTTGTGTGCTTGAGGCTGGGAGACGCGTGCTGATGTGGGGATTCTGGTCGAGTGTGCCGATCTGCCTGTTTGTGCCTGCGAGATTGGTGTTTGGTCTGGCCTGGGCAGGCTGCTGTTGTGATCTCTGCTGGTTGGTGCCAAGTTGGTGTGTTCTCAGGTGCAGAGGATGCAAGTTTGGAGCTGGCTACCTTTGGTGTCCGGCTCGGTGCTGTGGTTGCAGATGCGGTTTGCAGGTTGGCATGTTTCTGCACTGGATTGCAGGCTGGGTTCAGGTGGTAGCTTCGGGTTGTGGCGGATGCTTGGGGCATGGCTGCTGGTGCCTTGGTTGTTCGGGTTCAGGTGCTGCAAAGGCTGCTGGTGGTTCCGGGTTTGGCTGCTCCTTTGGGCTTTGTGCGCTGCTGTGTAGCTCTGGAGCTTGGAGTGGGCTGGCTCGTCTTCTGTGCAGGCTGCTTCTTGCTGTGGTTGTTTCAGTCGCTTGGGCTAGCTGGTTGTTGGGTGCTACTTGCAGGCGGTGTGGCTGGGTGCTACCAATGCTTGGCTTAGGTGGATTGGAGGCTGGTGATGAGGTGTTGGCTGGTTGCGGATTGGTGCTGGATGTTTGTGGACTATAGGGTTTTGAATAATGGGGAATGAAGGATGTTTGTGGACTATAGGGCTTTGAATAAGTTTGACGATCCATGATAGTATCCTGTTTTGGTTATTGAGGAATTATAGGACGAGTTACAAGATGATATACAATATTATTAACCTTCTTTTTAATAACCACTAAAACCTCAAAACTTTATCCCATAAACCAAATAATAAATTTAAACTCCTCATGATACCCCAAATTAACCAAATTATTAAATTAAGAAGAGTGATGATGTCTACTCATAGAATATCAAACAAGGGCATCAATTGATCTCATCAAGTTTTCTCAAGTATGTTGCAATCAAGGGGGGTCAAATTTCAGTGTCTCAAGTCTGGTTGGACAAAGCAATGCATATGTAGGTATGATAAGAATTTTGACATTTCGATTACTTTTTTCAAGAGAAGTTGCATTTCAATCAGTATTTTAAAATGAAATCATATTTTCCACAAAAAAACAAAGGTTTAAGTAACACTAACTAAGGTTTTAGTGGTGGGGAGGTCTGGCTGGATGGTCCAGATATGGTGCATACATACCATAGGAGGAGGCCACTATCTAATACCAGAGGACTGGGTGGTTTGGGTCTGAGGAAGGGAGGATGTGATTGGGATGGGGACAAATGACTGGTTGGTAAGTCAGTTCGGTTTAGCCTCCAACTATATAGCCTGTTCGCTGGGTTAGAGTGAGGGCATCAGGAAATCCTGGCAGGACGCACCTGCTGGAGTACAAACAGGAATGAGAGACATAGGCGCTCTCAGTTTCTATAGGAGCTCCAGCAGCAAACCTGGATATCCTATGTATTTTGTTTTGCTGCAGGGGAATTGTGGGCAGCAAGTAGAATAAGAGCTGCAGGGAATTGTGTGAGGGAATTGTAGGCAGGGGAATTGTGAGGGAATTGTAGGCAACTGTTGGCAGCAAGTAGAATAGGAGAAAGTAGAATGGGAGCTGTAGGAGAATTGTGATGGAATTGTAGGTAGCAAGTAGAATAGGAGCAGCAGGGGAATTAGAGCAGGCCCAACGCAGCAGAGGAGACAAAAATTATGCAACTACTTCAGACACACCATCACACATTCAGAATCCAAAAATTAACATATAAAATGGAAGAAAACACAAACTAATAACATGTATGGAGTGTATACAAGTAATAATTCTGATAGTGTGCAGGCAAAATCAGAGTATGAACAATTCACAAAAAAATTGAATTTAACAAATGAACGTATTAATGAATGAGCCACACTCATATACAAAGCTCTCCTTGCATTGTTTATCCGCTGCAACCAATACTAAGGAATTCGAAACATTGAACTTGATTTCTTCCCCACTTGTTGTGGACGGCAATGCCCATTTAATTGGAAAATGGTCTCCTTGGATAGATCTCGAAAGTCAACCAGCTGGACCATCCTTCTCTTTCTTTTTCCTATTCAATAATGAATAACATCAATCAACCCAACATACTATGTTTCAATTTTTAAAGCATAAAATAAAACAAAAAAATACTAACCATTTTCAATCTCAGAATACGAGTCACGAAACTTCCTTTTTTTCGCTTCCATTCTCATTTCAATTGAACTTGAATCTTCCTCCAATTTTGTGACTCGGGCTATTGGGACGCTACTAATTTGTTTCTTGATTTTTCTTTCACCATTGGTTTTGGGGACAATGATTGGTTTTCTATGTTCTTTTAACTCCGGCATCAAAGCAGCTCTCAATGTTCTCAAATCTTTGCCACGCCCATGAGTTTGTGTTGGCTTTTGCTGCACCAGATTTCTGTCCTGCTTTTGAGTTGGCTTTTGTTGCACCCAATTTTTGTCCTGCTTATTCAAAACTTCTGCCACTTTCAATGCATTTTGTTACTTGAGGTGGCTTTTCTTTTCCTTGATATTTCTTTCAACGTCATCATTGTCTTTCAATGCCACGTTCTCTTCTCTTTCAATGTTTAGCTGGGGAAAAAGCAGCACAGTCGGGACAAAGTTGACACTTCAGAGAATAAAAAACAAAGGCAATAAAATTTTGCAAACCTCATTCATTAAAGAAAGTTGAGGCAAGGAATCCCAATTTTGAAGTGATAATGGAAAAAATCCTTGAAGCAGAGGGTTAATTCCATCGAGGAGCTTCATGGTGATTGAATTTCATATGCAAGAAGAATAAAAAAATGAGGTAACACAAAACCATCACGGCCATCTCAATAAAATCCTGGAAAAGCATTAAAAGGATGCAAACCTGATTATCACTCATTGCAGTAAGTCGAGGCAGTAAGAAAACCAGATCATCAAGAGGTTGTTGGGGAAGCCCTTCCTCTATCCCAAGAGCAGAACCTAAACCTTCCATTGATTTCTGCCTTTTAGTTTCTGTCTCCTTCCAATCACTCGAAACAAAATGCAGGCTTAGTGGTGTTACCAATCTGGTTAAAGCGATTTTGAAATAAAAAACAACGCACACTTGAAAATATAAAAAAATAACATCTATGTGCTTTTTGAAAATTACACCACAATATGAGATTCGAAATGCAGATTTGAAAAGTTATTCATCTTAAGCATGCACCGATACATGAGTAAAGAGGCCCTGAATGAGAGCTGATGATGAAAACACAATCAACGAAAACAGGTAGATGTAAATACTGCCATAAAAATACAAAAAGGGCGTCAGCATCAAGCAGGGTCGCCTAATGCGCCATTAAGATTAGATTACAATAACTCAACATAGGAAGACCACGAAAAACCCCTAAATCATAAAAGATTTACCAATGAATGCAGGCGAGCAGAAGTGCCTAAATCCACGGAGCAGAAATCATATCAGTGATTGAAACGAAGATTCGGACCGAACCTGAGATGGTAGCGAAGTTGCTGTGAAAGTGGATTCGATCGAAAAAGAAGTAAGGATTGTTAGAAAGGAAGTGAGGGAGGGACAGAGCTGCGGTGAGAGAGCGGGAATCCATCAGGGTGAGGTAGAGTCAAAGAGTGACGTTTGGGAGGGGAGCCGATTTTAAATTGAAGCGGCTCGGCCCGCGCCTTCGAGCCCCAGCATTCGGTCCGATCACAACCAGCTGTCCAAAAAATAATAAGTTTAAATTAAATAATTTAATTTATATACTACAATTTAGGCAAAACTAGTACATCGCCCGTGCATACGCACGGGGATATAATTCAAACCTATTTTATAAAAATGTTTTAACAGTTTGAGTAGTTAATAATGGGAAATAGTTAAAAATATGTTACATTTACAGCTTCAGTGAATGATATAATTGAAAATAATTGAAAATGATTGAAAAAAAACTTGTATCCGAAAATATAAATGAGAAGGAATAAAAAAGGAAATAACATTGATGTGAAAAGATACAGCAAAACATGACTTATCATTATGTATATATGATAATAGAACCCTCATTTTCACCATAGAGTTATTATAAAACATAATGTAATTGACATATGTAATAAGAAATGATAAAATGTAAAGTGAACTCTTAAATTGAGTTCATAAGAGTGAATCAGAATCTATAGATCATTTCATATAGACATGCCTAGAACTATATCATACTAATTTGAAATGGTATCCATACATGGTCACCCACTTCTAGTTTCCAGCTATGTTGTAGTAGGTTTTTGAAAACTGTTTACCATCTTCCTGTATTTTGCAACACAATAGACAACATAAAATGAATCACTTCTGATTGTAAGGATCACGATAGAATTTAGAGAATACCTTATTCAATTAGGCACTAATGGAATAACCTGTTCATGAGTGACCAAAAGAAATCATTTATAATCAAGTTAGTCTGTTAATCCCTTTACTGCCAAAATCATGAAGGAAGAGAAAAAAATAGTGAATAATAAAAATCAACAAACTTACCAAAGTTTGACATTGGAATATAGTATGGTTTCTTTTAATTAATGTTTTCCTTTCCTTTCATAATAAATTAATGATTTGAAACATTTTTATGAAAAGAAAAAATCATCTGTATTAGTAATAATAAACAACTGCAATCATATAGATGACATGATTTAAGAATAATTATATTACGTTATTCATTTGTAAGGATCATGGTTGAATTTAGAGAATACCTTGGTCAATATCTTTATTTTCATCCAATATATGCATTTCATATCTAATTTCCTGAATATATAATCTGTAGGGGGAGAATAGATATTCACAATATCATAGTTTCTTTGAAATAGCAAGATATAGTCATGAATAAAAGAACTACCTTAAAAAAATACACCGCATAAAATGAATCATTATTATTTTGGATTTCTATACATCCAGTACTATAATGAATAAGAGAAGTACTTGAAAATGAATAATCCAGTAACTACTAAACATGAATAATATATGTATGGGAAACATTGAATTTTTGAATAAATGAACTATAAGAAACAACTATCATGATTAGAATAACTACCTCAAAAATATAAACCGTATTGAATACCTTGGTTAGTTAGGCTTCACTGATAAACATGCACTGCTATCATGTTGATATAACACATTTGTAAAAGGAATAAAACAGTTGTAAAATGGAGTTATTGTGGCCATGTACCTGGAGAAAACAGTTCACACTTGAATGTTGGTATATTAGTTACAAATTTTTTCATGATCAATAGTAACATATTGAGCAACCCTCTCTATGAAAGACATAATGAAGGAATACAAATTATAGCAAGACTAAGTAACTCGAGGAAAATGTTATGAAACAGAGTAGTAAAACTTAGTCAATGAGCAGTATCACCATTTGTTATATTCCAACTCAAAGAACATAATCAATTAACAGATTTGAAAACAATGATAAAACTAATGAACTGCTTCCAAAAACAACAAAAATGGAAAATATCATCTAAAAAATTCCATTAGTTATAAATAAATTTTATCATAAAATGGTGGATGAAAAACGATGAAGTTCACATTTGATTGAAAAATGTTTCAAAAGTTACAATTCTGGGGAAGAATCAAAGTTTGATAGAGAAGAGATAGCTCGGAACAAATTCATAGGTAGAATACGCAAGGTACGACTACAATAATACTAAACCAATAATGTCTATGGAAAGTGATCGACCTTCAATTTTCATCTGCATACTAAAAAAAATACTTCGAGATCGCCGTAAGATCTTCCTGTTTTTCCCCACTCTGGATGATGTAAGTGGGGCATCTCGAATCCTCATCATCTTCCTCATATGACCCTACAACAAACAAAATCAATATAGAACACAACACAAATCGATTGCAATTTGATATAGATGGATATCAAAACTTATCGGCGTTGGTGAGTTTGGAATCATAGCCTCTGGTGATTCTGGTTCTAGTCCAGCCCTCCTGGATAAAGTCAGATATTGGTTTGTTTTGGATCCTAGCTACAAATCCATGTTCATCAGGTATGGGTGGCATCGACCCTTCATATTGTCAATTACAATGACAACTGGTCCCATCTTTCGTCAATCAGAGCGCGATCTCGGTTGACATCAATGGAAAACCATCATCAATAATGGTACCTATTTTGGATATCAATCATATTCTTCAAATTAGAACTGTATCTTGGACGCGGCATGATCTTTGGGTTCGTCAGCCTAAACATCGACTGCAGACTGACGATTGTTTTGGAGGTAGAGGGGGGTGATGGTGAAGGTGTGAAACCTAGGTCTAGAGGAAGGAACTATGAGTAGTGGTAGATGATAGTAACAACAAACCATAGGAGAAGGAATTGGAACTCCATAATGGGAGGGGTAGGGATTGGATCTATAGAGAGCGGTGAATCATGTATCATAACTTATACACTGCATAATATTTTATGTTGCATGTACATATAAACTATTGAAATAAATGCTGAATAAACTGGAATGTGTACAGTTCATATAAAATACATATTCCAAACTAATAAACTAACAAACAAAACAGTTTGAATAAAATAATTGTATACTCGAATGTTTCACACAATGTGTAACAGAAAGCAATTGTTATTGCTTTTATTCCAAAAAACAGACCCATACATTAAAACAACTAAAACATCTGGTTGACACATATTCACTGACTACTTCATTTAAAACATATTTAGTGAATGCTTCATTTAATACTGACTCATAATTTAAAAAACAATTTTCTTAGTTTTAACTTACATTAAAAAAACTGAAACACATAAGTTGATGATTTTTCATCATTATAAATGAAGCAGTCAGGGAATGACGCATCTATGCAGCCCCCTGTACAAAACTGGATTCCTCTTCATTGAGCTTCTTCCATTCCAAAATGTTTTCATGTTGACATGCATTTCCAGCAGTATGAAATCAAGAGTTCAAAAATTGAGAGGAAGAAAATGAATTGAAGTTCGTTTAATCATTTAAGGCAGTGAAAGTTAGAGGAATATCACATGGATCTCATTATATGCCTACCTTCATATGTTCCAGCTCTGTATAAATTCACATGCTTCAGCAGCTCTATTACAAACATATGAGCACTGAAAGAACACCAAATAAATCAAAATAATATCACATAGTGAACCAATTTTATATCAGACTATAGGTAGGAAACTATATCCAATCAATAGAAAATTTTTGTGCTTTAATTCTTTCCAGTTAGCAAGGATTAGCTTGGAAGGTCCTGCAAAAAAACCTCAATGTACATGCATCAGAAAAGAAGCTGTATGAATTTAAAAATAATTAATACAAAATTGAAATTCTAAATCTCCCTATATGCTGGAATATGTTTGATGCATTATGAAGTGGTTCATGTATATTAACTTATACATGCTGTAAAAAGTGATTCATGTATCTTAACTTATACACTGCATAATTTTTTATGTTGCATGTAGATACAAACTAATAAATGCTCAATAAATTGGAATGTGTATAGGTCATATAAAGTACATATTCCAAACTAAAAAACTAACAAACCAAACAGTTTGAATTAAATAATGGTATAATCTATTGTTTCATACTATGTGAAAAAAACAATCGTTATTGCTTTTAATCCAAAAAGCAGACTCATACCATAAAAAAATGAAACATCTGGTTGACACATATTCCATGACTACTTCATTTAAAACATATTCACTGAATGCTTCATTTAATACTGACTCATAATTAAAAATATCAATTTTCCGAGTTTTTACTTACATTTAAAAAACTGAAACACATATCTTGATGATTTTTCATCATTATAAATGAAGCAGTCAGCGAATGACGCACCTATGCAGCCCCCTGCACAACATTGGATTCCTCTTCATGAAGCTTCTTCCATTCGGAAATTTTTACATGTTGACATGCATTTTCAGTAGTATGAAATCAAGAGGTCAAAAATTGAGAGGAAGAAAATGAATTGAAGTTCGTTAATCATTTAAGGCAGTGAAAGTTAGAGGAATATCACGAGGATCTCATTCTATGCCTACCTTCATATGTTCTAGCTCCGTATACAGTCACATGCTTCAGCAGCTCTATTACAAACATCTGAGCACTGAAAGAACACCAAATCAATCAAAATAATATCACATAGTGAACCAATTTTATATCAGTCTATAGGTAGGAAACTATATCCAACCAGTAGACAGTTTTTGTGCTTTAATTCTTTCCAGTTATCAAGGATTAGTTTGGAAGGTCCTGCATAAAAACCTCAATGTATATGCATCAGAAAAGATAAAAACTCCATTTTTTCTATATTTCTCATAAAAGAAGAAAAGTGAATTAAATAGACAAAAAATGTAGATTTCATAGTAGGTTGTGGGTGTAGAAATTCCTATACTGGTTGTAGGGGTAAGGGTAACAACATTACATATTTGGAGTATACCATAGCCAGAGGAAATTGAAATTGCTAGCCCAAGGTGGTTTTTCAGTGTAGACAGTGGGAGCAGGAGCCAATGTAGGTAGATACAACATAAGATTTAGGAGGTGGAGAACTTAAAGCTGGAGAATCCATATCCATAGGAGACCGAGCCAGAGGTGGAGGTGGATCAATAACCTGCAAGATTAATAACGTACCAGCCAGTCCAGGTTCTAGTCCAGAGAAGAGGGTTGTATCTTTTTTTTGGGGAAAAGTTATCACAGTACAAACACCATTGAAGGTGTTAATATTCAGTCACATTAAATAAAATACTAAGGGGAACTTATCAACATGTAACTCATTTCTCATCGAAATCAAATTCACTGGAATAGAAATAGTGGGATCAAGGGTACCGTATATCATGCGCATGACCCGAGGGAATCCAATTATCAGCGGATAGTGAATACTCTGTTTTTTCTGTATTCATGTCAAGGATGAAGGAAAAAAAATTTCAAATCGGAACATTTCATGAGCACAATATGGCAGTTATTTCTCTCCTTACAACACTTCTCTTCAGGATTAACTTAATCTACAATGAGATCAGTTCATGGTTTGAGAAGAAACAAAAATTTACATCATTGTTCTACTAAAATACATGTGTAGCATAAAATGTCCAGACCAAATGAATTTTCATATACAACCTTGAATTTTTCTACCATTTCACCATCCATTAGTCATGATATTGATATTTATCTACAATCATATGTTCAAAAAATTCAAATAAGAATGAACGATCAATTCAAATTGCATAATTCAGGCCACTTGCCTTGATTGGATCATAAACATATGATTGTAAACTATTAGTTTAGGAAGGGAATGTCAGATTTATCCCTGCACATAATAAATGAAGGAAATCATTATGAAAATGGTCCACCATTGGGAGGAAAATAATATGTAATTGTCACATGATCCATGGAAAGAGCCCTACCTCCCAATCGTATAATGAAAATTCATAGATAAGAAAATAAAAATACAAAACAATTGTCAAATGAAAAACACATATTCAGAAGTGATTCAGTTTTTTATAGTGACCATCCTCATAAAATATTACCTTTTATAATACAATGGGACATTGGATGGTTCATTAAATAGAATTAATCTCAAAAGAAAAAACTTCACCTCCACAATGATAGCTAACTTCATCAATCCACCATGGTAGTAGTTTTTGTACAGCTTCATAATTTCCACGTGAAACATAATCCCTCTCTCCATAGAATCAGCTGAGTTTTTGTATACCTTTATATGCAACAAATAGGATATTTGTTTCATAAAATTAGGAAGTGGAAACGTATCCACGATATCAAGGAGGGAAAATTAACTAAAACATGAAAAATTACCCAAATAGAACCTATTAAAAGGATGACCAACTGCTGTAGAGGTATGGAATTGAAATTTTTCGAGATGAAAAGCATAGTTTGGCATAACTTGATCAAATTCAGTGATTTGGTTTTTTTTCACATTACATTATAACAATCCTAAAAGAACATGTTAGCAGCACGAAGCAGGAAATGAAAAATATGACTCGATACACGTAGACATGAGAAGCTGTTTGGGATAGAGATAAAGATATATGTCTATAGATTTATGTAGCTGACAAAAAGTTACAAACAAAATATGCATGTATGATTTGGTGGAAGGTGCAGGTTACATTTATTGGTAATTAAACCCAATTTGATAGGAATATGAGGCCCATATGCTAACATCTGTTGTCTTATATACTTGAGACTGTGCTAAATGGAATTAGTAAAGTGACTAATTTGTTTCTAGTTCAATAAAAATGTATTACGTAAAGCATTTTGAAGGTTTGATTATGTTTATGGTATACTCACAATGTGAATATCAGCAGCAGCAGATATGAAAATAAGAAGAAGAATCATTTTCTGGAGAAAATCCTCGTGCGGTTACTGGGAAATGAAAAATTTATAGTCAATTGAATGCTGTAGGTTTCATATTTATGTTGAAAGTAAGAATACTGTTACCTCACCAGAGTATTTCTATAAAGTTCGTTCTTCCCAACATCCGTTGGTCCTCCGCTTGGTGACGCAGTGGAATAGGGTTGTCAGTTCTGGTAGTAGAAGGTGTAGCAGTTGGATGTGGTATACGGCGATGTAATAGAAGAAATCGGGAATCACTTATATACCGAAGAGTCGTTTAAATCGGGATCTGGTAGTCGTAGTCTACATACATTTGGATGAGACAATGAATGCAAATATGACGTTAGAATCAGAATAAATAGATGTAGAATGATAATAAGGCTGGAGGAAGTCGATGGTGAAGCGTTGGTTGTAAGGGAAGTAGACCCAGTCTCTCCGTGGTAGCCGCCGGAAGATGGTAACCGCAGGCCGGAATATGGGTGTTTTTTAGGCTGTCGTCGTAGGCTTGCTGCGGGACGAAGAAGCTCGGAGATGGAAACCGTATTCGGGGAGCCGTGGGAAAAAGATGCTCGGAGATGGAAACCTTAATCGGGGAGTCGTGAGAGGAAGAAGCAGGGAGACCGAAACCCTAATCGAGGACCCGCGTGAGAAGCATGTTCAGTGGAGGGAACCAATTCGGGGGAAAACGTGAGGGGTATCGTGCTATCGTATAGGATACGAGAGGATATATCCCGGAAGGTGGATGGTAGAATGGTAAATTGAGATGGAAAATGGGTGACGTGGAATTCTGGTTGAGTGACACCTAAGCCTGGTAATACCCAGGTTTAGTAAATATAGTGGATTTGATTAAATAATAAAACCTTGATTAGATATTAAGTTAAAGTAAAAAATATTAATAGATGTGTGTTTGTGTCTTATTAAAATTTTACATTATTAAATTATATTGAACTTTTAAATTAAAATTTAATTTAAATAATTTTTAATATATTTATATATTTTTATTTGTATACACAAATATAATATATATCAGTGACTGAATTTAAAATATTATTGTATTAAAAATATATAAAATTTAAATTTAAGTATCAAATAATTGAAATTTGAAATGTTATAATATATATCGTAGAAAATATAATTTATAATTTATTATCCACATATGGATTATAAATAAATATATACTATTATAGATGTAGTTATATTTTAATATATTTAATTTAAATACCATTATGGTTATATATAAAAATAAAATGAGCTCTCAATGGTAGTTATCCTTGTTGGTCTCAGCGAAGTCTCGAGTTAGAATCCCACCGAACATTTCTCTTCATTTGTGTATCACGTGATTTTCTTTGTAAAGTAGCTCCTTCCCCCTGAATTGATGTAAATATATAAAAATGAAATGTTTATCTTTATATGTCATTATTAAAAGAAAATTTTTACTGTGATTTTTTATTTTTATGAAAAATTAAATTTAAAATTACAGTTAAATTGAAAATATATATTATTTATATAAACATTTTTTAATCACGTTTTATAAAATTTAACTTATATTAATATATATAAGTTTTATAATATATAAAATCATATTAAATTTAATTTTCAATTGATAATTTATTTCTTAGTAAATGACACATTTGGCTTTGCAGGATACAATGTCCAAGATTTTAATAGATCAATAGAACCTTCGGTTGATCCTGAACAAATTAATCTTGCTCAGAACTTCAATGACCAAAAACATGAGTTATGAATTAGTTGGAGACGAACAATAAGAACTGTATGAAGGCTGTACATAGTATTCAAAGTTGTATTTTATACTTATGTTCTGTCATATCAAGTGTCTCTATGAAATTACTAACAAAACAGTGTCCATGATTTTAGAGTTGCTTTTGGATGCATTTAGTGAAGCTAAGATCCATACATCATTCTATGATATGAAGAAAACCAACAACAAACTTGGACTTGATTATACAAAGATATGTGCACGCCCTAATAATTGCATGTTTTACTGTGGAGAAGAGTTCAATAAAGATGAATGCATAAGATGTCATATAAGAAGATGGAAGTCAATGAGAAATAATGAGAGTAAAAATCAACACAATGCCAGGAAAAAGTAGAAGAAGAAAACCCCGATGAAGGCATTGTGTTACTTTCCTCTGAAACCACACTTGTAAAGATTATTCATGTCATCTAAGACTTCATAAGACATGAAGTGGAATGATCGGGATACTAATAATGATGGCTTGATGAGACATCCAAAAGATTAAACATCATGGAATGTGTTTGATTCATTATATCCATATATTTTTTTTGGATCATAGGAATGTACGTTTGGGATTTTCCTACAATGGTTTAAAACCTTTTGGTACTTTAAGTACTAATTATAGCATATGTCTAGTTGTTTTGATCTCTTATAATCTACCTCCATATATGTGTATGAAGAAGTCTTCTTTCATTATTTTGATGATTATTCCTAAAAAGAAAATGTCTGGAAATGACATTGATGTATACCTTCAACCTCTAATAAAATAATTGCGAGAATTGTGAGATGATGGAGTGGAAACATATGATTCTTCAATGAGAAAACTATTCAACATGCATTCTACTTTAATGTGGAAAATCAGTGATTTTCTTGGACTAGGAAACTTATCCGGTTAGAACACTCATACTGGTTTTCTTGTATAGTTTGTAATTTTGATTTTGAACCTCAATAATTACCTTATAGTAGAAAATGGTGTTTTATGTGTCATCATCGATTTCTTGATGCTTCTCATAAATTCAGGTCTAACTAGACACAATTCAATGAAGATGTTGAATTGAGAAATCCATCAAAGGTGTTATCTGATTTAGAAATCTTGGGACAGTTAATGAATGTCACTATAGAATTTGTAAAATGTAATTAGTTTAAAGAAATGGGGGAAGGGTACAAGGTACAATATTTGAAGAAGTTAGAACACAACAGTAGAATAAAATGAGTATATTTTTCAAACTTCTTTATTGGGATTTTAATTTGATACTTCATGATCTTTAAATAATGAATATTGAGAAGAACTTCGATGACAATTTAATTTTTTCATTTCTTAATGAGCATGGTAATTCGAAGGATCACCTTAATGATTACAAGGATTTGGAATCAATGAATATAAAGAATGGTTTGTCAAAAAAACGAGGATTAAAAGTATCCTTAGACTATTTTTACAATGAAAAATAATTAGAAATACATATTCCTTTGAACATTAATGAATGTAAAAGTGTCATATGGATATTCAAGTAACATTTCAAGGTGCGCTGACTTAAAACATTGAAAGTTACATGGATTGAAAAGTCATGACTCGCATATTATGATGGAGTAGTTTTTTTCCACTCGCATTGCATAATATGTTATCTGAAAAAAGTAATTGTAGTTCTAGTTGAGTTGTGTAGTTTCTTCAGAGAGCTTTGTGGAAAAACTCTAAATCCAACTGAGCTTGATAAACTTCAATAAAGAATTGTTTTGATAGTTTTCCATTTGGATATGTTATTTCCCCCCTTCATTTTTCACAATCATGATTCATTTGACTATTCATTTGATTGAAGAAGTAAAACCAAGGCTTTATTTCATCATAATAAAACAATAGGCATTTAATCAAACACTTTGAGTGAACCAACACATAGACATAATTGAAAAATCATTCCAAAACTAATTTTAACAATTTATACCAATGCCAAAACACCAAAATAAGCTAAACAAATGCACCACAGGGGTGTGAATCATGTTTATAAATTTATTAAAAATTCCCAAGAATCAAAGGAATGTGACGAAAAGGAAAAACATGGAGACACCTACCTCGATGGTGTGTGAACACAATGAAACTCTTGGAGAAGGGAAATTAGGGCCCCACTGACCTTTCGCACACCCAAAAACTAAAGAAAAACCAACCCACACATCAAACCTAACATATAGGGTTCTTCCAAACAAGAACCAACCTAAGATAAAACCATGGAATGAGAGAGGGGGAGAGGATAAGAGGAATGTGTAAGATTTGATGAAGATACCATGAATAACCACTAACCTTTAGTGAGAAAACACCCAAAAAGTGGCCCAAAACAAAGGAGAATGAAGGGGGGATCCCTCTGGTCGATACCCAATAGGTAGGGATTCAAACGGGAGGTGGAATAAATTAAATCATATTTTAAAATAAAATTTATTTAGGCCGTAATGAGCTGCATAGTTTTGCTGCACGGTTTTGTAAACTGTGTGCAAACCACGCAAATGTTACTAGAAAAGTTATTCAGCTTGCAAGTTTAGGTTGAACGGTTTGGGAAAACTGTGATCAAACCATGTGACCTAAAAAATTATAAAAAACCCTCAAATGACACCCCAAACACTAGGAGATTCCACCCAAAGATCCTTGAATGATTTAAACACAATGCAATGACACTATGGGTGTCACAAACTCCGTCCCATGGCACTTTCTCCTAATAACATTAACAATAACCAATCATAGGGATACAAGAAAACAAAAACCACCAAACCACAAAGACTTTTATAGGACACTCAACTCAAACCTCAACTAAAAGATCAAACATCGAGAAATAGATAAAAATAAATGAAAATTGTGGTCGGGGTGTGACAATTCTCTTCACCAAAACACTTTATGTCTCCATAAAGTCACCCAGCCAAATTGTAAACAAAACTCGATCCCCAAATTCAAAAGAAGCCAAATGAAACTAGGTACATTGGGGTGACCTTTAACTCCATGAGTCACACTCAACCAACTTTAAGATAATCCACAACATAATGAACAATGGGGGAACACAGGAGGGTTCTCCCCACTATAAGAACCTGACTAACACCAAGGCACTACTTTAGGCTGGACCAATGCAGAAAATCACAACACAAACTAAGATATCCCGAAACAAGGGGAAACCTAAATTAGGGTTAAAATATCATAGGGGAAAACATGGAATTTCACATTTTTAATGATCTGGGTAAGTCGCACGGTTTGGCTGCACGATTTTCCAAACCATGCACCAACCGTGCGATATGCTACTACTCGCTTCAAGAACCATACCGTACTCTTTCCACATGATTTATATAACCGTGTGTAGGCTATGATCCAATCCAAAAACACCAAACTCAAGATGGATGGTTTCCTGGGTGAAGCCTCACAGTTTCCCTTAACTATGCTCTAACTATGCGCCACCTGCTGCCAAGCCCCAAAATTTTCATTTTTCAACAAAAACTCACCTGAAGGTTCCCTAAACTTAAAATTTCACACTGGGACTACAAGAAATTGGGATCAAATAGCTTATTACATAGATAAAAGGAACTCAAACCAAACAATAGACCAGAAACACCATCCATCAATTCCACAGAACTCAAGCATCTCCAAATGAGCACAGCTAAAACTGAAACCGACCCACATAATGGCTAAGCACATTCAAAAAAGAACCAACTGTAATGTCTCAGAATTTTTGTGTATTTTTTTTAATTATATGGAATTATTTCGAGACCGAACGCTTTGACGACACGTGATTCCAAGGCCCGGTGAGCCCAAAACGTATTTTTGAACTTTTTTTAAGGTACGTTCAGTAAACGTGCGAGCGGTATTTTCTAACTTTGAACCGGTACTCAAATCGAAAATATGAGGGCACCGTTGAACTCAGAGAGCTAGGATTCACCTAGAAATGACTTAACTTAGATCGGCAAGGGTCAGAAGGAAAAGTTATTTTTTTGGGACTTTTCAGAAAAATAATAAAATAACTTTAAATAGTTATTTTATTTTTATTTCACATCATTGAGCGGAGTATGGAAACACTGTAGTGCAGCGATGAGGTGACGATGAGGCGCAATTAAGGAATCCCCTTAAGGGATCATTGTGCAAGCATAACCACTACGTTGTTTCATAAATGAAACAACGTAACAACGCAACATCGTAGCGTAACATAAATGTTTCACTGTGTTTATTTTTATTAAACGAACTCATTAGTGGAATGAGGAATTAAACTATGATGATTATCTGAAGAACCTTCATTGAACTTCCTCTCCAATGAAGAATGACAAACACCGAAAAACGTCAAACATATTCGAGGAACCACGAAGAATGGAGCCGGAAGCAACGAATGATGTCGACGTATTGAAACCTCAAGGACGTAACACTGTGGAAACGAATGTCAAGTGAGGTAGGGGTTTGAACCATTTAAAATTTCCCTATTCTTATTCCAAATGAGGAATGCAGATTAACCCATGAACAGGTTAATCCGTGAACCGTGTGTTCTTGCATGGGGGTAACTTCATTTGAGATTTCTCTATCTGGGATTATATTATCACTTGTGTTGGTTGAAATAAAATCCCTGAACCTCCCCATGTTTTTAAACTTCTAACACAAAGGGTACAGACCGAAACAAATAAGGCCCGATCCCCTCCCCATCTGTGTTCTTCATGGATGATTTCTCAAAATGGAGGCAAAGTGAGTTTGAGGTCGTTGTAGTGAAGGTGACGACCTAAAAATTCCGCAGACACAGACGGATCGAGAAATGGACCACTAGAGAAACCTCGATGGCCTGCGTAAGAAACCGCCAGCTCGCTAGTGTTGGCAGTGTCCGCAGGCGAAGCGAGGCGACACGCCCGTCGGAGTGCCGCGACGATGTGGAGGCGGTGTGCTGCAGCGATGTGGAGATGACGACCTGTGTTTGGTCCACCTTGGAGAAAGGAGGAGGTTGCAGTTGCTCGATCATGGCATTGGAGATCCGCAGTGCCACATTGGCATCGTGTTGACCGAGTCAACCTGTAGACTCGGTTCTCAAGTGACATGGAGGATGCGGCCACTCGGCCGCGTCAGAGACTACATGCAGTGTGACACACGGCGGGCCATGGTTGATCGGTCATGGTAGCTGAGGTGCCGGATGCGGTTCCCATCCGCGTCCCACACAGGCCGAAGGCCGGTCTGCCTCTAGTGGACTGGGTGAGCCCACAGGCCGGACCCAGACCCAACCGGCCCCCATTTCATGAAAACTCATGTATCTCTCAAACTGGGTGTCTGATTAACATGTTGTTGATGACATTGAGACCCTTGCGATGAGGTAGTCCTTCTAAGATACTCTACGTGAGTTTTGGAAGAATTTGGTGTACAACCGAGTTGGATCGGACTCGAATCCAACCAGTCCCTTATAAAAAATGCCCATATTTTATAGACCGGGTGTCCGTTCGATGCGCCGTCTAGTGCTTTGGGACCCTTACAATGATATGGTCCTTTGGGTTTACTGTAAGTGGGACTTCGTGGTGGTTGTGGTATGATTGATGTCTTGAGGAGAAGATCTTACCAGAATCAAGCTTGATAAGTGCGAGAATCCAATGGCTAGCTGTGACGTGAATAATGAATAGTGATCTAGTGTGGGTCAGCAGTAGAGCCTCTCAACAGAATAAGAGGATCTAGATTATCTTTTCTTCCGTACTTAAGTTATACCTGGTGTGAGCCGAGTCTTTTACTTTGTGTTATGTGTTAGATATCTTGCTTGGTGGTATTACCATTGTGGTATTTCCTTTGTGGTGTTTTACTTTGTGTATTATTGAGAGACCTTTGGAGGTCTCGGGGTCCCTACTGAGTATTGTTATACTCACTCCTGCACGAGCTTCACCCGCACTTGTTGTGTCTTATGCAGACGACAGACAAATTTGACCAGGACTTTGGGGATCCAGGACTAGATGGTGCTCAGAGGTGTATCGATAGACGTGGTGTGTTGCAGTGACATCTGATGGAGAGCTGTACCTACCCTTCAGGTAGGATCCTTAGTAGATGACCTCCAGAGCTGGTACTTATTTTGGTATACTTTCCTTTCAGTTGGGCTTGTATTCTGTCCCATTTACTTTTAGTTTACACACTTTACTCTCAATGGTGGTACATTATGGTGGTTGTATTAATTTTGTTTCCTTCATGGTTATCTTTGTGCAGTTTCCCCTATCTGTGTGTGTACACGTTTAAAGGAAATTCCTTCCCTTTTTGAGATATGCCTTTCCAGTGCTAGTCACCAGCCCTTGGCCTAGGGAAGGCAGGCTTGGGGTAGTCACGGCACGGGCCCCAGGGGACAGGTTGTGATAAAGTGGTGTCAGAGGGTGGTTGGTTCTACCAGAAGAACTAAGAGTCTATAAATTTCAATGGGGGTGATAGTGTTAAGTGTCTTGAGCTCAGATTTTAGTACAAAGAGTCAAGTGTTGGTGCGTAGGCCGATGTATCCATACATCAGGACCCTGAATTTTGTTTTCTAACTCAGTACATGAAAGCAGTAGTTGTATTTGTTTTGAAAATGTTTTTCTCTTGATCTCTTTTGAGTCAACTCACCAGGTATAACTTATTGACCATGGTGCATCTATTTCTCTACAGGATACCACCACAAAGACAGCCAACCAGTATTCCAGTGAGAGATCATGATGATGGTGTACCAAGCGATGAGGCATCGGTGCAGGGACCACTTACAGCGATAACACCTTTGGGTGGTGTTCCATCGACACCACCACCTAGAGAGAAGAAGCTGCTACCATCCCCACCAGTAGACAACGTACACTGACTGAGTGTGTTTCACGAGTTCCAGAGACAATGGTCTATGAGGTTTTGAGGTGAGATAGATCCTTAGGCATCTAAGGATTGGCTGGAGGCAGTTACTCAGGTTTTTCACTTGGTAGAGACACCTACAAACCAGATGGTGGTTTTAGCCGCTAGACTTTTTTAGGTCACAGTAGGGATATGGTGGAGCTTGATGCTCTAGACACATTAAGAGGTGACCCTTGTCTGGTCGGACTTCAAGAGCCTCTTCAGGGTGGAGTTCATACCAGTGACACTATGCTCAATGCATATTCAAGAGTTATTACACCTACAGTCGGGAAACCTAACTATGGACCGGTATTTAGAGAGGTTTACCGACCTATCCCACTACTCCACTGACATGGTATGAGACCCTTTATTCAGGGCCCAAACCTTTGAGCAAGGACTCCGATGGGAGATTAGGACATCAATTATTTCTCTCAGCATCCCAATGCAAGCTGGAGTGCTAGAGCGAGCTCTACTGGTGGAGAGATTCCTAGTCGAGCATGCACCGATGGTGATAGCCACCACCAGACAATAGGTGGCCAATTCATCTGTAGAAAGTAGTAGGCAGACGATGTAGAGGACCAAACAGGCAAGACCATCTGGAGGACGACCCCAGAATGCAGGGTTGGAGGTACAGAGCTCATGAGGAATAGGATTTCATCTAAGGGATAAAATTTGTTACTCTTATGGAGGATAGGGTCACATGACTCGTGACTGTCTGAATCCCTACACGGATGACCAGCAGGCGGTCGAGGGACCACCAAGAAAATGACAAAGGTTCAATCAAAGAGTTCTGTAGGGTGGAGGACGTGGAAGGGGAGTAGGCCAAGCAAAAGGTGGTGGAAAAGGTTCACGGTACCCCCACCACCCCCAGGAGGTCCACCACAAGCTCTGGGAGTAGGTGGATAGGGGCAGGGCCAGCTTCAGGTGATGGATGCCTATGACCACAGCGCTCCAGAGATGATTGGAGGTATGATCTATGTCTACTCCACCTTAGCTGCAGTTCTTATAGACATAGGTTCTAGCCAATCTTTTCTTTCAACAAACCTCGTTTGAGGCTTGGAGATTTTGGCGGAGCCATTGGCTCAATCCTTACGATTAGAGACTCCTATAGGAGGGGATTAAACTATTACACACTGGTTCTGGTAGTGTGAGCTTACTCCATGAGGCAAGAGATTTGGCTGGGATCTCCTAGTAGCAACGTTGAGGCCTTAAGACGTCATCTTGGGTATGGACTGGTTATCTACAGTCCATGCTCAGATCAACTATTCTAGGAATAAGGTGTTGTGTGCCCACAAGGATGGGACCAAGTTTTCCTTCACCAGTGAGAAGGGAACCTTTTCATCACAGGATGTAATTTCTTGAAGGAGGGTGTAGCTGATCACTCACCAGTTGGCTAGCCTCACCCTCAGTGTAGTGGACGAGAGGATTCTGAGTTTTCCTATAGTGGTGGATGAGTATGAGGATGTATTTCCAAAAGATGTCCTAGTACTACCTCATTGCATAGAGGTAGACTTCTGCATTGACTTGTACCCTAGAACGAAACCGATATCTACACCTGCATATCGGATAGACCCTATGGAGCTCCGAAATCTTAGGGTACTACAGGAGGACTTGCAGAGGAAGGGGTTTGTAAGGCCCAGTGTTTCTCCATGGGAAGCCCTGGTGTTGTTTGTTAAGAAGGCATATGGGAGATTGAGGCTATGCGTGGACTTACGGTGCCTAAACCAGGTGAATGTGACAAATAAGAATCCAATGCCAAGTATTGATGACCTCTTCGATCAACTAAAGGGAGTGAGGTGGTTCTCGAAGATCGAACTCAAATCAGGTTATCATCAGGTTCAGGTACAGGATGAGTTCATACCAAAGATAGCCTTTAAATGCTGGTACAACCACTATGAGTTTTTGATGATGCCTTTCAGTGTGACCAATGCCCCAACAGTATTCATGGGACTCATGAACAAGATATTCTATCCTTACCTCAATATTTTCTTGGTAGTCTTCATTGAGGACATCTTGGTGTATTCATCTTTAGAGGATGATCACGCTACACACCTACGGATATTCCTAGATGCACTCCGGGAGCACCAACTTTATGGTAAGCTCTTGAAGTACCAGTTCTGGATTTGGGAGGTCCAATTTCTAGGACACATCATCTTATAGGCTAGAGTTGCAATGGATCCAGTGAAGGTAGAGGTAATACTTTCTTGGGAGCCACCCAGAAGTGTGACTAAGGTGTAGAGTTTCTTGAGATTGGTCGGATACTATCAGAGGTTCGTTCCTGACTTCTCTAGAGTACCAGAACCTATGAAATCATTAATTAATAATGGAAAACCCTTCACATAGATAGAGAGGTTCCAGAAGATCTTCCAGCATCTAAGGAAAATCTTGAACAATGCTCCCATATTAAGGTTTCTAGAGGAGGGAATCGACTACGTGGTATACTGTGATGCATCCGGGACCGGACTGGGTTGTGTCTTGATGTAGGAGTGAGCAGTGATTTCCTATGACTCAAAACATTTGAGGCCGCATGAGAAAAACTATGTGACCCATAACCTAGAATTAGTATTAGTGGTATTTTACTTGAATATGTGGAAACACTACTTGATGGGGTAACAATTTACCATCTACTCCGACCACAAGAGTCTCAGGTATATCTCCTCACATAAGGACCTAAACATGAAACAACGGTGATGACAGGAGTTCCTTCAGGACTATAACTTTGAGATAGTCTATACTCCTGGGAAGGGGAATGTTGTGGAAGACACACTCAGCAGGAGGTCTGGTTTACAACTGTTGAGTGAGGCGACAGAGCATCTAGCCGCGGTGCAGATATCTTATATGGATAGTGATAGAGCAGCTTACCTCCAGTCTATGACTATCACTCCCCCAAACTTATAGCGGGTTAAGAAGGCATAACTTGTGGATGTTGACTGCGAGGACTGACGAGCTCATATATCCTCAGGACATGTTCCTGATAGATTTTTGATAGATGGGTAGAACGTCATCCTTTTCAGAGGACGCATCATAGTACCAGTGACGTTATGGGAGGAGGTGTTGGGGGAGTTCCATACATCCCCTTTGGTAGTACATCCTGGTGTGGAGAAGATGTACCAGGACCTCCAACGTCAGTACTGGTGTCCAGAGATGAAGAAAGTGCTGGCAGAGTTTGTTTCATGATGCCTAATTTGTCAACAAGTGAAGGCTGAGCACTAGGCCCCGACAGGCTTGACACAACCACTTAAGGTACCAAAGTGGAAGCTTGAAGGTTTCTCCATATACTTCATGATGGGGTTACCACACACATCCATGGGCCACGATTCTATCTGGGTAATCATTGACCGACTCACCAAGTCGGCTCACTTCCTACCCATCTGGGAGTAAGGATCGGTAGAGGGCTTGGGACGCCTCTGTTGGAACTGAGAACACTGGGGAAACCCAAAACAAGATAATTTTTAAAAAATTTCCATCGACTATCGATGTAAAATTGTTGACGTCAGTGAACAACATCATGATTTAGACGAGGACGACACATGAAGAGTTTTAAGCACAAAAATAAACTGTAAAAATACCTAGTTTAATTATGAAGCCGTGCATGATGTCTTCTCATCATTAGTGATCGATGCTCAAAGAATACAACATCAAAATACTCTAGATCAACCAAATGTTCTTCAAGAAATCTACGGGAGCGCCATTCGTCATAATCTGAGTGCTAGTGCAGAATTACAAAGATTGTCTTCGATGCTTCAATGATCACCACATCACTTTGCTAGTGATGCCTGAGAGAATGCTTGATCTGAGATCCTTGGATCTAGAGACTCTCTATCTAGATCATGGGAGAGAGGATAGGAGAGAGAAGTTCCATGAATAGTGTTTGGAAATCGTCTCTCTTCTTATATTTATAGTGTCATGTAATTACCCAGAAATTCCAACCCGACCCCCAAATAATCAACGCACTATTAACGACATTTTATGACCACTAAACCGAGTCATAAATATTATTATCATTTACTTGTAACATATTAAATATATTACATGCCAATAATTGAGTCCATAACTTGACTCATCATTCCCATAAATATTAATTGAACCTTGAGTATGTTTGATATTCATCAATTAATATTTTTCATGTATTTACTTAAAGCTCGTAAATACATTTAATAAATAAATTTAATGCTCATTATTCTAAACTCAAATAATAGGAATTTATTTTTTTCATTGGTGATCATTTTTCCTTGGAAAAATCCTGGACCCAGTGGTGGGGCCCACCATTCCAAAACTCTTATTCAACTGAATAGGGCTGGTTCTTGAATACGTTATTGTGTGTGACCCTCTAGGCCCTTGTCTTGATAGTAGTGAATAGAATTCATAGACCAAGAGTAGGATCAAGAAACTCATCATGGCCCCTGAAGAGATAAAGATTGTCACAACAGCGACAACCAACTTACAAACACGCATTATGTAATATAATATCTTTGTCTGTAATATCTCATAAAGAAGGACTCAATCACATGTCATTGTCCTTTTCTTGCTTTATTTTTTGTTGATCTAACTGGATGAATTTACCCTTGAATTCCATTGACATGGTCTTATAAAGGTATTTTCATCCTTATCAACATGGCCTGAGATATATTACTTCCATAAACCAGAAGAGACAAATCCTTTCTTGATCATTCAACCAATGCCATTCCACCAAGGACGCACCCAACACAAACTACCTCACCACGACTTCATTGCCATGGTTTTCGTCTTGCATCAAAGTATTCAATCAAATTACATACATTGGTAATGATCTCCAGTCAGGAGACCATTACACATGATCATATATATGAACATCCAATGACACCCAAAACATGTGGTGTTCCTATTGAAGGGTCAGTCCTCATGATCTAACTACTAGAGATCACCAAGTGAGAAATTCATGAGAAGAAGTCTCGATGCTTATGATCCCCCCAACACCTAGACCATAGAACTTATATTTAAGATTAATCTCATAGTATCTAGAGGTTCTCATTATAGCCTAGGATCTACTATAACCTTTCGATATGAAAATTAATCTTTGGACATTACCATTTCAATAGTGGATGCAGAAAATTCTACACTATAATGGTAAGATGACATCATGTATAGCTAACTACATACACGATATGGTAATAAAAAGCACTGAATAGTTGGGTATAGGTAAAACACTATTTCAACAGCCTCTATGTACAAGAGATAGTGCGGCTTCATGGGGTACCTTCGATGATTATCTCAGACCGTGATGCACGCTTTATATCCTGGTTATGGAAGGGGTTGCAGGAGGCGTTTAGAACTCAGCTGCGCTTGAGCACAAATTTTCACCCCTAAAAGGATGGTCAAATGGAGAAGACCATACAGACCTTGGAGAAAATGATTCATGATTGTTTCCTGGATTTTGGTCATGTTTGGGAAGACCACCTACCACTGGTAGAGTTTGCGTACAACAAAAACTATCACTCCACCATTGGAATGAAACCATTTGAGGCCTTGTATGGGCGGTTATGCAGATCACCTTTATGCTGGAAAGACCCAAGGGAGTCATCACTCATGGGTCTAGAGTCAGTACGAGTTACCGTAGAGAAGGTGCAGATCATTTAGGAGTGGATGATGACCGCACAGAGCAGGTAGAAGTCATATGCCAACAAGAGATGAAGACCCTTGGAGTTTGAGGAGGTAGACCATGTTTTCTTTCAGGTCTCTCCCTAATAGAGGTTGCATGGATTTGGTCGGGGCGGCAAGCTATATCCGAGGTTCATCAGACCTTTCTAGATCCTCATCAGAGTTGGCGAGGTGGCATACCGCCTAGCTCTTTCCCCACAGATACATTGGGTGCATTATGTTTTCCACGTGTCGCAACTGAGGAGGTATGTGCATGATCCATCACATGTCATTGACTAGGGTGAGCTGGAAATTGAATATTGGGAAATATTCACGAAGTTCCTAGTGGATATTGAAGATCGATTGGATCAGGTCCTTTATGGATGGTATATTCCTCTAGTGTGCATTCATTGGCAGCATGAGAACCTATAGGAGAGCACATGGGAGCAGGAGACTCATATTCGTGCTCAGTACCCCCACTTGTTTGATTAGCCCTTGTTTTGGATTTCGGGGATGTAAATCCCTAAGGTGAGAAGAATGTAATGTCTCAGAATTTCCATGTATTTTTTTAATTATATGGAATTATTTAGAGACTGCATGCTTTGATGGCACATGATTCCGGGGTCCGGTGAGCCTGAAATAGATTTTTGAACTTTTTTTAAGGTATGTTCAATAAACATGTGAGTGAGATTTTCTATCTTTTGAACCGGTGCACGGATAAAAAATCAGAGGGAACCGTTGAACTCAAAACACTAGGATTCACCTAGAAAGGACTTAACTTCGACCAGCAAGGGTTGGACGTAAAAGTTATTTTTTGCGAATTTTTATAAAAATAATAAAATAACTTTAAAAAATTATTTTATTTTTCTTTCTCACCGTTGAGCGGAGGACGGAGACGTTGCGGTGCGGTGACGAGGCCACAACGAGGCACAATTAAGGAAGATCCTTAATGGCTCATTGTGAAAGTGTAACCACTACGATGTTTCATAAATGAAACAGCATAACAACACAACTTCGAAACGTAAAAGAAACGCTGTGACATGTTTATTTTTATTAAACGAACACATTGGTGGAAGGGGGAATTAAACTGCGAGGATTCTCTGACGAACCTCTGATAGAATTCTTCTCTATAAAAGAATGAAAAATGCCAATGAACATAAAACATATTCGATGCACCTCGAAGAACGGAGTCATAAGAGACAAATGAAGTCGATGTCTTGAAACCTCTTGGACATTACACTACAGAAATGAACATCAAGCGAGGTAGGGGTTTGAACCATTTAAAGTTTCCTCATTCTTATTCCAAATGACGAACACAAATTAAACCATGAATAGGTTAATCTATAGATAGTGCGTTCTTGTGGGAGGGTGAATTCTTTTGGGATTTCTCTATCTGAGATTATATTATCACTTGTTTTGGTTGAATTAAAATCCATGAACCGCCCCATGTTTTTAAACTTCTAATGCGGAGGGTGTGGTCCGACACAAACAAGGCCTGAGCCCCTCCGCATGTGTGTTCTTCATGTATGATTTCTTGAAATGCTGTAAAATAGAGTTTGAGGCCGTCACAGTGAAGGTGACGACCTAATGATTCTGTAGATGTAGACGGATTGAGAAACGAACCACCGGAGCAACTTCGGTGGCCTGAAGAAGAAACCGGTGGCTGCTGGCGGTGGCCTGCAGTAGTGATCGCGGGTGGAGGGAGGCAGCGCGTTGCAGTGGTCGAGGGCTGTGGCCAGTTGGTCGCGACTGCATGGAGATGGAGGCCCACGTCAGGGCCACTCGGGCAAACAACGGAGGACGTGGTCGCTTGATCGTGGTGTTGGAGATCTGCTGCGCCACACTGGTGCCACATTGACACTTGGCCGTGTCAGATACCGCGAGCCGTGCAACACACGGTGGGACACATTCACTTGACCGCAATAGTAGAGGATCCAGATGCGGCTCCTAGCCGCGTCCTGGCCAGGCCGAAGGTGGGTCTGCCTCTGGCAGACCGGGTGAACCCGTGGGCTGGACCCGCGCTACCAGGCTAGACCCGCACTACCAGACCAGACCCGCGCTACCGGACAAGAGCCATGCTACCAATCGGGACCCGTGATACTGGGTCGGACCTGCCCTATTGGGCCGGGATGGGTTCAGTTGGGTGGGTTTGACCGGGTCGGACTGGACCCGAACCCAACCGACCACAGTTTCACTAAAACGCCCGTATCTCTCAAACCGAGCGTCTGATTGACGCGTCGTCGATGGATTTGGGACCCTTGTGATAGGGATTTCCTTCTAAGATTCTCTATGTAAGTTTTGAAAGATTTTTTAATATTGTTGGGTTTGATCAGACTTGAATCCAACCAGGCCCTTCTTACAAAAATGCCGATATCTTACAGACCAAGTGTCCATTCGATGCGTCGTCTGTTTTGTTGGAACCATTATGACGAGACGGTCCTTTGGGGTAACTTTATGTGGGGATTTTTGGTAGTTGAGGTATGACCGATGGCTTGAGGAGTGGATCCTCCCAGAATCAAGCGTGCTAATTGCAGGAATCCAGTAGTTGGCTATGACGTGAAGAATGAATAGTGATACCATGTGGGTCAGCACCTAGTGATCCTCTATGGATCATCATCTAGAGATCCCATGTGGTTCATAACCTAGAGACCCCATGTGGATCATTAATAGAGTCTATCAATAGAATAATATGATCTAACTTTACGATTAATCATCTTTACTTCTGTTCTTAAGTTATACAAGGTGTGAGCCGAGTCTTTTACTTTATGCTATGTGTTTGAGATATTTCTTGGTGGTATTACCTATATGGTATTTTCTTTGTGGTGTTTTCCTTTGTGGATTACTAAGAGATCTTCAGGGGTCTTGGGGTCCCTACTGAGTATTGTTATACTCACCCCTACACAGACTTCGCTCGCACCTGTTGTGTCTTGTGAAGACGAAGGACAACCTAGACTATGTCTTTGGGGAGCTAGGATTAGATGGTGCTTAGATGTGGATAGATAGACGTGGTGTACTATAGTGACATATGATGGAGAGATGTACTTACCCATCAGGTAGGATCCTTGGCGGACGAACTCTGGAGCTTGTACTTCTTTTGCTGTACTTTCCTTTCAGTTGGGCTTATATTCTGGCCTCTTTACTTTCAGTTTACACACTTTACTCTCAGTGGTGGTACTTTTTGGTGGTTGTATTAATTTTCTTTCCTTCATGGTCAGATTTGTGAAGTTTTCTCTCTCTGTGTGTGTACTGGTTTAAAGGCAATGTCTTCCCTTTTTGGGATATTCCTTTTTCAGTTCTAGTCACCAGCCCCTGGCCTACGGAATGTGGGCTTGGGGTAGTCATGGCATGGGACCCGGGGGACGGGTTGTGACACTGACGATTCAAATAGCCACATTCAGATAAATAAAACTACTCAGATTATGATAAAACAATTCCATCACACTTTTACAATGACATGATGAACTTACAATAACAATAAAACTAAAACACAAAAAATTCAACCGTCTCTATTCCAACACTAGGGGAAAAACTAGGCCAAGGTTCCCCACACCCCCAATGATTCTCGACTCTACACGAGCTTCACTCCAAGGCTTGTGGCTAGAGCCTTGATAACTGAAGCATCTCTTGCTTCACTGTCAAGTATTAACATCCTCCAATCAGAATATCTTCTTTGGGTGACACTTTCTACAAAACTTCTCCAGATGACCCAGACAGTTGTAACGATGGCATGTTTTTGGAGGATTACAACAAGAAGGCTTCAAATTCCCAAACCGGCCACACTAGTGGCACACAGCTTAATTATCTGAAAAACTGGTAGTCGGATTCAACGAAAGAGACTTTTTAGAGACCAGTTTCTCTGACACACCATTCCTTCCAAATGGGGAACCTTCACAATTCGTGAGAGACACCAAATTTCCATCTTATTCTCTAGAAACCAACTTCGCTAGGAATTATTTGTCTACCACCTTCTCAAAATGAAGTTCCTTGGAGGTGAGGACTCACTCCTTGATCTCTAGACGAGGACCCCCAATGAAAAGATAAGTCTTCAACAGATCCTGTCACGTTACCTTAGGTGAAAAGGAAACCAACTCCTTGAAGTTTTCAACATAAGTTTTCAGTATTCGTTATCCTTGATGAACATTCATAAGATCATCTTTTTTATTTGTATTTACCTCCTCAGGTATAAACCATTGGACAAAAATGGACTTAGAAACTTCCTACATCATCCCAAATTGAATCAATTATGGTAAAAAAAATCCCATTACTCCAAACATGGGCCCTCAAATAAAAATATAACAACATGGATTATAATAGATTCAGAAGTTCTTAATGATCTGAATACACTCTCAACTTCATCAATCCACTTCACTGCCTCTAACGGGCCTCGATCACCATGAAGAATAGGTAACAACTAATAAGAACCATGAACTAGGAATGACTCACTAGAAACATTGGGGACCTTTCTGGGTAGCATATTCTAAACAACATCAAAATAAAGAGCCAAAAATAAACATCCCATCAAATCAAAACCAAAATTCCATCTCAGACCAAAACTACTGGCTCACACGCCAAACATACTCAAGAACAATAAAAAAACTCTTTTCAAAAATCACAATTTCATTTCAATTTCCAAAACCTCCTTATTTTAAGGCCAATAATCCAACATAAAAATCCATTTTTCCCAAGACAAAAACCCACTTTTTAAAGAAAAGACAATTTTACAAAATTAGTTTCCATTTCAAACAATTTGGAAAAATCTAAGAGAATCCTTTAGTTTCAAAACCCCACACATGGCATCCTTTAAACCACCACATATGTGTTCATCCATTTCTATAAACACATTCAAACATGCACTTTATATAGATACCCTCACATGTGAAAATTTTCATAAGGAATACCAGGGGTTACACTTACCATCTTATTATCCAAACCCAAAAATTCCCCAAAATTTCAATCCAAACACACATTTTCTTAAAACCCACTTTACAAATCCAAATCCACTTAAAAGAAATACCTTTTCAATTTCTAATTCATTTTAATTTAAAAAACCCACTCACACCAATCATAACCAAAACATAACTCAACTTGCACCAACCTATTGGAATGAGGAACTAGTAGTCATGATTAACCCGATGAGATGGTAGTGGGACACACCCCAAGTAAGAATCAACAAATAGGAGGTGATTGAACCATATACTCAGACTCCACATGGGTCACTACTCCAAGTGGGATCACGACATAACACCAGATTGCCTCTATTATCATCCCTCAATCCATAAAAAACCGAGACAAGACAAGTATTCAATTACTAGAATACACCTAGAAACTCAGGTCTCATCATGAGTGGTGGTGATCAGGAATTGACCCATAACCTACCTCCTAAACCCCGATAATCTTCGTATCCAATCTACCTGAAACCCCAAATAACAAAGAGCCTGCTCGAATACCATTTTTTCATAAACCAGGTAGGGACCTGACCCATTCCGAGAGATGGCCTGAAGGGCATCCCCGATCCCCACAGGCTAGTAACCAGTGCCACAAATCAAATATAAATAGAGTGGGAATAATTTCATCCTAATAATCAGGATCAAATAAATAAACTAATCAAACCGAGAACAAAATAATAGCCAATAACCGAACATAAATAAATATACAAATGGACCCAGATACAAAATACAACTGAACTAGAAGAAACTAAATACAATTTTGGGAACAAAAACTAAAAAATGGATCACACTACCATAATCTCCATGTGTCCTCAAGGTCACCACCATCCATGAGACCAAACCACTCCAATGATGAGCTCAAGAATCTAGAAACTTGAGAAAGAGACTAAACCTTCAAAATAGCTAGGGTCTACCGATACTGAGTGGTACAAGTTGGGTGTGAGCTAAAAAACTTTGTAGGAAATCACCAAATAATCCATGATTTTCCTTTCCCAAAAACAAAACATTAACACTAGTTTGAAATACATTTATAAAAATAGGGTTTTAACATTTTATCAAGAAAACATAGTTTTCCCCCATTTTAAAATCCAACACACACCACATCCCATTTTCTAAAACCAGTTATCATTTTAATACCAAAAACCAAACCAAATGTCTAAGAAAAATAGTACTGAGATGTGATGAAAAATGAATAAACAATGAAAGTTGAAATATAAATTCAATAGAAAGCAAACAAGTAGATATTAATAGTAACCATGGGAAATCCTAAACATCCCTAGAGTGCCCCTCGACATGCTCAGTTCAGAACCACCTATCAGCGTATAGTGAATACCCTAAGTCTATAACAAACCGACCACCCTCAACTAACCAATCAAGTGGCACAACCCACCTATCCTAATAACAATCCAGGAGGGTACCAACCTATCTAATTCGGGTTGGAAATATACCATCACTCAATCCTCTACAATATGGATAAGAACTTATGTTAATAATATACTTTGTAATTGGGAGGCCCTCTCATGCATGACTCACCTTACCTATTGTCACTGCACTTGCCTACCCCCAACATGGACACCACTATACAATAACCCATAAAGGGAAATATCTCCTATAGAGGTGCCCACTAAATACACAAACACACACACACATATATACATCACATCATCAAGGTTCCAACCAGGCCATCATAACATATAACATTCAATCCTTTATTTAAAACATGAAAATTTTCAAATAGACCTTTGAATTTAAACATCCAAATATGTTTACCAAAAACATTATGAAAGCTCTTCCCAAAGTGACCTCAAACACCAATTTTATGATTTAAGTCCCAAATAGACCATTAGGTTCCAAATTCAAATACCTTTCCATAAAACCCCTTTTAAACTTCAAGAAATTACACAATCTTATAAAACATTCCAAATGATCCCTTAAGACAAACATTCCCCAAAATATACTCCAAGTTCTAAATGGGACTAGCTTTGAAAATTCAATTTAAATTAAATTTTATTAGATTACACAAGGGAACTAAAATCATTCGAGAAACCAAAGTTCAAGGAAAACATCACTTTATGGTGTCATCTTCATTTGAGTGCACATCCATGTGTGCACTTTGTGCACCCATGGATGTGCCACAATCAAATGGAACCCTCCAAAATTCTATCAAAACACCCAAAACCATTTTCAAAACAATCACATGCTTTTTAACCAAACCCAATAATTATAAAAAAGTGAATGATCTTGAAAAGAATTCTTTTGAAACTGAGTGAACCCTTCCCAAACTTTTCACTATGGCCATCAAACCAAAAAGACACCCAAATTAGACATTAACCCAATTTCAAAATTTAAAACTAAGTTACCAAATCATTTTAAAGGTAAACTATCACAACAAGGATTGATTTCATCATAGGAAAACAATAGGCATTTAATAAAACACTTTTAGTGAACCAACACATAGACATAATTGAAAAATCATTCCAAAACTAATTTTAATAATTTCTACCAATACCAAAACACCACAATAAGATAAAAAAAGGAACTATAGGGGTGAAAATCATGTTTATAAATTTATTAAAAATTTCCAAGAATCAAAGGAATGTGTCAAAAAGTAAAAACATGGATACACCTACCTCAATGGTGTTAAAACATGAAAAAACTCTTAGAGAAGGGAGATTAGGGCCCCGAAGACCTTTCACACACCCTAGAACCAAAGAAAAACCAACCCACACGTCAACCATAACATATAGGATTAGGAAAAACAAGAACCAACCCAAGAGAAAACCATGAAATAAGAGAGGGGGGAGAGGAGAAGAGGAATGGGGATGATTTGATGAAGAAACCATGAAAAAACACTAACCTTTGATGATAAATCGTCCAAAAGTGTCCCAAAACAAAGGATAATGAAGGGGGTTCCCTTTGGTCGATACCCAATATGTAGGGCTTAAAATGGGGGGTGGAATCACTTAAATCAGATTTTTAAAATAAAATTTATCTAGATCATAATGTTCGGAATGGTTTGTCTATACGGTTTTGTAAACCAAGTGAAAACCGTGTGAATGCTACTAGAAAAGTTCTACAACTTGCAGGTTTATATTGTATGGTTTGGGTAAACCGTTCTCAAACTGTGTGACCTGAAAAATTGGAAAAAAAAACTCTCAAATAACACCCCAAACACTAGGATGGTACACCCAAATAACCTTGAATTATTTAAACAAAATGTAGTGACATCATGGCCATCACAAACTCCCCACCATGCCACTTTCTCCCAATACTATTAATAATAACCAATCATAGGTCTATAAGAAAACCAAAACCAACAAACCAAAAAACACTTTTGTGGGACACTCAACTCAAACCTCAACCAAAATATCCAACATCAATAAATAAATAAAAATAAATGAAAACCATAGTCGGGGTGTGACATACCCCCTTTATATAATGAGTGTTGAAAAATGAAAATGTTACTCATGCATACATATGAACTACCATATACATGATCGTAACATATATCATTTTTCATAATCATACTCTATGATTGGTTTTAAAACTATAATTGATGTAAAAATATGATAATTATATTATGATTATTATTATGTATGTTATGTAACTATATAATATGAATAAGAATCATAACTTTCATGGCAAATCACGAATGAGAAAACATAGAAATCAACACATGAAACAATGAGAATAATGAAAGATTATTAACAAATAGGTGATAAAATGTTATAAAAGAATCATATAAGATATTATAAATATTAATATGGTTCTGTTAAAAATTAATAACATGATTAAAACCATTATTCAAGAGGTTAAAATATGTTCAACTAAAGGAAAAGATGAGGTAATGAATTTCGTCTCAATTTACATTCCATTGAGACTTATTTGTTATTATGCAACAATTCAATTTTATATAGTGTATATAATTTTCCTTTGAAAAATAATATCATGATTCAATCACAATTCATGTAATTCTAAGTGTTAATTTGATTTATTTCATCAAGGGGATTTGACTTTAGAATTTCTAAGTGGTAAAGGTTATTATACAATATCATTTTATTTTATGATTGTTAACTTTATCTTAAAAAAAACACTTTATTATGATCATTTTTCATTGTTCATTACATTTATATTAAATATATATATCCTTTTATTATGGATATAATTAATTCCTATATTGTATACCATTTTTACATATTGTGTTAACTTTGAATGTTATTTGATTAAATGGGGAAATATTGATAAATATATATCCTTTAATAAATATAGATATTTTAAAAGAAGTAATATTGATTCATGAATTAAATAAATTATTAAATATATGAGGAATGATTTAGACCCATAGTTATGGGTGGGGCTCGGTATAATATAGCCCCTAGATGCATCAGTAGATCTCATGAGACAAATAAGTTGGCCAAATTAAATGGATTTATATCTGTAGTTTTAAACTATCTTCTGAAAGGTCTTTATAGTAGATGTATCATGATTCATGAGATCATAGAGTCAAATAATTAATCATTTAATTTATTTATAATTCAGTTATTATTATTTTCTATGATATTTTCACAATGATATTATCTCTAGATGCATTTCATTTTTAAGATTATTAATTAAACGACACATGTGTTTAGTTATTTACCTTTCCATATTGATCATGATTTATATATTCATGAATTGAAGTTATTTAAATGGAATTTGTGTTAAGTTATTTACCTTTCTATATTTATTATTCCATGTCTAGTTATGATATCCATGTTATTGATTAAATGGAACATGTGTTCAGTTATTTACCATGACATATTGTTTATTCTTTATTGATTCATGATAGTTTCCTCTATACACAACCCTTACTGAGAATTTGAGATCACCATTATTTTTTTTCTTTCCCTAAGATGTAAATAATATATATTTTAATTATTTTTCAAGGATTAAGTTCATTTTATATTGTTATGTATTTTTCTTTATTTTATATTCCCAATGTAAAATGGGCATTATGTATGTATTTGGTTCTCCAAAACTATTAAACTGATTGGTCCTTTGGGATTTGACCATTTGTATCTATGCCAATGTAATAAATTAATGCACTAACTCTGAGATACTAGGGTTGAGGTCATTGTAGTTGGTATTAGGTGAATTTTAGTATAATCCTTTAGAACCAGATTAAAGAGAACATAGATTAGGGAACATAACCCTATGATAGTATTTGAAGATAAGTGTAGAAGAACATCCTATTTTTTAAGGTAGAGACTATGTGGTTTTTCCTACCAATAAATACCTATATGGATACTATAAGTAGACATGGTTCTAGAATATAGGTACCTAGTTGTAATAAATTCGAGAGGGGTGCATTGGGATAGACCCGATTTTCACCTGATACATGAAAATGATTCATAATATGCACTTGGTTTGAAACTCTCATAGGATATGCTTAGGATAATTCACATTTTCTTTACATACCATTATGAAATGTTTTTAAATAAAGATATCCCCAAATAAACCAATTTTATAATTCTAATATTAAAAATGTATAAATTTTAATTTATGTTAAGTGTAACATCATATTTAGAATTATAAATTATGATTTAAAGTTTATAATTTTATGAGTTAATACAGTATATGGAATTTTTTAGAAATGGAACCTATATGGAAGAAGGGTATCAATAATCATGGCCATTGTTGAGATTTACATGCTAAGGAATCCAATATAGCTGGTATTGGAACTGAGAAAATTATCCCTATATTAGGGTAGCTTAATTAGGTTATGATAAATAATCTTTCTCAGATAGAGAAACCTATTACACAATGAGATTATCCTATGATAGATCGCTTTATACGATATAATCCCCCAACATTGGGTGGGACTAGTATTCCAATGGAATCTGATTAATGGATTAAGTCTTTGGAGAATATATTTATGGTGTTGTGATGCGGTTAAAAGGAAAAGGTTACACTTGCAGTGTATTGTATCAAAGCTAATGTTGATCAATGGTAGTCGTTGATCTAGAATACTAGGAAGGAAGAGGAAATAAAACTCATGGAATGGAAATATTTTAAGGATAAATTTTTTGACAAATATTTCCCTCATGATCAAAAAATTAAAATGAATATAAATTTCCTTAGATTAAAGAAAATTGAAGAAGAAAGTGTTATAGAGTACGAGTCTACCTTTAAAAGGTTAGATAAGTATGCTATAGATTACATATGCAACATTGAGTGCAAGATTGAACATTTATATAAAGTTATTAAGATAAGACTCTAAAGAGTGTTGTTCTCTCAAAAATTTTCATCATATGATGAAATTTTGTTATGTTCCATCAAAATGGAGAAGGTATTTTCTATAATCAATATATTAAAAGGGAATCAAGAGAATAAGAGGCCATCTGAACACCAAAAGAATGGGAATGCATCAAAGATGAAGAGGATGATGGAGCAATTTCCATCATGTGAAAATTATGGAAAGAAACACTATGGGAAGTGTTTGAAGGGCATGTGAGTGTGTTACAAGTGAGAAGATAAGGGGTATCTAGCTCATGAATGAAAGGGGAAGAAATAAATCAATGATGTCTAGTTTTTTAGGTATAAATAAATGGGGAATTATTCACACCATTTTCTCAAGTGTCAAGGGAATCTACTATAGATAAGGCCAAGTGGAGAAGGTAAATATTATGAGATCACTATAGTTGAGGTGGAAGTACCCACTAATGTGGTGATATGTAATTTAATCCTATATTCAAATTTAAATAATGCTTTATTTGATTACAGATCCTATGACTCTTCTATATCTACTCTATTTTCAAAGAAAATTAGACATTTCTCTTTTAATTTAAGAAGGGAGTTTTCAGTCAAAAATCCTAGATGAAATCTCACCGCAACAAGGATGTGTTAATATTCCCTATTATGACACATAAAAGTGATTTATTTACTAACCTCATTATCATAAATATGGTCGACATCAATATAATCCTTGGTACGGACTGTATTTAAAAGTATGATGCTAAAATTTATTATATGAAGAAAGAAATTATGATTTTCGAGGAATATATAGAATTCCTTATCATTAGAGCAGAGAATTAATTGTCTAAGACATATATAGATCCACCCTAATAGCTTTAATGAATGAGATTATTGGGGAAGAATATAAAAAAAATATAAGGATGGATAAGGTAATATTCAAATTTAGGATGTATCTATTGTACAGAAATAAATTGATGAATTTCATGAGGAATTACCTGGAAATCCCCCAAATCATGAAGTTGAGTTCTTCATCAATTTAATCCCCAATGAAAGACCAATATCAAAGACTTTATATAGAATGTCCACTGTGGAACTAGTGATGTTAAAGAAATAACTATAGGAGTTGTGTGATAATGGATTTATTCGCCCTAGTATTTCATCATGGAGAGCCCATGTTCTCTTAGTTAACAAGAAAAATGGATCAATGTGGTTGTGCATTGATTATTGGGAGATAAATTCTATTATTATAAATAACCAGTATCTTATACCTCACATTGATGACTTATTTGTTCAACTTCATGAAGCCCAATATTTTTTAAAGATTGAAATTCAGTTTGGGTATCACTAATTTCAATTAAAGAAGGAATAAATTTGGAAGAAAGATTTTCTAATGAGGTATGGGAAATATAAGTTTATAGTAATTTCATTTGGATTGACTAATTCACCCTCTGTCTTTATGGATATAATTAACGGATTATTCGAGGAATATATTGATGATTTTTTTAGTATTAATTGATGATAATTTGGTGTATTCTAAAAGATATAAGGACTAGGATAATCAATTACAAACTATTATTGAAACTCTTATAAGGAAATATTTATATGGTAAATTTATTAAGTGTGATTTCTGGCTTAAAGAAGTTTCTTTTCTTGGCTATATTATATCCAAGTATGAAATATTAATTGATCCTACAAAGATGAAGGTAGTCAAAGAATGATATATACCAATGAACATAATTGAGGTACGTAGTTTCATTGGTTTGGCAGGTTACTATCGATGATTCATTCATAATCTTTCCTGATTGGATAACCCTTTAACTAGCTTACACATAAAAGGGTTAAGTTTTTTTTGAAAAAGGAATTCAAAGAATGTTTTGATGAACTAAAGAGGATATTGTTCAATGATCTTATTTTGACTCAATCATATAGAAATTATGGGTTTATGATATACAGTGATTTATTGAAGAAGTTACTTGATTTTTTCATAATAAAAAATGATAAATTTATTTCATTTTAATCAAGGTAATTAACGACTCATGAACAGAATTATCCAACCCATGATCTTGAGTTGGCAGCTGTAATCTTTTCTTTGAAGATATGGAGATATTATCCATATGGTGAAAGATGTGAGATATACACTGAACATAATATATTAAAATAAATCTTTTCACAAAAAGACATCAACATGAGGCAAAAGAGATTAATTGATCTACTCAAGGATTATGATTTCTCAATACACTACCACTCAGGGAAAGAAAATAAGGTAACTAATGCATTGAGTAGGAAAGATCATGGAATTATAACCCAAACGAGGATTGATATGGATCCTATGTTTATGGATATAGTAAATATGGATATGGGAATTATTAAGGAAGGGGATACATCACTTATTTTTCAAATTATTGTAAAACCATCTTTATTAAAAAAGATAAAATATTCTAAATATGATAATGAGAACTTTCATAAGAAAATTAAAACTATAAATGATGGAAAATTAGCTAACTTTGTTTATGAAGATGGTGTTCTGAAATTTGGAAATATATTATGTGTTCCATCTATACCTGAGCTAAAAATGGAATTTTTGGATGATTCCCATAGCTCAAATTTCTCTATACACCCTAGTAACACAAATATGTATAGGTATTTGAGGGAACATTTTTGGTGGGATAACATGAAGCGAGAAATTACTGATTATGTGTCCAAATGTTTGGTTTTGAAATAATATAATGATATGATAAAAAATCCTAGAGGAGTCATGAAACCTCTTCATATTCTTGTGTGTAAATGAGATGACATTACTATGGAATTTTTCATAGGACTACCAAAGACTCCTAGAAACAATGATGAAATATGGGTTTTTGTTGATCACCTAACCAAATATACACATTTCATCACTATAATTGAAGATAAAACTATTGATCATGTAAAAAGTATCTATATTAATGAATTTTTAAAAATTCATGGCACACATATTTCAATTGTGTTTGACCAAGATCCCATTTTACATTGAAATTCTAGAAGAGTCTTTAGAAACCTCTTGATACTGAGCTTCATTTAAGCACCACCTACCATCCTCAACTTGATGGATAGTCCAAAATTACCATTTAAACATTGAAAGACATGTTGAGTTCATGATCAATTTATTTTCAAGGTTTTTTCTATCATTATTTACCATTGGTGGAGTTTTCTTATAATAATTGTGTCCATCCAACTATTCAAATGGCATCGTTTAAAGTATTGTATGGCAAGAGATGTCGCACTCCAACTTGTTGGGATAAAGTTGGTAAAAGAAAACTTATAGGACCAATTTTTTTTGAAAATGAAACAAAAAAGGTAAAGGCTATTCAGGGTCACATTAAAGCATCTCAAAATAGGAGAAAGAGTTACGTTGATAATTAGAGGAACGATTTGTAATTCCAAGTGGGAGATCATGTTTTCTTGAAAGTATCTCTATGGAAGGGTGTTATAAGGTTTGATAAGGAAAGGATATTGATCCCCAGGTACATAAGACCAATTTAAATCCATTAATCAATTTTAGTTGTTTCTTATCATTTTGAATTTCCACCAAATCTCTCAAAAGTACATGATGTGTTCTATATATCATTGTTAAGAAAGTACATGCCAGAATCAACGCATGTGCTCAACTCTGATGAAACAGAATCAAAACCTGATCTATCTTACTATGAAGAACCCATCCAGATTCTTGTTATTACAGAGAATGTTTTGATGAATCACACAACCTATCTGGTAAAGTTACTTTAGAGAAATCAAAAAATGGAGGAAGCAACATGGGAACCAGAAGATATTATGAAGAATAAATACCCTCATATATTTAGAAGGTAATATACATGAAATTTTGAGGAATAAATTTTTATAGGAGGGAATAATATAGAACCCCAAGACTTTAAAATATATTTCTTTTTGAATAAATTTAATTTCTTTGATATCTTATGATGTACGCAACACCAGGTTGAAAGGAAACACACTACTCTATTATTTAAACATAGTTGCAATTCACACACAAAATTTAAATAATTTTTATGTTAAAATATATTTTGAATTAGTTTTAAAGTAAAATTACTTATGTTATATATCTATTAACCCAATTTTGGTCATTGAAGTAAATTTCAAATTGAATTTTGATATAAAAACTTTGTAAACTTTAAAAAAAATTCTCTTTAAAACCCCACTTTCTCATCATGTCTGCAGGATTAATATTAAAATAAAATTTTCCAATTAGGTGAATTGAATTTATAAAAATAGGTTTAATATTTTCAATCATAATAATTTATAATTTCTAATAAGGTCAACATAATTTTTGATCGAAATTAATAGTAAAAATAGTAAAAAATCAATTATCATGGTTAAGGTAAAAATGGATTTACCAGGGGTTAAACTAAGAAGATAAGGATTAAAATGACCTAAATCCCATTGGATGGAAATATTTCGACCTCATCTCTTCTAGGTTAGATAATGGACCATTTTGGAGTCTTGTAACATATGATAGAATATTTTCAAAAAATTACAAGTGTGTCACTGATCTCACTTATAAAAGGCCACCCCTCTCCTCTATTCTTCATACCTTCACAACATTTTAGTTCAGCCAATCCTGACCCAAATCACTTGTTAAATTACCTCATATCATCTTATAATTATTATTTTTGGAATAAATATTACCTTTGAAGGATTTGGTGTAAACCTAAGGAGGATACCAGAAGAAGAGGTAATGTTCTTCAACGAGAGATTTTATTTATTTATTCCTCCACCTCTATCAATTATTATTAAACCATAATGATATAATAACCTCATTATATTACATATTTTTTTATTTTTTTATAATAATTTTATTACCTACAACCATCTCCACATCCATCAAATGGAATATGAAATCATCATTTGCGTGAACGGCAGATTACCGCCTCACAAACCGATGTCATTCATTTTTTCCACTACCACCTCTCACGATTGGGTGTGATGATGGATAAAAAGTATATATATGATATTTTTAATATAATTATACCTATTGAGTCATTATATCATATATATCTTTTCACTTTCTATTCTATAGGAGATACGATAACGTCGCTTGTGTGTACGACGAACTACCGCCTTGCGCAACGATGTGATTCGTCTTTAACTAACAATTTCCATGGAAGGTGATGAGGATAAAGTTAATAATTATATGTTATATAAATGTAATAACTATGATATCCATGAAATATTTATCATTTTTAAAGAGAATATATCATTTTATTTTTTACATTTTAACTCACTTAAAATGATAACATCATTCGTGTACTTGTGGACTACCGCCTTTACGAAGCAATGTGAATATCTTTTCGACACCACAAAAAATGGATGATATATATAAGTATATAATATGGTATTAATGACATTATGATAATTATTTAAATATAAAATATTACTTACCTCCTTTCCATAATGATAGTTGAAAAATGGAAATGTTACTCATATGATGCATACGTACAACATACTATCTCCATGATCGTAACATACTTTATTTTGCATAACTATATTTAATAATTGATTTTAAAAGTATAATTGATGTAAAAATATGATAATTATGTTAGTATCATTATTATGAATATTATGAAACTATATAATATGCACAAGAATCATAACTTTCATGACAAAGAAAAAATTAGAAAAAAACCAATTAATACCCGAAACAATGAGAATAATGAAATATTATTAATGAACGGGTGATAAGATGTTATAAAAGGATCTTATATGATATTATCAATATTAATATGGTATAAATTATTTATATTATTAAAACCATTATACATGATTTTAAAGTGTTTTCAACTAAAAGAAAGTGGGTAAGGGATTTCGTCTCAATTTTCATTCCATTGAGACTTATTTGTTATTATGCAACAATTCACTTTTATGTGGTGAATATAATGCCCCTTTAACATGTAATATCATGAATAAATCATAATTAATGGTATTTTAAGTTTCAATTTTAATTATTTCATCCAAGTATAATTTACTTGAAAGTCACCAAGTGGTAAAAGTTATTGTACAATCTCACTTTCTTTTGTGATTGTTAACTTTATCTTAAAAAAATCGCTTTCTTGTGATTACTTTTCCACTGGTAATTACATTTCTATTAAATATTCATATTCTTGTATGATGGATATAATTATTTCCTAAATTTTATACCATTTTTACCTACAATTCTTACTTTGAAAGTTATTTGATTAACTTGAGAAATATTGATAAATCTATATCCTTTACTCAACATATATATTTAATGATAAGGAATATTGATTCATGAATTAAATTGATTGTTCTATATATGAGGAATGAATTTTACTTGTAGTGATGGGTGTACTATGGTATAATATATCCCCTCGATGCATCGATAGGTCTCACGAGACAAATAAGTTGTCCAAATTAAACGGGTTTCTACCTATAGTTTTAAATTGCCTTGTGAAAGGTCTTTCTAGTAGAGGTGTCATGATCCATGAGATCACAATGTTTAATAATTAAGAATTTACATTATTTTGAATTTAATTATTGTTATTTTCCATTATATTTTCATAATGATATTATCTATAGATTCATTTCATTCTAATATTATTGATTAAATGTATTGTGTCTTTAGTTATTTATCTTGTCATATTGATTATGCCTTATCTATTAACACTGTCAAGTTATTTAAATGACATGTGTGTTTATTTATTTACCTTTCAATATTTATTACTTGTTATATAATTATTATAGACAAGTTATTGATTAAATGTAATTTGTGTTCATTTATTTACCATGCCATGTTGTTTATTCTTTATTGATTCATGACAGTTTCCACTATACATAACCCTTACTGAGAATTTGAGATCATCCTTATTTTTTTTCCTTTCCCCAAGATATGAAGAAAATATTTTTGAGTGATTTTCATGGATTTATTTATTTTTATGTTGTTATGTTGTCACACCCCAACTTCGCACATCGATAATGATTTTTAATTTTTACCTTTATCTGATAATTTTATTTGATTTAATTTTTTTTGTCGAGGTGCATGCTGGGTATGAAAAGAGTTTTTTCATTTTGCTGATAAATGAAAATTTGACTTAGTAGCGGTCTACACACATGCATGGCTCGGTCGAAGCCGTGTCACTTCGCTAAAGAGATATGCGCCCCGGCCATGCTTTATTTTTAATTTAGTTATTCTGGCTCCTTCTTTTGGGTTTTTCTTTTGAGCTGCGGTTTGAATCAGTTCTATTTTAAAAGAAATTTGGTATCTTATATGGGTGTGCACTCGTACGCACGACCGTGTGTAGCACCCAATCATAATTAGAGAATTTTTTTATTATTAAATGTGTTAATATTTGGGTGCACGACCTTGCGCATGACTGTGCACATTGACTAACCTCAATAATAATAATGATATTATTGTTTTGGTTGGTTTTATTATTTTAGTTTTATTATTCACATTCTCATTACTTAAGTTAATATTTTAATTAGGTTATGATTATAATAATAATTATTTTTTTCTTCTCAGTTAATATTTTGATTTAGTCGTTAATATTAAATTAATGTTACAATTATAAAATAATTAAATTACTATTTAGATTACTATTATTTTTGTGATTTATGTATAGGTTAGTTTAAATTGTTTTAAGTTTCATATCATTTTCATTTATTTATTTATTTTTCCATTTATTTTTCTCTTTCTTTTTCTCTCTTTTTTTCCTCCCTCTCTCTTGCTCTCCCCTCTCCCTCACGCGGACCTCCCCCCTTCTGTTTTGCACAGCGCGCCCCCTCTAACCCTAAGACAACCCTCCGCTCCACTCCTTATCTGGAGAACAGGACCAATGACTCCCCTCCCCTCCACTCTTATCCCAGCGCTTCAAGCCCTGCTACCCCTCTCGGTCTGGTCATCCACCATCTGGCGTGCTCCCTACCTTCGGTCGAAGCTCCAGCCCGACGAACCCTCTCACCCGCTGGACTCCTTCGGCACACCGCCATCGTGAAACACCTCCCCCTTGATCCGTTCCCCTCATCTCCCTCTACGGTGAACCAGAACCACCCTCCTCCACACTAGATATCCTTTCCCATGCCCTCCTTTTACTGTGCCCCCTTCCGGTAAGCCTCCAACCGGCGCGACGCACCTCCAGCACCACCCCATCTTGCTTGTCCAGCCTTACGCACCCTCACCGAAGGTGCGTTTCTCCTCGGTTGGTTATTTATTCCGTCAGTAGGTTGTCGGGTTAGGGTTTGGTGTTTATTTGGTTTGATTTTGGGTACAAATGGTTTGATGTTTTGGTTTTAGGGTCTAGCTGAGTTGTTTGTGGTGCAATTAACGCACGATGGAGTTTGTGCACCAAGTTGCAAAGTTTTTTTTCTACATTCCAAGTAGGTGGTTCCATGTTTAATTGTTATTTGATTAATTAATTATCAAGTTTAATTAATTTATAATATTATTTAATTAATTGTTGTATTGCGAAGTCAATCTTTTATGAGGTTTGATTTGCAGTTGAACTTATTCAGTAGCATGCTTATACCAGGAAAGTGTAGCCAGAGGGGAAACCCCTGGCCATTTATTAAAAAATAAAAAAGACAGTAAACACACATAGCAACCCATCAAAGTCACAAAAATTCCTCAAAATCATACCCCTGAGCACCACCATGAAACACAGACTCATCTTCCGTTGCCGTTTCCCACACCGAACTCTCGTATTGCTTCAGTACTTTGGCATATTTCCTCCTCAGATTCAACTTCTCCAGCTCAAGGAACTCGTTCGGAGACTGCATGCTCCTGACAGCAGATCTGGTCATCATCGGTTTTGCCAGATGAGAGTAATCCTTTTTTATCCTTCCTCGTGAAGAGGCAGTCCCCTTGACCGGGACCTTCGACATCCACTTATTACCAACTTGAGCAATCTCACTGTATGAAGGTCGCAGCATATCCCCATGATTCTCTTTGTCGCTGTCAGAGAGATCCCCCCATTTCCCATGATATTCTTGGATTTGCTTAAACTGATTGTTCGGGTCAACTATTGCCAAGCATTGAGGCTGCTCAACCATTGTGTTCTCCACCTCCTCCCTTACCACACACTCCATACTGCCACTGCCACTGCCACCTTCCTGCATACCCTGTCCCACAATAACAGGTTCATCAGGACCGAAAACAACCAACTCAGCCTTATTCTGCAAAACAGGCCCCGGGACATCATTCCCCTTGCACTGCAGCTTGCTCATCACTTGCGGAAGCACCACCACGTTCTGCACAACACCTCCCTCCTGCTCACCTGCTACAAATTCCTCTTGTACCCCATCCAAATCCACACTTCCTAAAACAGCAAACTGATTACCAGTTGAAATAGGTACCAGAACCCCAGCTCCAGCCTTACCCTGACCACTGCCCCGATAATCAATGGCCTTCGGTTCTCCCACAGCAGCAGAACCAACCCCTTTCCCTCCCAAAGAACCCCTATGCACCTTGCCAGTATCCCCCACATCACCCATCCCTCCTGCACCCATTCGGCCACTGCCATTATCTTTGTTCTGACCTGTAATTCCATCACCATCTCGAAAGCCTCCACCAGAGGAAGAGCCGGCCTTCACCTGCACAGCAGAGACCTCCGGCTCCAGCAGGGGATCCGACACAATCATCCCCACAGGGGGACATGCCACACCACCGCCAGCAGCACCCTCAGAGGAACTCCCTTTTGATAAGCCCCCAAAATTCAGATCCTTCCTCAGCCTGTCAAACACTCCAGACACCAAAGGGTTAGAAACAGAACTCACAGCATGCAAAATCTCCCGCTGCCCCACACTGTTACTAATGTTTGTGACATCCACAGCATGCCTCTCCTGCACAATTCCATCAGCCGAACCTGAAGACTTCCCACGCCTGGTTCCACTGTGACAGCCCGAAGAAGAATGTCCCAAACGCTTGCAAGTGGAGCAGTAGCCCAACCAGGATTCATAAACGACTTCTTGCTTCCATCTGAACTCTTCTCCAACAGAGATCCAAACCCAATCAACCGGAGGCCGAGAGACATCCACCTCAATACAGCATCGTGGGTTGATCGGGTGACAGAGCGCGGACGTGCGCACATCAGGACACAAAAAACGGCCGACCAAATTACCAATCATCTTAAGAATCGACGGATTCTGAAAGGGAAGGGGAAGACGAGGGAAACTTACCCATACAGGAAGAGAAGAGAGATCACGATTCATACAAAAATCAATCGTCCATCGAAACAGGAAGAAGCTACACCCATTGTAGCGCCGGGGAGCACTGGACCAAGCGCAAATGAGATCTTCTTCAAAGGCAAACCAGATCATGAACTGTCGATTATCAAGGAGTCCTACCACTGCGCGATCTCTCAAATCCCATTTAGCAAAGACGAAACGATCAAACTCGTCCACAGACGGCCTTCGGGAGTTGAATCGAGCCACCAAGGTCAGACCCAGATTCCTCGAAGCTTCAGAGAACTCCAATACTGAGATTGGAAGCTGCGGATTTCCAAGGTGAAGATTAGGTACCTTCGGGGTAAGCGCAATCGCCGGGAACTCCGGTAGAAAGTTAGGGTTCGTGAAGGGAGAGAACACTGCCCGTGGCTTCAAAGGTAGGCGATCTACAGCATCCTCCCCCCTCCCGCCACCGCAAGGAAGGGGGGGAAAATCAGCATCCCGCATCTGCTAGGGTTCCGCCATCGCGAGGAAGGAGAAGAGATCGTCCTCTGGTAGCATGCTTATAATATGTGTAATTACTGCTGAAATCTCATCTCTGGTTAATTGTTAGTTTTTTTAATTGTGAGGTTAGAATACTAATTAATTTTTTTGGTGTGATTTAATGTTTTACTTAAGGTTTAATATGTCTTAATGTATTTATTAGTGTGTTTATATGATAGGAGTATGTTTTTGCTGTGAAAACCCATGTCGGACTATTCACTAGTGTTTTATAAAATGTTTGGATTATTTGTTAGGATGTACTAGGGGTTAAGTTGGTGTTTTGGTGTTGCATCGGTATGCGTTCTATCTTAAATGATCATTTGAGTGGATTTTTGGTGTTTTAGTCGTGCGACGTATTTTTAAATGGGTTGGAAAGTTTTTCTGGCGGTTTGTTTAACTGTTGTAATGGTTGTTTTAACTATGTGGGTGGTTTCTTTAATCGCATGTGTGATGAATATTGTATTCCTAAGGTGGTGTTGTGTGTGTGTGGTCATGTAAGGGGGTTTGGGTCAGTCTAGGGTGTAAAGCAGTGTTTTTCTCTTTAAAATTTATTTATGAAAATTTGAATTGTTTTATTAAATAATTATTACAGGGGGTATTGTTTTGGTTAAATTGTGTAAATGTTTTTGGTGCGTAAAGTCATGCGATGTGTGTGAAAATTGTTTAATAAATTATTTTAATGGTGAGTGGTGATGAAAGTGATTTCTTTGACTGTGCAGTCATTTTAATTTGTTGTGTAAGTGATGCAGATTTGGTTTTGGGATATTTTGTGTGTGAGTATTATCATTATTTTTGATGGCTTTTGTGTGTGAAAATGGTGGTTTTGGCATGTGTAGTGTATTTTTTGGTTTGAGTAAGTGATTATGACATGTGACATGAACTCTGAACTACTTGAGCACAAACGGGAAGCCTGGTTACTAGGTGGGCGGACTAGGAATAGTGTGCTAGTGATACAGAAGTGGCATCGACCTAGTTTCACTTAGCTGGTTTGATGACTACAACACTAACTAAACTTTTGGATGATGTTGGGATACCACTAGGTTATGGATGTGCTTCCCTACTAGTGTCTCATGCATGAGAATGTATATTTTTGTGTTTTTATACCATTTTTCACCGAGACACAATGTTCTAGGGTCGCACTTCTCGCTAGTATCTTTAGGGACTCTCCCATGCATTGTGCTCCCCTTTTGATTTGTGCTCACCTTCGGCACACGATGTGACGTTGGGGTTACCAATAAAGTGTGTGTGTGTGTGTTAATTTAAGTTTTTTTCCTTTTAGAGTAGTTTTCCCTTAAAATTTGTTTTCATTAAAATTGTTTAAGCACTTATTTATTTTTATTCTGTTAAATTGAAAATGTATTTGTCATTTAATAATTATGCGTGGAACCTTTTCTCAATGGAATCATACTAGGATTTTATCTCACACCATACATACACCTTTGGGTGTATGTAGATTCTATTTATTTTGCATTCCAGGTTGAGGCATTGAGCATAACATTGGTGGTTTGGGTTGTTAGTGGAATCCTTGTGTTGGTTTGGTGGAGGTGGATTGGGGATGTGACTCTTCATGTCGCACGGAGGTTTGTGTTGGAGTTTTTTTTTTCCCCTGATGTAGTCTCTTTTGGGTTTTTAGTTCAAGTTGTTAACTTTAAATCTGAACTTGGTATAAGGGCATGTTTGGTTTTCTGATTTTAGTTTCAATTTATTCATCTTGTGGTATGTTTTATATTTATTTATTTGGGTAAATCATTCCCAAGTTTTATTTTTGATACCCAGGAACTTGTGCCAGTCCGTGGGGATCGGGAACGCCTTTTGGGCCTTGCTGCGGACCGGGTCGGGCACTGAGTTGGATGAAGACTTGGATTGGTTTGTGACAAAATGGTATCAGAGGGGTTTTGTTCTTATTATTTGGGGTGTCAGGTAGATTAAAGATAGGACTGTCGGTACTCGAGAAGTAGTTGCATGAAGAGCATCCCAAACTCTTACTCGTTCTGATCCTTGAGTAACCAGGGGTAGTCTGGGATTTAAGTTTTTTTTTGTATTGGTCTCGGTGGATGGGGGATGAAAATAGGAGTAAACTGGTACTGCGCATAGTCTCACATGGATTTGCGACCCATGTGATGCCCGAGAGTATGGTTAGATACTCCTAGTGGTTGGCGCTTGCCTAGGGTATGGTCTGTTAAACCATGTTTCCGAGTTAGGCATGGACACTAGTTCTTCATCCATGTGCTTTAGTGTTCATGATGTCTTGCTTCAGTTTTGGGATTGGCACAGAAGTGTTTTCCTTTTAAAAAGGCTACAGACTTTGGTGTTCCTCTTATTTTATTTTTGTATGGGTTTGGCATGATTTTTGGGGGGCGTTTTTCTTGGACCTTGTTTTTTGAATTTGGCGTTTGATTTGTTGATATTGAATTTCTAAAAGAATGTCTTGGGTAATTTGAAATCTAAGTGAGTTATTTTAGAAATGGAAAGCATTTTGGAAATTTGCATTGAATTTTTGAAATGATTTTGGGAAGAAGAAAAAGGTATTTTCAGATATTGGGAATTTTTTATTTTTGAAAGTTTAAGAACCTTGCTTTGTCCAGTGGTATTCCTATGGGTGCTCGTGTGTGCATGTGGACGTGATTAATGGATCGATGGTGGATCATGTGGATGGGTGCCTGAGTGACACAAAAATGCATATTTGCGAGGCATCATGGAATATCAGTGGTGAGTGATTGATTTTTAAGGCTAGTTCTTATTTCCTGAAAAGTGGGTTTTTCTCCAAAATGGGTTTTTGTGTCAAATGGTTTTCGAAATTGGAAAATTCCATTGATTTTAGAGTGAAGACGAATTTTTCAAAAGAGATTTTGGGATTGTTGTGCTGTGTTTAGTTCCTCAAGGAGGTGTTTTTCTTTAAGAATGAATTGATTTTATAAATTGGAATTACTGGAATTGTGTCTTGGGTGTGAATGTTTATTTTGTGATGTGTTTGTATTTGTGGAAGACTGTTTTGTGTTTCTTGTTTAGGATATGCCTCTAGAAATGTCCCATGGGTTTCCAGAAAGTCTCTCTGTTCTTGGCTCAACCTAGAATCGCAGTGGAGTGGTAGAGTTTGGTTCTTCTTGGTGGTGTTGACTGTTCATAGACGTCAAGGTCAGTTGGATATCGTTGAGTGCTTTGAGAACATTTTAAGTGTCTCCAGTTTTGGAGGAACTCCAAAATTTGTGTGGTGCATGTTGTATTGAGTATGCCTGGTGGAGCGACACTAAACTATTAAATGGTGATCGCTCCATTTTTTTTGTGAATAAGGATGTCTTGAGAGATCCTTAAGACTAACCTCATCCCACAGTTGTACCTAAGGAAGTGAAGGTTACTCATACGATGATGAGTGTGAACCGAAGGGACTTGTTCTTGGAGTAACCCTTCCATCAGTTTGCGTCTTGCATTTGACAGACCACTCAATCTCATATCTCTAGTGTGGTCAGTCGGGCACTCTAAATCGTTCGCTACAATTCTCAGTGGATATATTGACAGAGTGGCCACTCGAGAAATGAGGAGAAGTATAAAAATTGCTTTTCCAGTGGAGGAAGTTCCAGTCATAGGTGGTCAGCTTATGACTGCAAGGCGGTAGATGCTTTAGACATCAGGGCCCCAACCATAGGTCTCGGGGTGAAGCTTGTGTGTAGTCAAAACTTGTCGGACGTGATATGGGCATTGTTCTACTTAAGTCCGCAATGTCGGGATGGGAATGGATTAAATTTCCTTGTTGCGGTATTTCCTCTGAAGGCTTCATTTTTGTTGTGATGAGTATGAAGGTCATGTATCCTTGTTGTAGTCTTAGTTTGTGGGAGTTCCTCTTGGACCATAAAGAGGTTCAGAAAGTCCATATTCTTGTAAATCCAGTAGGCATCCTCTGTAAACCCTCTTGTGGTTAGTTATGGATCAAAATCGTACTTGTTTCAAAGATGCTCATGTCTTGTGATATTGACGTGTTCTTGTCTAGTTTGTCTCTAGGTTAGGGGTTTCTACTACCAAAACCATCTCATTAAGGGGAGTGTTGTCCACTGTAGGAATAATCAGTGCAGGTCGGCCCATTTTGGTGGGTTCATGATGAAGGGTTCAGTCAGTATTGCTCAAAGTAAACTGGGAATTCCAGTACGGGTTCCATAGTGTTAGGAAATTTTAAAATGGTGGGGAGACCCAATGCGGGTCTCACTGATGTCCCCTATTATGTTGGTTAAACATAGGGAACTTTGAGGGTCAAACTAGTGTTAAAGGTTTGACTGGGCTTGTGATTCGTTTTGGTTTGGAGAACCAATGTTGGACAAGAATCCTAATATGGTGGGGAGACCACCATCAGGAGAATTTGTGGAAAAACTCTATCTTCAAAGTGTGCTTGGAGGGGAAACCCCTCACTTCTACTCCACCCAAACTCGACCAACTAATTAGTTAGATATGGTAGTGGGTCGCTAGATGAGTATTCTTGGAGATCTCGAGTGGCCCCGATGATCCCTAAGTTATAGGTTAGGGTGTTCCACGCTGTAGTTCTGTTTAAAGTGAATTACTTTTTACTGGTTATTTTTTTGGTGATTCTGCTTTTGAGTTCTTGGAAGTTTCAGGTCATGGGTGTTTTGAATGCCCGATATTCAGGTGATTGAGGTTTTGTCTTAGGTGTCTTCGTGGTATCGCATGGAACTGTTGTTTGACCTAGTCTTTTGGGACTTTCTGGGGGCAGAAAGTGTCATGGTGGGGACAATTTTCACACCTCGACTTCACACATCAGTAATGATTTTTAATTTTTACATTTATCTGATAGTTTTATTTGAATTAATTGTTTTTTCGAGGTGCATTCCGGACATGATGAGATTTTTTGCATTTTGCTGATAAATGAACATTTGACTTAGTAACGGTCGACACATAGGCATGGATCGGTCAAAGCCGCGTCACTTCACTAAAGCGATATGCACCCTGACCATGCTTTTTTTTTAATTTAATTATTCTGGCTCTTGCTTTTGGGTCTTTATTTTGAGGCGCGGTTTGAATCGGTTCTATTTTAAAAGGAATTTGGGATCTTATATGGGTGTGCGCCCGTACGCGTGACTGTGTGTAGTGCCCAATCGTAATTAGAGAATGTTTTATTTTTAAATGTGTTAATATTTGGGTGTGCGACCTTGCACATGACGGTGCACGTTGCCCAACCTCAATAATAATAATGATATTATTATTTTGGTTGGTTTTATTATTTTAGTTTTATTATTCATATTCTCATTACTTAAGATAATATTTTAATTAGGTTATGATTATAATAATTACTGATTTTGTCTTCTCAGTTAATATTTTGATTTTGTCTTTAATATTAAATTAATGTTACAATTATAAAATAAATAACTTAATATTTAGATCACTATTATTTTTGTGATTTATGTATAAGTTAGTTTAAGTTGTTTTAAGTTTCATTTAATTTTTATTTATTTATTTATTTTTCCATTTATTTATCTCTTTCTTTTTCTCTCTTTTTGTCGTCCCTCTCTCTTGCTCTCCCCTCTCCCTCAAGCAGACCTCCTCCCCCCTTCTGTTTTGCGCAGCGCTCCCCCCTCTAACCCTAAGATAGCCCTCCACTCCGCTCCTTCTCTAGAAATAGGACCGACACCTCCCCTAACCTATGATCCTCTCCCAGCGCTTCAAGCCCTACTCCCCCTCCTGGTCTGGCTAGCTGCCCTCTGGCACGCTACCTACCTTCGGCCGAAGCTCCGCCCCGACGAACCCCCTCACTTGCTAGACTCCTTCGGCACACCACCATCACGAAACACCTCCCCCTTGAGCCACACTCCTCCTCTCCCTCTCCGGAAAACCAGAGCTTCCCTCCTCCTCACCAGACAGCCTTACCTGCACCCTCCTTTGGCTGCGTCGCCTTCCGGTAAGCCTCCAACCGGTGCGACGCACCTCCCGCACCACCCCGTCTTGCTCGGCCAGCCTTCCGCACCCTCACAGAAGGTGAGTTTCTCCTCGATTGGTTATTTCTTCCATCTATAGGTTGTCGAGTTAGGGTTTGGTGTTGCTTTGGTTTGATTTTGGGTACAAATGGTTTGATGTTTTGTTTTTAGGGTCTAGCGGAGTCGTTTGAGGTGAAATTAATGCGTGATGGAGTTTGCGCACCAATTTGTGAAGTTATTTTCTACATTCCAAGTAGGTGGTTCCATGTTTATTTGTTATTTGATTAATTAATTTGAATGTTTAATTAATATAGAAAATTATTTAATTAATTTCTGTAGTGCTAAGTCGATCTTTTATGAGGTTTGATTTGCAGTTGAACTTATTTGGGAGCATGTTTATAATATGTGTAATTGCTGATGAAATCTCATCTTTGGTTAATTTTTAGTTTTTTTAATTGTGAGGTTAGCCTACTAATTAGTTTATTTTGTGTGATTTAATTTTTACTTAAGGTTTAATATGTCTTAATGCATTTATTAGTGTGTTTAGATTATAGGAGTATGTTGTTACTATGAAAACCCATGTTGGACTATTCACCAGTGTTTTATAAAATTTTCATATTATTTGTTAGGATGTACAGGGGGTGAAGTTGGTGTTTTGGTGTTGCGTCAGAATGCGTTCTATCTTAAATGATCATTTGAGTTGATTTTTGGTGTTTTAGTCGTGCAGCGTATTTTTAAATGGGTTGGAATGTTTTTGTGGCGGATTGTTTAATTGTTGTAATAGTATTTTTAACTATGTGGGTGGTTTCTTTAATCACATGTGTGATTCATATTGTGTTCTTAAGGTGGCGTTGTGTGCATATGGTCATGTAAGGGGGTTTGGGTCAGTCTAGGGTGTAAAGCGGTATTTTTCTCTTTAAAATTTATTTATGAAAATTTGAATTGTTTTATTAAATAATTATTAAGGTGGTGGGGGATTGTTTTGGTTAAATTGTGTAAATGTTTTTGGTGCATAAAGTCATGCGGCATGTGTGAAAACTATTTAATAAATTCTTTTAATAGTGTGTGATGATGAAAGTGATTTCTTTGACTATGCAGTCATTTTAATTTGTTGTGTAAGTGATGCAGATTTGGTTTTGGGATATTTTTATTATGCGTATTATCATTATTTTTTATGGATTTTTTGTGTGAAAATGGTGGTTTTGGCATGTTTAGTGTCTTGTTTGGTTTGAGTATATGATTATGACATGTTACATGAACTCTGAACTACTTGAGCACAAACGGTAAGCCTGGGTACTAGGTGGGTGGACTAGGACTTGTGTGCTAATGATACAGAAGTGGCATCGGCCTGGTTTCACTTAGCCAGTTTGACGACTACAACACTAACTAAACTTTTGGATGATTTTGGGAGACCACTTGGTTATGGATGTGTTTCCCTTATAGTGAATCGTGCATGAGAATGTATATTGTTGTGTTTTTATACCATTGTTCACCGAGACACAATGTTCTAGGGTCCCACTTCTTGCTAATATCTTTAGGGAATCTCTCATGTATTGTGCTCCTCTTTTGCTTTGTGCTCACCATCAGCACACTGTGTGACATTGGGGTTACCATGAAAGTGTGTGTGTGTGTGTTAATTTAAGTTTTTTTCCTTTTAGAGTAGTTTTCCCTTAAAATTTGTTTTCATTAAAATTGTTTAAGCACTTATTTATTTTTATTCTGTTAAATTGAAAATGTATTTGACATTTAATAATTACGTGTTGAACCTTTTATCGGTGGAATCCTACTGGGCTCTTAGCTTACACCCTACATACACCTTTGGGTGTATGTAGGTCCTGTTTCTTCTACATTACAGGTTGAGGCATTGAGCATAGCATTGGTGGTTTGGGTTGTCAGTGGCATCCTCGTGTTGGTTTAGTGGTGGTGGCTTGGGGATGTGACTCCTCATGTCGCACGAAGGTTTGTGTTGGAGTTTTGGATTTCCCTTGATATAGTCTCTTTTGGGTTTTCAGTTCATGTTATTAACTTTAAATCTGAACTTGGTATAAGGTTCTGTTTGGTTGTTTGATTTTAGTTTCAATTTATTCAACTTGTTGTTTGTTTTATATTTATTTATTTGGGTAAATCGTTCCCATGTTTTATTTTTGATACCCAGGAACTTGTGCCAGCCTGTGGGGATTGGGAATGCCCTTCAGGCCTTGCCACAGATTGGGTCGGGAGCTGGGTCGGATGAAGACCCGTCCTGGTTTGTGACATATGTATTATGTTTTAATTTCTATTCCCAATGTAAAATTGGAATTGTGTATGTATATGGTTCTCCAAAACTGCTAAATTGATCAGTCCTTTATGTTTTGACCCTTTGTATCTATGCCAATGTAATAAATTAAGGCATATTCACTGGGATACTGGGGTTAGAGTCGTTACACTTAGGTCATTTGAAATCATATTTGAAGAATAAAGCTATACTAGAAGGCTCTATTGCTGAATTTTACATAGTTGAAGAGTGATTGATCTTATCTTCTAGGTATCTGGATATGATTTATACTAAATTAAATCATTTTAGATGTGTTGGAAAAATATCCACTAATTATCAGTCTAAAAACCATCCATAAGTATTTCTAACTATTAGATGATCAGTTGGAAAGGGGTCAAATTTTACAGTTAATAAATTAGAGTTACTACAAGTGCATATATAAGTGCTACTCAGTAGTTTTATTTTAGATCCATTTATTGAATAATTGATATTGAAAACAAAGTGGCAACTAAGAGGTCAAGCTTAAAAGTTTTGTAATTAACAAAATTTATTAATAAGGATATTTTCAAATGGTTTTACTGTCATGTAAGTATATACTCATATTCATGTTATTGACGTGTAGTTATTTTTTCTATGTTAAAATTGACCCCTTAAATATTATTTCCCAGATAATCAATGTTGATAATCAAGATGAAATATAAAACTATTTGAAGTTTTTAGATCGAGGTCTTGTAAGGAAGGATAAGAAATTTGATACCTACAACATTCATGGATTCAAGTTTCATACAATTTATCAAGAAGAAGTATTGAAAACTCAAGATAGTGGTGTATTTATACTTGAAGAGGTGGGATACTATGGAGAGATGATTGATATAATCAAATTAAACTATCATGGTCAATTTTCAGTTGCATTATTCAAATGTAAGCGGGTCAACATTGATAGGGTACAATGAAAGATTCATTACATTTTAATTTTATCAAGTTATCTTTCTTGATCCATACCGATGAACATGGAGAATATGATCCATTTATCTTGGATTCACAAGTGAAGATTGTTTATTATGCAGATGATGAAATACATGAAGTTTGTAGTTCTTTTTTCACTTAGTATATTGAAACTTGAATGACATGGGTGATGAAGATGAATTGGTACTTTGTGATATTGAACACCATTAACCAAGGAGCATTGAATATTATTTTCCTAACAATATTGAAATAATAGAACTTGAAATAGAGGGTGAAAATGAAGTAATCATTTCAATTGAGGTTGATAACAATGAAGATAATAAATATGAAGATAACTGAATGTATAAATAAGAAATGAAACTATATTACAATTTCACATTTATAAGTGCTTTTTACATATATACATTGTTCTATATTTTCATTTTTTGTAAAAATATTTCAATTCTATGTATTTTATATATTGAATATATTTTGAACCATTTTAATTGAAATAATTCCAAGATTTGTTTTGAGATCCTACCTAATCAACATCTCGGAGCACACCACCACTATCGTCATATTCAGTGGATCAAAGTGATTCCACTATATTGGTGAATTTTAGTGAGCCAATAGTTTACCCATATATTTTTGGCAGCCCACCATTTGATGCAAATATAGCGATGGAGCAGTTGGTTACCCCTTCATCTAGGGGATATTGACAAGTTTCCATTACTGGTATGTATGTAATTGTAAAAAAACTATATTTTTTTATTAATTGTTAATTCATTTTTCAAACAGATAATTAATAAAATATAAGATATATAAATATGAACAGAGTAGATGTATGAAAATTGAAAGACTTTAAGACTATCATTCCATTTGATGAGTTCAGGGTGCTTACCGATGATGCTACCTGAATCTACGGACAAATTATTAGAAATCTTTCTTATGAGATAGTGATCTTTCCCATTAATTGTAAATATTGGATGAATAATCCCACAACTTGTAAAAATGAGGTATTTTATAAACAATTAAATGAAATATTAATTTAATATTAATTGATAACCAATTTAAAATCCATGAGTAAAATTAATAATATACTTATAAAGTGTTATGTGTTTTATTTATAGATGTTTTTGTATTTTGATGTCTCGTACTCTGTTTCACGCCAATGGACTTTTAAAAATTTGGGCAAGAAATAGTGATATTTTAAATGGAGATTATGACATGAGTTTAATGATACATCTCTAATCTCTTGATAAATATATGAGAAAGTACTTGAAGAAGTTTCTCATGAGTAGTAGAAGATGTTTGTCGATATAAATAGAGAAGCATATCATGAGGTAATTACATATTTTACATCATGTTAATAACATAAACATAATAAAATTATATTTTTTGTTAAAATTTATATTTTTGCTATAATTATCTAAAAAATATTGTGAATAGTGAGAAACAAGTCCTTCCTCATATCGTTGGGTCTCAGAGTTTTTCAAGAAAAAGAAAAATTTCAATTTTATTTTATCCATTATTATTTATATTATTTTATTATATGTCAATTTTTATTTATAACTTTTATATATTTTTTTATAAAGGCTAATAAATTATGTCACTCTGTTGGAAGAACAGAGATGTGGATTAAAGTTCATAGGAAACTAGATGAAAATTTTGTAAATGAATCCACCAGATACGTTGGAGTAAGTACTTTTCATTACTATTTAATAATATTTTATCACTATAAAATCATAATAATGAAAAATAAAGTATAACAAAAAAAATACTTAAACCCAATCAGATAGAGCTAATTGTCTCTATTGGCACCGTTTTATCCATGTAGTCGACACCAAATAATTGGTTTTAAGTATTTTTTATTGTTATATTTTATTTTTCATTATTATGTTTTTATAGTAATGAAACAACATTAAATTGTAATGAAAAATTCTTGAATTAGATAATATTACTAAGTTTAGATAATTTAAAAAAACATTGTTAATATTGTTGTATTAATAGGTTAAAATTCAAGAAGCCTATAATGTGAACCCTTCACAATCATCATTAGTTTTCTATAAGGGATGGAGAATCCTGATAAATTATGGGTTCTGGTCCTACATCATCAGCTATCTTTAGTATGGATTCTTTATCATTTACTGCTACAAATAGTGGGGGTTCGAGCAGTGTCATTGATTAGGATGCACATATAGATATTTTAAGGTTGAAAGAAAAGTGAAAGGACATTAATCTTATATAAAAACACAAGTTTAGTAGTGTTAAAAATGGAAAATGATTTAGTTTTTGTATTTTAGAGGATGACGGGAACAATCCTTGAGGAAATTTCTAGTCTTCTAGCTCATCCGACTGAGGTAAATTCTAAACTCCATGGATCATTTAAACATTTTCAATGAACACATACAGTATCCCAAAGCACTCATGTAGATTATTTGTTTCAATTATCATACCAATGATCATTCCCTAAAAATAATATTGGTAGAGAACTACAATCAACCATATTTATAAATAGAAGGCCGCCATGAATAAAATCAAATATTTAGAAGCATATTGATATAAACCATATGAGTTTTCATAGAATTATCTAACGTTTGGAAGTTTGGGAGTCAAAAATAGCACAATGTGATTAAGAAATCATGTAACAGGAAATGAAATGAAAATAAATATCAACTGGAAAGAGTAAAATTGATAGAAGTTTGAGTCATACCGACCACATGACACCAGTTTTAAAAACAAGTACTTTGAGTCATACTGTCCAATTTGTGTGCCCTATTGAAATTACGTCAATTAATACACATTAAAAATGAATTATTGATCATTTTAATAATGTTTGAAAACAATCTGAGATCTTTTTATCATCTTTGAAAATGTGAAAAACATTTTAAACTAAAATAACACTTTTATATTTAAAACATGCACTTGAAGTCATACCAATGACATCATGTGTCAAATCAATGTGTAGTCACTTTCTTCACATAAAAAATGAATTATGGACCATTATACTAAATTTTGAAAAAAAATAAAAGATTGTTTTCTTGGTTTTGGATATGTGACAGGTGTTTTAAAGTCAAATTACACTTATATTGAAAACACTCATTTTGAGTCATACCACCCACTTCATGCATCCGATTGAAATTTGGTCAATTCCTACAAATCAAAAATGAATTATGAATAATTTTCCTAAATTTTGAAAAAAATAATCTAATTATCTTAGTTTTGACAATGTGAAAAATGTTTTAAAATAAAATGACACATTTATATTGAAAACACGCACTTTGAGTCATACTGACTACATCATGTGTCAAATTGAAATCAAGTCAATTTGTACATGTCAAAAAATAATTATGGAATATTTTTATAATGTTTGAAAACAATATGAGATCGTTTTCTCAGTTTTGGCTATGTGATAGGTATTTTAAAGTAAAATGACACTTTCATTGAAAACACACACTTCGAGTCATACCGCCCACTTCGGGTGTCTGATGGCCATGGAATCATAGGATAATGACTGCAGATTGATTTTTGAAATATAGAAATTATTAAAACATCAATCCAAGTTACAATTTTTTTGGTTTTCCCATAAATGTGTTTTTAGTGTCTTAAAACACTAAAATATGCATGTAATAGTAAAGACCATAGAAAATGACATCATATTGACATGAAATCATGGAAAACCACCTTTGAATCATTTTTTATATGTATACATATTAAACACATCAATCTGATATGTGGTGTGCTATAAATGACTCAATAATAAGTTCTAAAAGATACCAAAGTATTTAAAAACATGTGTTGGGGGTTCAAAATCAAGAAAACACCATCATTTGGCCATAAAATTATAGGAAAACTAATATATATTGATTTATGAAATTTAGGAACTAACACAACATCAATATGAGTTACAGTTTTCCCAAGATTCCCATAAAATCATGTTTAGTGTTTTAAAACATTAAAACGGGCGTGTAATAGTCAAAATCATAGAAAATAACCTCATATTGATGTGAGATCATGGGAAAACCACCGTTTAATTATTATAGGATACAACCTGCGGCTTTCCATCCCATGGTGGATCATTTCGGGGATGTATTCCCTAATGAATTTTCTGGGATACCCCAAGTGAGAGATATAGAATTCACCATTGAGCTAGTGCCAAGAGTGGAACCAGTTTCCATTCCTCCTTATAGGATGGAACCTAAAGAACTTCTAGATATCAAGAATTAGTTGTAATACCTAGGAGGTAAAGGTTTTATCAAACTTGGTACCTCTCCATGGGGTTCACTAGTCCTTTTAGCAAGAAGGCGGATAATACCCTTAGGCTTTTCATGGATTACCGACAATTGGACCAACATATGGTAAAGAATCAGTATCTAATACCTCAAATAGACAACCTATTTGATCATATATAAGGAGAAAGTCTATTTTCAAAGATTTATTTGAGGTCGGTCCACCATCAAGTGCATATTAGACCTTCGTACATACCTCATATAGCTTTCTGGAGCATGTGTGGTCTTTATGAATACCTGGTAATGTCGTTCGGTCTCACAAATGCACCATCCATTTTCATGTCTATAATGAATAATATTTTCCATCCATATATGGATTCATTTATGGTAGTGTTTTTCACAAACCAGACCTATATTCTATCCAACCCGACACTGACCCGGTCCGAGACATGGTCCAAAGGGTGTTCCCGATCCCCACGGGTTGGAAACTAGTTTTGGGCATCAAAATAATACAAATGGGAATGATTTAGCCCTATAAACTAGGATAAAAATAAAATAACTGAAAAAGTTAAAGATCCAACAAAAACTAAATATCAAATCAGTGTATAAATAGATTCAGTTACAACAGCTGAACAAACATAAAACTAAATACAAAATTGAAACTAAAAAAATGAAACTGAACTTCTACCACATGATCTCTGCGTGACCGCTTGGTCACCTCCAACCACAAGACCAAAAATAATCCAACAACAAGCACATGATCTAGGAAACATGAAAAAATATGAACCTACAAAATAGCTCGGGTCTTCTGACACCAAGTGGTACAAGTAGGGTGTGAGTTAAATAGTTCAGTAGGCAATCACCAAAGACTCCATGTGTTTCCTTTCTCTAAATAATCCATTAACACTAGTTTTAAAATAAAATTATAAAAATAAGGTTTTTTACATTTTACTAAATAATACCATCCTACCATTTGAAATTCCATCACATGCCACATACCATTTCCAAAACCGATTAGCATTTTATAACCAAAACCCAAAATAATGAATACCAAGGCTATGCTGAAAAATAGATAATAGTGAAAACTAGAAACTAATTCAGTAGAAATTAAACAAGAAATAAAAATAATAATAACCATGGGTGATCCTAAACATCCCTATAACACCCCTCGATGTACTCGGTTTGTAACCACCTTTCGGTGTATGGTGAATCCCCTAATCAATAACCAACTAGCTGCTCTATCCTAGCCTCACCAGTGCTGAAGCCCTCCTGGCCTATCAACAAATCCATGTGGGTACCAACCCATCTAATCGAGACTGATAATATACCATCACTCGATCAACTATAAGAAACATAGGATCCCATTGTGGTAGTAAAATTGTGTAAGTAGGAGGCCAACACATGCATGACTCATCTTACCTACCATCACCGCACTTTCCTATCCCAAACATGAACACCAATATACGATAACCCATAAATGTAAATCCCTCATATAGGTGACCCATATATATATATATATATATATCCAATCATGTCACAACATTAATGTTCCAACTGGGCTGCTACACCATATACACATTCAAACCATTTTGTAAAACACTTCAAGTTGCCAACCGGGCATTCACATTTTCCGAACCACATTCCTTTCCCAAAATTAAAAAGTTCCTACTAGGAATTAAACTTATAGAAATAAAATTAATTTACAATTACACTTCCACATAATTTTAAAAATTCATCACAAAACATTTATTTTATCTATACAAACGCCAAACGGGCCTTTAAGTTCCAACATTCACCAAAACATGTTTCAAGACCCAATGGACCTAACTTTAAGGACACTTTTAAAGACACTTTGAGAACCAAATTTTGAAGAACTAAAATTCCATATAGGGGTTAAGGAACCATTTTGGAAGAGTAATAGATAATTAGAGAGAATCCATATGAGAAACTGAGATTTAATGAAAACATTGTTTTTAATTGCCATCTTCATTTGAATGCCCATCCATGTGTGCACCTTTTGCGCACATGGATGTGCCAATATACGATGCCAAACTTTAAATATAATTGAAATATACCCCAAAAAATACTTTTTAGAAATACCACTTACCTTTAAATAAATACAAAAAAACACCATTACAATGCAACCACTATTCATTTTAATACCGGGAAAAACCTTTCTAATGAATTTTACCACAATTCATCAAACCATAATAAGGAATCCAAGTCACACATCAAGAACAATCCATCATTTTAACCAAGCTACCAAATATAACCAAGTACAAATAACACAACAAGGGATCAATCTCATACATAAAAAATAATATGCATTTTATCAAACACCTTGCATGCATATACATGTAGGCACATATAAGAAATCATTTGAAACCCCACTTTCACCAACATAAAAACACTATCCAAAGAAAAAAATACATCAAAGTCATGAGAATAACATTTCTCTATTATTTAAACATCCACAAGAATCAATGGAATGAAATGGAAAGGAAAATAATGAAAACACCCACCTCAATGGTGTGAGAACGTAACAAAACCTTAAAAGAGGAGAGATATAAGCCTCATGGACCAAACGTAAACCCTAGAATCCAAAGAAACACAACCCACACATCAACCCTAACATCTCGGGTTCTTAGAAACAAGAACCAAGACAATATGGAACCATGTAATGAGAGAGGGGGAAGAGGAGAAGAGGAATGGGGAAGATTTGACGAAGAAACCAAGAATAACCACTAAAATTTGGTGAGAAATCACCCAAAAAGTGGCCCAAAACGAAGGATAAAGAAGGGAAGGAACCCTATGTTCGATATCCAACACATATGGATTAAAATGGGTGGTGGAATCACTCAAATTAGATTTTTAGTTTAAGATTTATTAATACTGTAATGGGCGGTACAGTTTTGTTGCACGGTTTTGTAAACCGTGCACAAACCGTGCGAATGATACTGTAAAAGTTATGAAAACTTGTAGGTATGAGTTGAAAGGTTTGTGAAAACCATTTTAAAACCATGTGACCTGAAAAAAGTTTCCAAAACCCTCAAATAAAACCCTAAACACTAGGGAATCCCACCCAATGATCTTCACATATATTGTACTATTTCAGTGAAAGATCATTGTCCATATTTTTGGGGCATTTTCTATTTTGTAAATTTATTTTGTTATTCTTTGAATAAAAGGTCTAAACTGGATAAGTGACCATCCACATACCTAAGGTAGGTGTTTTAGAAATGATACCTAAAATTTTATGTGTTTAAATATTATTTTTCATTGTACTTCATGTCGTACATCCCCGCGTGTTGCCTTAAAATATGTTAAACCTATTTAAATAATTATTCCACATTGAGATACTCTTATCGAAAAATATTATATTATTAGAGGATTTCGTCCTCATTTTTTTACACCCCTTTGGGTGTGCTAATTTAATGCCCCATTTTATGCAATTGTTTAAATGACCAAGCACCATCTAAGTGTTTAGCTTGACCCTGAAATGGATTTTACATGTTTAATAAATTAAATGGATCAATCTAAAGGAATTATAATGGGTGTAAAAGCCATGTTAAGTGATTCATACTTTTATATATGTCATATATGAATTTTGACACCCATGGTTAATTGGGTTAAATGTTTTTAAATGCTTTAGAGGAAATCCCTCATGTTTATTATTATTATTATTATTATTATGAGTATACCATTTATATTGGCTGGTGAAAAATGGTTAAGGGTTTTGTTGAGAATGTAATTTTATGCTCTCTTATATTGGGTGATGGGAATGATGTCTCACATCGTTATACTTTTATCTGGGTAATGGGTATGACATTCCATGTTCCTTTTCTTTGGGTGTTGGGCATAAAGACTCTCCCCACTGTCTTGAGTAATGAGAATGATGTCTCACATTCATCTGAGATTATTGGATTGTACCCTTTGCTGGATCCTATAGCTCTTTAGACTGGTTATAGATTCCTAAGTTACACCTCAGGTCCATCCAACACCTAGTATCCATGTATATTCCTATATATATCCACACGTATAAAGTGTATGTACATATATAAATATTATGTATGATTAATTATATATATATATATATATATATATATATATGAATACACATGGTTATTAAGTTCAGACACATTTCAGCCTATGTTGAAGCAGGTAGATCCAACCAGGTTTCATATAAGAACCTAAGTCAGCTGATATTTATTTTTTAGAATTGTTTATTATTCATTTAACTACACTTTTCTATGTTATGTACACCGTATGGATTATTTCCAGAACCCATTAGTGGTGGCTTACTGAGTTTATCTCACACCCTACTTGGGATTCCTTTGGTACCTGAGTAGACCTCATGTCTACAAGTGTGGATAAGGGCAAGTTCCCTATCCCAGATACTTAATTTTATTTACTTATAGCATTAATCATGGGAGAATAGGATCAAGTGTATGCTTGTCATGCTAGTGGATATGTATTTTGGTCTTTTGTAATTTTTTATAGAATTTTCAATATGCCTAATATCATGTATTCCCATTTTCTGTTTTTTATATCAACATGACATGACATCATTGTTTACGACTTAGCATGTGGATTTTAGTATTTATTCATGTTTCTTAGTTTTTTATGCTTCCTCAATTAATTATTATACATGTTTTGCTATTCCATATGTTATATTATAATTCTCCTATTATCTGTTTATTTATTATTACTGCTATTCCACTCTGATATGAGAGTACAGTCTCCCCACCATACCACCTTGGACCCTCGCTACTAGTCGGTAGCCTCTAGAATATGGGAAGGCACGCTTGAGGACATGTGAGCCACTAGATCGGGGCACTGGTTTAGTGGCTCCCTAGTCAGGATGTTATACTTGATGTGGTTCAAGATAACCTTGAGAAAATAATTAAGGGATAGGATGAAATATATCACATGTTTTAGGAGAAGATGATATTGAATGAATAAAGAATCATACATCCCCTATGATATATGGAGGAATACTCTATTGAAAGAATAAATGATATGGAGATGCAGATTGATCATGGTTCGGTGAGGAAAGAGGAGGAAACCATGGTCAGGTCTTCAATTGGAGTAGTTAGAAATAAAAAGGTCAGTACCAAGCCTGGAAGACGCTTGACTTCAGAATATTTGGTCATAAAGAAGGACTTTGAAGTATCTTGAAGTGAGTGGAAATTCCTACCTTCTATGTATAATATTTATTTGGATGTATAAATAGATCAAAGACATACTTTTTAATTAATTGAACACCGTAGGACATGAAGCTTCTATTAAGGATTATTTTTATGGAGGATACAATGTTTTATTGGTTCATGTCATGATAATATACTAGTCAGAGACTGACGTGGGAGAAATTGAAATCATCACAAATGGAGTGGTATATGAAAATGATAAATGGAGATCTAATATAGTATTTTAAGTCCTTATGACAGGTAGGGATGGTTGAAAAATACATTATTGAGTTCAAACAAGTAGCCCTATGAATAACAAATTTTTTAGAAATGTTGTTCATGAGTTTGTTCATGGGATACTTGATACCTAAAATAGATAATAGAGTCCCTAAACATGAACATGAAAACTTACATAATATTATTTCACTATCTAGGAAGGTTTAAAGGGAGTATGTTGGAGAATGAGTGTTCAGAGGAAGAAGGCTATTCGTCTTCCTAGTGCAATGTGAAACTAGAACTGGGGTACCTGTTGTTTCACCTAGAAGATAAATAGTTGATATAAAGAGGAAATAAGAAGAAAATATGTGGTTTGGAGGCATCGATACTTAAAGTGGAATTAAATATATTTGCTACTGTGAGATGGAGGAGTAGAAGCAGAAGGGGTTATATTTTCGGTGTGGGAATCCATATAACCACATGCACCATTGTCCCAATACGAATTTGAGGTTAAAGACATGGGAATTTGAGGACTCGATTGGAGTGGAGGTGGTGGAATAACCAACATAGGTGTATAAAGAACTAATTATGGTGGGGAGAAAGTGGAATTTAGAAGATGGACCATGTGATGGGTGATTTTATTTTATTCACTTGCAATGTTTCAGTAGTGTCGATAGAAGTATTAATAGATAGTGGTAAAAACCTAAATTCTGTGTCTAAAGCATTATCCAAACTGGAAAATGGTGTTAATTATTCCAATAAGTGATTTTGAACAAGGTGAAAATTTGATAAAATGGAGGATAGAGGAGGTACTGATGAAGTACTATATCATCTTTGAGGAACCCACCGGGATGTTGTCGAACCGAATTACTCATCATACAATTATTTTTATTGAGTTAGTTTCACCTTATTAATATCATACTATACAAGATGAAGCATCACCTAAAATATGAGGTAGAAAGATAGGTTTTAGAAATGTTATCCATAGGAATTATTTGAAAAGGAAACAACTCATATTCTAGCCTTATAATCATGGTTAAAAATAATGGGGAATATAGGATATTTGTAGACTATAAGTATTTTAATAAGATGATGATCCATGATAGGTATACCATTCTAGTTATTTAGGAATTATTGGATGACTTACATGGGGTTAAATTTTTCACAAAACTAGATCTTACATCTATATTTCATCAAATAAGAATGCAAGAGGAATATGTTGGGAAAACAACATTTAAGACTCATTAGGGACACTATAAGTACTTCATGATGTTGTTTGGTGTTATGAATTCCCTGAAATATTTTTTACTTAAGAATGAATTAGGTTTTTAGAAGCATATTGTGATGATTTGTCCTAGATTTTTTACGGCATAATAGTCTATAGTAGCTCATGTTCGAAACATCTCCAACATATGGAAGCTGTATTCGATATATTATTTACAAACCATTTGAAACAAAATAAAAAATTATTCATTTTCATAGAATTCAGTGGAGTATCTTGTACACCTAGAATCTAGGGAAGGGGTGACCATGGACCCTAGTAAAATTAGTTATGTGGTTAGCAGGTCATGGCCATCTAATTTCAAGGGGGTGAGAGGATTTTTAGGCTTGGCCAAATACTACATGAAATTTATCAGGGGGTATAAAAAGGTTATTGATCCTTTTATCGAGTTAACAAAGAAATGTGATTTTTTGGAATGATAAGGCATATTGTGTATTCCATGAATTAAGAAGCTTCACGGTGACAACACTACTGTTGGTATATCCTTATTTTTCTAAGCTATTTATTATTGAGTGTGATGCATTAGGCCAAGGCATAGGATTAGTTCTCTTGTAAGAAGGAAATTCATATAATGGAATATTTAAGAAAGGATCTAGCTTAAACATATCTCTCTAAATCAGTTTATGAGAAATATATTATGGGTCTTGTTCTTTATGTTAATCACTGATGGAATTACCTGTTAGGTAAACACTTTTTTGTATATATTTTCCATAAAGATATTAAAAATTTATTAAGTTAGATAATTTATATAATGTACCAATTTTATGGAAATCTAATATAATAGGATTAGATTTTTAATTAGTGTATAAACAAGGGAGGAAAAATCAGGTTTTTGAATCCTTTTCTAGATTAGTGGAAGAGGCACATGCTGGCCATAAAGTAGAAATCCATCTTTTTTTATTTTGTTTATAAACCATTTTAGATCAATTTAGAAATAATATTGGATGAAAAATGTTTTGATAGGGACCTTAAGGGTATCATAGTTTCCCTTGAGCATCAACTATATTCTCATCCTAGATATTGGGTTTGTGAGGGGTAGTTATATAACAAAGGATGGTTGGTTCTATCCAAATAGTCAAGCTTTATATCCAAATTTTTTCATTACTTTCATTATACTATATTTGTAGGACACTTGTGTTACCTTAAAACTTATAAAAGTATCAACAATGGGGTTTTCTTGAATGGGATGACTCGTGGTGTGTTGAAGTATGTTTGGAGGTACAACATTTGTCAGCGACATAAGTACCAGACCATATTTCTCATCGGGTTGCTCCGGCTTTTTCCTATACCGTCTTTGATTTGGGAGGAAATATTGATGGATTTTATTTTTTGTATTCCCAAGTCATTGGGCTATGAAGTGATACTGGTAGTGGTGGAAAAATTATTTAATTATTCCCATTTTTTAATACTATGACATTCGTACACAGTAAGGGTGGAGGCAGACATTTTTTTCAAGGAAGTAGTCTAGTTACATGGAATACCTAAGTCTATTATAAGTGAAGTGGATCCCTTGTTTGTCATAATATTTTTGAAGTAAAATTTTCATATGGAAGGAGAAAATTTAAAAAGAAGTCTGGCCTACCATCAACAGGAAAATAGCTAAACTAAGATTGTTAACAAATTTTTGGAAACCTACTTATGGTTCTATGTTACGGAGCAGACGGTTTCATGAGATTAGTGGATACCATGGGAAAAATATTTTCATAATAATGCTACTCATTCCTCTACTAAATCTAAACATTTTTAAATAGTTTACGGTAGGAACCCACCAAAACATTTGTGCTTTGTTTGGGGGGAGACTCAGGTTGAATCAGCTACCACTACTTTAGAGGGTTGGGAATCTATATTGGTACAACTTCAGTAGAATTGACTTTGTGATCAATAGTTGATATAAAATCTTCCAATATACACCAATGAGATGTGTGTTTTGAGGTTTGTGAGTAGATGTATGATAAGCTAAGATAGAACATTTAGACTTTAATGACAAAGAATCTTTGTCTGAAGCTTGCTACTCATTATTATGTCCCTTATGAAATTATAGAACTGTTGGGAGCTACGACATATAGGTTGGATCTACTGAATAATTACTTCATACATCCTATATTTCATGTGTCTCAGTTGAAATGTGTTGTTGGAAACCACCCCATACATACAACCATCCCTGATGTGTTTTCGGGGGGATTGTTAAGCGAGTTACACTAGTGGTGGTTTTGGATACTAAGTCATAACATGGTTAAACTCAGGGGATTTGGCTTATCAATTGGAAAGGCTTGTATATAGAAGATTCTACTTGGGAATATGTTTGAGATATCATGCAGTAGTTTATAGATTTTCACCTTGAGGACAAGGTTTCTATTGAGGGAGGGACAACTGTAAGTGGTGGGGAAGTATCCCTGGATAGTAAAACTGTCATGAATACATACCATTGGAGGATGACTCTATATAATGCATGGGGACTCTGTGGTTTAGGTTTGAGGAAGGGGATACATGATTGGGAAGGGGACACATGACTACTTGGTAAGTCAGTTTGGTTAATCCTCCTAAGTTGGTTTGGTTAAGCCTTCTACTATATAGCCTATTAATTGGATTAGAGTGAGGGCATCAAACAATATCCTGATAGGATGCACCTTCTGAAGCAGGAGTTAGAGAGATAGGCACTCTCATTTTTTACAGGCACATGACTAGGATAGGTCTTAAAGGAGGTGATGTCCCTATAGGATTTCCAATAAAAAACCTTAGTATCCTTTTTATTTTGTTTTTTCATAAGGGAATTGTAGTCAGTAAGTAGAATAAGAGTTGACATTTTATCCTATAAATACCTATCAAAATATGTTGTGTAAGAAAATTTTGTAACACAATGAAATTTTTAATTGATATGTTGGATGATATCTCATCCTATAATGGGTTGAAGTTCGATTTCATCTTCCACCACATTACACAACTCAAGTAAAGAAAATATATTAAACATGAAGGTTTAGGGACTTGAACCCATGACCTCCTCCTCACCCCCAATACCCTTACCACCTCAACACCAATGGTGGGGCATCCTATAATGGTATGAAGACAAATATTATTATTGTTAAACCCACAAAATTATTTTTCTTTATAGTTTTCATTTAATTTGGGAAAGTATCACATGTTTTAGGAAGGAAATAGTTATTTGGGTTCTCCTTGGTTTTAACATTAAATTAATATCAAAATGAAAAATAAAAGGTGATGTGTATTTTTTTATGTAACAATTTGGTTTCATGCTTATTTAGGTATAGATGGAATGCCCTGATAGCCAAAAGAGATACTAAAAAACTAAATTTTGTGTTTAGTATTCATATAAGTTTCTCTTCACAAATTTATTATATGATCAATGAATTTATATTGAAAATTTACTCAAAATTATTTAGTCATATTATTTCATAAATATTATGAAACTTCTTCACACACATGATGACACATTCAGAATCCAAAAATTAACAAGTAAAATGGAATACAACACAAAATAATAACATGTATGGATTATATACAACTAATAATTTGGATAGTTTGTAGGAAAAATCATAGTATGAAAAATTCACAAAAAAATAATTTAACAAATGAACATATCAATGAATGAGCCATACTCATATAAAAATATCTATTTATAGTGTTTATCCATTTCAACTAGTACTGGTAAATTAAAAGCGCTAAACTTGATTTCTTCAACACTATTTGTGGAGGGAAATGCCTATTTAATTAGAAAATGGTCTCCTTAGAGTGTTTATTAATATAATTTTTAATAGATAGTGGAACTATCTAAAAATTTATGGTTAAATCATTGACCAAACTAGAAAAAGGAGTTAATTCTTATAGGAAGTAAGTTTTAACAAGGGGTAAATATGATACAGTAGTGGATGGAGGAGGTATTGATGGAGTACCATCTCTTCTTTGATAAACCTAGCGAGATGCTACCAAGATGCATTAATAACCATGAAATTGTTCTAATTGAGGTTGTTTAACCAATTAAGATCAGGATGTATAAGTTGGAACATCACCTAAAAGATGAGGTAGAAATCCATATTGTAGATATGTTGGTCAGAGGAATTATTCAAAACATCAAAAACATGTATTCTAGACCTATAATCATGGTTAAATATAATGGTTAATGGAGGATGTGTGTGGACTATAGGTCTTTGTATAAGATGACGATCCCTTATAGGTATCCCATTCTGGTTATTGAGAAGTTATTGGAAGACTTTCATAGGGTAAATTTTTTCACCAAACTATATCTTATCACTAGATTTCATCAAATAATAACGTGAGAGGAAGATGCTGGGAAAATAGAATTTAAGACTCACGAGGGACACTTAGGAACCTCATGGTGCCATTTAGGCTTATGAATGCCCCGAAAAATTTTCAGTTGATAATGAATCAGGTGTTTAGAAGCGTATTGCGATGAATTGTCCTATTTTTTTTGATGAAATACTGGTCTATAATAGCTATTGGTCAAAATATATCCAGAATATAGAATCTATATTCAATATATTGTTTAAAAACCAGTTGAAAATAATAATAAAAATTTATCCTTTTCATCAGCTTTAGTTGAGTATCATTGAAACCTAGTGTTGAGTGAAGGGGTGACCATAGACCCTAGTAAAGTCAGTTGTGTGGTTAGCTGGTCGTGGTTGTCTAGCGTCAAGAGGGTTCAAGGATTTTTATCCTTGATTAGATACTGCATGAAATTTATCAGGGGTATGGAAATGTTATTAAACCTTTTAAAGGGTTAACAAATAAATTTGGTTTTGTTTGGATTGATAAGGCAGATTGTGCATTCTAGGAATTAAAGAGTTTCATGGTGACAGCACCGTTGCTGGTACTTTCTATTTTTTCTAAGATGTTTTTTATTTAGTGTGTTTCATCAATACAAGAAATATGATCAGTTATCATGTATGAAAGTCAAACGATAGAATTTTTAATAAAGGATCTATCTGAAACAGATCTCTCCAAATTAGTTTATGAGAAAGAGATTATGGATATTATTCTAGTTGTTAATCACTAGTGGTATTACAAATTAGGTAAACACTTTTTTGTATATACTGAATATAAGTCTCTTAAGAATTTATTAATTTAGATAATTCATATGATGAACCAATAGTTCTTGAAAGATAATCTAATGGGATTAAATTTTGATGTAGTGTATAAACCAGGGAGGAAAAATCAAGCTGATAACTCTATCTAGACTGGTGGAAGAGGGGAATGTTGGCTATCTAGTAGAAATCCAACTACATTATATTATGTATAAACCATTGCTGATGGATTTAGAAATAGTGTAGGAAGGAAAACATTTGGATGGTGGACCAAAGGGTCTCATGGATTCCCTTGAGCATCGACTAGTTTCTCATCCTAGATACTGTGTTTCCAAGGGGATGTTTTATTATAAAATATGGTTGGTTTTTTCTGAACTATCATGATTTATAACCAAACTTTTGCATTACTTTCATTCTATGGATATGGGTTGACACTTGGGTTACCATAAATCATATAAAAGGATCGTCAGTGGGTTGTTCAAGAAAGGTATAACTCATGGTGTGTTTAAGTATGTCAAGTAGTGTGACATTTGTCTACGGGAGAAGTACCAAACCATGCTTCCCACCGAGTTACTCCAATCACTGCCTATACCAACTTTGTTTTAGGAGGAAATATTGATGGATTTTATTTTTGGTTTTCCCAAGACCTTGGCCTATGATATGATACTGGTAATAGTGGACAAATTATTTAAGTATGCCCATTTTTTTACTACTATGAAATTCATGCATAGAAAGGGTGGTGGTAGAAATTTTTTGTCAAATAAGTGGTCCAATTACATGGAATACCCAAGTCTATTTTAAATGAAAAGGAGACATTTTTTATTATAAAATTTTGGAAGGAACTTTTTCATATGGAAAGAATGGTTTTAAAGATGATTTTGGCCTACCATCCGTAGATAGATGACCAAACCAATATTTTTAACAAATATTTGGAAACCTATTTATGGTGATATGCTATAGAGTATCCAGTTTCTTGGGCTTATTTGATACCTTGGTATGAATATTATTACAATACCACTACTCATTCTTCTAATAAATTTAAAACTTTGGAATTAGTTTACGATAGGAATCCACTAAAGATTCTTCACCTTGTGCGGGGGGAGACTTAGGTTGACTCTATTTCCACTACTTTGGAGGGTCAGGATGCTATGATGGTTCAGATTTAGTGGAATTGAATCATTTCTCAACATTTGATAGTGAAATTTTCTAATAAATACTGATAATATGTGTGTTTTGAGGTTTGTGAGCAGGTGTATGTTAAGCTGTGACCAAACATTCAGACTTCAATGAATAACAATCTTTTTTTGAAGCTAGTTTCTCATTATTATGGACCTTATGAAATTATTGAAGGGTTAGGAGCTGCGTCATATATTCCAAATCTACTAAATACTTTCTGCATACATCCTTTATTTCAGGTTTTTTAGTTGAAACATGCGTTTAGCAACCACCCCATATAGGAAACCATCCCTGAAGTTTTTTTGAGGGGTTTGTTAGGAAAGATGAAACATTGGTGGTTTTGGCTACTAATTCATAGCATTATTTAACTCAATTACTATGGATTATCTAGTGGAAGGGCATGGATATTTAAGATTCTACTTTGGAAGATTTTGTAGATATCACAAAGTAGTTTTAGGATTTCTACATTGAGGTCAAGGTTGATTTTGAGGGAGGGAAAACTTTTAGTGGTGTGGAGGTATCCCTAGATAGGCCAACTATTATGCATACATACCATAGGATGTGTCCACCATCTAATACCTAAAAAATCTTTGGTTTGGGTCTGAGGAAGTGAGAACATTCTTGGGAAGGGGGCATGTGACTACTTGGTATGTCATCTTGATTAATCCTCCTAAGTCAGTTTGGTTAAGCCTCTTACAATATAGTTTACTCGTTGGCTTAGAGTGAAGGCATCAATCAAGATCCTAGTAGAATGCACCTGCTGAAGTGAGAGTTAGAGAGAGAGAGAGGAACTCTTGGTTTTTACAAGTGTGTTTCTTAAAGAGTTCTTCAAAGAGGTGGTCTCTCCTTAGAGGATATCCAACAACAAACCTCAATATCCTCTGTATTTTGTTTTTTCATAAGGGAATTGTAAGCAAAAAGTATAATAAGAGATGTTTTTCTATCCTAGTAATACCTCTCAAAATACACTATGTGAGGGAAGTTCCTAACAAAATTTGATTTTTAATTAAGATGTTGGTTGGTATCTCATCCTATAATTGGATGAAGTTCAACTACATCCATTGTCACAGAACACAATACACGGAAAAAAATTACAGTAAACACACAGGTTCGAGGACTTGACCCTACGAACATCCCCTCACCCCATCCCAAAACCTTACCAACCCACCACTAATGGTGGGGAATCCTATAATGGTATGAAATCAAATATTATCACTATTCTCCATATAAATTTTTTTTCCTTGTAGTTTTCATTTAATTTGGGCAAGTCTCGTATGTTTTAGAAAGAAAACAATTATATGGGTTCTCCTTGGTTTTAAAAAGAAATTAATATCAAAATAAAACATAAATGGTGGAATGTATTTTTGTTTATGTAACAGTTTGGTTGCATTCTTATTTAGGTAGTGATGGTGTTCCATGACAACCAAAAGATATACAAAAAAATTAAAGTTTGGGTGCGATATCCATACAAGTTTCTCTACACGAATTTATTATATGATCAATTAATTTCTAATGAATATTCATTCACAATTATTTAGTTGTAATATTTAATAAATATTATGAAAATAATTCTTACACATGATGACACATTTAAAATCAAAAAATTAACAAATAAAATGGAAGAAAACACAAACTAATAACATGTATGGTATGTATAACACTAATAATTTGGATAGTGTGTAGGCAAAATTAGAGTATGAAAAATTAAAAAAAAACTAATTTAACAAATGAACATATTAATTAATGATCCAAAATCATATAAAATATCTCCTTCTAATGTTTTTCCACTACAACCAGTGCTGGTGACTTGGAAGCACTGAAATTGATTTCTTCCACACTGGTTGTGGACGATGGTTCCCATTTAATTGGAAAATGGTATCCTTAGGTAGATATTGAAGGACAACCAGCTAGATGTTTCTCATTTTATTTTATATTCAATAATTAATAACATCAATCCACTAAACACATTATGTTTCAATTTTTAAATCATAAAATAAAAAAAATTACTAACCATTCTCAATCTCAGAATACGAGTCACTCGACTTCCTTTTTGTCACTTCTATTATCATTTCAATTTAACTTAAATATTCCTCAAATTTTGTGACTAGGGTTCTTAGGATGCTACAAATTTGTTTCTTGATCTATCTTCCATCATTTATTTTTGGTAAATTGATTGTTTTTCTCTATTATTTTAACTCTTCCATCTGAGAAGATCTCAATGTTCTCTGCTCCTTTCTATTCCTGTGAGTTTGAGTTGGATTTTTTTTTATAATATTTTTATCACAATTGTTCAAACCTCCTACCAATTTCAGTACTTTATTTTCTTGATTTGTATTTTCTTCTCCTTTATATTTATTTCAACACCATCATTTTTCTTGACTACCATGATTTCTTCTCTTTCGGTGTTTGGATGGGGAAAAATCAACAGAGTCAGAACAAAGTTGACACTTTAGAAGATAACAACCAAAGAACCTCTTGGGGTATTTATTGTTCTTAAGACATTCCAGGGGTAATCTCATTTTGGAAATAGTGGGTTTAGTCAAGTATAACTTGGTTTTGTGGTTTTATAATTTTATGGGAATGAGTCCATATGTTGAGGATTGGGTATTTTTGAGATGTGATATTGTTGAGGGTTGTTGGTATGGTGTGGATGGTGTTGACTATTGGAGTTGGTGTCCTAGAACCAACTGTTTGTACTTTTATTACATGAATATTTAATGTATATAAATATTAAACATCTTATTCCATATTGTTCATTATTCTGCATGAATATAATTTAATAATGTCCTATATTATTTGTCACCTTAATAAGGTCATAGCATTTCCCCACTATGATGAGAATCTTGAAGTGCTATGAAAATATTCATAAAAATAGTTTTGCAGTTGGATGACATACTATGATGGGACACATAGTATAAAGACTGGTAGGTGCGAGTACTCGTAAGAGGATGAGACTTCTTCTCATAAAATCCGCACTTGGTAATCTCCAAGATGGGAGATTATGAGAAAAGACCAGCTAGTAGGAATTCTGTATGTTTTGGTGTCATTGGATATTACTATCTTCAAGTATGTGTAATTGTCCTTAGAATTTAATATTATCATTAATATGTGTCATGACTTGTGCACATTTATTTACTGAAGAAAACTGTCACGCCATATGTTGGCGGGAAGTAGGGTATGTTGGGTACGTCATTAATACGCGTCACATGCCATGTATTCAGAGTTACACACCATTTAATCTACCACACATGTTTTGTATTCCAGATTACACACGGTGTAGTTGTGTTTAGTGCATCAGAAGTAATTAGGAAACTACTCAAGTCATGTGCATTTATTACATGTGGTGTTGTTAATTCTTACACCGTGTTTTGACCAGGACAAATAGGTAAACCGTTACCCCATTACACACTGTGTGACCCACTAGACCTGGCATGTAGCCCCTTCGGGTCAGGGGCTAAACCAAGTATCCCTTACCCAGCTAAGCCGACTGGTAACCCTGTAACCCAGGGACAATACGAAGTGTGTCCCATTGAACACACCGTGTACTTTGAGATTTCCAATGTACACTTCACACAATGAGTCCCTAGGCGTGTACTTCAGATAATATGGTGAAGGTAGTACATGCCGTGTAGTTGGAACTAAATGCCGTGTACTTTACCAAATTACACAGAATTAAAATTTTAATGTTTGTGCAATGTTCATAACTTCATATCATGTATAAATTGTATTATAGGTTGTTACTTTGTGTATTTAAGTATAACACATTTCTAAAAAAAATCATGCGATTCTTGTTATCATTCATGAGGTACATGTTTTGATAGTACACATAAATCATGTATTCCATATGAAACAAGAGTAAAACAGTATACGAATATAATACTTGTTGGTTAGATTCGAACGAGCATTCACTGTGTTACCTCGAAGGTATATTTATGTACAAGGTTAATTTTAAATGAATTTATTTTGTTTTAAATTAATTAGATGATAATCTCAAGAAAATTCAGAAAAGGATTAAGATAAAATAATTTATTAAATAAAGATGATAATTAATCAATTAAAGCGTGATTTATCTTAATAATAATGATTAAAGAATTGAATTCTAGTTTTATTAAATGTGTAATTCGTTGCATATATTTGGATGATCATGAGCTAGACCAGACATTTGTATGTGATTGGTTTAATTTTAATTTATTTTAAATTGTTGGTCTGTGTGTCATCTATCCTCATTAATATGTAGAGTCTGGGTGCCCATGGATTCTTTTATATAAATCCCCTTTTTACCCCTCACTTGCGTGTGGGTTAAAAAGAACATGTAATGGATGGATCTCCCATGATTTTGGAGGCGGTTCAGGTTGGAGCCGAGGTGGAACCAATCTAAGGAGATACAAAGGTGGATAGGTGGAAAGCTATAAACACAATACTTGGATTGGTTTAAGGTTTTTCTCCCCTAAGTTAGGGTTAATTTATCAAATGCTTGATAAACTAACCATTAGTAAACATCATGATCATTCCCATTACTTAATTTTATTTCTATGAGTTGAATGGTTTTTCATTATGGATGTATTGTCAGGATTACATAATTAATAAATTAACAAGCATGAAATTTGGAACTAAGATAAACCTAGATTATGCATAAATATTATCAAGAAATGGTTAATCAATTAAGTAAGTTTCACTTAATATTAACAATCATGTGATAAAGATAACAAACAATTTACGCATAAGAGATAAAAAAGCCCTCAATAAAATATTAAGTCATACTAAGCCTTCCGCTACTTGATTAAGGGAAAGACTAAATAAAACTATGTGTTTGAAAAACACTTATTGGGACACTTAATTTTATACAAGAATATTTTATGAACGATTTAGGTTGACTTAACCATTTTACATCAAGAGGAGTAGCCCTTTCTAAACTTGGTGTAAATTTGGAGGAGAGTGTTGAGAAAATCCAAGTCAAGATTTCAGCATTAGGGAGTCCACTCAATGGATAAAGGAGCCAAAAGACCATAGTTGGAAAAGAAATTCCTACCTAAATACCTTCAAATAGCTTGACTAACCCTTGTTTGGGTTATAAGAAGGGGAATATGGATCCTTTCCACTAGAATGTCCAAGCAACTAGACATTCTGAGTTCAATGGTGAGGGTCATTGGGACTCGATAAAATAGCGAGAGACTTAATAAAATCAATTTATTATTTCTCAAAAAATTGTAATCAATTAAGTACTAATAATATGATCTTTCAATTGTAGAAAAAAATTACAATCTCGTCCACCACACTGTCCCTACGATCAATACTGTATAAAGACAACATCCTCACAGGTAGTGACTTCCAGGAATGGTTTAGGAATATTTTGGTTATTTTATACCATGAATGGAAATCTTATGTGCTGGAGTCCTCATTACCTGATCCACCTACCCAAGACACGAGTGATGAAGAGATCATGGTCTATGAGAAACATATGAACGAAGTGGCCCGTGTTCAATGTATGATGTTATCATCAATGTCTAGTGAACTCGTGAAGTCTCACGAAAACATGGATGATTATAGAATGATTGAGAACCTCTATTTTCTTTACCAGGAGATAGCTAGAGAGGAATGATTTGAGATCTCCAAGGCACTCTTTTAGAGTAAGCTTGGAGAGGGTGCCCCATATGGGCCTCACATAGTCAAGATCATTGGTTACATTGAGCACTTGGAAGTTCTAGGGTTTAAACTCCCTGAAGAACTGGTCACTGATCCCATTCTTGCATCACTCCCTATGATCTTATCTAGTTTTTTGTAAATTTAAATATGATCAAAATTGATAAGTCCCTAACAGATCTTTTTATCCTCCTTCGCCAAGTGGATAAAGACATGAATCATGAACAACCTTATGTCCTTATGGTGAATAATAGGAAAGGGAAGGCGAAGATCTTTAGGCCAAAATATTCTTCATGCCATTCCAAGAAAAGAAAGATCAAGGGGGAGGGAAGGGAATATGAAGTTTTTTGTTTCGCATGTGGCAAGAAGGGTCAATGGAAGAAAAACTGTACCCACCTAAAGAAGCAAGGGGAAGCTTCGGGTGAATTTGTTGTCGATTGCAATTTATCAGTTTCTACAAATTGGGTATTAGATATAGCCTGTGGTGCTCACATATGTATCCAAATATAGGAACCAAGTAGATTCAAGAAAATTGGATGAGGAGAGGAAGATCTACGAGAATCCAATGGATATAGACTTGTTGTTGTAGCTGTCAGGGACTACCACCTCACATTGCTGATTAGGATGATCTTGGTATTAAAAGGTTTTTATTACATTCCTTCTGTAACCAAAAACATTATTTCTATATCCATAATAGATACAGATGGATTTATTTTTAAGTTCAGAAATTAATGTTTCTTTTACAAAGATAGAATTTTTTTTGGTAAGGCACATTTATATAACGGTCATTACATGTTGGATTATACAAACCAAGTAATGGAAATTGATAACGAAGATACTTCACATGAATCATACCACACCCAAATTTGGAATCACCGGCAAGGTCATGTAAATAAGAAATTCTTGACAACGTTACATTTGGATGGATATTTAGATTCTTTCAATATAAAACCACTTGATGTATGTCACGCATGTTTACAAGGTAAAATGACCAAATCCCCATTTAATGGGAAAGGTGAAAGGGCCAAAGGGATTTTTGAATTGGTTCATAACGATGTGTGTGGACCATTTCCAGTTGAAGTAAGGGGTGGGTAGTCATACTCCATAAATTTTACTGATTATTTTAGTAGATATGGTTATATATACTTAATGAGGTATAAGTCAGATTCTTTTGATAAGTTCAAGGAATACAAGAATGAAGTTGAGAACCATCTTGGTAAGAAGATTAAGAAACTCCTCTCAGACTGAGGTGGAGAATATCTTAATCAATAATTCATTGATTACTTACAGAAGTTTGGGATTCTATCCCAACTCACTCCTCATTACATGCCCCAGTGGAATGGTGTAATCAAAAGGAGGAGCCACACCTTGTTGGACATTGTGAGATCAATGACGAGTCATGCAAGTCTTCCATTATTCTTTTGGGGATATGCGTTACAAACATCATAACACATAATAAACCATGTACTAACTAAATCGATAAATGGTATTCCATACGAGTTTTGAAGTGGTAGAAAAAGCCATGTTATCGAATTTACATGTGTTAGGAAGAGAATCATTTGTTAAGGCCTCCTTTGGTACCAAACTTTCACCCTGAGGCACAAAGTGTACCTTTATAGGATACCTTAAGGAAAAAATATGATATTACCTATAAAACCTCTGAGACAAAAAAGGTTATAGTGTAAAGACCCACCATATTCCTTTAGAGGGAGCACATCTCCAAAAGAGATAGTGGGAGCAAGATAGACTTCGATGAAGTCGAGGCTCAAGGAACACAAGAGTTTGTACAAGAGTAGATTCCACAAAGCCCTGTGGAATAAGAATATGTTCCAAAGACACATGAACTGCGTACAATTATGAGATAGGTTAGAGAACCAGAACGGTATGGTTTTCTAGTTACTGATGATGGTGACTCATTATTGTTTGATAATAATGATCCTCTAACCTACAATGCAGCAGTAAGTGGCACATATGTTGTCAAGTGGTAAGAATCCATGAATTCTGAAATGGATTCCATGTACCAAAACCAAGTCTATATTTTGGCAGATCCTCTAGTAGATGTAAATCCTATTGGTTGAAAATGGGTACTCAAGAAGAATCTAGACATGGAATTACAATTCATACCTATAAGGCACGATTGGTTGCAAATGTGTTTAAACATCATCAAGGTATTGACTACAACGAAACCTTTTCACTAGTTGCAATGCTTAAATACATGAAAATTATACTAGTCATTACCACTTACCATGACTATAATATTTGGAAAATGTATGTCAAAACAACCTTACTTAATGAGAACTTTTAGAAAGATTTCTATATGGCACAACCTAAAGGGTTTGTGACTCCAAAGGATTCCAATAAGATATGCAAGTTTCTAAATTACATTTATGGATTAAAGTAAGCATCCAGGTCATGGAACATTTTTTTTGATGAAGCTATAATGGAATTTGGTTTTATAAATAATGAATGTGAGGATTGTTTCTACAAACAGTTTAGTGGGAGTGCAGTCGATTTCCTAATAGTATATGTTGATGACATATTACTTATTGGAAACGAGATACCCATCTTATAGTCTGTTAAGGAATGATTAAACAAATGATTCTCCATGAAGGACTTGGGTGAGGCATCATATATTATTGGTATCAAGATCCATCATGATAGATCCAGGATATTGTTGGGACTAAGTCAAAGTACATACATTGACAAGATATTAAAGAGATTTAGTATGGAACAATCCAAGAGGGGATTGTTGTCAGCATCACATGGCATTCATATTTCCAAGAAAATGTATCCTCAGGAGAAAGCAGAAACAAAGAGAATGGAAAGGACTCCATATGAATCAGTGATTGGGTCAGTCCTGTATGAAATGCTATGTACTAGGATAGATGTTGCCTATGCATTATGTTCGGTATGCATATATCAAGCTAACCCAAGTGACCACCATTGGATGGAAGTCAAGACTATCCTTAAGTATCTGAAGTACATACTACGGAAGTATCATCTCTTGAGGGATTTTTCTTAGAGAGGTGAAGTTACAGTGGGTAGTATTTCCATGGAAGACAACGTGACAAACCCCTTGACTAAAGTCTTGACTCCGTAGAAACATGATCATTATGTGAGGTCTAGCAGACTGAAAGTCGCAGGTAGTTGGATATAGTCCAAGTGGGAGTTTTTTGGAGTTGGTGTCCTAGAACCAACTGTTTGTACTTTGATTACATGAATATTTAATGTATTTAAATATTAAACATCTTATTACATATTTTTCATTTTTCTGCATGACTATAATGTAATAATGTCCTAGAGTATTTGTTGCATAATATGGTCATAGTAGTTCCCCGCTATGATTAGAACCTTGAAGTGCTATTACAATATTCTTAAATATAGTTCTTTGGTTGGATGAAATGCTATGATGGGACACATAGTATACATACCATCAGGTGAGAGTACTCATAATCGGATGAGACTTCTTCTAATGAAGTTCACACTTGGTGATCTCCAAGACTGGAGATTATGAGAACATACCCGCCAGTAACACTACTGGAAATTCGGGCTATAGCCACGGTTCTAAACCGTGGCTATAGGCCCTCAAACCATGGCTAAGTTTGGCGTGGCTATAGGCCTAGACCTATAGCCACAGTTCCAAACCATGGCTTTAAATCTATAGCCACGGTTCAAACCGTGGCTATACTAAAGGCTGGACAGAATATATTGCCACGGTTTAAAACCGTGGCATTATGTCTATAGCCACGGTTAAAAACCGTGGCAATAAACCAATAGCCACGGTTTAGAACCATGGATATAGGGTGTCCAAATCCATAAAAACAATACCCCCTGGACACCCCCCTGGACACCCCCTGGACACCCCCTGGACACGCCCCTGGACACCCCCTGGACACCCCCTGGACACCCCCTAGACACACCCGGGACACCCCCTGGACACACCCTGGACAGACCCTGGACACACCTTGGACACCTCCTGGACACACCCTGGACACCCCCCAGACACCCCCTAGACACCTCCTACAGACCCCCCTTCCCTCCTCCCAACTGCCTTGCAGACCCCCCCCCCCCCCCCCCCCCCCCGCACTAGCCCCCCCGGCCCCAGCACACCCCCTACTCTCCCCCCACCTGCACACCCCCTCCCTGCCCCCCACAAAATTTAATTCAGTTAGCATGCTTGCAATACAAATGAAACCTACTAAATTAACTGTAAAAGTAGTTTAATTCATAAATTTTTCTTATGCTCAATTCATGATTACAATAAATCTTTATGTTTATAGTAATCCAATTAAAATATACAGATTGTTTTTAACTTCTAAATATTCAGTTCATGAGGAAATATGAACTCATAATTATACTACATGATATAGAACTAAAATTTAAGAATGATATGTAAGTAAGTTAGTCTAAACCCTGGGACCCACCCCCCCACCTGCACACACCCCTTGGACACCCCCTAAACCCCAGGACACCCCCTGGACACCCCCCTGGAACCCACCCCAGGACAGACCCCCCCTAGACCCTGGACACCCTTGCCAATCTGCCCCCCAAGACCCTGCCCCCCCCCCCCCCCAGAACCTGCTCCCCAGAACCTGGACACCTCCCCAGACCATGGAACCCCCCCAGAACCTGCCCCCCAAACACAGACCCCCCCAGAACCTTCCCCCCCACCTGCACACCCCCTCAGTGGACAGACCCCTTATAGCTCCTCCCTTCCCCCTTGGACAGACCCCCTAGCACATCCCCCACCCCTTTACACACAACCACTCTCCCCTCTGGATAGAACCCCTTAGAACCCCCCCTGACACCCCTGGACACCCCCCCTTGACACCACCTGCACCCTCAGTACCATCTGCACCCAGCCCCCCATCCCCCCTGCACCCAGCCCTATATCCAGCCCCCACCCCCTACACCCATCCCCCTCACTACCCCTTGCACCCAGGTCCCCCTCCCCCCCACTGCACCCCCACTATCCACCCCCACCTGCACCCCCACTGCCCCTGCACCCAGGACCCCAGCCCCCCATCCCCCCCATACCCCCTCCACCCAGCCCTATATCCAGCCCCCACCCCCTACACCCAGCCCCCTCACTACCCCTTGCACCTAGGTCCCCCTCCCCCCCACTACACCCCCACTGCCCCCTTCACCCAGGCCCCCAGCCCCCCCATCCCCCCTGTACCCATCCCTATATCCAGCCCCCACCCCCCTACACCCAGCCCCCTCACTACCCCTTGCACCCAGGTCCCCCTCCCCCCCCACTGCACCCCTACTATCCACCCCCACCCACACCCCCACTGCCCCCCTGCACCCAGGCCCCCAACCCCACCCCCATCCCCCCTGCACCTAGCCCTATATCCACCCCACCCCCTACACCCATCCCCCTCAATACCCCTTGCACCCAAGTCCCCCTCCCCCCCACTGCACCCCCACTATCTACCCTCACCGGCACCCCCACTGCCCCCTTCACCCAGGCCCCCAACACACCCCCCTGCACCAGTCCCCCTTGCCCCAGCACCCCCCTACCCCCCACCTGCACACCCCCTCCCTGCCCCCCTGCCCCCTGCCCCCCACCTGCCCCCCCCTCCACCAGCACACACCCCTCCCCCTGCCCCAGAACACCCCCTACCCCCCCTGCCCCCCACCTACACACCCCCTCCCTGCCCCCCCATCTGCACACCCCCCCTGTCTGGACACCCTCCCTCCTGCCTGGACACCCCCCCTACCTGGACACCCCCCCAGACCCTGGACACCCTAGGACAGACCCCCCCCCCCACTGGACCCCCTAGACACCCCATGGACAGACCCCCCCATTAGACCCCCTAGACACCCCTGCCACTTTATATTTGAATGTTGATTGATCAATGAAGTTTGTGGAAGATATTTGAAGAAGAATGTGAGACTTGGAGGTGCATTGAGAAGTAGAAAATATCATTTTTTTATACAGAGCATAAGAACAAACATATGTTATGTCATACATTTCAGTTCATAGAACCTAAGTTTGCAGACCACTGAGAACAACACAGAACATACATTTCTTGGCACATATTATTTGCGAAATAGGTGGAAGGAATACAAGTTGAAGATGTATAGAAGGTGTGCTGAAGGTTGATAGAAACAGAGGACACACATTTTGTTAGGAATAAAATTGAGAGAGGAGAAAAACAAGAAGGTACAATGGTAAATTTCTGTATTGAGAGCAAGCAGTACAGAGAGAGAGAGAGAGTTACAGTTTGGGGGAGAAGAGGAAAAAGTGGAAGAACCATTCGCCGAGTCCTTGCATAATCTGTTGAAGGACCATTCGCTGAGTCCTTGCATAATCTGTTGAAGTCCAAAAAAGAATACCAGCAATAGACACCACTGCTGGACACCCCTCCCCCTGGACCACCACCCATAGACACCCCTGGACCACCCCCTGGACACCCCTCCCCCATGCTGGACACCCATCCCCCCTGCCTGGACAACCCCTCCCCCTACTGGACACCCCTCCCCTGCTGGACACCCCTGCCCCCTGCCCCCCTGCCCCCTGACCCTGGACACCCCAGGACAGACCCCACCCCAGGACAGACCCCACCCAGACCCTGGACACCCTTTCCAGTCCTGCCCCCCCAGACCCTGGACACCCCAGGACAGACCCCCCCAGAACCTGGACAACCCCCTAGACCATGGACACCCCCCAGAACCTACCCCCCCAAACCCAGACCCCTAGGACAGACCCCCCCAGACACTGGACACCCCAGGACAGACCCCCCCCCCACTAGACCCCCTAGACACCCCATAGACAGACCCCCCAGGACAGCCCCCCCCAAGACCCTGGACACCCCAGGACAGACCCCCCCCCACTGGACCCCCTAGACAACGGATGGATGTCATGGGATATTGCTAAAAGACCGAATCCGGTTGCTGAAATCAGCAGTAAGTAAGAAGAGGTAAATGAAGAAAAATGAATAAAATTTTCCCAATATACTTGGGAAATTTTATTCATCATCAGGAAGAAGAACAGAAGAACGGTAGCTGAGAGTTCCTTCCCCGGAGTTGGAGAATGATTTTTTTACATAGGATCTATCTAATATTTAATGGAAGAAATAGGGAGAGGAAATTAAGTAACTCATTACAAGTGGCAGCATCCAACAAATTCTCTTCCAATGGAATAAAATATTACAAAAAAAATCTATAAACCTTCTCTCTCCTCTTGTGTCTTCCAAGTGTCCAGGTGGTTAATAATTTGGTTGAGGTGAGGATGTGGACTCATGGGGGAAAGCATGAAAGAAACTAAGTTGGACTGGATTTTAAGTAGGCTTCTCTTCTTTTTCTGAAGTGACGAGGATGATTGGGTCTAAAATAAGTGAGTTGGAATAGGAATTTAGATAAGGGCTTCAAATGTTAAGGGGTCTGGTTTAATTGGTTAGAATTGGGTGAGGTTTGGAATGGTTTTAAAGTGGGATGCCTGGTGGAAAATGTGGGGTTGGTGGCTTAGAAGTTGAGAGGTGGGTAGGCCTGATTGGTGGTCAAGTTGTGGATGGGTTGCCTAGGTGGATTGAAAAATGGTGGGGGATTGGGAAGGAGTTCATAGTGGCTAAATTGAAGTGGGAGCTTGGAATTGTAGTAGGGCTAGAGTTTGGATTTTTTTAGTGAGAGTGGAAATGGACCTGTAATAGCTGGTTTGATTTTGGTGGGTTGGCCGTGGGATTTTTATAGTGCATCGAAAAATAGTCACTAGCAGGGCATGGTTTGGTGTGAAATTCAGTCAAACGGTTGTGGGAACCATCATGGAAGCAACTACCAAATACAGAACAGAGCTAGTCTCCTCTATAGTGAATACCCTTCATGGAAAATCTTCAAGAAAACCAGGTCTCCAGTTGCATCTTTGTCCATAACAAACAATCCCTGTTTGCATAGGCCCAAACAGACCTCCCTTTTCCAGCTTGTGGGGGAAATGTGGGAACTCCAGCATGAAATAGGCCCTCAGAATAGAACAGCCTCTTTGGAATTGCATCAAACAGATTGTGTGCAGCCTTTAAAACTCAACTTGGTAGTGATCATCCTCCTCCAATGAGTGCTACATGAGATGAGGGAATTATGGAAGGAATTTCATCTAAAACAGCCAAAATCAGACATTGAATTTCCATCACAACAGGCTGATCTGGTTCAGACGACATGTGTAGAGGATGAGGATTATCTGGTTCGGACAACATGTGAAGAGGATGAGGAAAAAGAAGAATTACCAAACAAATATTATGTGATACATGTACAATAAAATATGCCAGACAATTCCAAACCAATGTTTTCAGTTGAATTGAGCCTTTGTACCACCTGCTATGCACGTTTTGTGGAAAGATGGATGAGAGGCAGCACTGAGAGGAGATATAGTTTAGGAATGAGGAAATTCGAAAAATTATAGAGCTAACCATTCAATGTTTCTCTAAGGAGGAGTAACTGCCGCAGGGTGTCGTCCTGGAGCAGGGCTAAATCACAGCGTGACCGTGGCGTGACCGCGGCGTGACGGCGACATGACCGCGGTGGGACCACGGCGTGATCGAGGCATGACCGCTGTAGGGTGTTGTCCTGGAGGAGTAACCGCCGCTAGGTGTCGTCCTGGAGTAGGGCCAAATCACGGCGTGACCGCGGTGTGACCGCCGCAGGGTGTCATCCTGGAGGAGTAACCGCCGCAGGGTGTCGTCCTGGAGCAGGGCCAAATCACGGCGTGACCGCGGCGTGACCGCGACGTGACTGTGGCGTGACCGCGGCGTGACCGCGGCGTGACCGCGGTGTGACCGCAGCGTGACCACAACGTGTTGGCCCGGTCCAGCGACATCCTCGGGGCAACATCTTCCACTTAGTTTCAAATAGGATGATATGGATGGCATGAGAGGATGTTTTCTCAGAAGATTTAAAGAAATGAATGCTAATCTGTGATGTCTAGAGGATTGGATGACCCCTGATATACCTAATTCGGTGAGGTTTGGAGATCTAGAAATGTGTAGGAATACCTAGAGGAATACCCCATGGGATCAGAAAAATAACAGGTTACATAACATGTAATCTGACATTACTGGTACTGTGGGACCCCTGGGCTGTGGAACTGGGATTTTGGTTGGATTTAAATATCACATGCCATGTGACATGGTCACACAACATGGGACCCATCTTAAAAGTCTAACGACACTTAAAGATTATCTTGGTTCAAACAACTGTTTTAATAAAAAGAGGGAAACCCCCTACAGGGATATAAAAAGGGTCAAGTACGATGTGTGCTTTATGACTAACAATGACATCAAGTATAAGGAAAACATCAATGCAATAATGTTAAGCAAGGTATAACACTGTGAGTTTTCACAGACAGCGCACCTCCGTTGGAGGGGTTTTATTACAAAACCAGGACTTATTTATCAAACGAAACAATTATCTGAACTAACACTTATTCAAGAATTGAAATTTAATATAAACAAGAAAAATTAAGAAGGTAACTAAATGAAATTTAAAACATTCTCGAATTAAATGGGCTAGGAGAGGGACCCTACCTCAACCTCAAGGCGCGTTTTCTTTTGACGATGACAACTCGAATCTTCCTTTCTTCCGCTTGCATGCATATGCAACTTAACATATATGTAAGGAAACCTAGCCCCTATGTACATATTTTCATTGCCAAATATACACAAGGGGGGCCTTAGATATTTGTTTATACTTGAATTTACCCCTTTATACTTACACGCATATGTATTTTTCATATATATATATAAGCACACCTAGCCCCAATATATATATTCATAATACTATGAGTGAATATATATAAAGGGGGAACTTATATATGCATATGCCTACCTATGCATACACATGTAAGCCTTCGTCAACGGAAACTCGAATCCACCTCAATGAAATCCAAAACACACAACAAAAATATAAAGAACCCAAGCCCTGGACACCCCTGCCAGTCCCCCCCAGACCCTGGACACCCCTGCTAGTACCCCCCAGACCCTGGACACCCCTTCCCCCTGGCTAGAGAGCCCCTCCCCCTGTTGGAAACCCCTCCACCTGCTGGACACCCTCACCCCTGCCCCTACCCCCTACCCCTTGCCCCCTACCCCCTGCCCCCTACACCCTGCCCCCTGCCCCCTACCCCCTGCCCCCTGCACCCCACTGGACAACCCCCATGCCCCAACTGGACAGCCACACTGGACACCCCCTGCACCCCCTGGACACCCCTCCCCCCTGCTGGACCCCCCTACCGGACACCCCTCCCCCTACTGGACACCCCCCCATGCCACTGATAAGTGAAGAATTGTACAGAAATTCTGAAAGCCATCCTCTATTAATACTTTGTTGAAAGATGCTCTGAAAGGGAAAAATATTAATACCAAACACTATGTTAGAAAAAAATACAAAGAAGGCTAAAAAGAGGTCACCTGGGGTACCAAAAACCAACATACATGAATCAAGAAATAGAAAATAGATTGTTCCCAACATTTTTTACACAACCAAACATGTCTAGGACCATCATTACAGACCTCACCCTATAGGTTACACATGACATATACTAATAGGGTTGCCACATTTTACTCTACCTGCTGTTACACCTATTCATGCTCCTTCTCAGCTAGACATTCCTCAAGGACAACCCCTCCCCCTGCTGAACAGCCCCTCCCCCTGCCTGGACACCCCTCCCCCCTGCTAGACACCCCTCCCCCCTGCTGGACATCCCTCCCCCCTGCTGGACACCCCTCCCCCCCTGAGGGACATCCCCTCCACCCTGCTGGACAGCCCCGCCCCCTGCCTGGACAACCCCTCCCCCTGCCTGGACAGCCCCTCCCCCCTGCTGGACAACCCCGCCCCCTGCCTGTAATGCCCCTCCCCCTGCCTGGACAGCCCCTCCCCCTACTGGACATCCCTCCACCCCCCTGCTGGACACCCCTCCCCCCTGATGGACACCCCACCCCCTGCTAGACAGCCCTCCTCCACTGGACAGCCCTCCCCCCCCTTGCTGGACATCCCTCCCCCTGCTGGATAGCCCTCCCCCCTGCTGGACAGCCCTCCCCCTTCCAGACAGCCCCTCCCCCTGCTGGACACCCCCTCCCCCCTGCTGGACACCCCCTCCCCCCTGCGGGACACCCCTCCCCCCCTGCCGGATAGCCCGCCCCCTGCCTGACAGCACGCCCCCTGCCGGACAGCCCACCCCCACAGGACAACCCCGCCCCCTGCCTGGACACCCCTCCCCCTGCTGGCACCCCTCGCCCCTGCTGGACAGCCCTCCCCCGCTGGACATCCCTCCCCCCTACTGGACAGCCCTCCCCCCTACTGGACAGCCCTCCCCCCCTGCTGGACAGCCCCGCCCCCCTGTTGGATAGCCCGCCCCCCCTCATCCTTGCCGGACACCCCTCCCCCTATTGGACACCCTCCCCCCTGCTAGACAGCCCTCCCCCCTACTGGATAGACCCTCCCCCTGCCTGGACACCCCTACCCCCTACTGGACAGCCCCTCCCCCTGCCTGGACACCCCTCCCCCCAGCTGGACACCCCTCCCCCTGCTGGACACCCCTCCCCCTGCTGGACACCCCTCCCCCTGCCTGGACAACCCATCCCCCCTGCCGGACACCCCTCCCCCTTGCCGGACACCCCTCCCCCCTGCTGGACAGCCCTCCCCCCTGTTGGACAGCCCTCCCCCTTGCTGGACAGCCCCTCCCCCTACCTGGACACCCCTCCCCCTGCTGGACACCCCTCCCCCTGCTGGACACCCCTCCCCTTGCCTGGACAGCCCATCCCCCCTGCCGGACACCCCTCCCCCTTTCGGACACCCCTCCCCCTGCCAGACACCCCTCCCTCTGCCTGGATAGCTCTATTGGTACTCACACAATTTTTGGGAAATTTTCTCAGTCGTGGGGAACTCAATTTGGTTGGATATACACACCGATAACCAAAGGTTTAGACACTATGTGATAATCCATGTGAATTTGGACATGTATATAATGATTCTATAAGAAGTAGTCTTAACTAACTAGATGAATGTATAGACTTTCTGATCCAATACGAAAGGAAACCACAGTTCTACATGAATTATATGTTTTTCCATCATTCTCCAAAATTTAATAGGGACAAGGAGTGTTCTTTTTACAATATGAAGGGGAATGATGTCTCTAACTATGAAAGTTGGAACGGTAAGATGAATATTCCAATCTATGACTTGGAGAGAAAATACACTACTGTCCCTTATAATGTGGATAAGATAGGGGTTATATCAGTGTAGAAGGATACTGGGAAAACTACACACTTAATCACTTCAACATCACCTTAGGATGGTTCTTCTAATGAAAAAAACATGGATTATTCTCAGTGTGTTGTATTTACTCTAGAGGGCCCACCCCCAAGAAAATCCTTGAATGAAGACAATGTACCCCTTCCTGATAGAGAGATAAACATTGGATAGAACATCCAGTTCGAGGGTCATGTATTTTGGGGGCACCTTTCCCTGATGTTTTGTACAGATCCAAGGGACTGTAGGTATTTGCAACTTTGTAGGAAAACCTAATGTAAATACTCACGAATGGGAAAAATAGGCAGAAAGTCAATGTGGACCTCTATAAAAATGTAGCTGGTCTTGAAGAGAGTACTTCAAATGAGGCAACATTTGATGGCATGCCTACATAGAGGTGTTGCTTTTAGGATGCTTTACCTAACCTGATTGCATCTCATGGTTCTCAAGTGGTGAAAAATGGGAAAAAATTCTTGCAGGTTCCTACCTATCATTAATTGATGATGACACATTCTGAGGGACCCCTCATGCATGTTTCATACATAGCTATCTAGGAACAATCCAGGAAGGAATCCTCACTAGGTTCGATGAATATGAGTACACCCAAGGATCATCAAAATAAGTTGCAGCATAATCCCTTACCTACTAAAAATAATGATCAGTATGGGGTTTCACGAAAGTACCTGCTACAATGATTACTAAGAATAAGGCCTCCATAGAGTCACAATCTTATCCTAGATAGTATATGGATAAATTTACACACTTAAGTAGTGTATTATGGTATGATGATGATGAGGAAATTTCAATCAGTTAGAAGGTTATCACCACCTCCAATATGGTAAATGAAGATGAATATCCAAAAGCTAAATACATGTATGATAAAGGCATGGGTAGTGACCCAAAATTAATGAACAAGAAAAATAATTGGAGTAATGGTATAGAGAAACTGCCCCTACCCCCTGCCCCCCTCCCCCCTACCTCCCTGCCCCCCTCCATCCTACACCCTACCCCCTGCCCCCTGCCCCCCTCCACCCAAACCCTTAGCCTACACAACACCCCCTGTACCCCCCTGCACCCTCCCTGCCCCCTTCCCCCCTCCACCCTCCCCCTGCCCCCTGCCCCCTGCCCCTGCCCCCTACCCCCCTCCATCCTGCCCCCCTGCACCCCTCCACCCTGCCCCCTGCCCCCCTCCACCCAGCCCCCTATCATACTTCAATACATCCCGAAGATATTATCAAAAACACTTCAAGACATAAAATGACTATTTTCAACAAATATAACAAAAGACCAAAATATATGATGCAAGAACCACAAATCAAAGACCCCTCTAAACATACATGATGTAGTATGGTAAAAAGAAATAAATGAACTTACCAAAATGTTACCATCATACAAAATGGTTCCTTAAGAGTACTTTGGGTGCATATTTATTTTTCACCCTAAGCCTATATTTTACCTACAATAAATAAAGAAAAAAAGATCAAAATAAATCAGAAGTAATTATGTAGAGAATAAATAATTGATAAGAAATATATTTGTGTTTATGTGCCTGAATACAAACATGTATCCTACAAAAATAGTAGATGCAAGAATCACAAATCAAAGCTTACTTGAGGGGAAAATGTTTTGTTTTGAAAAGTTCAACCATTAGAAATTAGAGCTTCAAAAATTTTATCACCAATTACACCCTATCTTCATCAAACTGTAAAAGGTTTATGGAAGAAAGAAGGTGATACAATCATATCGAGCACAACAATTGAGTACCATATAATTCAGCTCATAAAAAAGATTTTAGAATTAGAACCATAAAACTATGATTAAATTTTTATTTTATGTTTTTAAAACTACATGGGAACAAAATAATATGTTAATATCACTCTAATCAAAACCAATAACTGAGAAGTGAAGTTCACATAGATGCCCATTACCAAGAATGGATGTTCCCCCTTGCTTGTCAGTTGCATGCCAATGTGCCCGCATTTGAACCAACACCAACCACCTCGTCCTATGGTAGAAATGATTAATTATATATATGAATCAATTTGTAACAATAAATAATTTTTTTATCTAATTACAAACAAAGAATATAACTAATATATTAAAAACAAAAGAAATGAAGAACATAGAGTTCAAACAATCACACAAAATGCATGAATGATACCCACTAGTTACTATATTAACAACTTCAACACATATCCATGGATTTTAAGGTAGATGCATGTTAAAATTTGAAGTTAAAAAATGATTTTTAGTAAAACATTAAAATAAGAATACACACCAGAATTTCAATACAAAAAGGTAGTAAAAAAGGAAGCAACAACCAACAGATTTAACAAGATGATTTCAGCATACAAAATTTATTAAAAGGAAACTTCCAACCATTTATTTCAACTAAAAAAAAGAAGTGAATTTTCAAGTTTAAGTAGAAAAATCACAGAATTTAGACCATTACTCCCATGGTGTAGATGCTCTATTCATTTGAGATCATTGGAAAAAATTTCCCTTCTTTTCTTGTTGAATAAATTCCTTTGGTTTCCAAAATTTCATCTCATATAAGTGTAAACATATACATTAATTTATAAAATTTAAAGTTCAAAACAGAACAAAACTAGAGTAAAAAATAAGGTAGATTGGTTCAAAGTTACTATGAAATACAACTTCTCTAGATCTATAAAAATCGTTGAATCTATAATTCAATAGGATGTGAAATTATGCTCACCAAATTACTAAAAAAATATAAATTATAACGTACATTCACTTATTCTATGTGAATAAGATATTTTTTTTAATAAAAATCAATAAAAAGTAATGTTTAAACAATGATTTAGAATTATAAAATTTAGGATTAGAAAAAAATTGTGTACCCTTACCTCACACTTAATTTGAAGTATATAATAAGAATTTAAACTCTTAAAAATTTAAGGGTGGAAGGAAACAACCTGAAAATTTTCTTAGAGTGAAAGAAGTTACTCAAAATGGGCTGGCATGTGAAGTGACCCACCTAACTTCCTACAAAAAAGACCTCAATCAATAAAACTTTATTAAAGAAGGTCAAATAAAAAAACTAAAAAAAGTAACAAGATAATCTTGGGTTTATCCCCCAAGGGGTTCTATATTTAGATTGCTCATAGTTGAAAAATCATTGATTCAACCCCAATTAGATGGAGGATGTGTCTTCTTACTTAAGAACTAGCATAAAATCTTCTTTCTGGCTATAGTAATCAACTCAAATAGTTTTTTAACACCCCATTTTCATATACTTTTAATTTCACCACTTTGAAATTATAACTTCCTAGGAGTAGTTGAAACGGGGGAAAAGGGGGTATATTCCCTCTTCTTCAACTCGAGGAGTGATGTGCATAAATAGTAAAAATTCAATTCTTGGATGTGATTTTTCATCTGATTCAATATCCTATATAAATTCATTATTAAAAACCACATATGTATCAATATCCACTTTTTCATTAGTGCGCAACTTCAAAATATCCTCTTGCTCTTCGACTACTCCCAAAATTTGAATTACAATTAGATTTTTTGAGTTTCAAAAGTTTCTCATCAGGTGTATTAATAACCTTCTCATGTACCTCTAGTAAATCATGAAGTTCACTTGAATCTACACAACATACATAGGGAGAAGAGAAATCAAAATGATACACAAAAAAATCACAATAATATAAAAGAAAATATTGTTCAATTAAATAAAAAACTTCATTAATTTGGTCATCTTGCTGTTTTTAAAGAAAAAACGGTGATCCTAGGAGTGTTTCTAAGTTAGAAGTGATTTATTCAACCTCCTCCAACCTTTTATCAAAACAAAAATCCTCAATTTTATAATTTTTCAAAGTAAAGGAAAGGGTATCTTTAATTGGTTCATCATCTTATGATTTCACAAGAATTTTGAAAGGATTATCAGGAATATCCCACTACTAAAAGACCACCTTGAAGAGGTGGGTTACATTCCTTCTATTTGTCCTTTGACATATTCATAGACCTAGTCCCCATTGGTAGAGAAAAATATGAGTAATCCCTTTTATCTTTCTAGTTGACCCTCCATATCTTACTCTTCTCATACATGGATACATTTAATCCTAAACCTCATCCTCTAAATCACCTAAAAAGTGGAAAGAAAATTCATCACATGACCAATTTTCAGGGACCTGCTCCTCTCCAACGGTTCTGACCAGGTATTGTTCAAAATTATGGACTAGTTCATCATATGACAAAAGATCAAAATGGTTATCCATCACAATACCTCCCACTTCTGTATAACTCTTCATGAATGTGGTCTCACTCCCTGAAACCTATTCCGATACATTGCCGCTTGTTGAAAATGAGAAAACAGAGGGATTCTTGGGACCACCCTCATCCACATTCTTCAGTTCCATAACCGAGTAATGCTCACTGACACCATGGAGAGGAGGGCGCGGCACAGAGGGAGCGGCGAGGAGGGCACGACGAGGAGGGCTCGGCGCGAAGGAGGTGTCGGCGAGGAGGCGTCGGGGAGGAGGGCGCGGAGAGGAGGCGTCGAGGAGGAGGGCGTGGCGAGGAGGAGGGTGCGGCGAGGAGGGCGCGACAAGGAGGGTGCAGCGAGGAGGGCATGGTGCGGAGGAGGCATCGACGTGGAGGCGTCGGGGAGGGGGAGGGAGCGGTGAGGAGGAGGAATCACGAGGGGAAGGAGAAGGATCCAGATGGGTTTGAAAAAAAATGGGGCTGCTGGATATAGCCACGGATGAAATAATAAACCGTGGCAGTATAAAAGATATAGCCACAGACCTATAAAACCATGGCTATAGGTCCATGGCTATATCTCAGATTTGTAGTAGTGTAATATTTTTACATGTTTTGGTGTCATCGTATATTCCTATCTGCATGTGTAATGGTCCTTAGACTTTAATATTATCATTAATACATGTCATGAATCAAGCACTTTGATTTACTAACAAAACCCGTCACACCATATGTGGGTGGGAAGTAGGGTGCGTTGGGTGCACCAAGAATGACATGTTATTAATGGATAAGTAGAGGAAGGATTTTTCCCTTCCATTTATGGAAGTTGATATCTTGTTCCTTTGATTGAAATAGAACCGTCTCCCTAAATTCCATGGTCATAGTGTAATGATGAGTTTATTTTAGGTAGTCAAAGAATCATGTATCAAACATATAGGTTGATGACACTATCATGAAGCCTTATTGATTAGATATTGTGGCACATGGATTATATTACACAGTGAGCATTTTTATGTGGATGTCGTCGTTGCGACTTTAAGTTCTTTCTCTTGGGTGCCTTGACCCATTGCTAGATAGTAATCTTGGACTTTAGGAAAGCTCTGCCTAATTCCAACAAGAAATAATCCTATAGGGTCACACAATAAGTGTTTATGGTGGTCTCGATTAAATTCTATTTGAATTTAATTAATGGAATAAATATTATTCTCAAGACCGAGCAATAATTTTTTTCAAGATAAAATGGTCGCATAAATTAAATAAATATTTATTCACCGGATAGTGAATAAAATATACTTATTTATTTTACTGAACATTTAATAAATATTTATTTACTAGTTTGTAAACAAAAATATTTATTTAAGAGAATAAAAATTTTATTCGAGTGTTCAATAAATGGAAGAGGAGTTCTAACGGACCAAGACTGTGTCCGTTGATAAATTAATTATTTACAAGTTGGTAAAAAATGTTTATCTGGTTGGCATAAGAAATAATAATAATATTTTTATCATTATGTGGCATGGGATTTAATTTATGGTTACATTTTTCGTAAGTTGGTGCACTATAAATAATGGTGTTGTTATTGTTATTATGTGGAATGAGTTTTTTTTCTAATAGTTATAATTGCATTTAATTGATGTTTCTCAATTAAATATTGTAACTGAAACCCCGTGTCGATTAATAGGCAGGTACATCTATTATGAAAAACCCTTATGAATTGAGAATTGTTGAGCCAAATATTTTCTCTCTCGAATCCTCTCCTCTCTCCCTCTCAAGAACGAGAGAAGTTCTTCAAGACCGAAGAACAAGTGATCAATAATGATTGACCCAAGACATTCACTTCACCATGGTAGCACCTAGAGAATAAGTGGCATTGTTCGGAGACCATTAGAGCATGTGTGGATCACCCCTAGAGGGATTCTAGTTTGGATCCTCATGATCGCAATGAAGATGTAAGAACTTGGATCTTATTTCAGATATGAATCTTGCTTGCTGGTTGTTTTTGAGAAAAAGAGGAGTTTCTGGAAATTTCTGGAGTACACGCCGTGTACCTATAAGTACACGCTGTGTACTTATAAGTACACACCGTGTACTTAGTTTCCCGGGTGACCGTGTATTGGCCATGCAACGGCCGAGTACATGGTCGTGCATGGTGACTTGATGACCGCCTAAAGAAGAGGCCGGAAAAGGAAAGTACACGCCATGTACTTTTAAAGAAAACACCATGTAATTTTTTTTTCATTAAACAGACTAGGGTCGCGTCTGATGGACATAACCATATTATTCTTGAACTATCTCATTAGGGAGCGAACAAGACCACTAAATATTTTCCAAGCCCCAACTCACCATCCGTTCTCTGATACAAACTCCGTTAGTTGCATTGGAATCACATCAGTGAGTTCTTCCTTCATCTTGAACCTCATCTCTTGATTTATCCTCTTTCATGAGTTATCCTCAATTGAATATTTTTAACGTTTTTGTAGATCTACGGAATTCTTGGGAGATTCAAGGCCTGAGGTTCACATATATCAATCTCATGATGCCGAGGTAGGTAGTTTGTGCCTTTCCGTAGTTAGTCCTAGAGTTATATGTGAAAAAGTTCCCAATACCCTCATTCGGGGTATTGAGTGTTTATGGTTTTATCCCTGTTATTTTACTTCTATGCCTTGTGTGCTTCAGTAGAGGTTTGGTGATTGTAAATAGGGTTTTTTACCTTATAATGGATGTGTTTTCCCATGTTTGTGTGATTTTGACCGTTTGGTCTAGCTTTCTTGTTAGACTGCTTGCTTTCCATGCCTAGTATTGTTAAGATGAAGTGATTATTATCTGACATGCTATGATATAATGTATATTGTTTAGAGAAGTAGCTCTTGAGGTTTAATTTGGATTCCATGTATCATTTGTGAATGATTGACTTACATAGGGCTGTGGGAACCTGGTGTAGTAGACCATAGGGAGAATAGACGTTGAGGGATTCTCTAGAGTGTCTATTTACTTTTACGTTGTGAGACCATAAGAGGGATAGACGTAAGTGATCCTTTTGAGGGTCTATAGTTTCCTTGATAAGGGCCATAGGGGGAAATGGACATTGAGTGCTTCCTCAGAGTTCTTATTAGTTACTGATATGAGACCATAGGGGGAATTGACGGAGAGTGCTTCCTCCGAGTGTCTTTGATAAAGCTAAACCAGAGGGGTTAGACTGTGAGTACTTCCCAGAGGGTTATTGTGTTTGTTTTGATTGAACCAGAGGGGTTAGGCTATGAGTACTTCCCAGATGGTTACCTTCTTTTGTTTAGTTGCTTACTTGATATATGAAAATTAATGCAATTAAATTTGTAGGATTGTTATTATGTGTACTTCCTTGTTTACTGCTTCATTTTGTTTATTACCTTCCATATATATTCACTGACTGTTAGGTACAGATATTTGGGTGGTTGCCTACTGGGATTAGTCACACACCCTGTTTGGGTCATGCTTTTGGCCCCAAATAAATTATATTGCTGCAAGTGTAGATAAGGTCAAGCACCCTTCTACTTTAGGAATTTGATTGCCATGGAGCTAGGGAGCATGGGACCAAGATGAGGCTTGCGATGATTTGGAGCTATTTACTTGATTTTCTCTTGTACTTTGGTTTAGTACGGTGTTCCAGCATTGTGATTTGTTTGGATTCTTTCCTAGATATATGTATCAGGCATCATTTATATATGTTTTCTCCAGTTGTTTATTACTTTCGCTATTTATTTATGACATGTTTTACTGCTTCCGTAATTACTATTTGTTTTACTTCCACTATGTTACTCTTCCAATGAGGGAATAGTTTTCCCACTATCACAACCAAGGCCTCATTGGTAGTTTTCAACCGCTGGTATTTGGGGAAATACGCTTGAGGCCACGTGACCAACTGGGTACGGGGCACCTATATGCAAAACCTGGAACCAGGACGTTACAAAGTGATATCAGAGGGTTTTATTTTCTTCTTGACATACTATTTAGAGCCTATATCCAGGGATAGGAAGAAATAGGTACTTGGTAATAATCTGTTCCCAGGAGTAGCTAACTTGTGTATAGGGAAAATTCAATTTACCTCGTTATTGCAGTTTTTCTAGTTTTATAATTTTATAGATGATTTGATTTCACCGTTGGGTGATTCACATGTTTTGTGCAGTTATCATTGATAATATTGTGGTTTTATTTTTATTGAAACCTAATGAGATGAGGGTATGCCATCTCATGCATCATATTGGAACTTGTTAGAAATCACATGTCATGCATTTTTTCCATGCCATTTAGGGTGAATTAGTGATTGTATGTTGTTTTTATAGATGTTGTGCTAGATATTAATGCTATTGTGATATATGCCTTGATAGAATACCTGCTTTTTATAGGGTATTTAATTGTGTAAGATTTTTTTGAATTAATGCCAAACTTTTTTTCTTAAGGTGTTATGATACCTCATGGATCAAAATTCAGTGGATCATTTCCTTGTTTTTCTTATATATAACATGTATAAGATGCCAATATTTGATTAGTGGGGAGTATGGGCCCTCATAGATCAGAATTTGGAACCTTAATGTTCATTTCAGTGTTTTCTGGGTTCCAGAGTATTTTATGAGGCTTACTGTCTGAAAGAACCCAGAATACACAGTGTGTAATGATGAATACATGCCATGTGTCCTTCTGTTTGGGAAGGAACTGTTTTTATTAAGTACACACTGTGTACTATATGTACACGCCATGTAGTATCTAACCATGTCACTGGCTGTGTGGGCATAGACATGTGGTTGGGAATTCTTGGTGGGACACACCGTGTACCGGACGCACACACCGTGTGTTTAGACCATGTGTCCGCCCGTGTGACTAGTGACTCGGATGTATAAAACTATTTTATACATGCCATGTCAATCTTGAACATGACGTGTAGTGTAACCCTTGAATCTGTCTGTGTGAAAAACAACACGGGTCGGTGAAATCCTTCAAGTACACACCATATCTATCTAAAACACACTGTGTAGAGTGAGCCTTTTATCCGGCCGTGTAGCGAAAAACATAGGGTGGTGGAAATCCTTCTTGTACACACCGTTTCTAGCATAAACACTCCGTGTAGAGTCAGCTGTGTAAATGACCATGTAACAAACAACATAGGTTGGTGAAGTTCGTCTAGTACACACCGTGTCTGGCACTAACACACCATTTAGTCTTGTTCTAGGATAACCAAGTGGCTTAGACATGTAAGGGAACATGGAAAGTGGAAGAGGATTCAATCACATGCCGTGTGTTAGGACAACATGCCGTGTTTTTGGGGTGTTACATGACCTGGGATGGCAAAAGTACACGCCCATGTGAAGGCTTAAGGGAACACACTGTGTAGGAATTATACACACCGTGTATCCATGTTTTCAAAAACATTAATTCTTTCTTTCTATTGTTTCATTCTTACACTTATAAGTTTTAGTCCCTATTAATCTTGATCTAAGGTGTGCGCTTGACATTGTAGATTCATGCCACCGAGACATCCTCTAGTTGTCTTCCAGTTGTAGGGCAGTGATCAGACACTAGATATGGCTAATCAGGGACTACCAGCAGATCCTCCAGTTGTTCCAGTCTTAGCACTGGCCGTCATTCCGGATACAAGTGCAGATGCACAGTTCCGAGAGGGATTTATGAGGTTTATGAAGACCTTTCGAGGAGTACCACATCCTGCACCTTCTATGGTATATTTGACGTAGATTTTCCAGTAGCAACATCCTCCCACCTTCACAGGGGATGGAGGACCTCAGGTTGCCGGGTCATGGTTAGAAGACATGCTATCTATCTTCGAGCATCTGGAGATTCCTCAAAAGATGAGGGTGAAGCTTGCTACGTATATACTTCAAGACTCCACCATGAGATGGTGAGATGTGATCTCATAGGCGGGACACTATAAAGTCATGTCTTGGGATGAGTTCCAGCATGCCTTCTATGATTACATCTACCCGAAGACTTTGAGGGCCAATCGAGCCTGATATTTTATGAGTCTAGAGCAGGGTACTCTTTATATTATGGAGTATTCTTCTCGCTTCACAGATCTTCAACGCTTCATGCCTATTCTAGGAGGTGATGAGTTATTTCTAGCAAGGAAGTTTGAGGATGGTCTCTTGAACGACATCTGATCTCAGGTGAACATCTTCAGGTTGAATTCCATCACTTATATAGTCAACCAGGCTCTGATCACAGAGCACAATCTAAGGGATTCTAGAGCTGTGAGCCAGGGCAGTTCGATATCTAGAGTTGGTATCCCTCCTACTGACAGCAGGAAGTGCTATAGGGAGTCTATGTGAAGAGATCCGAGGAGACAAGAGAATTATTCTAGTATCCAGGTGGTGTGCTACTAGTGAGGGAAGAGCGGACATATGAGTCCACATTGCTTGAGAGACCTAGTGGAGTGATAATCTTGCAGAAAGATGGGTCACCTTTAGCATTTCTGTCAGTTCTTCTCACCAGTAGCTGGTGATAGGAGTTCTGCTATGACTCCACATTCAGAAGCATCACCACTAGTTTTTTATAAGTCTGGTAACTGGAGTTCTTTCATCCCTTCAGGCTGAGGTGGAGGTCATGTCCGTGGTAGAAAGTCACCAGGATTTCAGCAACAACAGGGTGGATTATCTCAGGGTGGTCAGGCGGGGTCGCAGGGTCATGGTGTAGGTCAAACATTTGTAGTGGAGCAGGCTCAGTAAGAGCAGGATCCTGGACCCTCTACAGTACGAGGTACGATCCTAATTTCCTAAGTTTTAGCTTCTGCTCGTTTCGTTACAGGGGATTCCCATTGCTTTATATCTTTTTCTATTGTCGAGAGCCTTGTTCTATGTATATTTTCTTTTGCTGATATATTGATGTTAGAAACTCCGTTGGGGAAAAGAACGACTAGTATACGAAAATTCAAGGAGTTCCCTCCTTAGGTTGGTGGGTGTCACTTCTTATGGTACCTCTATGTCCTTGATATGACATGCTATGACATCATTCTCAAAAAGGACTTGTTATTTCTCTTCCAGGCTATTGTTGATTACTATCGTCGTAGGGTGAGTTTCACATCACCAGAAGGTGGATCCTTTTTACATAAGGGCGAATGGGATGTCTAGGCGAGTTGAGCGGGACCCGAGCATCATGGGTTTGGTGGAGTTACAACCCAAATTTCTAGTCTATATCTGGATGACTAGGGGACTTCACAGTTGGTCTTTCCTCCAGTGGTGGATCGTTTCAGGGATGTCTTTCTAGAGGACTTTTTAGGTTTTCCTCCAGAGCAAGAGGTGGAATTATCTATTGATCTTGTGCTAGGAGTGGAACCTGTGTCTATTACTCCTTATAGTATGGCTACACCAGATTTTAAAGAGCTCAAGAAGCAGTTGGAGGAGTTACAGGATAGGGGTTTTATCTGACCCAATACTTCTCCTTGGGGTTTGCCTATCCTGTTTGCGATGAAGCTGGACGATACCCTTAGAATTTGTGTGGATTATCAGAACTGAACCATTTTACAGTCAAGAACCGATATCCCTTACCGAGGATTGATGATCTCTTTGATCAGCTTCGAGGAGCTCGAGTGTTCTCGAAGATTGACTTGAGATCTGGTTATCATCAGTTGTGCCTTAGACAATCTGATATACCTCTTACAACCTTTTGGAGTAGGTATGGTCTATACAAGTACATGGTTATGCCATTCGATCTCACGAAAACACCTATAGTTTTCATGGCACTGATGAACTGAGTGTTCCATCCATACTTGGATTCTTTCATGGTAGTATTCATGGATGATATCTTAGTTTACTCTCACACTCGACATGACCATGCTACCCATCTTGATATCTTTTTGAGTACACTGAGAGATCATCAGTTACATTCTAAGCTCTCAAAATGCCACTTTTGGATAGAATAGATTTATTTCTTGGGTCACATTATCTCAAAGATAGGAGTAGCAATAGACCCAGAGAAAGTGAGAGAAGTAGTTTCCTGGGAGCAGCCGAGGAACATCTTTGATGTGTAGAGTTTTCTAGGGATGGCTGATTATTACAGATGCTTCATACAAGAATTTTCATGCTTAGTAGTGCCACTTATGGGTCTGACTAATAAGGGTGCAAAGTAATTGAGGTTAGATTCTTGTGAGTTAGCCTTTCAGGAGCTGAAAGGGAGGTTGACTTCAGCACTGATACTAGTTTTTCCAGATCCAGTCAAGAGATTTATTGTATACTTTGATGCATCAGGTATCGGTCTGGGAGTACTTCTTATGCAGGGGGAAGGATTTGTTGTGTACAGTTCTCAGCAGTTGAGGCCACATGAGCAGAACTATCTGACACACAATCTCGAGTTGGATGATGTTGTTCATGCTTTACGCTGTTGGAGACATTATCTCCTGGGAGAAAATTTTGTGGTTTTCACCAACCACAAAAGTCTCAAGTATATCTTCACTCATCATGACCTGAATTTGAGATAGTGAAGGTGGGTTGAGTACCTTCAGTATTTTTATTTTGAGCTTGCCTACATGCCTGGGAAAGGCAACACAATAGCTGATGTGTTGAGCAGGAGGACTTAGATACAGGCAGTTTAGGAGGCTAGTAGTGAGTGGAAGCTTATGGATCTGTTCTCTGAGATGCATTTGGAGGTGCACGATAGACAGGGGCAGACATTTCTTTCTTCTGTAGATGTTACCTCTACTCTTCTTGATCGAGTACGAATGAGGCAGCTATCAGATTCAGAAGGCCTAGTCCTACGGGAGAGTGTGTCAAGAGAGGACCCTATTCTTGGATGGATAGTAGGTGATGTTGAGATCTTGCGTTTTCATGGACATGTGTGGGTGATAGCATAAATATACGAGGAGCTGATTCAGGACATTCATTCCTTATTTTGGGTAGTTAATCCTGGTGTCACGAAGATGTATCGTGATGTACACCATCAGTATTAGTGGACAGGTATGAAGAGAGATGTTTCTGGTTTCATCATGAGGCATTCCACATGTCAACAGGTGAAGGCAGAGCATCAGTGACCAACATAGCTTTTTCAATAGTTACCCATTCCCAAGTGGAAGTGGAATGATGTCGTGATGGATTTTGTGACAGGTTTTTTGAGGTCACCTTGAGGGAATGATGCAATATGGGTTTTCATTGATAGACTCATGAAGGTTCCTCACTTCTTTCCGATCAAGGAGACCTTCTCTATAGATGAGATGGGAAGGTTGTATATTTAAGAGATTGTATGTCTACATGGGGTTCCACACTCCATTGTTTCAAACAGGGATGCAGATTTTACTTCTTAGGTCTGGCAGGGACTTCAGAGGGCTTTGGATACACAAGTACTTCCGAGTAAAACTTACCACCCCCAGACAGATGGACAATCTGAGCATACAATTCAGGTACTTGAGAACATGCTTGGAGCATGCATCTTAGAATTTGGAGGTTCTTGGGAGAAGCAAATAACTCTTGTGGAGTTTTCCTACAATAATAGTTTTCAAGCAACTATTCAGATGGAACCTTATGAGGATTTGTATGGTAGGCCATGCTGACCACCCTTATTCTGGATAGAGGCAGGAGAGGCAGCTATGCTGGGACCTCATCTTGTCCAGGAGACCTTAGAGTAAATAGAGTCGATTCATAAGTGGATGGCTACTGCAAAGTCAAGAAAAAAATATTGTGCTGATCAACGAAGACGATCTCTAGAGTTTGAGGTCAGAGATCATGTTTTCATGCGTGTCACACCGAGTTTGGGAAAAGGAGGATTAGGATATAGGGTAAGCTTTCACCGAGGTATGTCAGGCCGTTTGAGGTTTTGGAGAGAGTCAGGATGGTTGCCTATTAGTTTTAATTACCTTAGAGGTACTGAACTATGCATGATGTCTTCCACATTTCTCAGCTCTGACGTTACTTCTCAGAACCATCTCATGTTTTCCAACCCGAGGAGGTTGAGCTTGAGGTGGATGCCTTGTTCGAGGAGCGTCCTATCCAGATTGTTGATTGAAGTGAAAAGGTTCTCTATGGCCAGTCTGTTCCTTTGGTACGAGTGCTATGGCATCACGAGCGAGTACATGACGAGACTTGGGAGAGGGAGGCCGATGTACGTTTGCAGTGGTCGGATCTGTTCGAGGATTCTTCTTCTACGCTGCCTTGTTAGAGAAATTTGGGGATGAATTTATTTAATGGGGGAACTTTTTAAGAAACTAGATCTTATTTCAGGTATAAATCTTTCTTTCTGCTATTTTTTGAGAAAAAGAGGAGTTTTGGAAATTTCTGGAGTACACACTGTGTACTTATAAGTACACGCCGTGTACTCGGTTGCCGCGGGTGACCGTGTATTGGCCGTACAACGGCTGAGTACATGGACGTGTGTGGTGACCTAGAGACCGCCTAAAGAGGAGGCCAGAAAAGAAAAGTACAATCCATGTACTTTTTTTCATTAAATGGACCGTGGTCACATTTGATGGACATAACCATCTTCTTCTCAACCTATCACATCCGAGAGTGAACGAGACTATCATATCTTTACCGAGCCCCTGACTCACCATCCATTCTCCGATCCAAACTCCATTGGTTGCGTTGGAATCGAATCAGTGAGTTATCATTTCTTATTGAACCTCATCTCTTGATTTCTATTCTTTCATGAGTTATCCTCGGTGGAACATTTTTAATTTTTTTTGTAGATATACGACGTTCTAGGGAGATTTAAGGCCTGAGGTTCACGTATATCGATCTCATGATGCCGTAGTAGGTGGTTTGTTCCTTTCTGTAGTTATTACTTGAGTTATATGCGCAAAAGTTCCCAATACCATCATTATAGGTATTTCATATTTATGGTTTTATCCCTGTTATATGCCTGCTATGCCTTGTGTGCTTGAGTAGAGGTTTGGTGATTGTAAATAGAGTTATTTACCTTGAAAAGGATGTATTTTCCCATGTTTGTGTTATTTTGACTATTTGGTCTAGCTTGACCATTAGGATGCTTTCTTTTCATGCCTAATATTGTTAGGATGGAGTGATTATTATCTTACATGATATGATATGATATAGATTATTTAGCCAAGTAGTTATTGAGGTTTACTTTGGCTGCCATGTATCATTTTTGCATGATTGACTTACACAGGGCTGTGGGAACCTGGTGTAGTAGACCATAGGAAGAATAGATGTTGAGGGATTCTCTAGAGTGTTTGTTTACTTTTATGTTGAGAGACCATAGGGGGGATGGATGCAAGTGATCCTCAGAGTGTCTGTAGTTTCCTCGATACAGGACATAGGGGGAATTGGATATTGAGTGCTTACTCAATGTGCCTATTAGTTACCGATACGAGACCACAGAGGGAATTGACGGTGAGTGAATCCTCACAGTGTCTTTGCTAAAGCTGAAACAAAGGGGTTAGACTGTGAGTACTTCCTAGAGGTTTTCTTGTGTTTGTTTTGGTTGAACCAGAGGGGTTAGTTTTTGAGTACTTCCTATAGTGTTACCTTCTTTTTTTAGATTCTTACTTGATATATGAAAATGAATGCAATTGAATTTTTAGGATTGTTATTATGTGTACTTCCTTATTTACTAATTCATTTTGTTTATTGAATGCCATATATATTCACTGACTGTTAGGAACAGATCTTTGGGTGGTTTCCTACTAGGATTTTTCTCACACCATGTTTAGGTCATTCTTTTGGGCCCAAACAGATTATATTGTTGTAGGTGTTGATAAGGGAAATCACCCCTCTACTTCATGTACTTGATTACTGTGGGGCTGGGGAGCATGGGACCAAGATGAGGCTTGCGATGTTGTGGAGTTGTTTACTTTCTTTTCTCTTTTAATTTGGTTTAGTACTATATTCCAGCATTGTGATTTGTTTGGATGATTTCCTAGACATATGTATCATGAATCATTTATATATGTGTGCTCTAATTGTTTATTACTTCCGCTATTTATTTATGGCATGTTTTACTGCTTCCTCTATTTCTATCTGTTTTACTTCCACTGTGTTACTCTGCCAATGAGGGAATAGTTTCCCCACTATCACACCCAAGTCCCTCACTGCTAGTTGGTAGCCTATGGCGTTCAGGGAAATACGCTTGATTCCATGTGACCAACCGTGTATGGGGCACCTCTAGGCGGCACCTAGAACCGGGATGTCACAAAAGACAATCTAGAAGGGCCATTCTGGATGATCAATGATCATCAATGAAGAAAGTACCAAATACCCAAGTATTTAATTTATTCATAAATTAATAAATTAATTATAAACATGATGTGAAATATCCTATTTCTCAGATTCAACGCTTTTCTTCTCTTTGTCTAAATATTTGATTTTAATCCGTGGATACTGGAATTCATCATCATATTTATCCCGAATTGGTCATTGATTCAGGAAAAAGCAACATTAGGCCCTCCCAAGTGCCACACTTTCACTACGTCCAGATCCTTCATTGACCATTGTGGTTGGTGGCGATAGAGGTTCACTGATGGTGTGGCCTAGGATGTTAGTGACTCCTTCTCATCGTGGTTGGTCGATGGGGTCGATGGGGTCGATGAGGTCATGTGAACAAAGCTAATGGCCTGTGAGGTGGTTTGGTCTACTGTTGTGGGTGGTGGCCTCTGTAGATTAAGCGACATAGGTGGATGGTGTTGAGTATCAGTATGGATAAGGTGCGCACTATAGTGGTCATAGTTAGTGATGAGAGAGACCATCGAATGGGTGGATATTTTCCACCATGTGGAGAGATATATTAGAACGAGATTGAAGAGAGAAATGTGGAAATGTCAGTGGGGTTTCAAGGTGGACTTGTGATGGTTAGTCTAGTTATGGAGGATGTATAACCCAAGGGACATGGGTTTGAGTGGAAGGCTGAGGTGCTTCTGGTGTGACAGACCGCGGATGTATCAATCCACTCCAGCATTGGACAAAGTAGGTAAAGACTCATCATGGATTGATGAGAATGGCTAGATTAGGTGTTGTAATTAATTATTGATAACTTTTTATTGCATTTTTTTTCATACACCAGTATATATATTGATACTAAATAAGGATACTATTGGTGGTGGCCTATTGAGTTTATACTCACCTTGAACAATCCCTTTCAGATGTTTGTAGACTTTATATATTTAAATATAGGAAATGGAAAAGGCTCAATATTAGGAGATTAGTTGATAGTACATGGGCTAGTTTGCATGATTTTGTAGATGGGACATGTGGTTCCTCTTTTTTGGACCAGTAGTTATTTTTGGTTATTTTTTACCTGTACATATATCATCAGCCCATAGGCGATCCAGTTTACTCTTGTGTGGGTTCATAACATGGTAAATGTTTATCAAAATGGAAGTACGTATATTTGGGATTATTATTGATTATTATTTTGTTGGATTCACTTGTATTGAGTTGATATTATTATTAATTATCACCAATGGATATAATATTTCCATTATCACCACATATACCCTCGCTGTTAGTTATAATCCTATAGCATAAGGGGAGGCACACCTTAGGTCACATAGTGCACTGTCAGTCCAAGCACTAGTCGAGTGGTCTACGGTGACAGAGTGTTGCAACCAAAAGGATACAACCTACCCCTATAGGTTTCCACATGTGAGTGGGAAGGAGGGAGGGGGGAGACCCTCTTATTCCATTTAACCAATACTAATAATAATAATGGCATTGATAATGATGATAACGATACACAATATTAATAAACTTCTTTTTAATGAGAAAAAAAACCTCAAAACTTTTTCCCAAAAACAAAATAATAAATTTAAACTCCTCATGATGCCCCAAATTAAAAAAAGTTATTAAATTAATAATAGCGATGATGTCTACTCATATAATATCAAACAAGGTCATAAATTAATTTCATTAAGCTTTCTCAAGTATGTTGCAAACAAGGGGGATTCAAATTTCATTGTTTCTAGTCTAGTTTGACAAAGGAGTACATATGCAAGTACGATAAAAATATATATGCATGCCCAAATAATTTCATGTTTTACTAGGGAGAAATGCCAAATAAAGAGGAATGCATAAGATTTCATACAAGAAGATGGAAGTCAATGAGAAATAATGAGAGTAAAAACCAATGCAACACCAAGAAAAAACAGAAGAAGAAAAAATCCTACAATGGTGTTTCATTACTTTCCTCTGAAACCACACTTGTAAAGATTATTAATGTCATCTATGACTTCATATGACATGAAGTGGCATGATCAGGATAGTAACAATGATGGATTGATAAGTCATCCAAAATATTAAACATTATGAAAGGTGTTTGATTCATTGTATCCATATTTTTATTCGGATCCTAGGAATGTAGGTTTAGGATTGTCCTACAATGGTTTAAAACCTTTTGGTACTTTAAGTTCTAATTATAGCATATGTCTAGTTGTATTGATCTCTTATAATCTACCTCCATATATGTGTATGAAGAATCTTCTTTTATTATTTTGATGATTATTCTGAGAAAGAAAATGCCTGGAAATGACATTGATATATAAATTCAACCTCTAATTAAAGAATTGTGAGAAATGTGGGATGATTGTAATGGTCCAGAACCTCCTGGTCCATTACTTTGCTAAATAATGATGTTCAAGGCATCATGGGGACCATCGGTGACTCATTGAGGATTTTTCAAAATTTTAGGTTGAACCAACGGTGGAACCGATGGACATCAGTGGCACCAATGGGCCATCAGTGGCACCAATCAGCATCGGTGGCACAGACGGGCCATCAATGGAACTGATCAGAATTGATGGCAATGATCAGACATTAGTGGCACTAATCAGCATTGGTGACAGGACATCGGTGCTAGGGCGACAGTGCTAGGGTGTCAGTGAATCACCCATCAGTGTGTCATCTCTAGTTTTTTCAGGACTTTCTAGTTTCACTCCTGTAATGCCTATTTTAATGTAAAAGTGTTTTAATACCCCTTTAAAAGTGATTTAAGGCCTGTAAAAGATGTTTTAAATCCCCCAAGAGTCGAGAGACCCTTGAATTACCAAAATGTGTGGCCTTTTCATTGGTGTCACACCCTTTTCCGTGTTTTCCAGCCTCCCATTTTTTCTAGTTTCACCCCCATTACATGTTTTTCTCTGCTTAAAGGAAATATATCAACTCACAGTAATCCTATGGTCTATCTCCACCATATCCAAGGAGAATTATTAAATCTAAATTATTTCCAACGTGTGAAACCACTGAGCCGCGTGGTCAAGCCACGATCCGACTTTTAAGTACTTTGAAATGGTCTCCTTGATTTTAGGATATGGCCTCTTCTTAATCTAAGATCCTATATTCCTTATTCCTTTTTATTTCTCTAAGTTCCCCTTGAGACTTCCTCCTGAGATGAATCATGCGATCAGATCCTTTCCACTCAAACTTGGAGTCCTTCCTGCAAGTTGCGCTTCCCCAGTTCTTAGCGCAAGGAGAAAACTTCAATCCTTGATCATCAAAGTAGGGGTTTTTCCTTCATCTCTCTTTACTATGCATCATGTGAGGTGGGTATGATGATGTTCCCTTGGAAAATAGATGAAACCAACTTTAACGAAGATAATAAAAAAAATTTTAATGAACGTTTAACCAAGTAGGGGGTTTCCCTCAAGATTTTGTTGTATTTTTTTTACCTTTGTTTTTATGCTGTGAATTGTATGGGATTATGTCCACTGAAAATTGTGGCTATTGGTGGTCCTTTATTGTGCACTAATGAAGCTCTGTTTTCTGGATAATCTAGTGATTAAATGACTATATCATGGAAACTGATTAATAACGTAAACATGGTTGATTAAATGGATGCACGATGGATAATAACCCTTGTGTGATCACCCCGATTAACCAAACTAAAAGGTGGAACTTAATGAATGGTTTTGGATAAATATGAAAAACTCCCTTGCTTTGTTATGATGATATTCATGGTTTTTCAGATTGATTCTTTGTGGGGTGACATAGAGGGGAATGAAATCTCTGGTTGAGAGGTTGTTGGTATGTGAATCTGATGCCATGTGGAGCCAGCGGTAAATGTTCTATACCTAGTAAGTTGGGGATTGGTTTGGTTCCAGTACTTTGAGGGATCTCACAGATCCCATTTTGATGTTGTTACTTACAATAGAACTTGGAGTGGATGCTTAAAACGCATTCTTCACTATTTTCCTCCAGTTTCTATTTTGGCTTGCAGTTATGCCTATTAGTTTCCTAGTAGTGAAGGAATATTTAAATGGAATCACTTGAACTCAATAATGAGAACATGTACAATGTAGAATTGTTTTATAGAAATGTGTTGTGTTCTGGTTGTGTCTGTTGTGTATTTGTGCATATAGGGGGGGGGGGGTAGCGGTAAGAGTGGTTATGTGCGGACTGGTTGTTGGTTTTGGGACCCTTAAGTTGGGATGAGTTCTTTATTACCTATATGTATAAAATTTAGTTCTTATGTTTCTTATACGCACCCCACCCATGTTTATTAATTCATATCGAACACCCCCATTTCATGGGGGAGGGTGTTTTTTCCAACATTCCTATGAGTGGCTAGTTATTATCTCCTTTCTACTCCCTCTCCCAGGTAGCCCAACATTATTTGAGAAGGTTGTACTGGCCTGAGGTTCATTATGACCCAAGAATCTTCAGGAAGGGTGTGTTTTGGTGGTTTTCCCAAGTGTGTGCGGGTAGGTTTGTTTCCCAAGTGTCTTCAGGATGAGGCCCAGGTGTTTTCGGGTGTGGAAGTGGTTGTTATGGCCTAGGTTTCTTTGGGCGTGGTAGTGGTTGTTGTGGCCTAGGTGTCTGTGGGCGTGGTTATGTGTGGTTGTGGTAGCCTAGGTGTTTGCAGGTAGGATGGACATATGGTTGGAATGGCCCATATGGTTGCTGTTGGGGGCGGAAGTGGGATTGGAATGAGAATTGTGGGGGAGGTCTGATGTTTAGGATGTTCTATATAACTAGTGGGAAAGTGGTGTGGGGTACCCAAATATTGATGTGCTATTACTATTATTTTACCTGACTTGCACTATTTGGAGAGTGTTCCTTGGTGAGGTTGGGGGGATATTTTTCCCTGCTAGGTGTTTTGGTTACCTCTATTTCTCATGGGGCATTAGAATTTATCCCCACTTGTGCACAAGAGATTTTTGTTTCCAATGTAGTACATGCCTTGGGTCTAGACATAGAGAGACTTTCCATGCCCCTGGTGTTGAGTACATCAGTTGGAGGCCAGAATAGCCTGTTTGATGTTTTTTGAGGATAAAATTTGATGTTGGGGCTGCATCCGTCCAGTGGGGATCTCTTTCTACTATAAATGCATCCATACGATGTCATCCAAGGCATCGACTGTTTGTTCTTTGTGCACTCCGTTATCGACTGCTTCCAGAGAATGGTTTTGTTATCAGAGATGGGTGTCTAGAATGTATCTTTAATTAGCCAGTGAGGTTTACAGGAGGGAAGTCAGATTTTGGAGCCCCTTCTTTCCTTGTTAGCTGAGTTGTTGATAGAATTGGTAGAATCAGAGATGGTGGAAGTTCTAGGAATTTTCAGTGAGTTCCTGGATGTCTTCCTCGAATAGGTTGTGACTCTACCCCCTCAACATGATGTTGAGTTTTGGATAAACTTACAACCTAGTGCATGTACGATTTCGATGGCTCCCTATTGAATGGTTCCTTCTGAGTTACGAGAGTTGTGGATTCAGGTTTATGACCTGATGAATACGGGTTTCATCCGACCAAGTGTGTCTCCATGGGGTGATCTAGTCTTGTTCGCAAAGAAGGAAGAAGGTGGTCTGAGGCTGTGTATAGACCAGTGAAGATTGAATCAGGTGATGGTTAAGAACCCTTACCCCCTTCTGAGGTTCAATGACCTTTTTGACCAGTTTATGGGAGAAGGTTGGTTTTCTAAGATCTAATTGCGATCTTGATATCACCATTTGTGGGTGAAAAAGGGTGACATTCCGAAAACTGCTTTCAGGTGAAGATATGGGCACTTTGAGTTAATGGTCATGCAGTTTGGTGTTACAAACGCATTGGATATGTTCATGGGGATCATGAATTCTGTTTTCCATGAGTATCTAGACCGGTTCGTGGTTGTGTTCATTGATGACTTCTTAATCACCTCTAGGTTAGAGGATGATTACACTGAGAATCTAAGGATATTTTTGGAAGTCCTATGACAGCACCAACTCCATAGGAAGTTGTCCAAGTGAAAGTTCTAGATATAAGAGGTGCACTTCCTTGGACACGTGGTGTCCCAAAAAAGAATAGTAGTGGACTATTTGACGGTCGAAGCGGTTGTTTCTTGGGAAGCTCCCAAGAATGTGGCAGAAGTTCATAGTTTTCTAGGATTGGCAGGTTACTATCGAAGGTTCGTGCCCGACTTCTCTCAAGTTTCAGTGCCATTGAATACCTTGACCATAGAGGACTAGGCTTTCATATGGAGTGAGAAGTGACAGAAAACATTCAGTTATCTGAAAGGGAAGCAGGACAGTTCCCTAATGCTGAGGTTTCTAGAGGAAGGGGTAACATTTGAAGTGTTCTGTGATGATTTTGGTCTAGGTATAGGGTGTGTGATGATGCAGCAGTGGGGGTAATATCTTATGGGTCTAGGAAATTACGCCCCCACAAACATAACTATGCCACATGCGACCTGGAACTTTCATCGGTCACGTTCTCACTAAATTGTGACTGCATTACCTCCTTGGGGAACACTTCATGGTCTCCATAGATCACAAGAGCATGAGGTATGTCTTCTCCCAACGAGACCTAAACTTGCGACATCGAAGGTAGATGGAGTTTCTTCAGAACTATGACTTAGATATATCCTACACCTTAGGAAAGTGGAATGTGGTGGAAAATTCTTTGAACAGGAATTCACAGAAGGATGTTTTTTAGGACTCAGCAGATGCTTGGAAGGCGATAGAGGAGTTAAATTCCTTACACTTGGATGCAAGGGTGGATGGTGGTAGAAGTTGTCTGTTTCTGATGATAATGAAGTCCTCTCTGATGCGATAGGTGGATGAGTCTTAGTGGGGGGACTTAGAGACTGAAGTGATGCGTGATCATGTTGACCAGAGCAATGATCTGTAAGGATGATCAGAGCACCGCCAGAATCAGATGTTTTTCCATGGGAAGTTATTTTTCCCAATGGTGATGCATGAGGGATTACTTCACGAGTTCCATAGATCAGCCCTGATGGTACACCCAAGAGTCTCCAAGATGTACTGGGGCTTAAGAGGTTAGTTTTGGTGGTCTATAGTGAAGTGGGCAGTGGCAGAGTTTGTGGAAAGGTGCCTCGTTTTTCAGCAGGTGAAGGCCGAACACCATGTTCCCAATGGTCTATTGAAGCCCTTAGACGTTCATGAGTGGAAGAGGGATGATGTATCAATGGATTTCATCACAAGACTACCCAAATATGAGGGAGGATGTGATTCTATCTAGTTAGTGGTGGACCAATTGACAAAATCCGCTCACTTATTAGCGGTTAAGGAGTTGAGTGCAGTAGATGACTTAGCATAGAAGTATGTGGGTGAAGTTGTGCAGCTTCATGGAGTTCCTAGAACCATCATTTTTGATCGGGATACACATTTTACTTCACAATTCTAGAAGGGATTACAATGTTCTTTTGGCACCCAAATATTTTTTATCACTACCTTCCACCCTCAGATGGGTGGGTAGATAGAGAGGACCACCCAGATATCGGAGGATATGCTATGAGTCTGTGTTTTCGAATTCAAAGCATCATGGGTACAATAATTTCCCCTGGTGGAGTTTGCCTACAATAATAACTATCACTCCACCATTGGCATGACACTATTTGAAGTCATTATATGGAAGAATATGTCGTTCACCCGTGTGATGGATAGAGGTTGGGGAGGTAGGTGTTCTTGGCCTAGATGTGGTGCAGAGCACAACAGAGAAGGTTTATCTTGTGCATGAAAGGATGAAGGTGGATTAGGACTGATAGAAGTTGTATGTCGATCATTGGAGGATAACCTTAGAGTTCGAGGTTGAGGACCACATGTTCCTAATGGTCTCCCCTCATATTGGAAAATGGAGGTTTGGTAGGGGGAGTAAGATTTATCCCAAGTTCATCGGACCCTTCGAGGTGTTGTCATGAGTCGGTGAGGTGGCATACCGGCTGGAGTTACCACCGCGGTTGGAGAGGATCCACAACATCTTTCATGTATCCCAGTTCCATCAGTATCTATAGGATGACTCTCACATCCTTGACTGGGGAGTGTTGGATATCAAGGACGATGCGACGTTCATGGAGTGACTGGAGAGAATATAGGATTGTAAGAAGAAGGTTCTTTGTGGATGGACCATTCCCTTGGTTCATTTGTTGTGGAGGCATGGTGGACTCGAGGAGATTACCTAGGAACATGAGGTACAGATGTCTGACCAGTACCTAGAGCAGTTCTAAGTTTTGATCTTGTGTTTTCTTTGTGCCTTGATTATGATGTAGTGTTTGACCCTATATGCTGTATGAAAAGTTGTTTCCATGTTCCCTATTTTGTGTGGAAAGTCCTGACTATGGGGAGGGGAGATTCTAATCCCTAATCAAGATGCATTAATGTGGATGTGATTAAATCTGTGTGGGTGAGTCAGTTCCTCCCAAAGTAGATAGTATCTTGATAAGGAGGAAGGAGCTCCCTAACCCATGTATCTAAGTGGTGTGACCTTTTTGTATTTGTGTGGTTAATTGAGGGAGAGGAGTGGTAGTGTTTCTATAGTTGTTAAGGAGACAGATGAGAGAGGTGTTCTAGGATGTTGGGGTTTTATTCCAGCTTTCGAACAACTCTAGGGTGGTTTGTCCCTGAGAGGTATCTTACGAGGTGGTTGTTCAGACCCCTCTCTTTTCTTCGGGTTTACTCTTAAATTCTTGAGGGTGAGAATAGTTTGACATGTATCTGATGTAATGGATAAGACCCTATTGGTCCATTACTTTTCTAAATCCTGATGTTTGAAGCATCCTAGGGACCATTGGTGACTCATTGAAATGTTTGCCAAATTTTAGGTTGAATGAATGGTGGCACCAATGGGGAATTGGTTGCACCAGATAGCATCGATGGAACCAATCGACCATCAGTGGCACTGATCAGAATCGGTGCCTAGGCGCCGATTCTTGGGTGTCGGTGACTCACCCATCGATGAGTCATTTCCAGTTTTTCCAGGACTTTCCAATTTCACTCCCGTAACACCTCTTTTAACATAAAAGTGTTTTAATACCCAATTCAATGTTATTTAAGGCCTGTAAAAGATGTTTTAAATTCCCCAAGAGTTAGGAGACCCTTGAATTACCAAGATGTGTGGCCTTTTCATTTGTGTTACCCCCTTTTCCACATTTTCCAGCCTCTCGTATTTTCCAGTTTGCCCATGTTATGTGTTTTTCTCCGTTTAAATGAAATATATCAACTCACAGCTGTCTAATGGTCTATCTCTACCATCTATGAAGAGAATTGTTAAATCTCAATTATTTCCAATGTGTGAAACCACTGAGCTACCTGGTCAAGACACGATCTAACTTTTAAGTACTTTGAAATGGTCTCCCTGATTTTAGGATATGGGATCTTCTTAAGCCAAGATCCTCTATTCCTTCTTCATTTTCATTTCTCTAAGTGCACCTCTGGACTTCCTCCTGAGATGAATCATGTTTTTTAAGCCTTTCTGCTCAACCTTAGAGTCCTTACTATAAGTTTCACTTCTCTAGTTCTTGGCGCAAGGAGAAAACTTCGATCCTTGATCATCAAAGTAGGGAGTTTTTCTTCATATCTCTTTACTGTGCATCATGCAGGCTGGGTATGATGATGTTCCCTCAGGAAGTAGATGAAACCAACTTTAAAGAAGATAATAAATGGACTTTTAAATAATTAAGGGTTGGGAAAGATGATGATGATGTTGTGTTTTTTACCTTCATTTTTAGGATGTAAATTGTATGGGATTATGTCCACTAAAAATCATGGCTGTTGGGGTCCTTTCTTGTGCACTAATGAAGCTCTGTTTTCTGGATAATCAGGTGATTGAATAACTATAACATGGAAACATGATTAATAATGTAAACTTGATTGATTAAATGGATTCGTGATGGATAATAACCCTTGTGTGATCACCCCAGTTAACCAAACTGAAAGAAGGAACTTAATGAATGGTGTTGGTTAAATCTGAAAAACTTTATTTCTATGTTATGATGATAAGAATGGTTGTTCTGATTGATGCTTTGTGGGGTGACATAGAGTAGAATAGAATCTCTGGTTGAGAGGTTCTTGGTCTGTGAGTTAGAGGCCGTGTGGAGCTAGTGGGAAATGTTCTGGACCCGGTAAGTTGGGGCTTGATTTTTTTCTAGTACATAGAGGGATCTCATGGATCCCATTTTGATGTTGTTACATACAAGATAACCAGGAGTGGATGCTTAAATCGTCTGCTTGTCTATTTTCCTCTAGTTGCTATTTTGGCTTGTGGTTATGCCTGTTAGTTTTCTGACAGTGAAGGAATATTTAAATGGAATCACTTGAACACGATAATGAGAATGATTACAAAGGGGGAATATTTTCCAAAAATGGGTTGTGCTCTGGTTATGGATGTTATGTATTTGTGCATATAGGGGGTAGTAATAAGAGTGGTTGTGTGCGGGTAGGTTTTTGGTTTTAGGACCCTTAGGTTGGGATGAGTGCTTGATTACCTATATGTATAAAATTTAGTTCTTGTGTTTCTTATACACACCCCACCCATGTTGAGCAATTCATGACGAACACCCCCATTTCATGGGGGAGGGTGTTTTTTCCAAAATTCATATGAATGTATGGTTATTAGCTCCTTTATGCTCCCTCTCCCAGGTAGCCCAAGATTCTTCAGGTAGGTTGTGATGGCATGAGGTTCATTATGGCCCAAGACTCTTCAGGCAGGGTGTGTTGTGGTGGTTGGCCCAGGTGTGTGCGGGAAAGTTTGTTTCCCAGCCATCTTCGGGATGAGGCTCAGGTGTCTTCGGGTATGGAAGTGGTTATTCTGTCCCCTGTGTCTTCGGGCGTGGCAGTGGTTATTATGGTCCAGGTGTCTGCGGGCGTGGTTATGTGTGGTTTTGGTGGCCCATGTAACATCCCGACCCGGAAGCCACTAAACTGGTGCTCCGAGCTGATTTTCCACAAGGCCTCAAGTGTGCCTCCCCGTACTCCAAAGGCTACCGACTAGTAGTGAGGGCCTAGGGTGTGATAGTTGGGAGACTATTCCCTCATACTATAGTAAGAAAAAAGTGAAAATAACTAAGTATCATACATATAAAAAAGTAAACAAAGTGCAGAAATAATAAAAAACTGAAATAGAACAAGCTGTAGTAGTAAAATGCTATAAAAGCCCAAATAGTTATGAAATACAATACAAAACTGGAAACCCATTGGGCTGACCATACAGATAAAAGTACAAAAGAAACTGAAAGTAAAAGTATAGGGCTCTACTACTAAATCCGAGCCAACCCACGTACCTGATCTACATACACTATCGAACTATAGCTTCCCGATCAGTAGAACCACTCGAGCAGCTTCGATCGATCATGAAACATTGGGCCTCAGCCCAATCCACCATGAAATTCGTGCTCAACCTGAAAAGAAGGAACAAGGTCTAAACGTACACCAAGGTGAATGTGTAGGGGGGAGAAATAATCTCAGTAGGCTACCCTGAAAATCAACCTATAATTTCCCTTCTAAAGTGTATGCAAAAGAAACGTGCTCAGCCTAGCTGAGACATAACCAAAAGGTAGAAAAACCAAATGTGAAACCACATCCAAACTCAGGGTCCGAAATCCCTATCAACTAGTCAAGTGCCACCATGGATGTACATATCTATATATGTATACAAGTATAGTCCCATACCTATAAAAATATACATAAATATGAATATTCATGAGTATTTGAATCAAATAACAAGAAACCATATCAACAATTGATCCTCGGGTTCATAAGCCTAATCGCCCGGACATCCTATGCAAGGTAATTGAGATGGAAGTCATGCCACTCAAGTCATGTATCATTAAGTCGATCTATGGGTCTATAATCCCATCGACATGTACCTACTTCGTCCAACACCAGAATTATGTCTCTAATCAAGCTACGTCACCATAGGGGGATGCTCATCCTACACCTGGGTTCAATCCTACTCATCTCCAATCATTGAAAAAGGATATCGTATACCAACGGTCAATCCTATAAGAAAGGATACTATATACCTATGGTCAATCCTATGGAGAAAGATTTTAGGAAAAACATCCAGACATCTAGTGAGACACCATGCTGCACCCCTGGAGTCCCATAACTGATATGGAAGAACGTAATCACTCTAATCATATAACGTCTAGCCTATGATCCTGTCTAAGGAATTCCAACATGGGATTCCAAATATCACTCAAGGTGTAGGATTCATCAACCCACTAATCCCATCCAAGGAATCCCTCAACTGGATACAATAATCACTCATGGTACATAAGTATATCACCCATTGATCCTATCCAAGAAATCCCTCAACTGGATCCATGTATCGCCCAAGGTATAAACATATCAAACCAATGAGCCAGTCTATGGAATCCCTCAACTGGATCCATGAATCACTCAATGTTTAATTACATTCAACAGCCCAATAAGACCATCTAAGGCATTCCTACAATGAGAATCCATGTATCACTTTGGGGTACATAAATAAATAGCACAATGAGTCCATCCAAGGCATTCCTACAATGGTAATACTTGTATCACTCAGGGCATATAAGTCAACACATAAGGATTAACAGCTGAGTCCTAGGTAATACCTCTAGTACCTGTAAAATATCATAAATAACATGGATCAGAAACTGGATCCCAAGAGAGGACATCCAGACGTGCCATAAAACAAGAAAGATGCCTCATGTCAGGCTCAACAACCACCATCCAGGAAGCACCTTGGGTAAACACTGCTGTATCAGCAAAACCAAGTCAGATATAAAAAAATTAGTGAGGGTGGACCAAATTCCCAACCCAACACTTCATACACAACCCCATGGGTTTACCAGTTTGGTACAGGTTCTAGGTTACACTCGAATACCATCTCTACCCAAGCTTGACGTAACATCTCAAGGTCGGTCAAACCACAGGCACCCACTGGGTCCCTCAAGTCAAAAACTAAGGAGGCATCCTACTCAGGATCCTCTAGTTAAACATCAGCGAAGGAATCCTACACATGATCCTTAGAAAGTAGTATGGGAGGAATCATACATGGGATCTTTGAACGAAGAACAATAGAGGCATCCTATAATAGGGATCCTCTCAAAGGAAAATAAGAGAGAGATCCTACAAGGGACTCCCTAAGTCGACACATAAGAAAAGGCATCCCTTAGGGGATCCTTGGAAGCATCCAGTCTCACAAAATCATAGGCTGTAAGGGAATGTATCACAAGGGGAACATCCTAAAAATAATAATTTGTGGGAGATAACTCATAGATCATCTCAGATCAAAGGTCTCAACTAGGTTGGTCCTAACACCCAACCTATCATCCACGCCAATTCTCTCACTCAGGTGATAAATAAAATAGATAACCGGAGGAAGAACCTCTCCATTTAGATAGAAACACCAAAACACCATTTATATGACCACTAAATGTCAATATTATTCCACCATTGCGATCTAGACAGAAAAAACACTCAGAATGGACTACTCACATGCCCAATTATGACTTCCAGGGCACAAAATACCCCAAACTACTAAGATGGAAAAAGCACATGGTGTGTACTTTAGAGTACACAGTTTGTACTATTATCCACCCCTGGATGTGTACATATACATGGGTAGAACACATGGGGCCTACCTATGTAAAAGTACATAGCTTGTACTTCAATGTACAAAGCGTGTACTGTTTAAAAACCAAAAACCCATGTTCTTTCGCAAAAGGTTGGACACACAGCCATGACACCACACAACGTGTACTCAGAGTACACGTCGCGTAATTTGGAAGAATTCTTCTTCCCCAAATGGGAAGAAAACACGGTGTGTTCCCCTGGAACACACGCGGTGTAACCTGGGTTTCCCGACAGGAAATTCCTTGGATCGCTCGAAACACCTGTTTTCGCCCCCGAATCAACAGATCACGACCCAAGAGGCCAAAAGAATGAAATATAAGTCTTTAATAACTTAAAAAACATTTTTAAAGGATATCTATGGAGAAAATGCAAACGATCCTACCTTCAGGCGGAAATCACCGAAGCTTTGGTTGATTTCATCGTCCACGGATGCCGTATGCCGACTCAGCACGTCGAGGGCTCTTCAACGGTACATATCTTCCATTAACTCTCTTAATACTTATAACTATATCAATTATCCCTTAGGTCATTATGGAGGATGAAAAAATAGGAGGTGTGCTCAAGAAGGAGGAGGAAGGAAGAGAAAATAAAGAAATAAAAGAAAAGGAAAGAAAAGAAAAAGGGCCCCGGGCTGAGCCCGGTTCCTGACTTGAGTTTATACCTTTCCTAGGCTAAAATCCCCATTCCAAACTCAATGGAGGATATAGAATATCAATATGATGCTCTGTTTGAAAGTTATCACTGAACGAACCAGCATGAATAAATTAATATTTAAGTTAATAATATTAAATATTAAATATTCTGCTAAAATTCGAACAACTCATATTTCCACCAAACTCTTGTCCTTGGGTAAAAACCCTATTCTGAGACCAATGGAGTGGTTAGAAAATTATCTGAGATCAAATGGAAGGGGAAAATACCATTTTACCCCTCATAAGCATCCAATAACAAAAATTCAAATTTCTGCTCAAAACTACAGTTCGGAAAAAATAAAGGTCCTTACAAACACCCCAATATAAACCTTCTCATCCCTGAGAAGCCCGATGAAAGAACCAGCAGCCATGCTCTCAACCTGAGCACCCACACAACCAAGCTGTTTGGACTATCTAAAGACCAGCCTTATTGCATTAACAACTGCCTTCTACATGGAAGACATTTAACTGCGACCAATCTGGTACTCCCCACCATAGGAATACCCCTATCATCATCTTAAATGTAAACTAAGAGTTCCAAATCTCATTAAAAACACTAAAGTTTAACTGAAACGAGGAAAAACACCCTCAAATGGCCAATGGTGCACTCCCAACTATATTTATTTCCTTACACTGATCATAGAGTGCAACCACAATGGGTTACCTCCTCAATAGGGAAGAACATTAAGAAAGTAAAATGATATCGACGTTGGGCCGAAGTTCTCTCAACATACTCAAGATGAATCAAGATAACACATAATCATCTCTAACAGGAGTACACTAAGATTATACAAAAAGGCACATCCAACTCCCTATGAGCCATGCTCACCATCCTGTCAAAACCTAACTAGGATTCAGCCATGGGTCAACCATCTTATGGTACCTGATTTATTCCACAATGTCACCTCTACCATAAAGGGACATTCCAGCACAACTTCCAGGATACAAGCCCATGGAAAGTCTTGAAACATTAGTCCTCAGCTTACACCTAGCCACTCACTAATTTAGATTCAAATGATACCATATGCAACCAGCGTGTATCTTCATCACCCGACATGTACACACGACGGCGTTCTAGTCACAAGCATCTACCCATGCTCTGACTACATTAGATAGAGAAAAAACACTAGTCGACAAGTCCAGACACCCAAACAGTCCTTCCCATCGAATCTAGTTTCAAAAATCAAGCACCAGAGGTACCTCGATCAGAATTTGAAGGAATCAACATGACTACAATGAAAAAATCGAGCAACTACCATGCCTTGATCATAAAACAAGTGTAAACGAAGCAAACATCCAAAAAGGAATCAGAAAACGTAGGCCAACCTATCAAATAGTTTTCCCTAGGAAAAAAAGATTTCGACCTATAAGGGTCTGAGTCTAAAAGAGGGATCTCTAGGTCTCCCACCCAATCCTATAGAAAAAGCCTCACAATTTGGTCACAAGTTCCAACCACCTAGCCCAAAATATCCAAAAACTATCAAAAGAAGGTAAAGATCACAACGACCAAAAAATTCCCAAACTAAAAACACAACCTACGAGGTCCCCAATCATCTGCAAGCATCATCAGAAGGAACTTCTCCCTAGAGTTCACAACCAATGTAGAAGAGAAAAGTCAAACTAACACTCATAGGGTATCCGTATATGGAAATACCCCAAGGAGGTCCAGTTTATAAGAAAATCATTCGTATCTATCAGCATTATAATTAGAGATCCGACTAGATAACCACAGACCTAAGAAACATCACCCAACAAAGGGTTAAATACAAAGGAATCACATGCCATATTGACCTACTAGGGTCACTACATAAGAGGTTCATGAGGACTGAGTCATCATCCTATCAAAAAAAATACCTCGATGTAGATCCACATAACCTACCATAAAAGTAAAAAGTATGTGAAAGTAGACCCAAAGGTATCAACCGTCAGTAAAAATACACACTAGCAGGCCTATATGTTGTGAATCCTATGTGCATAGTATGATGCATGAGACACCTCTTGCATTTACTAACCAAGTGTCAAAATCCATCCCTGGCCTCTTACCAATGGCTAAGATCTGGAGATCCATACTAAATCACAAAATCCAAACAACATTTGTGTCACTCAAGGTGAAATCATATAAAACTCTAACATCACAAAATCAGAACAACAATCCCATACCCCGGAAACCAGGAATTTTTACTGGAACAAGTGTTCCCGACACACCAGTCCGATATCCATCATAGGTTCCAACAAATTTATAATACTCATGTCTACCATATCCCAAATAGTAAATATTAGGAAAATAAAACTCCTCTGATACCACTTTGTAGCGTCCCAACTCAGAATTCACTAAACCGGTGTTCCGAGCCGGTTTTCCACAAGGCCTCAAGCGCACCTTCCCATATGCCAGAGGCTGCCGACTAGTAGCAAGGGCCTAGGGTGTGATAGTGGGGAGACTATGACCTCATACCAAAGTAAGAAAATAGTATAAATAACTAAGTACCATACATAGAGGAAAGTAAACAGAGTGAGGAATCAATAAACAATTGAAATAGAACAAGATGTAGTAGTAAAATGATGTAAAATCCTGAACAACTATGCAATACAATACAACACTAGTCACCCACTAGTTCGACCATACAGATAAAAGTACAAATGAAATTGAAATTAAAATTATATCACTCCACTACTAACTTCGAGCCAACCCACATACCTAATCTCCAGACACTGTTGAACTGCAGTAGCCTGATCAGTAGAACCACTCGAGCAGCTCCGCTCGATCATGCAGCACCGAGCCTCATCCCTATCCACCATGCGACTTGTTCTCAACCTAAAAATAATACATAAGGTCTACACGTACACTAAGGTGCACATGCAGGGGTGAGAAATAATATTAGTAGGACACCCTAACAAGCAACCTATAACCATGATGCTAAAGTATATGCAAAAGCAACATGACCAGCCTAGATGAGACATAACCAAAAGGTAGATTTTTTTTGAAACCACAGTTGAACTTAGGGTTTGAAATCCCTATCAACAGGGAAAGTGACACCATGTATGTCCATATATATATATATGTATGCATGTATAGTCCTATACCTATACACATATAAATAAATATGAATATTCATGAGTATGCATATCAAATAACAAGAAACCACATCAACAGTCGATCCTTGGGTCCATAAGCCCGATCGCCCAGACATCTTGTGAAATGGAATTGAGATGGACATTGTTCCACTCAATCCATGTATCATTAAGTCGATTTATGGGTCTATAATCCCATTGACATGTACCTACTTCAGCCAATGCTGAAATTATGTCTCTGAGCACGCTACGTCACCAGAGGGGGATGATTTTCCTACACCTCGGTTCACTAGTACTCACCACCAATTACTAAACAAGGATACCATATACCAATGTTCAATCCTATAAGGAAGGATACTGTATACTGACAGTCAATCTTGTGAAGAAAGATTTTAGGAAAAACATCCAGACATCTGGTGAGACACCATGCTGCACCACTGAAGTCCCATAATTGACATGGAATAATTTAATCACTCAGATCATATAACATCCTGCCCATGAGCCCGTATAAGGCATTCCAACACGAGAATCCAAATATCACTCAAGGTGTAGGAGTTTTCAACACACTGAGCCCATCCAAGGAATCCCTCAACTGGATCCAAGAATCAATTAGGGCACATAAGTATATCACCCATTGAGCCCTTCCAAGGCATCCATCAACTGGATCCATGTATCAACTAGGGTATAAACATATCCAACCAATGAGCCCGTCCATGGCATCTCTCAACTTGATCCATTAACCACTCAAGGTTTAATTACATTCAACAACCCACTATGCCTATCCAAGACATTCCTACAACGAGAATCCATGTATCACTTAGGGTACATAAATAAACAGCCCAATGAGCCTGTCCAAAGCATTCCTACAATGGGGATCCCTATATCACTCAGGGCATACAAGTCAACACATAAGGCTTAACAGCTGAGTCCCAAGTAATACCTCTGGTACTTATAAAATATCAGAAATAACATGTCTCAGAAGCTAGATCCCAGGAGGGAACATCCAGGTATCCCAATAAACAATAAAGACACCTCGCACCAGGCTCTATAACCACCATCTAGGAAGCACCTAAGGTAAACACTACTGCATTAGAAAAACAAATTCAGATATAAAAAAACGAGTGAGGGTGGACTGAACGCCCAACCCAACACTACATCCATAGCCCCATGGGATTAATAGTTCGGTATGGGTTCTAGGTGACAACCAAACATTATATCTACCCAAACCCAACAAAACAGCTCAAGTTCAGTCAAACCATGAGCATCCATTGGGTCCATCAAGTCAAATAATGAGGAGGCATCCGACTCAGGATCCGCCAGGTAAACATGAACAAAGGCATCCTACACAGGATACTTAGCGAAGAGTTAGGGAGGAATACTACATGGGATCCTTGAACGATGAACAAAAGAGGCATCCTATAATAGGGATCCTCTCAAAGGAGAATGGGAGAGAGATCCTACAAGGGACTCCCTAAGTCAGCACATAAAAAAAGGCATCAATCAGGGGATCCTTGGAAGCATCCAGTCTCACGACCTCATAGGCCAGAAGGGAACATCTCAAAAGGTGAAAGTATTCAAAAGAATAAGTTACATGAGATATATCATAGCTCATCTCAGATCAAAGGTCTTAACTATGTTGGTCCAGACACCCAACCTATCATCCACGTCAAGTCTCCCACTCAGGTGACAACTGAACTCGATAACTGAAGGAAGAACCTCTCAATTTAGTTATAAACCCCCAAAAAACCATTTAGATGAACTCTAAATGTCAATAATATTCCACCATTGTGATCTACATAGAAAAAAACTTAGAATGGACTACTCACATGCCCAATTCCAGCCTCAAGGGCACAAAATACCCCAAACTACTAAGATGGAAAAAGTAAATGGAATGAAATTCAGAGTACACAACGTGTACTCTTATCCATCCCCCTGGATGTGTACATATACACAGGAAAAACACATGGGGTCTGCCTGTGTAAAAGTACATGACATTTACTTCAAAGTACACGACGTGTACTGTTTAAAAACCAAAAACCCATGTTCTTTCTCACATGATTGGACACACGACCATGGCATCACACATCATGTACTCAGAGTAAACAATGTGTACTTAGGAAAAATTCTTCTTCCCCTAATGGTAAGAACACACAGAGTGTTCCCCTAGAACACACGCCGTGTATCCTGGGTTTCTCGAAGGGAAATCCCTCTGATCGCCCGAAACACCCGTTTTTTCCCCTAAAACAACAGATCAAGCCTCAAAAAGGACACAAACAAGAAAATTAAGGCTTTAAGAACTTAAAAAAACATGTTTAAAGGGGATATATAGAAAAAACATGAATGGGCCTACCTTCAGGCGGAAATCGCCAAAGCTTCGGTTGATTTCACTGTCCACAGATGTTGTACACCAACTCACCACGTCGAGGGCTCCCCAACGGTACCTATATTCCGTTCCCTATATTAATCCTTATCCATCTCTCAATTATCCCTTAGGTCACGATGGAGGAGGATAAAATAGGAGGAATTCACAAGATGGAGGAGGAAGGAATATAAAAGAAATAAAAAAAAGAAATGACATGAAAAGAAAAGAAAAAGGGGCTCGACCCGGCCCCGATGCCTGACTCGAGTTTATACCTTACCTAGGCTAAACTACCCATTCAAGACTCAATGGAGGAGATGAAATCTCAATACAATGATCTATTTAAAAGTTTTCTTCGTACTAACTTTCACAAATAAATTAATATTTAATTTAATAATATTAAATATTAAATATTCTGCTAAAATTCAAACAACTCAGATTTCCACCAAACTCTTGTTCGGGGGTAAAAACCCTATTCCGAGACCAACCAAGTGGTCAGTTAAATTATCTGAGATCAAATGGTTTTTGAAAATACTATTTTACCCCTCACGAGCATCCAACAGCAAAAATTCAAATTTTTGATCAAAACTGTAGTTTGGAAAAGACACTGGTCCTTACAGCCCAGGTGTTTGCGGGTGGGATGAATGTATGATTGGGATGGACCAAATGGTTATTGTTGGGGGCAGTAGTGGGAATGCAATGGGAATTGTGGGGGAGGTATGATGCATAGGATGTTCTAAATAACCAGTGGAAAGTGGTGTGGGGTACCCAAATATCGACGTGCTATTACTATTATTTTACTTGACTTGTGTTATTTGGGGAGTGTGCCTTGGTGAGGATGGGTGGGTAGTTTTCCTTTCTAGGTGTTTTGGTTACCTCTATTTCTCAAGGGGCATTATAATGTCTCCCCACCTATGCACAAGAGCTTTTGGTTTCCATACTAATTATACCCATGTACTCACCCTACATATATAAAATTACTTCTAGGTTTCTAGGAGGACTTTGAGGATCAGGCCAGACCTTACTAGCTTGGGTGTCAGGACATTTTTCATTGCGGATTTTATTTCTTTTGGTAATTTCCTTCAGAGTTTTCTTGTAATTGTATCACTTTATTTGAACATGCATGTGGAAGAAGGGTTTATGGGTTTACTTTTACTTTTATTATATGGAGTTTTTTGGGATTTACTATCTTATATCCCGATCTTGTTCTATAAAAAGGTTAATGTGTAAGGGCCTGGATACACGTGGATCGACCCTTTGCATATTTTCAAAGATTAGGGTGCTTGGAGAAGGCTCTAAAGAATTCTGGAGGAGTTTGGTCATAGAAATCTGGAAGCAGCGGGGGTACACAATGTGACCATGGGGTACACGATGTGACCGGTTCAAATTATAGAAAAATAAAACAAAGCACTGAGGTGATGTGTTTTTCGGTGGAACCCAACCTTGAGGAAATACACGATGTGAATGGGAAGTACATGTCATGTACTGACTCACCGCTGTATGTTTTAAATACATACCAGCTGCTCAGGTATTTCCAACTCTACTTCCAAGGCTCCCGTCCTTATCGTCCCAGGTGACCCAGTAGACCCCTCTGTGGTTTTTTAGAGATCTCTTCAGCCAGGATTGATCTCAAGCTTCCTTCTTCAATCTGTCTTCAATCCGAGGTAAGATCTACCTCCATTATTTGGTTTTCTTCAATAAATATTCTATAAATTATTCTTTCCATGTTATGTAATTTGATCTCTATGGTTCTAATGGAGTTTATTTTGGGTGTTGCTGATGCGGTTGTGCCACAACATCCTTGGGTGGATAAATTTTTTGTGGAGAAGGTGATCGTGATATGCTTCTTTGATCCGTTCTCGAGTGAAGAACATCAGAAACCTTTTGAGGTAGGGGATTTGTTGATTCTATATTCTTTTATGAGAAATCTTAGAGTTCGTATGATTTATCCCTTTGGATCACAATGTAATTGACATAATTAAATACTTTAAAGGGATTGAAAAAATTGGTTTGATTGCATGTTGTTGCAATGCACCATGATAACGATTTGCCTCTTGATTTTCTTGATTGTGTGATATCTATGATTTGTTTTTTTATCATGTTTCTCTTGAGTAAATTGGTAAAGAACATCAAGATGGAATTAAATGATAATTAAATGGATAAAGATAAAGATGCATTTAAAAGAATTTGGTTATTACTGTTGTAATATGATGTTAATAACATTGATGCAGACGTGCATGCCTATTCCAGTTGGTTGTTAAACATGAAGCATGTTGGTGCTTATGTTTTAAATGCATGTCTAATTAATTATTTAATTAATTTTTGGTAGACGTGATATCTTTAAATTAGGTTGCTCGTAGTTGGAACCTACTAATAATGAATCAGTTAATTCAAGAGGGATTAAAGAATAGGTTGTTGATAAAATATAATGCCTGGTAGGGTTTTGAGATACCCTCTTTCTTGTAAAGATCAAAGAGACTTATGCTTGGATCTATGAGAGCTCATTGCTTGTGAAGGTAGAATGCCTTTCTTGGGGCCAAGAGCCTAGTTTCTTTTTTGTTTGTTTCCTACTGCCTGTGTTGTGGTGTGAGCCTGATATGGTTGAGCCTGGAGGGATGTTGTGGTATGTGGGGTAGAGAGGCCCATTGGTTGTGGCAGCATTTGATGCCTAGAGTGGCGAGATGCATTGGTTTATGAATGTGGGTGTCTAGGAGGACACTAGTGATGATGAAACAGTTTGGATGTGAATGTTGGATGCTTGCTGAATCTTGTTGGTTGTTATCTTCTGTACTTTCCTCACTGCTCAAGGTAGCTGGTTTTGATTACCCTCCTTACAAAAGAGGTGAAGATGTGTGGGGTATGCCATGTGCTTTTTGTGTTTAGCTTCTTGAGGATGGTGGATCTTTCTCATACTGTAGGTGAAAAAGACTCAATGAGTAGTTCATCTACTCACCGTGTTGATCCCCTTGTGTTTGGTAGCTTATTTTTTATTTTCTAGATTGCCTGGAATTATGGTATGTGATAATTCTTTTAATAAATGATTGAATAAATGATGTTGAACCCATGGGGTTGGAGCTAGCTAGGACACAATGTTGATGTTACAATTCAAAGGAACAACGTATCTTGGTTGGAATGCTAGGGAAATGTAATGTGGAATTTTTAATGGTTAATTAATGTTTAAATAATTAATTAACATAAAGTGTAACTGATAAAAAGGGATAAAGTAATCTAATTCATCACTTTAAATGGTTGTGTGCTTATAGGATACTTAGTCTTAGTAGTGGAAACCAGGAGTCTGAGAGACATTAGTTGTAGTTGATTCTGAGACTAGGTTTTTCCCCATAGTGTGGTTGTGAGCTATATTATATCATGTACTTTTTGTGTTTCTATACGCTACTGCAACCTGTCGGTTAGGGAGACTTACACCCTGGGGATTCTAAGCCCTAGGGGGGGGGGTGTTTTCTCTACATTTCAGTGGGAGGATGGATGGATGACTACCCGCTTTTCCCCTGCCATTTCTCTTGGTATTTACTTGTTCTGGTGGGCACAACAGTTAGTTTTCCACATATATGTGTGTAAAGGACTGTAATGGCTTGTGGTTATTCACACACATATATTCTGGATATAGTTTCCCATGGAATACTATAAGAGTAACATTTATAGGATGTGATGGCTTGAGGATTCTTACTCGACGTATGGGATGTAATATATTGAGGCATAATACTTGATGTATGATGCATGTTATGCAGGCTATGATGGATCCCAGAAACTACATGGTTACTTTTGGTTGTGTGGATGGTGTGGTGCTTTTACCAGGTGTCTACAGAAAAGTTTTGTATTGCACGAGGTGCATGTGGTAGTGCTCGCCTAGGTGTCTTTGGGCTGGAGTTTTGGAGAGAGATGGCTTAAGACATGCGATGTTGGGGAAAAGTGGCAAACTAATGGGGAAGTTGAAGTAGGGTACCCTTGATATGATTTATTATATTATATACTCTTGTATGCGATACTTAGTGAGAGTATCCATGGTGAGGTTGGGAACTTAGTATTCCTGTTTAGGCGATGAGTTAGTTTCACTTGTTGTTCACTGTGCTTTCACATGATATCTTTACTTTTGCACAAGAGGCTCTGGGGAGGATCCTACTGAGTATACTATTATACTCACACTACATATATATAAACTGTTTTCTAGGTCACTTGGATCAGGTTGGACATCAGGCTGGTTACTACTAGATTGGGGTTGCAGGAGTTGCCCAGGCTTCGTGGTTGCTGTTGTTTTTACTTTCTTTTGGTACTTGTAGTTTTCCCTTTCAGTTATAGTAGTTCTTGCATGACATAACATATGTGTACTTGGGATTTCTTTTATATTATAGTCTGATTTGGAGTTGGTTGGTGTCTTTATTATCTCTCTCTTTTTCATATGTTCTCTTAGAGGGTAATGCCTTCTATTTGTGTGTTTACTATACACTTGGTGCTAGTCACCAACCTGGGGCCTACTGGAGGTAGGAATCGGGGGTCACTATCTCCCTTCTCACATTTTTATCCTAGGAGGGGTACACCTTGTGGGGAGGGGGTCACAATAGAGTGGTATCATAGCTCTGGTTGAGGGATAGGATGGAGTTTAGTGTTAAGAATAGGTGAGGTTTCATGGGTTGGTAGGGGAACAGTGTTATTCATGTTTATAAAGTGATGTAGACACTGGAGACCGACTGAGACATAGGCCTTTAGACCCCCTGTGATCTGATGCACAATCCTTTATGTTTACAATGGACACTAAACGAGGTGATGCTAGTTAGTGGGTAGAGACCTAGGAAAGGATCATGCATCATTATTCTTTGTGCCTATGTTTGAATGGGTAGACCTTGGGATAAGTTAACCTAAAATTAATAAAATAAAACAATTAATTAATTAATGTTTAGTCTTCCATATTCTAGGTTTAGGAGCTCTAACTGTTTGTTAATTTGTAGGTATGGCTCTAGGTCGACATCCTCTTCAGGTTCACATAGAAGATGGCCTGCAGGCTACGCTAGCAGATCACCGTAGGGTATAGGTTGATGATAACGACACTTTGAGGAGGACACTCTGAGAGTTTCACTTCCAAAATCTAAAGAAGTACGGGGGCTCTGTTTCAGATACATTCATAGAAGACTGGTTGGAGGAGGTTGAGATTATATTTAGTTTGATATGTGCTCGAAAGGAATACTGGGTGTCTTTGGTTGTGACGATACTACATGTAGCAGCAAGGAAGGGGTGGTTCTTATTCTTCAGGGATCACAAAAAGTCAGAAATATCATGGGAGGAGTTTCAAGAAAAGTTCAGAATCGAGTTTCTTTCTTCGACTGTGAAGGAATCCAGTCACCAGGAGCTTCTTAACCTTCGACAGAGGAGCTCGAGTGTATGATATTTTGGAATCTATTTTAGGAAACTTTTTCAATATGCTTCAAACCTGTTACCAGATGAGGAGGCTAGGGAGAGGCATTTTGAGAAGGTTTTATGTCCAAAGATCCAGCACCAAGTCACCCTGTTTATGCTGAAGATATATCTTGAGGTGCTGGAGAGGGTAGAGGTCATCAAGAAAACATTAGACTAAACTAGATCTTCATGATAGAGGAGTCATCATGATTTCTTGTGAAGTAGATCTATGGTATGGGGTTCCCAATTTTTAGGGAAGAAGAGTTTTTTTTCGGCTGAGGGTAGGTCCAAGCCCTAAAAATCTCATTACTCTAGGGGCGGTGGATCTCAGGCCTATGTGAAGGGACTAGGAGCTTGTTTTTCTTATGGATGGTGTGGTCATCAGCAATGAGAGTACCCAATATTTCTGAGCAGTCATCGTGAACCAAGTGTTTCGATCCAAGTTCCTCTATTGAGGTAGTTCCAGCCGAGGCAGTAGTAGCAGGATGCACCAGGTTTGGATCAGAAGAGTGTATATGGGGAAGGCATAGGACAACCTCGTAACACTCCCCATCCTCAGAGAGAAGAGTGCGACCACGGTGGTGGTCTTCATTAGGGTCAGATAGGCCATGTAGGAGGTCGTGGTCAGCTTCATTCATTAGCATTGCCAGCGTCAGGTGAGCTAGATGTCATTAGAGGTACCCTTTTTCTCTTTTCTACTTGGGTTTATGCCTTGTTTGATTCAAGAGCATCACACTCTTTCATATCACCTACCCTTTTCCATGCTTTGGGACTTGAGTTATAGAGGCTTCTAGTGCCCTTGGCATTGACTACTCTAGTTGGAGGCCAAGATTACTTGTTTGATTTATGTAGAGACTATGAGATAGTGCTAGGAAATCATCGCTCTTGGGGAAATTTCCTATGTTCACAAATATCACCATATGATGCCATCCTCTACATGGATTGGTTGTATTCATTGCAGGCTATCATGTATTTCTTCAGGAGGTAGGTGGTGTTCTTCGATGCAGATGGTGAGCCATCGATGTTTTTTGGTGAGAGAGACCCTCAGATGGGTCAGAGGCATGTTCCATCCTTATTATCCTTTATGGATGAGTTGATGCTGAGTTCTTCAGAGGATCAGTAGCTGGTGTTTCCTAGGGTCATAGAAGAGTACCCTGATGTCTTTCCAGAAGAGGATGTAACATTACCCCCTCAATAGGAGATCATGTTTGGGACCGAGCTACAACCAGGAGCGTCTCCTATATTTATGTCTCCATATAGGATAGACCCTTATGTGTTATGGGAGATGCGTATACATCTTGATGGTATGTTATAGTGCAGTTTTGTTCAATTGAGTGTGTCACTGTGGGGTGCACTGTTTTTGTTCATGAAGAAGGCCGATGGTAGTTTGTGGTTATGTATCGATTATTGTCTCATATAAAAAGTGACAGTGAAGAATCGATATCCTCTTCCGTAGATTGATGATTTATTCAATCAACTGAAGGGTGAAATATCATTATCGAATATCTACTTGTGGTTAGGATATCATCAGATGCATGTGAAGGATGAGGATATCCCGAAGACTACTTTCCATTATCATCATGGGCATTACGAGTTTGTTGTAATGCTGTTTGGTGTGAGTAATGTTCCAACTGTTTTCATGGGATTGATGAATTTCATGTTCCGTAAATTCTTGGATAAGTTCATGGTGGTTTTCATCGATGACATCCTTTTGTACTCCATGTTTGAGGAGGAGCATGCATAGCATCTTCACACCGTTTTTGGAGTTCTTTGTCAACGACAACTATTTGGGAAGTTTTCATTGTTTGAGTTTTGGGACTGATAAGTCCATTTCTTGGGGCATGTTGTGTCCCAATAGGAAGTAGCTGTGGATCCATCGAAGATAGATGCATTTGTGTCTTGGGAAGCACCCAAGATAGTGGTAGAGGTGTGAAGTTTCCTTGGTCTTGCAGGATACTACAAGAGGTTAATAGCCGATTTTTCTTGGGTTGCGACACCACTAACAACATTTAATAGGAAGGATCAGGCATTAATGTGGACTAATCAGTGTCAGGAATCTTTTGAGTATCTAAATGAGAAGTTGTTAAGTGTTCCAGTTCTTTGTCTTCTAGTAGAGGAAGTTCAGTTTAATGTTTTTACGATGATTCACATCTAGGGTTAGGCTGTGTTTTGATGCAATAGAGATCGTTCATTTCTTATGGATCTCGGTAGTTGCATCCCCATGAACATAGCTATACCACCCATTATCTTTAGTTGGTAGCTGTGGGGTTTGATCTGAAGTTGTGGATACATTACCTCATTAATGAGCGCTTTGTGGTTTTCATCGATCATAAGAGCCTGAGGTATGTTTTCTCCCAGCATGACATGAACTTATAGCAACATCAGTGGATGGAGTTATTGTAGGAATATGACTTTGAAATATTGTATACAGCAGGAAAGGGGAATGTTGTGGCTAATGCTCTATGAAGTAAGTCACGTAGTGATGTAGTTTGTAAATCTAGTGATTCCTAGAGAGTGATGGAAGAACTATTAGCATTACATCTTGATATGTGAGAAGATGGGGGGTAGAGGTTGTCTTTTTCAGATGACAGTGCAGTAGGTGGAAGAGTCCTAGTTGGGGGATCTAGAGGTGTAGGTATAGAGATACCTAGTTTTTTTTGGTGAGGCCCTTGATGGTTGGTATGAGGATGAAAAACACTGGGTGTTGTATTAGGGAAGGATTTTCGTTCCTTTGGAGATGCATGAGACGGTTCTCAGAGAGTTCTATAGTTCGCCTTTAGCGGTGCACCTTGGCGTGACAAAGATATACTGGGACTTGAGGAGTCAGTTTTGGTGGCTTGGGATGAAGTGTGTAGTTGTGAAGTTTATCTCTCAATGTTTGCTCTTCCAGAAGGTGAAGGCTGAGCACCGTGTCCCCGATGGTTTGTTCCAACCATTAGATATTCCACATTAGAAGTGGGAGGAAGTCTCAATTGACTTTGTTACTAGTTTACCTCAAGACCAGGGAGGAAATTATGCCATTTGTGTGGTATTGGATCATTTAATGAAATCATCCCACTTTACAACGATCAATGAGTTGAGCTCAGTGGATGTTTTGTCGAGGTAGTATCTAGAGGAGATGGTGAGACTCCACAGAGTCCCAAGGATGATATTTCTGATCAAGATCCTTGTTTTACCTCTAGGGTGTGGAGAGGTCTCCATCATGATTTTTTTTATTAGCTATGCCTTAACAATTATTTTCATCTGTATATGGATGGTTAGACATAGAAGACCATCCATACTCTTGAAGATATGTTTCACTCTTATGTCATGGATTTTGGAGGTTTGTAGATGAGGGAATTACCCTTGGTGGAGTTTTCATACAACAATAATTTTCACTCCACTATTGGTATGGTTCCATTTAAAGCATTATATTTCCGACATTTACATTATCCATTTTGCTGGACTAGGGTTGGAGAGTCAGCAATTATTAGACCAGAACTAGTGCAGAATACAATAGAGATGGTTCAGGTGATTCGTGAGTGGATGAAGACAGCGTCAGATTGTTATAAATCATATACCTACTAAATTAGGAGACCTTTGGAGTTTGATGTTGGGGATCATGTGTTTCTTAAGGGGACTCCCCATCATGGGCAGCGAAGGTTTGGTTGTGGTAGTAAGTTTTCTCCCCGGTTTGTTGGGCCTTTCGAGGTATTAGATCATATTGGATCCGTGACATATAAAGTATAAATTCCCCCGCATATGAGCCGAATATATTATGTTTTTCACATGTCACAGCTCTGTAGTTATCTTCATTATGACTCTCACATCATTGATTGGGTAGATATTGATGTTGATGATGATGTGACCTTCGAGGAGCGGCCTGTAGAGATCCAAGATCGTAAAGTGAAGGTGTTGCGTGGGTGTTCTATCCCCTTGGTTTGCATCTTGTGGTAACACAGTGGCGTGGAGGAGAGTACCTGGGAATGTGAGTCATAGATGCATTCTCACTACCCAGAGTTGTTTGATGTTTAGATCTTTCCTTGTAACAATGTTCGTTTTGTGGTTGAAGTCCTTTACCGTATATGAGATGTATTTCTTTGTTGCTTGATGTTTCTTGCTCTCTTTGAGAGGTATCTCCCCCAGGAGAGCGTTTAGGAGCTGGTTGTGGTTTTCATGAGGAGTTGCATTGTTCTTTTGATGTGGTTGAGCTCCTATGGTGGTCAAATCCTTGAGAGGTATCTCATGGGGTGGTTTTTTGGACAACCCATTTCTGTTTCTTATCTGGATTGGTTTTGGATTCTTGAGGATGAGAATATTTTGAGAGGTATCTGATGTAAAGGCCTTGATCTGTGTGTATCAACCCTTTGTGTGTTTTCGAAGACTGGGATGCTCATAGAAGGTTTAGAAGAAGTCAGGAAGAGTTTGGTCACATAAATAGGGAATTAGTGGGGCTACACGACGTGACTATGTGGTACACGACGTGACCGGTTTGAGTTCTAGAAAAATAAAAAATATCACCAAGGCGACAAGTTTTTTAGCAGAACCCAACCTCGAGGTAGTACATGAAGTGAATGGGAATCACACATCGTGTACTGACCCATCACTGTATATTTTAAAGACATACCATCTGCTTGGGTCTTTCCAACCCTATGGCCAAGGCACCCTTACTTCTCATCCCAGGAGACCTAGTAGACCTCTCCATGGCGTTTTATAGATCTCTTCGGCTAGGATCAATCTCGGACTTCCTTCTTTGATCTGTCTTCAATGTAGGGTAAGATCTACCTTCGTTCCTTGGTTTTATTAAATCTATCTTTTCCCATTTCTCCTTACCATGTTATGGAATTTTATCTCCATGGTTCTAATGAAGTTTCTTTTGGGTTTTTTTGTTTTAGTTCTTCCATGACATCCTTGGGTGGATGTAGTTGTTGCAGAGAAGGCAATTGTGATCCGCTGCTTTGATCCATTTTCGAGTGAAGAATGTCTGAAACCTTTTGAGGTAGGGGATTCGTTTATTCTCTATTATTTTAGGTGAAATCATAGAGTTAGATTGATTTATCCCTTTGGATCTCAATGGAATTGACCTAATTAAATACATGAACCAGATTGAAAGAATTGGTTTGATCTCATGTTGTTTCTTCACACCATTATAACTGTTTGCCTCTTGATTTGATAGATTTTGTAATATCTATGCTTTGTTTGTTATCATATATCTCTTGATGAAATTTTTAAAGAACGTAAAGCCTGAATTAATTGATAATTAAATGGATAAAGATTAAGATGCATGTAAATGAATCTGGTTATTGCTGTTGTAATATGATGTTAATCAAATTGATGCAGATGTGCATGACTATTCTAGTTGGTTGTTAAACCTAAAGCATGTTGGTGATTGTTGTTTAAATGCATCTCAAATTAATTGTTTAATTAATTTGTGGTAGCTATGATATCTTGAAATTAGGTTGCCCATAGTTGGAACCTACTAATAATGAATCGGTTAATTAAAGATGGATTAACGAACTAGTTGTTGATAAAAGATAATTCCTGGTAGGTTTTTGAGATACCCTCTTGATTGTATAGGCCAAAGAGCCTTATGCTTGGAGCTATGAGAGCTAATTGATTGTGAAGGAAGAATGCCTTTCTTGGGGACAAGATCCTAGTTGCTTTGTTGTTTGTTTCCTACTACTTGTGTTGTGGTGTGGGTAGGAGATGGTAGAGCCTGGAGGGATATTTTGGTATGTGGGGTAGGGAGGCCCATTGGTTGTGGCGGAAATTGACTCCTAGAGTTGAGAGATTCATCGGTTTATGCATGTGGGTATTGTGGAGGACTCTAGAGAAGATGAAATGGGTTGGATGTGAATATTGGATGCTTGATGAATCTTGTTTGTTGTTATCTTCTGTACTTTACCCACTGATCAAGGTAGCTGGTTTTTCTTACCCTCCTTAGAAAAGAGGCGAAGATATGTGGGGTATGCCACGTTACTTTTATGTTTATCTTCTTGAGGATGGTGGGTCTATGCTCCTGCTATAGGTGGAAAAGACTCGATGGGTAGTTCATCTACTCACTGTGTTGATCCCCTTGTGTTTGGTATCTTAGTTTTGATTTTCTAGAATTCCTGGAATTATGGGAAGTGATAATGATATTAATAAATTATTGAATAAATGATGTTGAAACCATGGGGTTGCAGCTGGCTGGGATGCAATGTTGAGGTTATCATTAAAAGGAACTGTGGATCTTGGTTGGAATGCTAATGAAATGTAATGTGGAATTGTTAATGGTTAATTAATATGTAAAGAATTAATTAATGTAAAGTTTAACTGATAAAAAGGGATAAAGTAATCTAATTTATCTCTTTAAATGGTTGTGTGCTTATAGGATACCTAGTCTTAGTAGCAGTAGCTGGGAGTCTGAGTGACGTTAGCTGCAGTTGAGTCTGAGACTAGGTTTTTCCTTATAGTGTGGTTTCAAGCTATATTGTATCATGTAATTTTTGTGTTTCTATATGCTACCCCACCCTATCAGTTAGGGAGACTGACACTCTGAGGATTCTGAGCCCTGGGGGGGGGGGGGGGGGTGTTTTCCCCAACATTCTGGTGGGAGGATGGATGGATGACTACCCCATTTGGCCCCCTCTTTTCTCTTATTAGTTACTTGTACTGGTGGGAACAATGGTTAGTTTTCCCTATATATGTGTGTAGAGGGATATAATGACTTGTGGTTATTCACACACATATATTCTGGATATATTTTCTTATGGACTACTATAGGTGTAATGTGTATAGGCTGTGATGGCTTGAGGATCCTTACTTAGCGTATGGGATGTAATGGCTTGAGGCATAATACCCAACGTATGATCCACATTATGCAGGATGTGGTGGCTCCTGAAAAATACCTAGTTACTTTTGGTTGTGTGGATTTTGTGGTGCTTCTCCCAGGTGTCTATGGGAATGTTTTGCGTTGCACAAGGTGCATGTGGTAGTGCTTGCCCAGGTGTCTTTATGATGGACTTTTGGAGAGAGATGGCTTAGGACGTGCGACGTTGGGGAAAAGCGACAAACCAGTGGGGAAGTGTTAGTGGGGTACCCTTGATATGATTTATTATATTATATAATCTTGTATGTGATACTTGGTGAGAGTATCCATGGTGAGGCTAGGAACTTAGTATACCTGTTTAGATAATGAGTTAGTTTCACTTGTTGTTCACTATGCTTTAGCATGCTTTCTTTACTTTTTTACGATATGATCTGAAGAGGATCCTACTGAGTATACTATTATACTCACCCTATGTATATATAAAATGTTTTCTAGGTCACTTGTAGAAGGTTGGAGATCAGTCTAGTTACTACTAGCTTGGGGTTTCCGGATCTGTTTGGGCTTCGTGGTTTCTATTGTTTTTACTTTCTTTTGGTATTTACTATTTTACCTTTCAGTTATAGTAGTTCTTGCATGACATTACATTTGAGTACTTGAAATTTCTTTTACATTTCAGTCTGAGTTAGATTTGGTTGGTGTTTTTCTTATCTCTCTCTTTCACATGTGTTCTCTTAGAGGGTAATGCCTCCTATTTGTGTGTTTACTATACCCTTAGTGCTAGTCTCCAACCCGGGGCCTACTAGAGGCGGGAATCGGGGGTCACTATATCCCCTATCACATTGCTAGCCCAGGAGGGGTATACCTTGTGGGGAGGGTTTTGTGACCTAACTCCTTTTATATCACATGATATTCTATACCCTTGGTTTTAGTTTCTACTCCGAGGCCTATAGAAGGCGGGACTCGGGGGTCATTATCTCTCCTTCAACTTGATGAAGGATGGGATTGAAAGTTTTTTATTACTTCCCTCATCTTGGGGAAGGCGGGTCGTGAAAATGACGGTGTAGAAACATATGCTGCTTCAATGAGAAAACTATTCAAAATTCATGCTTATTTAATGTGGAAAATTAGTGAGTTTTCAAGACTAGGAAACTCATCTGGTTGGAACAATCATACTAGTTTTCTTGTAAAGTTTGTAATTTTGATTTTGAACCTCAATAATTACCTTACAGTATAAAATGGTGTTTTATGTATCATCAATGATTTCTTGATGCTTCTCATAAATTCAGGTCTAACTAGACACAATTCAATGAAGATATTAAATTGAGAAAGCCATCAAAGGTGTTATTTGGTTTAGAAATCATGGGATAGTTAATGAATGTCACTATAGAATTTATAAAATCTAATTAGTTTAAATAAGGGGTGAAAATGTACAAGGTACAATATCAAAAGAAGTTGGAACACAACAGTGGAAGAAAATGAGTATATTTTTCAAACTTCTTTATTGGGATTTTAATTTGATACGTCATGATCTCGACAAAACGCATATTGAGAAGAACATATATAACCATCTAATTTTTTCATTGCTTAATGAGCACGGTAAATTGAAGGATCACCTTAATTCTCACAAGGATTTGGAATCAATGAATATAAATAATGGTTTGTGGGAAAATGAGGATTAAAAGTATCCATAAACTATTTTTACAATGAAAAATAATTATAAAGACATATTCCTTTGAACATTAATGAATGTAAAAGTGTTAGATAGATATTTAATTAACATTTCAAGGTTCGTTGACTTAAAACATCAAAAGTTACATGGATTGAAAATTCATGACTCACATATTATGATGGATCAATTTTTTCCACTGGCATTTCATAATATGTTATCGGAAAAAGTAATTGTAGTTCTAGTTGAGTTGTGTACTTTATTTAGAGAGATTTTTGGAAAAACTATAAATCTAACTAAGCTTAATAAACATCAAGAAAGAATTGTTTTGATAGTTTTACATTTTTATATGTTATTTCCCCCCTTAATTTTTCACAATCATGATTCATTTGACTGTTCATTTTTTTGAAGAAGTAAAACCAATGGGACCGATACACTATCGATGGATGTATCCAATTGATAGGTACATTAGTATTATTTTTTATTTTCATTGAAAAATTCATTTTTATCAAATCATTATGTATTTTTTTAAAGATGTTTCTAATATATTTTCATAAAGCACTTAGTATATCACCCCAAGACTTTACAATATATTTCTTTTAGAATAAATTTAATTTTTGCGATAGCTTGTGATGCATGTAACACCGGATTTAAATGAAACATGATACTCTGTTATTTAAACATAGTCGCACTTTACACACATAATTTAAAATTATTTTTAAAAAAGTTTAGAAAATTTATTTTATAAAATGGAATTAATTTTTCAATTCATCATATCCAAATTATCTTAGGGTGAATTTTTTGTATATTTCTGAAAATTTTCATTTTTTTATGAATAATGAAAATACTAAATTTAATTGAAAAATACCTTTTCATTTAAATAATATATAATGTTAAAATATATTTTGAATTGATTTTAAAGTAAAATTAGTTAAAATATTTATCTATTAATCCAATTTAGGTTATTTGAATCATTTCTATGTTGAATTTTGATATAAAAACTTTGTAAACTTTTGAACATTTTTTCTTTAAAAATCCGCTTTCTCATCACGTTTGCAGAATTAATATCAAATTAAAATTTTACAATTTTGTGAATTGAATTTGTAAAAATGGATTTCATATTTTTAATCATCATAATTTATAATTAATAATAAGGTTAACATAATTTTTGACTTAAATTAATAGTAAAAATAGTAAAAACTTAATTACCATGGTTGAGGTAAAAATGGATTTACAGGGGGTTAAACTAAGAATATAATGGATAAAAATGAAATATAAACTTATAAAACACCAATTGTATGTACATATTTAGATTTTATCTCTTCTAGTTTCTAGAAGTATCCATTTTGGAGGCTTGTGTCATGATTAAAACGTGGGTATGATTGAATCTTAAAAGAAATTTAGAAGTGTATCCCTCACCTCACTTATAAAAGGTCACCCCCTCTCCTCTATTCTTCACACCTTCAAACCCTTTTGGTTTGAAAAACATATACCAAAATAACTTCCCAAATTTCTTAATCTTATCCTATAATCCTTATTTTGGGTATAAATCTAACCTTGTAAAGATTTGGTGCAAACCTAATTAGGATACCTGAAGAAGTGGTAATGTTCTTCAACGAGCGCTTTTATTTTATTTCATCCTCCACCTCTATCAATTCTCATTAAAAAATGATGATATAATAAAATCATTATATTCAATATAATTATTATTTTTATAATAAGTTCATGACTTATATCCATATTCACTTCCATCAAATGGGTTATTAAATCATCATACTTACGTACGACGGACTACTGCCTCACGAACCGATGTCATTAATTTTTCCATTACCACCTCTCATGGTTGGGTATGATTATGAATAAAAAGTATATATATGATATTTATAATATAATTATACCTATATATTCATTATATCATATATATTTTGTTTAATTTACATTCCATAGGTAATACAATAATGTTACTCATGTGTATAAAGGACTACTGCCTCACGGAATTATGTGATTCTCCATTCAATAACGCTTTACATGGAAGGTAATGAGGATGAATTAAATTATTATATGTGATATAAATAACATAATTATGATATTAATGACATTTTTATAATTTTTTAAAGATAATATATCATTTTATTTCTTATATTTTCACTCACTTAAAGATGATAACATCATTCATGTATGTGTGTACTACCACCATCATGAAGTGATGTGACTCTCCTTTCATAAACACACAACATGGATGATATATATGAGTATATAATATTGTATTTATGATATTATGATCATTATGGAATGATAAAATATTACTTAACCTGTCACAAACCAGGTCGGGACCCGACCTGGTCCGAGACATGGCCCTAAGGGCGTTCTTGATCCCCACGGGTTGACAACTAGTGTCAGCCATCAAATATAAATTGAGTGGGAATTATTTCAGCCCAATACCCATGATCAAATAAATAAACTAATAAAACTGATCATGTAGCAATAACCAACAATTGAACATAAATAAATATACAAACAGATCCAGATACCAAATACAACAGAACAAGTAGAAACTAAATACAAATCTGGGAGAAAAAAATAAAAACTAGACCACAATACCAAAATCTCCATGTGACCCCAAGGTCACCAAAATCCATGAGACAAAACCACTCTAATGAAGAGAACTCGGATCTAGAAACCTTATCAAGAGACTAAACATGCAAAACAGCTTGGTTCTACTGACATTGAGTGGTACAAGTAGGGCGTGAGCTAGACAACTCAGTAGGAAATCACCAAAGAATCCATGTGTTTCCTTTCACAAAAACAAACCATTAACACTAGTTTGAAATACATTTTTAAAAATAGATTTTTCACATTTTATCAAGAAAAAATAGTTATCCCCCATTTTAAAATCCAACAGACACCATATCCCATTTTCCAAAACTGGTTATCATTTTAATACCAAAAACTAAACCAAATGTCTAAGTAAAACAGTACTGGGCTATGCTGAAAAATGAATAAGCAATACAAGATGAAAAATAAATTCAAAAGAAAGTAAACAAGAAGATATAAATACTAACCATGGGTGATCCTAAACATCCATAGAGTGACCCCTAGATGTACTCATTTCGGAACCACCTACCAGCGTATGGTGAAGCCCCTATGCCTATAACCAACTGACTGCCCTCAACTGACCAATCCAGTAGCACAACCCACATGGCCTAACAAAAAATCAAGGAGGGTACCAACCCATCTAATTGGGGTTGGAAATATACCATCACTAGATCATCTAAAATAAACCCAGGAACCCATGGTAATAATATATTGTGTAAGTGGTAGGCCCTCGCATGCATGACTCACCTTACCTACCATCACTGCACTTGCCTAACCCAAACACGGACACCACTATACGATAACCCATAAAGGGAAAGACCACCTATAGAGGTTCCCACTATATACACACACACACACACACACACAGACATATATATATTTATATACATCACATCATCAAGGTTCCAACCGATCCATCACATCATACAACATTCAATCCTTTCTTTAAAACATGAAAATTGCCAAATGAGCCTTTGAATTTACACATACAAACGTGTTTACCAAAAACATTAAGCAAGATCTTACTAAAGTGACATCAAACACCAATTTTATGATTGAAGTTTGAAATAGGCCTTTAGGTTCCAAATTCTAATACATTTCCATAATACCCTTTTAAAACTTTGAGAAATTACACAATCTTATAAAACATGCCAAACGAGCCCTTAATCCAAAAATTCACCAAAACATAATCCGAGTTCCAAACATGCCTAGTTTTTAAGATTCCATTTAAATTCAATTTTTTAGATTACACAAGGGAACCAAAATCATTTGAGAAACCAAAGTTCAAGGAAAACATCACTTTAAGGTGTCATCTTCATTTGAGTGCACATCCATGTGTGCACTTTGTGCACCCATGGATGTGCCACCATCCAATGACACCCTCCAAACTTCTTTGAAAACACCAAAAACAATTTTCAAAACCATCACATGATTTTTAAACCAAACCCAATAATTCCACAAAATTGAGAGAGCATGAATATCCTTCTTTTGGATCTGAGTGAACCCTTCCCAAACATTTCACTATGGCTATCAAACCAAAACAAAAACACCCAAATTACACCTTAACCCAATTTCAAAATTTAAAACTAAGTTACCAAAGTATTTCAAAGGTCAAATATCACAACAAGTCTTGATTTCATCATAATAAAATAATAGGTATTTAATCAAACACTTTGAGTTCACCAACACATATAAATAATTGAAAAATCATTCCAAAACTAATTTTAACACTTTCTACCAATGAAAAAACACCACAATAAGCTAAAAAATGCAACATAGGGGTTTGAATCATGTTTATCAATTTATCAAAAATTCCCAAGCATCAAAGGAATGTGAAAAAAAGGAAAAACATGGAGACACCTACCTCGATGGTGTGCGAACTTGACGAAACTCTTAGAGAAGGGATATTAGGGCCCCACTGACATTTCATACACCCTAAAACCAAATAAAAACAAAACCACACATCAAAACTAACATATAGGGTTATTAAAAACAAGAACCAAGCCAATATAAAACCATGACATGAGAGAGGGGGAAGAAGATAAGAGGAATGGGGAAGATTTGATGAAGAAACCATGAAGAACCACTATCCTTTAGTGAGAAATCACCCAAAAAGTGGCCTAAAAAAAGGATAATAAAGGGGGGAGCCCTCTAGTCAATACCCAATAGGCAGGGATTCAAATGGGAGGTGAAATCAATTAAATAATATTTTTAAAATAAACTTTATTTAGGCCATAATGGGCTGCATGGTTTTTCTTTATAGTTTTGTAAACCGTGCACAAAACACGCGAATACTACTAGAAAAGTTCTTCTACTTGAAAGTTTAGGTTGCATGATTTGGGAAAACTATGATCAAAACGCGTGACCTAAAAAATTGGAAAAACCCCTAAAATGACACCCCAAACACTAGGAGAGTCCACCCAAAGATCCATGAATGATTTAAACACAATGTAGTGACACCGTGGGTGTCACAAACTCCCCACCATGCCACTTTCGCCAAATAACATTAATAATAACCAATCATAGGGATACAAGAAAAAAAAACCACCAAACCATAAATAATTTTTCAGGGAACTCAAATCAAACCTCAACCAAAAGATCAAACATCAAGAAATAAATAAAAATAAATGAAAACTGTGGTTGGGGTGTGACAATTTTCTCCACCACAAACACTTTATGTCCCTAGAATGTCACACAACTAAATTGTAAATAAAACTAGGTCCCCAAACTCAAAAGAATCCAAATGAAACCATGAACATGTGGGAAACCTTTCACTCAACGAGTCATACCCGACAAAATTTAAGAGAATCCACAACACGATGAACAATGGGGGAACAAGATAGGGTTCTCCCCACCATAAGAATCTGACTAACACCGAGGAGCTACTTTAGACTGACCCAATGAAAAAAATCACAACAAAAATAAAGATATCCCAACACAAGGGGAAACCTAAATTAGGGTTAAAACATTGGATGGGAAAACATGGAATTTTACATTTTTAATGATCTAGGTAAGCCACATAGTTTGGCTGCATGGTTTTCCAAACTGTGTGCCAACCATACGATATACTACTACATGATTCCAGAACCATACCGTACTCTTACCGCATTATTTATCTAACCATGCATAGGATGTGAGCCAATCCCAAAAATAAAAACTCAAGATGCATGCTTTCCTGGGTGAAGCCTTATGTTTTCCCTTAACCATGTACTAACTGTGCGCCACTTGCTTCCAAGCTCCAAATTTTTTATTTTTTAACAAAAACTCACTTGAAGGTTCCCTAAACATAAAACTTCACACTGGGACTACAAGAAAATGGGATCACCAATCTTATTATGCAGATAAAAGGAACTCAAACCAAAAAACAAACCAGAAAAACCATCCATAAATTCCATAGAACTCAAGAATCTCCAAATGAGCACAGATAAAACTGAAACTGACCCACATAAAGGATAAGAACATTCAAAGAAGAACCAATGATTCAAATATACACATTCTAAGAAATAAAAATAATCATATTATGATAAAACAATTCCATCACACTTCTACAATGATATAATTAACGTACAATAACAAGAAAACTCAAACATAGAAAATTCAACCATCTCTATTCCAACACTAGGGACAAAACTAGGCCAAGGTTCCCCGCACCCCTAATGATTCCCGACTCTATATGAGCTTCACTCCGAGGCTTATTCCTGGAGCCCTGATGACTAAATCATCTCCTTCTTCACGGCTTGGCATTGACATCCTCCAATTAAAATATCTTATTCAGGTGATGATTCCTAAAAAACTTCTCCAGATGACCAAGATAGCTATAACGATGGCTTATTTTTGGAGGATTACGACAAGACAACTTCAAATGCCCAAACCGGCCACAATGGTGTAAAAGAAGTGAATTATTCACATAATTGGTAGTTAGAGTAAATGAAGGAGACTTTTTAGAGACTGGTTTCTCTGGAACACCATTATCTATAGATGGGGAACCTTTACAATCGGTGAGAGACACCAGATTTCCCGCTTGCACTCTGGAAACCAACTCAGCCAGGAATTCTTCGTCCACCAGCTTCTTAAAATGAAGTTCCCTAGAGGATATGACTCACTCCTTGATCTATATATGAAGAACCCCAATGAAAATATAAGTCTTTAACAGATCCTACAATGCTACCTCAGGAAAAAAGGAAACCAGATCCTTGAGGTTTTCAACATAAGCCTTAACTATTAGTTGTCATTATTGAACATTCATGAGCTATTCTTTTTCTTTGTATTTACCTCCTCAGGTATAAACCATTGGAAAAAATGGACTTGAACACTTCCAATGTCATCCCAACTTGCATAGACGATGGTAAAAACAAATTCTCATTCCTCCAAAGCTGGTCTCTCAAATAAAAACAGAAAAACATGGACTATAATAGCTTCAGGAGTTCCTAATGATCTGAAGACACTCTCAACTTCCTCAAGACACTTCACTGCCTCTAACGGCCCTCAATATCCATGAAGAATAGGTAACAACTAAGAAGAATCAGGAACTAGGAATGAATCACTAGAAACATTGGGGACCTTTCTGGGCAGCATATTATGAAAATCATCAAAACAAAGAGACAAAAATCAACATCCAATCAAATCATAACCAAAATACAATCTCTAGCCAAAACTACCAGCTCACATGCCAAACATACTCAAGTACAATCAAAATCACTCTTTTCAAAAGCCACAATTTCATTTCAATTTCCAAAACCACCTTCTTATTAGGCTAATAATCTTACATCGAAATCCATTTTTCACAAGACAAAAACTCACTTTTTAAAGAAAAGACAATTTTCCAAAATCAGTTTCCATTTCAAACAATTTGGAAAAATCCAAGATAATCCTTTGGTTTCAAAACCCCAACCCATGGAATCCTATAAACCACCACATATGTGTTCATACATTTCCATCCACACTTTCCAGTATGAAATTTCCACACATACCCTCACATGTGAAAATGTTCATAAGGAATACCAAGGGTTACACATACCATATTATTATCCAAATCCAAAAATTCACCAAACATTCAATGCAAACCAAATTTTATTAAAACACATTTTACCGATCCAAAGCCACTTGAAATAAATACTTTTTCAATTTATAATACATTTTAATTTCAAAAACCCAGTCACACCAATCAGAACCAAAACGGAACTCATCTTGCACCAAACTGTCAGAATGTGTAAATAGTAGTCATGCAAAACCCGGCGACATGGTAGTGAGCCACACACCAAGTAAGAATCAACAAATAGGAGGTTCTTAAACCATATAATCAGACTCCACATGGGTCACTACTCCATGCGGGATCATGACATAACACCATATCACCTCCATTATCACCCCTCAATCCAAAACAAACCAAGACAAGATAATGATTCAATTCCCGAAATATCCCTAGAAACTCAGGTCTCATCATGAGTGGTGGTGATTAAGAATCGACCCATAACCTACCACCTAAACCCCAAAAATCCTAGCCTCCAGTCTACCTAAAACCACAAATAACAAAAGTTCCTACTCTAATACCATTTTTTCATAAACTAGGTCAGGACCCGGTGCATCCTGAGACATGGCCCGAAGGGAATTCCTGATCCCCATAGGCTGATAACTAGTGTCTGGCATCAAATATAAACCGAGTGGGAACAATTTCCTCCCAATAAATAGGATAAAATATATAAACTAATCAAACTGACCACACAAAGATAACCAATAACCGAACATAATTAAATATACAAATAGACCAAGATAAAAAATTCAACTAAATAAGTGAAAACTAAATAAAATGTTGAAAAAAAAACTAAAAACTAGACCACACTACCACAATATCCTTGTGACCTCAAGGTCACCACCATACATGATAAAAAACCACTCCAAAGACGAGTACAACAATCTGAAAACCTAAGAAAGAGACTAAACCTACACAATAGCTCAGGTCTACTAACACCGAGTGGTACAAGTAGGGTGTGAGCTAGAAAACTCAGTAGGAAATCTCCAAAGAATGCATGATTTTCCTTTCCCAAAAATAAACCATCAAAACTGGTTTGAAATATATTTATAAAAATAGTTTTTTTACATTTTATCAAGAAAACATATTTTCCCCCCATTTTAAAATCCAACACACACCACATCCCATTCTCCAAAACCAGTTATCATTTTAATACCAAAAACCAAACCAAATGTCTAAGTAAAACAGTACTAGGATGTGCTGAAAAATGATTAAACAATGAAAGTTAAAAAATAAATGCAATATAAAGTAAAAAAGAAGGTGTAAATAGTAACCACGGGCGATCCTAAACTTCCCTAGAGCGCCCCTATAAGTACTCAGTTCAGAACCACCTATCAGTGTATGGTGAAGACCCTAAGTCTATAACCAACCGACCGCCCTCAACTAACCAATATAGTGGCACAACCCACCCGTCCTAACAAAAAATCCAGGAGGGTACCAACCCCTCTAATCGGAGTTGGAAAGATACCATCACTCAATCCTCTAAAATATTCCTAGTAACCTATGGTAATAATATATTTTGTAAGTGTGAGGACCTCGCATGGGTGACTCACCTTACCTACCATCACTGCACTTGCCTAGCCCAAACACGAACACCACTATATGATAACCCATAAAGGGAAATCCCTCCCATTGAGGTGAATACTATATATATACACACACACACATCACATCATCAAGGTTCCAACTAGGCCATCACATCATATAACATTCAACCCTTTCTTTAAAACATGAAAATTTACAAACGGGCCTTTAACTTTACACATCCAAAATATTTTTACTAAAAACATTAAGCAAGATCTTCCCAAAGTGACATCAAACACCAATTTTATGATTGAAGCTCAAAACAATCCATTATGTTCTAAATTAAAATACCTTTCTATAAACGCTTTTTAAACTTTGAGAAATTACACAATCTTATAAGACATTCCTAACAACCCCTTAAGCCAAACATTCCCAAAAATATACTCCAAGTTCCAAATGGGCCTAGATTTGAAAATTCCATTTAAAGTAAATTTTTTTAGATTACAAAAGGGAACCAAAATAATTCGAGAAACCAAAGTTCAAGGAAAACATCACTTTAATGTGTTATATTAATTTGAGTACACATCCATGTGTGCACTTTGTGCACCCATGTATGTTCCACCATCCAATGGAACCCTCTAAACTTCCATGAAAACACTAAAAACCATTTTCAAAAAAATAACATGCTTTCTAATCCAAACCCAATCATTATAAAAAAGTGAAAAAGCATGAGAAAACTTCTTTTGAAACTGAGTGAACCCTTCCCAAACATTTCACTCTGGAAATCAAACCAAAAAGACACCCAAATTGCACATTAACCTAATCTCACAATTTAAAACTATGTTACCAATGTATTTCAAAGGTCAAATATCACAAAAGGCTTGATTTAATCATAAGAAAACAATAGGAATTTAATCAAATTCTTTGAGTGAACCAACACATAGACATAATTTAAAAATAATTCCAAAACTAATTTTAACAATTTCTAGAAATTCCAAAACACCACAATAAGCTAAACAAAGGCACCATAGGGGTGAAAATCATGTTTATCAATTTATTAAAAATGCCCAAGCATAAAAGGAATGTGTTGAAAAGGAAAAACATGGATAAACCGACCTAGATGGTGTGAGAACATGAAAAAACTCTTGGATAAGGGAGATTAGGGCACCACAGACCTTTCACACACCCTATAACCAAAGGAAAACCTAGCCACACATCAACCCTAACATATAGGGTTCATCCAAACAAGAACCAACCCAAGATAAAACTGTGAAATGAGAGAGGGGGGAGAGGAGAAGAGGAATGGGGGAATATATGATGAATAAACCATGAAGAACCACTAAAATTTGATGAGAAATCATTTAAAAAGTAGCCCAAAACGAAGGATAATGAGGGGGGGTTCCCTTTGGCCGATACCCAATAGGTAGGGACTCAAATGGGAGGTGGAATCACTTAAATAAGATTTTTAAAATAAAATTTATTCAGAATATAATGGGATGCACGATTTGGCTGTATGCTTTTCTAAACCGTGTGAAAACCATGCGATTTCTACTAGAAAAGTTCTACAGTTAGTAGTTTATGTTGCAAAGTTTTGGGAAATATTTCTCAAACTATGTTTCCTAAAAAATTGGAAAAAATCCCTCAAATGACACCCCAAACACTTAGAGAGTCCACCCAAATATACTTGAATGATTTAAACAAAATTTAGTGACACTGTGGGTGTCACAAATTCCCCACCATTCCACTTTATAAAAATACGATTAACAATAACCAATCATAGGGCTACAAGTGTTGGACTCCTCATATGTTAATCATGTTTTAATGATCAGAAATCCTATACATTCTATAAAACATGTTAATCCTGTGTAATCTGTCTCAAATCATGTGTACATATGATTAATTTATTTATGTCTTAATTAATTATTGTAAAATATACTTAACTTATTTTATAATGAATTTATTTTATGAATGATTAAGTTTAATTCATTCTGTGGATATCACTGTTTAAGTCTGTATACAGATATTTGGATAAGTCTGAGAAACCATGACCAGACACCGTGATCAGAAACCGTGACCAGACACTGTGACCCAGACACCATGACCTAGACACCGTGACCTAGACACTTTGACCAGACACTGTGACCTAGACATCGTGACCCCGAAACTGTGAACAGACACTGTGAATCAGATACCGTGACCAGACACTGTGATCCTTACACCCCATCTGTGCTACCGGTTCCTGATCTTTATACAACTATGCCATCATGAATGTCTCATCGATCAAAGTCAAAGAAGGATACACCATTTCAAGGAGACACCGTTTCAAGGAGACACCGTTTCAAGGAGACACCATTTCCAGACAGACTGTGACACCATTTTTAAATCTATTTTTTCATTTCTCAATTTAATTTCTAATAGTCATATTTGAGTCTTTTAAATGCACTGACATAATTAATGTTTCTTTGTAGACATGTCACCTGATAGTATGAGGTTTGAGGTGCAGAATACATGCATCCTATCGGCTCCAACACACACACTCCAAGAATAAAAAAACATGGCCAGAAACAAAAGAGTGAGAATAGAGAAACAAGTGTGTGCATGATAACGAAGAATAATGAGTATTCTTGAAAGAAGAACCAACACATGAAACTCGACAATTATGAAGAACAAACGAAGAATACTCAAATGCTAGAGTCGATAATATTTTCCCACTATCAACTCCATAAAGAACACGAGCCAGATCTAGCTGACTTTCGATACTCTATTTTCTGCAAGAGGACTCGATTCCTGTATCTGCTTCATCCTAGAAGTCTAGAGCTACATAGAGTAATACTCAGAGCACTTATAACATTATCTCATAATTTTTACTATCTTGTGTATTGTTTTTATCCTTTGATAAGTGTATGTGTGTTTGTATAAAAACACACACTGTGTCCTTCATTAAACCGAAGTATACAAGATATCATTCCTCATACATATTTTAACACTGGTTTATTCCCATAGATAAGTGTGGAAGATATCCCTGTGTGACCTGATAGTTCATACCCATGAAGAACTGTGGAAGAGGTCATGTAAGCTGGATAGTCCTTTATACTGTTTTTTACCCTGATCCAGGGTGTGGATCAAGTTTATTAATATAAACTACTTAGAGGTAGATGATCACCAGGTGGAGTGGAAGAGGTCTCGTATTGAGACTAAACCACTTGTTTTATATCCTCTATGTTGTTCAATTTAGTTTTCTCTGTTTTACTGTATAATTCTGAAATCACTAACTTTACTTTGATATTTAATCTTATAAAGAAGTTATAATTGTTTTTCCTTATTATAATAGCGTCAAAAGAAATATTAATAACTGATATTAAGATTACTGAGAATAATCAATCTTCTGAGAAGTTATTTAAATAGTCAAACTTTCATAACCATATTACTTTGATTAACTGGGATATATTTAAATTTATTAGAGAACCTTGTAAGAATACTTTTTAATCAGAAATTTTTATAGATACTCAATTCACCCCCCTCTTGAGTACTCTACTCCGACCAACATTTGGTATCAAATGAGTTTGTTATTCCTATTGAGACTCTGTTTTTGACCCCATTCAAATGTGATTTTAGTTGTACTTTAAAGATATGTAAATTTATGTTAATTATAAATTTATATCTCTTTAAAAGTAGTTATTTATTATAGATAATATATTGGAAGGTGCTGCAACAAATAGACCATCATTCTTTAATAGAACCAATTATGCCCAATGGAAAATTAAAATGAAAATGCATTTAGAAAGTATGTGTTTTGAAATCTGGTCTTCAATTATAGATGATTATAAGATTCCTGTTACTAATAGAATCACTTGGGATGACCCTACCAAGACTTCCTACAATAACAATTGAAAATCCATGAATGCATTATATTTCTCCTTATGAGATGAGGAATTTAACATAATTTCTGCATGCAAAACTTCCCATGAAATTTGGGATACTTTGTGTGTTTCACATGAAGGAACTTCTAGTGTGAAAGAAATGAGACTTAATACATATACTATTAAATATGATAAATTTAAAATGAAACCCTATGAGCCTATTTCTGACATGTATCTCAGGTTCAATTTTTTTTTTCAACAAAATGGTTTCTCTTGTAAGAGAAGTTACTGCCAAAGAACAAATCATGAGGATTCTCAGATGCATACCTAATAGATGGAGAGGAACCTATGTCCCTATTAGAGAATTGTGTGACATCAGAAAGTTACCTGTAAAAGAAATCATTGGGAAACTAATGATGTATGAAGATAAGCTGAAAGTCAACATGGAAGAGGAGGATGAACCCAAAAGAAAATCAGTTGCATTCAAGACCACCACTTCTAAGCACAAAGAGAAAGGACAATTGGAATCCTCTGTAGAAAGTTCTATCAATGAACAATCATCAAATGACAATGATGAGGAGATGGCTCAATTATCCAAAATATTTAAGTGATTCTACAAGAAGAATAAATTTTTCAGAAAGCCTAACTTCAAAGGAAGATATGATCAAAAGGGAAGCTGGAAGAAAGATTGGAAAAGAAGTGAAAAGTCAAATGAGATAGTCTGCTATGAGTTTAAACAGAAGGTACATATAAAGGCTAACTATCCTAATCTCAAGTAAAAAAATAAATATGAGGATAAAGATATAAAGTATAAAAATGAAATGAAAGAAACATAGAGTGCTTTTGAGGAAAGTTCAAGTGACTCAGAATCTTCACATGATGAATAGGCTAACAAAGACAATATGTGTTTTATAAAAAACACATCTGAGGTAACATCGAAATCTCTTGTACAAAATTCCTATTATTATGGAGATGAGGGTGACTCTAAAAATATTTCTAATGAAGAAATGTTTGAGTACTATAATATTCTTAAAGATACATGCAATGAACTAAAAGATAAATACACGTATTTAAAGAAACAACATGCTCTAACCTCAACTATTAAGACTATACTTACTATATAAAGGGAAAAAATGCCCAATTACTCAAAGAAAACAACAAACTAAAGATATATAATGAGAAATTGAAAAAGGATATTGAATGGTTTACAAATGTTAAAGATACCTTGGTACAAATGCTAGGTAAACAGATTGCCCATAAATATACTACTAGCATTGGCTATCAACCTAGTAAAAGATATTTTGGAAGAAATAATTTTGTCTCTAATTCTAGGACATACAAATTTAATCCTAGTTCTAGAAGAAATTTATCTAGTTCAGGTTATGATAAACTCTCTACTATTTCAAGTTTTTCTGGAACAAATAGAGTTTGTTTTTCAAGCACTTTACATAATACTTATAGGAAACCTATGAGGCAGATGTGGGTTCCTAAAGCACTAGTCACTAATATTACTGGACCCAAACAAATATGGGTACCAAAATATGTTTTATTTGAATATTACTTAGGAAAGCTGGTTAAAGAGATCCTGTAAAATCTTATACTACTTGGACAGTGGGTGTTCAAGACACATGACAGGAGTCTATTCATGCTTCAAGAACTTAATAAAAATTTATGGTGGACATGTCACCTTTGGTGAAAATGATAAAGGAAAAATCATTGGCCTTGGCTAAATCAGTAACTCTAACTCAGTTTTAATTTCCATGGTACTTTTTGTTGATGGACTAAAATACAATCTGCTTAGTATTTCACAACTATGTGATGATGGATTTCATGTTAAATTTGAAAATGATGCTTTCAATGTTTTCAATTATAAAAATGAATTGGTGTTTTATGCATTAAGAAATGAAAATGTATACTCTGCTAACTTATATTCTTTAGTCTCTCAAAATGCTTCATGTTTAAGTGTTTTTCACAAAGATTCTTGGCTTTGCCATAGGAGACTAGCAAACTGTAATATTCACTCTCTCAGAAAGCTAACTAGAAAAATCTTAGTGAAAGACCCAACCAAACTTGAGTTTTCAAATGATAAAGTGTGTAATCCTTGTCAAAAGGGAAAGCAACACAAAATTTCCTTCAAACCAAAGAAAGAAGTATCAACTTCTCAACCTCTCGAATTAGTTCACATGGATTTTTTTGGAACATCTAAAGTTTCTTGTTTAATTGGGAAACACTATGTTTATGTTATTATATATTAATTTTCTAGATATACTTGGACTTTCATTTTGGCTCATAAAAGTGAAGCCTTCTCTCATTCTACCAAATATTCCAAAACTATAGAAAATCATAGTGGACTTAGAATTAAATCCTTGAGAAGTGATCATGGTCGTGAGTTTAAAAATCAAGACTTTGAATCCTTTTTCTCACAAAATGGATATAGTCATAATTTCTCTTCCCCCAGAACACCTCAACAGAATGGAGTTGTGGAAAGAAGAAATAGAACCTTGCAAGAGATTACTAGAACCATGATTAGTGAATATAACTTAACTATTTATTTTTGGGCTGAAGCTGTAAATATAGCATGCTATATTATCAATAGAGTGTTGATTAGACATATTCTTAAAAGAACTCCATATGAGTTATGAAACAATAGAAAACTGAAAGTAATCTAATTCAAAGTTTTTGGTTGAAAAGTATATATCTTTAATACCAAGGACAATATTGAAAAATTTGCATCCAAGAGTGATGAAGGAATATTTTTAGAATATTAAATCTCTAGTAAAGCCTATAGAGTGTTTAATAAAAGAACTAAATGTGTGGAAGAATCTGTCCATGTCAGATTTGATGAAACAGATTCCCATGAGCCTAAGGCCACTCTAGAGAACCTAGAGGATGATGTACCAAATCTGGACATTAATTCAAAATCCTCTAACCATCCTGTGAAGGAATATGTTAAAACTTATAGTTCTGGAAATTATTTAGATTCAACTCACAATGAAAATGAACCTATTGAAGAACCCGAAATCACTAGTCCTTCTTTTTCTAGAGATGTTATAACTCTTAAGAACCATCCTTTAGATGCTATTGTAGGAGAATTAGATAAAGGAACTCAAGCTAGAGATTCTCTTAGAAATAAGGTTGAACATCAAGTATTCTTATCACAACATGAGCCTAAAAACATTAATGATGCTATCAATGATGAATTTTGGGTGATGGATATGCAAGAAGAACATAATCAGTTTGAAAAGAACAAAGTTTGGAAACTTGTTCATATACCCAAAGACACATTTACCATAGGCACTAAGTGGGTGTTTAGAAATAAAGTAGATGAATCTTCTAACATAGTTAGAAACAAGGCTATATTGGTTGCACAAGTCTGTAGTCAAAAGAAGTATTTGACTATGAATAAAACTTTGCACCAGTAGCCAAACTTGAAGCCATCAGAATTATTCTTGCTTATGATGAACATATGAATTTAAAACTATATCAAATGGATGTTAAAAGTGAATTTCTAAATGGGTATATAGCTGGGGATTTATTTTTTTGAGAAATCCCCTGGTTTTAGAAATCCTCATTTTCCAAATCATATTTTTAAATTATCAAAAGATTTATATGGTTTAAAATAAGCTCCAAGAGCCTAGTATGATAAATTAAGTACTTTTCTTATTTAAAAAGGTTATACAAACGGAATAGATGATCCTACCCTTTTTATAAAACTAATTTACAATGAAGTTTTATTATTTCATATTTATGTAGATGAAATTATAATTGGATCTTCAAGAAATTATTTATGTATTGAATTTTCTAAAATGATGCAAAAATAATTTGAAATGAGTTTAATGGGTGAACTAAAATTCTTTCTCGGATTTCAGATCTTTCAAAATAATGATGGCATTATTTTAAATCAATGAAAATAAGCTAGAGATCTTCTAATTTTTTTTGGTTTGGATAACACTAAAAGTAGTGACACTCCAATGAGTAATACTCGTAAGTTTATTATGATGGAGGTGGAAAATCTGTTGATCAAACCACTTATAGAGGGATGATTGAAAGCTTACTCTACTTAACTTCTATCCAACCTGACATTGTGTTTAGTGTGTGTAAGTGTGCTCGTTTTCAAGAAAACCATAAGGAAACTCATTTAAATGTTGTTAAGAGAATTTTCAAATACCTCAAGCATACACCCAATATAGTAGTGTTCAATCCTAGAGGAAAATCATTTGAGTTAGTTAGATTTTCTGATGCTGACTTCAGTGGTTGTAAGTTAGATAGAAAAATGGTCTTTGGAACATGTCACTTTTTAAGCAAGTCACTAGTATCATGGTGTAGTAAGAAACAAAAATCTATTTCATTATCTACTATAGAATATGAACAAATAGCTGTTGGTAGTTGTTGTGCACAAATTTTGTGGATGAAAAACACATTACTAGATTATAGATATCAATTCAGGAATTTACCTATAAATTGTGACAATAGAAGTTCTATTAACATCTCAAAAAATCCTGTTTCACACTCTAGGACAAAATATATTGATGTAATACATCACTTTTTGAGAGATGATTATCAAAAAGGTGACATCAATTTAGAATTCGTTGGAACTGAATATCAGCTCACTGATATATTCACCAAACCATTAAATTATGAAAGAATAGATTACATCATACATGAATTAGGAATGATAAATCTTAAGTAGTATGTATACTCTTTCATAGTTTACAGTTTCACAAGTCACTGTCTTAAGATTACTTTCTAACTCTAATAGTTTTATAGTTTTACTATCTTAAAAGTTGCAGTTTTATGTTTACGGTCGCATAGTTACTATCTCTTGGTTACTGTTCAGAACTTACTATCTCAAACAATATGGTTCCACAACTTAGAAATCACACAGTTACGGTCTCACCGTGAAAGCCAGTTACGGTCTCACCATGAAAGTCGGTTATGGTCTCACCATAAAGATGCTTTATTATTTTATTTACATACTATAACCTATATCACGGTAATTAATTATTTTATTTTTTACTTTCCCATTATTTTTATTTTGTGATTCTTGGTATCCCTATACGATAAAAACAAAATAAGTTTCACTCCTTTCTTCACCCGAGCTCTCTTATCTCAAACCGTAACCCCTCTTTCAACCTTTCTCTTTCTCAAACCTTCATTGAATTCCTAGAATGAAATGACCATCCTCATCAACCCCTGAGAAGCACAATTCAAATAAGAAGATGAAAATATTGCCAAATTTATCACCCAAATGTCCTTTGAATCCAAACCTAGTAAACAGAGTAGTCGTTCCGGAAAAGGAAATATTCCTCGAGTGGCTACTGTCAAGCAAGTATCTAGTATTAAAAGTAATTATAGAGCAAGGATGGATGGATTAGTTCACAAAGGAGGATATTCCAATTTACCCAAAATTAGTTTCACAGTTCTATCATTATGTTCAATTTTATTTTGATAAGGAAGTTGATTTTGTTGTGAGAATATGGATAAATGGCCAAATATGTACCTTTTCTTCGAGGTTATGGGATAAATGCCTCAGGATACCTCATGAGGGTATATGTGAGGACTACCAGAGAGGTCCTCCACATCCAAGTGAGTTCTTTGTTTTAGAAGAATCATTGGGAAGATTAACTGGGAATGAAACAAAGAGAAGAGCCATAAATACTGAGCTAGATGGTGAAACCAAACTACTGTTTAAATTTGTTCAGAATCTGATTAGCCCCAGAAAAGGTGATTTTTCTACACTAAAGTATGAGGATTTATTCTCAATACATCTTATAAAAAATGGACACAAGATCAACCTATGAAAGTATGTTATCCTCCATATGTGTGATTTGATCAAGAAAACCTCCAAGCCAACCTCCCTGTTCTACTCAAGATTTATCTCAGCCATGCTTCATGAAAAAGGGTTGGTTGGACTCAATGAAGAATTCATTAAGGAATATGAATTTTTTCTTTCAAAAGTTATAATAAAGAGAATGAAAATCAGTTGGAATCCATGGAGAAAAGAATGGGTAGACGATATTGACAGAGTTTATGAAAATGTCAATCCGGTGGAACACTCTTCAAGACCTAAAGAAATTTCTGATCCAGGTTTGGAACCAGATGATATTGTTGAGTATTATAATGAGGAAGAAGTGGAAGAGGTTTTTGCACCTACAAGGAAAACTATTCTGGATGAGAAAGACCGTAAACATGTTCCCCAAGACATAATTGAGAAGGAAATGCCTATTCCTAAAGAATTTTCTGATCTTCAAGAACAACCTACTTCTAAAGAAGAATCTATGGATAAGGTAAGTGAAAAGGATATTGTAGAAGATCACATAGAAGAAGATCCTTCTCTTGTGCAAGAATCTGCTTATGAGGAACATGTGGAGGAATAATCTATTCCTGAAATTATTCCATCTACTGAAGAAATAATAGAGAAAGCATTTTAGTTGGCTAGAAAGGAAATGAGTGAGGCTATTGGGGTTGAAATCTTGGAAATAGATCAAGGATCTAAATCTCTCAGTCCTAGGAAAGATGCACCTATTGAGGGGGAGCATCCCTCCAGTCTGGAAAGTGTTGAAGTTCCTAATCTAGTTGATCCAAGCTCAGTGGATACATGATATAAATTCCCTAGTTATTTTGATGTGAATGAATCCTAGGAATACACAATTAAAAGTATATATCTGTATACTATGTTTCAATTGAAACCAGTATCTGATCTTGATGTTATAACTGCAATGGAACCGGATCCTGTCTCAGCACCTATCCCTGAACCCTCACAAGAACCTTAAAACATGGTAAGTAAGGATTATTTGAATGATTTTGGAGAAACCCTCTTGGATGAAGTTGAAAAGCTCATGAATACCCAACCTTCTCCTATAACCAATTTGAGTGAAAAAGATGTTGTCCTATTGTTGGAAAAGATCATATGGTAGATTCAAACCAAGATGCTTCATGAAATTCAAGAGACCAGAATTGAGAATAAATAGTTAAGTGATGAAGTAACGTCTCTCATAGGTATGGTTGAAGATATGCAGAAAGTGATGAAATCAAGACCAGAACCTATTTCTAATCCTATTGAGGATATTGGTGGCCATATTCCATAGTAAGTTTCCTCCCTGATTAAACATAATCGAACCTACTTGGAGGAAAAAGTTTCTGAAATAAATAAGAAAATTTTTCAAGAGATGTGTGAGCTTTTTATTAGTTTTAAAAAGTTGACTAATGAGTATAAGGGCTGTCTTCGAAAAGTTTTAAAACAATTTAAGTCACTTAATTAAGCTGTTACAACTTCAATTACTTCTGGACAGTCATCTCAACCCTCTTTGGATAGTGATCTGCTCAGAATAGTTGTTAAGGAAAAACTCCAATCTGTGCTCAGTGGCTCTGATAAAGAGTCTCTATTTGAATTTGTCAAGAACAATGATAGAGTTCTTGATTTGGTGAGAATTCATTCCAAAATTTCTAAGTATGATCAATAAGAGATTACTAAGAAGGTGTAATTCTACTTCAATAGGATCTTCTCAAAGCATGACATGACCAACCATTTCAAGTACCTAGTGGAGAATCTAAGAATCCCTCCTTTTACTCAATCTTTCAAAACTAAAGTTCAAAATCGTAAGGATTTCACTCCCTTGTTGGAAAAGTTCATGGAGAACAAGGATGACTTTGAGAAAGTGATGCAGTATGGTGGTGAGATCATTGCTGACTTCATCAAGCTTTTGAGGCCTTATTTTAATGTCTAGAGTACTACTATTGTGGCTCTTGCAACTGCACCCTTGAGACCTAGTTTTCCTACCTTCTCATCATCTGCATTTGCCTCTACCTCTATGTATGTCTCTCAGGCTATGAGTCAAATCAGACATGTTATCATTGACCAACAGTTGCTTTGTTCTTCCCCCAAACATACCTTGGACCCTTCTGTTTTTAAATGACTCCCTCTACCTTCTCTGTCAGTTGCTTCACTTCCTTCTTCCCCTTCTACCACTGCTCCTATGGCTTCTACTGATGCTCCTTCCAAAGGCAAAGAGAAGAAAGCCAGTTCTGAAGAAAAGTGAACACTATCTTTTGATAGGTATGATTTATGTATTTTTGTTTCTTACTATTTTTAATGACACTTTTTATCTATCTAATAAATTGTGCAATATTCTTATATATTATTTTATTTACTTTTGTATTCTTTTTGATAATCCCAAAAGGGGGAGAGATCAACACACTGAGAGATATGAACACTAAGGAAAAGGACGAGACACATTCACTTAGAATATATATCTCACTCACTTGATTTGTGATCATCGAAAATGGGGAGATTTTTGGACTCCTCATGTGTTAATCATGTTTTAATGATCAGAAATCCTATACATTCTGTAAAACTTGTTAATCCTGTGTAATCTGTCTCAAATCATGTGTAGAGATGATTAATTTCTTTATTTATTAAATAATTATTGTAAACTATATTTAATTTTTCTATAATGAATTTATTTTAAGAATGATTGAGTTTAATTAATTATGTGGATATCACTGTTTAAGTCTGTATATATATATTTGGCTAAGTCTGTAAAATCGTGACCAGAAACCGTGATCGGACACCGTGACCAGACACTGTGACCCAGACACCATGACCTAAACACGATGACCCAGACACCATGACCAGACACAGTGACCCAAACACCACGACCTAGAAACTGTGACCCAGACACTGTGACCAGACACTGTGGCCTAGACACCGGGACCCAGACACTGTGAACAGACACCACGAATCAGATACCGTGACTAGACACCATGATACGAACACCACATCTATGCTACCGGTTCATAATATATATACAACTATGCCATCTATCTCATCAATAAAAGTAAAATAAGGAGACACCATTTCAAGGATACACCATTTTAAGGAGAAACTATTTCCAGACAGACTGTGACACTGTTTTTTAAACTATTTTTTCATTTCTCAATTTAATTTCTAACAGTCATATTTTAGTCTTTTAAATGCATTAACATAATTAATGTTTCATTATAGACATGTCACCTGAAAGTATGAGGTACAAGGTGTAGAATACATGCATCCTATTTGCTATAACACATGCACTTCATGAATAAAAAGAACATCATGGCCAGAAACAAAAGATCGAGAATAGAGAAACAAGTGTGTGCGTGATAACGAAGAAGCACAAGCATTCTTGAAAGAAGAACCGGCACATGAAACTCAACACTTCTGAAGAAAATAAGAAGCATACTTGAATCCTAGATTTAAGAACATTTTCACACTATAAACTCCATGAAGAACATGAACCATATCTAGCTGACTTGCGATACTCTGTTTTCTACAAGAGGAATCGATTCCTTCATCTGCTTCATCCTAGAAGTCCAGAGCTGCATAGACTAACACTCAGAGTAGTTCTAACCTTATCTCATCATTTTTTATCTATTGTGTATTGTTTTTATCCTTTGATAAGTGTGTGTTCATTTATAAAAACACACACTATCTCTTGCATTCAACTGAAGGATACAAGATATCCTTCGTCATACATATTTTTACATTGGTTTATTCCCATGGATATGTGTGGAAGTGGTCCCTGTGTGACCTGATAGTTCATACCCACAAAGAACTATGGAAGAGGTTGTGTGACCTGGGCAGTCCTTTGTATTGTTTTTTACCCTGATCCAGGGTGTGGATCAAGTTTATTAATATAAATTGTTTGGTGGAAGGTGATCACCAAGTGGAGTGGAGTAGGTTTCATCTCGAGACTGAACCACTTGTTTTATATCCAATGTGTTGTTTAATTTAGTTTTCTCTATTTTAATGTATAATTCATAAATCACTAACATTAATTTGATATTTAATCTTGAAATGAAGTTATAATTGTTTTTCTTTATTATAATAATGTCAAAAGTAATATTAATAAATGATATTATGATTACTGAGAATTAATAAATCTTCTGAGAAGTTATTTAAACAGTCAAACATTAATAACCATATTACTTTGATTAATTGGGATGTATTTTAATTTATTGGGTAACCTTTTAAGAATAATTTTTAAATATAATTTTATTAGATACCCAATTCACCCCCCCTCTCGAGTACTCTACTCTGACCAACAATAAGAAAACCAAAACTACCAAACCAAAAAGACTTTTGTGGGACACTCAAATCAAACCTCAAACAAAATATTCAACATCAATCAATAAATAAAAATAAATGAAAAGCATATATTAGGTGTTCCATACCCCTTTCTATAATGAGTTTTGAAAAATGGAAACATTACTCATGCATATATATGACCTACCGTCTCCATGATCATAACATACATCATTTTTCATAATCGTACTCCATTATTGGTATTAAAAGTATAATTGATGTAAAAATATGATAATTATGTCATGATTATTATTATGTATGTTCTGGAACTGTATAATATTCATTAGAATCATAACTTTCATGACAAATCACGAATGGAAAAACATGGAAATCAGCACCTAAATCAATGGGAATAATAAAATATTATTAACAAATGAGTGATAAGATGTTATATAAGGATCATATAAGATATTATAAATATTAATATGATTCTATTATAAATTAACAACATTATTAAAACCATTATTGAAGAGTTTAAAACATGTTCAACTAAAGGAAAGCGTGAGGTAATGGATTTCATCTCAATTTACATTCCATTGAGAATTATTTGTTATTATGCACCAATTAAATTTTATATAGTGTATATAATACCCCTTTGACATGTAATCTCATGATTTAATCATAATTCATGGTATTTTAAGTTTCAATTTGATTTATTTCAACAAGTGGATTTGACTTGAAAATTACTAAGTGGTAAAATTTATTATACAATCTCACTTTACTTTGTGATTGTTAACTTTATCTTAAAACAATCACTTTATTATGATCAATTTTCACTCGTCATTAAATTTATCTTAAATTTAAATATTATTATATTATGGATATAATTATTGCCTATATCATATACCATTTTTACATATTGTGTTTACTTTGAACGCTATTTGATTAAATGGGGAAATATTGATAAATCTATATCCTGTAATCAATGTGAATATTTTAGGAGAAGTAATATTGATTCATGAGTTAAACAAATTATTAAATAGATTAGGAATGATTCAAACCCATAGTTATGGGTGGGGATCGGTATAATATATCCCCTCGATGCATCGGTAGGTCTCATGAGACAAATATGTTGAACAAATTAAACATAGTTCTATCTGTAGTTTTAAACTATCTTGTGAAAGGTCTTGATATTAGATATATCATGATTCCTAAGATCATAGTGTATAATAATTAATCATTTAATTTAATTATAATTCAGTTATTATTATTTTCTATGATACTTTCACAATGATATTATCTCTAGATGCATTTCATTCTTATATTATTGATTAAAGGAATGTGTGTTTAGTTATTTACCTTTCCATATTGATCATGCCTTATCTATTCATGAATTAATGTTATTTAAATGGAATTTGTGTTAAGTTATTTACCTTTATATATTGATTATTCCATGTCTAGTTATGATATCCATGTTATTGATTAAATTTCATGTGTGTTTAGTAATTTACCATGACATATTGTTTATTCTTTATTTATTTTTGATAGTTTCCGCCATACCTAACCTTTACTGAGAATTTAAGATCACCCTTATTTTGTTTAATTTCCCTAGGATATGAAGAAGATATATTTTAATGATTTTTCAAGGATTAAGTTCATTTTCTGTAATTATGTATTAGGTTTTATTTTCTATTCCCAATGTAAAATGGGTATTATGTATGTATCTGTTTCTCCAAAACTGTTAAAATGATCGGTCCTTCAGGATTTGACCCTTTTTATCTATTCCAATGTAATAAATTATTGCACCAACGTTGATATACTATGGTTGGGGTCATTATATTTGGTATCAAATGAAGTTTAGTAGAAACCTTGAGAACTATATTAAAGAGAACCAAGATTATAGAACATAAACCTATGATAAAATTTGAGGATTAGTGTAGAAGAACATCCTAATTTTTTTATGGTAGATAATATGTGGTTTTTCCTACCTATAAATCCCTATGTGTATACTACAGGTAGACCTGGTTCTAGAGAATATATTTATGGTGTTATGATGTGGTGAAAAGGAAAAAGTTACACTTGAAGTGTGTTGTCTCAAAGGCGATGCTGATCAATGGTGGTCATTGATCCAGAATACTAGGAAGGAAGAGGAAATAAAACTCATGGAATAGAAATATTTTAAGGATAAATTATTCAACCAATATTTCCCTCATGAGCAACAAAATAAAATGAATAGAAAGTTCCTTCTATTAAAGAAAAAGGAAGAAGAAAGTGTTGTATAGTATGAGACTACCTTTAAAAGGTTAGCTAGGTATGCTATAGATTGCATATGAAAAATTGAGTGCAAGATTAACCATTTATTTAAATGTATTAAGAGAAGTCTCTAAAGAGTGTTGGTCTCTCAAAATTTTTCATCATTTGATGAAATTGTGTTATGTTCCATCAAAATGGAGAAGGGATTTTCTAGAATCAATATATTCAAAGGGAATCAAGAGATATAGAGGCCATATAAACACCAAGATAATGGGAATGCATCAAGGTGGAAGAGGATGATGAATTAATTTCCATAATGTGAAAATTATGGAAAGAAACACCATGGGAATTGTTTTAAGGGCATGGGAGTGTGTTACAAGTGAGGAGATAAGGGGTATCTGGCTCATGAATTCAAGGGGAAGAAAAAAATCAATTATGTACAGTGTTCTAGCTATAAAGAAATAGGCAATTATTCACACCAATGTCTCAAGTGTCATGGAAATATACCATAGATGAGGCCAAGTGGAGAAGGTCAAGATTATGAGATCACTACAACTGATGTGGAAGCACTCACTAATGCAGTGATAGGTAATTTAATCCTATATATAAATTTAGCCAATTCTTTATTTGATTATGGAACCTCTCACTACTTTATATCTACCCACTTTTCCAAGAAAATTATACGTTTATCTTTTAATTTAAAAAGGGATTTTCAGTCAAAAATCATAGAGGAAGTCTCACTGCAACAAGGTTGTGTGAGGAAGTCCCAATTATGACACATACATATGTTTTATTTACTAACCTCATTATCATAAATATAGTTTACTTCAATATAATCCTTGGTATGGAAAGTATTTCAATGTATGATGGAAAAATTTATTGTATGAAGAAGGAAATTATGATTTGTGAGGAATATATAGAATTCATTATCATTAGAGAAGAGAATTAATCATCTAAGACACATCTAGATCCACCCCAATAGCTTTAATGAATGAGATTCTTTGAGAAGAATATAAAAAAATATAGGGATGGATAAGGTAATATTCAAATTGAGGATATATCTATGGTACATGAATACATTGATGAATTTCATGAGGAATTAACTGGACATCCCCCAAAGCATGGAGTTGAGTTCTTCATTGATTTTATACCTGATACAAGACCAACATAAAATAATTTATATAGAATTACCACTACAGAACTTGTGATGTTAAATAAACAACTAGAGGAGTTGTGTGACATGTGATTTATTCTCCCTATTATTTCATCATGGAGAGCCCATGTTCTCTTAGTTAAGAAGAAAGATAGATCCATGAGGTTATGAATTAATTATTGGGAGAAAAATTCTATTACGATAAATAACAAGTATATTATACCTCACATAGATGACTTATTTGATCAACTTCATGATGCCTAATATTTTTTAATGATTGAAATTAGTTCTGGGTATGACCAATTGCAAGTAAATAAGGAATATATTTTGAAGAAATTTTTTTGAATGAGGTATGGGCATTATAAGTTTATAGTAATTCCATTTGAATTGACTAATTCACCCTATGTTTTTATGGATATAATGAATGTATTATTCAAGGAATATCTTAATATTTTTTTGGGTATTAATTGATGATATTTTTTTGTATTATAAAATATATGAGGACCCGGATAATCACTTACAGACCATTCTTGAGACTCTTATAAGGAAGTATTTATATGGTAAATTTATTAAGTGAAATTACTAGATTCAATAAGTTTCTTTTCTTGGCTATATTATCTCCAAGTATGGAATCTTAGTTGATCCTACAAAGATTAAGGTAGTCAAAGAATAACCTATACCAATGAATATAACTGAGGTATTAGTTTCATTGATTTGGCATGTTACTATCGACGATTCATTCATAATTTTTCCTGATTGGATAACCCCTTAACTAAGCTTACACATAAATGGGTTAAGTTTGTTTAGACAAAGGAATATAAATAATGTTTTGATGAACTAAAGAGGATATTGTTCAATGCTCTTATTTTGACTCAATCATATAGAAATGATGGGTTTATGATATATAATGATGCATTGATGAAGTGAATTGGTAGTGTAATAATAAAAAATGATAAATTTATTGCATATGAATCAAGGTAATTAAAGACTCATGAATAGAACTATACAACCCATTATCTTGAGTTGGCAGCTGTAATCTTTCCTTTAAAGATATGAAGATATTATCCATATGGTGAAAGATGTGAGATATACAGTGACCATAAGAGATTAAAATAAATCTTTTCACAAAAAGATATCAACATGTGTCAAAGGAGATGAATTGATCTACTCAAGGATTACGGTTTCTCAATAAACTACCACTTAGGGAAAGAAAATAATGCAACTAATGCATTGAGTATGAAAGATCATGGATTTGTAACCCAATTGAGGATTGATAGGGACCCTATGTTTATAGATATAGTAAAGTTGGATATGGTAATTATTAAGGAAGGGGAGATCACTTATTTTTCAAATTATTGCAAAAGCATTTTTATTAAAAAAGATAAAATGTTCTTAATATGATAATGAGAAATTTCATAAGAAAATTAAAACTATGAATGATGGGAAATTAGTTGACTTCATTTGTGAATATGGTGTTCAAAAATTTGGAAATAGATTATGTGTTCCATCTATACCTGAGCTAAAAATGGAATTTTTGGATGAAGATCATAGCTCAAATTTCTCTATACACCCTAGTAACACAAATTTTTATAGGTATTTGAGGGAACATTTTTTGTGGGATAACATGAAGCGATAAATTAATGATTATGGGTCCATATGTTTGGTTTTTCAATAATTGAAAGATATGACACAATAACCTAGAGGAGTCATGAAACATCTTTATATTATTTTGTGGAAATGGGATGAAATTACTATGGAAATTTTCACAGGACTACCAAATATTCCTAGAAAGAACGATGCAATATGGTTTTTCATTGATCACCTAACCAAATATACAAATTTCATTGCTATAATAGAAGATAAACATCTTTATCACCTCAAAATTATCTATATTAATGATGTTGTAATAATTCATGGCACAACTATTTCAATTGTGTTTGACCAAGATCCCCATTTTACATTGAAATTATAAAAGAGTCTTCAAAAACCTCTTGATACTGAGCTTCATTTGAGAACCGCCTACCATCCTCAAAATGATGGATAGTCCAAAATTACCATTAAAGTGTTTAAATAAATTTTGATTTCATGATCACTTTACTTTCAAGGTTTTTGGGATCAATATTTACCTTTGGTAGAGTTTTCCTATTATAATTGTATCCATTAAACTATTCAAATGACATTGTATAAAGCATTATATGGAAAGAGATGTTTCACTCCAACTTTTTGGGATAAATTTAGTAAAAGGAAACTTATAGGGCAAAAACTTTTTTAAGAGGAAACAAAAAATGTAAAGGCTATTCAGGGACACATTAAAGCATCTCAAAATAAGATAAATAGTTACACCGATAATCGGAGGAAGGATTTGGAATTCTAAGTGTGATATCATGTTTTTATTAAAGTATCTCCATAGAAGGGTGTTATAAGGTTTAATAAGAAAGGGATGATGATACACATGTACATAATACCATTTTAAATCTATTAATTAATCAGAGTTTTTTCTTATCATTTGTAAGTGCCACCAAATCAATCAAAAGTACATTATGTGTTCTATATATCATTGTTAAGAAAGTACATGACATAATCAACACATGTGATCAACTATGATGAAACAAAATAAAAAAAATGATCTATCTTACTATGAAGAACACATCCAGATTATTGTTATTAAAAATAAAGTGTTGAGGAATCAGACAACTCATCTGGTAAAGGTACTTTAGATAAATCACAAAATGGAGGAAACAACATGGGAACCAAAAGATATCATGAATAATAACTACCCTCATATATTTAGAAGGTAATATCTATGAGATTTTAAGGAATAAATTTTTATAGGAGAGAATAATGTATCAACCCAAGACTTTAAAATATATTTCTTTTGGAATAAATTTAATTTCTTCGATATCTTATAATGCACACAACACCAGGTTTAAACGAAACACACTACTCTATTATATAAACATAGTCACAATTCACACACATAATTTAAATATTTTTTATATTAAAATATATTTTGAATTAGTTTTAAAGTAAAATTACTTAATTTATATATCTATTAATCCAATTTAGCTCAATTTAATCATTTTTATATTTAATTTTGATATAAAAACTTTGTAAACTTTTGAACATTTTCTCTTTAAAAACTCAATTTCTCATTGCGTCTCTGAGATTAATATTAAATTAAAAATTTCCAATTATGTGAATTGAATTTATAAAAATAGATTCAATATTTTGAATCATAATAATTTATAATTTCTAATAAGGTCAACTTAATTTTTGACCAAAATGAATAGTAAAAATAGTAAAAAATCAATTACCGTGGTTAAGGTAAAAATGGATTTACTGGGGGTTAAACTAAGAAGATAAGGGTTAAAATGACCTAAAACCAATTGGATGGAAATATTTTGATCTCATTTCTTCTAAATTATTTATTGTACCATTTGGAGGCTTGTGGAATGTGATTGAATATTTTCAAAAAATTACAAGTGTGTCACTCACCTCACTTATAAAAGGCCACCCTATATCCTCTACTATTCACACCTTAACACCCTTTTGGTTCATCCAATACTGAACCAAATGACTTCTCAAATTACCTCATATCATCCTATAATTATTATTTTTGGAATAAATCCAACCTTGTAAGGCTTTGGTGCAAACCTAAGGAGGATACCCGAAGAATAGGTAATGTTCTTCAACGAGAGCTTTTATTTATTTATTCCTACACCTCTATCAATTATTATTAAAACATAATAATATAATAACCTCAATATATTAAATATATTTTTATGTTTTTATAATAATTTTATTACCTACAACCATCTCCACATATATAAACTGGGATATGAAATCATCATTTGTGCGTACAGCAGACTACCGCCTCACGAACCGACGTCATTCGTTTTTCCATTACCAACTCACACGGTTGGGTATGATGATGTATAATAAGTATATATATATATATGATATTTTTAACATAATTATACCTCTTGAGTCATTATATAATATATAACTTTTTAATTTCCATTCCGCAGGAGATATGATAATGTCGCTTATGTGTACGACGGACTACCGCCTTGCGCAACGATGTGATTCGTCTTTCACTAATAATTTCCATAGAAGCTGATGAGGATAAAGTTAATAATTATATGTTATATTAATGAGATAATTATGATATACATGAAATATTTATCAATTTTTAAATATAATATATCATTTTATTTCTTACCTTTTCACTCAAAAATGATATCATCATTCGTGTACGTGTGGACAACCGCCTTCACGAAGCGATGTGACTCTATTTTAAACACCAAATAAAATGGATGATATATGTAAGTATATTATATGGTATTTATGATATTATTATGATTCTATAAAGATAAAATATTACTTATCTCCTTTCCATAATGATCATTGAAAAATGGAAATGTTACTCATGCATACGTACAACATACCATCTCCATGATCGTAACATAATTCTTTTTTCATAACCATCATTAATAATTGGTTTAAAAAGTATAATTGATGTAAAATATGATAATTATGTTATAATAATAATTATGAAGATTATGGAACTCTATAATATTCACAAGATTTATAACTTTCATGAAAAAGAAAAAAATATAAAACAAGCCAATTAATACCTGAAATAATAAGAATAATGAAAGATTATTAACGAACGAGTGACAAGATGTTATAAAAATATCATATATGATATTATTAATATTAATATTGTTATGGTATAAATTAATAATATTATTAAAACCATTATATAGTAATTTAAAGTGTGTTCAACTAAAGGAAAGCCTGAGGTAAGGGATTTCGTCTCAATTTACATTCTATTGAGATTTATTTGTTATTATACACCAATTCACTTTTATGTGGTGTATATAATGCCCCTTTGACATGTAATATTATGAATAAATCATATTTAATGGTATTTTAAGTTTCAATTTGAATTATTTCATCCACGCATATTTTAATTGAAAATTACCAAGTGGTAAAAATTATTGTACAATCTCACTTTCTTTTGTGATTGTTAACTTTATCTTGAAACAATCACATTATTGTGATTATTTTTTCATTGGTAATTAAATTTATATTAAATATACATATTATTGTATAATGGATATAGTTATTTCCTAAACTGTATACCATTTTTACATATGATGCTTACTTTGAATTTAATTGATTAACTAGAAAATATTGATAAATTTGTATCCATTAATTAATACAGATATTTAATAATAAGGAATATTTATCCATGAACTAAATTGATTATTATATATATGAGGAATAATTTGGACCTATATTGATGGGTGTAGTCTGGCATAATATATCCCCTCGATGCAACGATAGGTCTCACGAGACAAATAAGTTGGCCAAATTAAACGGGTTTCTACCTGTAGCTTTAAACTATCTTGTGAAAGGCCATTACAGTAGAGGTATCATGATGCATGAGATCATGATATCTAATAATTAATCATTTTCGTTATTTATAATTTAATTATTGTTATTTTCTATGATATTTTCATAATGATATTGTCTCTGGATGCATTTCATTCTTAGATTATTGATTAAATGGATTGTGTGTTCAGTTATTTATCTTTCCATATTGATTGTGCCTTATCTATTGATATAGTAAAGTTATTTAAATGAAATGTGTGTTTATTTATTTACCTTTCCATATTTATTATTTCCTATCTAATTATTATAGAAAATTTATTTATTAAATGGAATGTGTGTTAATTTATTTACCATGCCATGTTGTTTATTCTTTATTGATACATGACAGTTTCTACTATACGTAACCCTTAATGAGAATTTGAGATCACCCTTATTTTGTTTCAATTACCCAATATATAAATAAAATATTTTTGAATTATTTTTCATGGACTTATTTCATTTTATGTTGTTATGTATTATGTTTTAATTTTTATTTCCAATGTAAAATGGGTATCGTGTATGTATATGGTTCTCCAAAACTATTAAATTGATCAGTCCTTTAGGTTTTGACACTTTGTATCTATTATAATTTAATAAATTAAGGCATATTAACTAGGATACTAGGGTTAGAATCAATACACTTAGGTCATTTTAAATCACATGCGAGGAATAAAGATCAACCAGAAGAATCAATTGATGAAGTTTACATAGTCAAAGAGTGCTTGATCTTCTATTATAGGTATTTAAATATGATTGAGAAAAAATTCAATTGTTTTGGATGTGTTGGTGACATATCCACTAATTCTTAGTCTAAAAACTAGTAATGAGTATTTCCAAATCTTGGATGATCGGTTGGAAAGGGGTCAAATTTTACAGTTACTGAATTAGAGTTACCACAAGTGCATATATAAGTGTCACTCAATAGTCTTATTTTAGATCCATTTATTGAATAATTGATACTGAAAAATAAGTGGTGACTAATGGGTCAATCTTGAAATGAGCAGGAATTAAGAAAATTTATTAATAAGGATATCTTTAAATGGTTTTCCTTCCATGTAAGTATATACTCGTTGTTGGTCGGAGTGGATACTCAAGAGGGGGGTGAATTAAGTACCAATTAAAATTTTCTGTTAAAAACAATGTTGATTAAAATCCCCCTATTTCAAAAACAGATTAAACTGTAGTGAATTTATACAGATTATAAAGGTTCAATTAGTTTCTCAAAGATTGATTAGTTCTCAGTTAACTTAATCTTATGATTAAATTAACTTTTGAAACTAACTTACTGGTCTATAATAAATATAAACACTTGCGAGTTTAACTATCAAAGTAGCTTTGAAAATAAATTATATTTCAAAGTAATAGCAGCGGAATATGAAATAAATATGTAGTATGGATATAATATGTAGCTACAAACACAGAGAATTAACCAAGAGGTTCAGTCTCAAGCCGAGACTTAGTCCTCTCAAAAGTGTATATAAAAATGATCCACACCCTGGATCGGGGTTAACAACAGTGAACACACTGTCCAGGTCACAAGACCTCTACCACAGTTCTGTGTGGGAAAACAAACAACAACTTAGAGCTGTCCAGGTCTCATACGACCTCTACCACTATCCACAGTGGGAAATGAAGTGTAAAAAGGTTTGCTGAGGATTTACAAATCCTCCAGTGAAAGTACAGGAGTCAGTGTGTGTGTTTAATATAGCAGATAACACACACTGCTCAAAATGTAAAACAAATGTATCACAGAGCAGAGATGTAGAGTTTAGAAATGGCTCTGGTGATTTCAGTGTAGCTCTGGACTCTTTTGTATTTGGTCAGAATTTATTCTAAGTCCTCTTCTTGTTTTTGTTTGAGAAGAAGAGTTTCGTATGCTTCAGGCTCAAAGGTAGTGAGATGTAGTCGATGAAGTTCTTCAATGTTCTTTTGTATGCACAAAACTCTTCTTGAGTAGGCTTGATTGTGTATGAGGTTCTGTTCTGATTGGTTCTTCCTCCTCTTTCTTTTCCTCTATATTCCTCTTGTGTTCTTATGTCAACTGTTTTATCTTCAGCAGAGTCTTCTTGTATTTATGTCACGTGCTTCGGAAGACAGAAAAAGTTTCCTTTCCGCAGGTACGAGGTATGGTTTCCGGACATCCGACAACCTTTATTAATTATTTGACAGAGCATTAAAATATACCTAATATGACCGTTGGTTAGATTAAATAAAGATAAAGATAAAGAAATTCAAACAGTCATTTATGACTATTGAAGAATCAAGTGATCGGTAGGTCATCAGCATTAGTGAGTAATGATCGATGACTCAGATAGATCAGCATCGGTGAATCAGACTGATTAGCATCGGTCTGTCATCTGATCGGTGAGTCAGTTTGATCGGTGAGTCATTTGATCGGTGGATCATTTGCATCGGTGAGTCATTTGCATCGGTGAGTCATTTGATCGGTGGCTCATTTTCATCGGTGAGTCATTTTCATCGGTGAGTTATTTGATCGGTGGCTCATTTGCATCGGTGAGTCATTTGCATCGGTGAGTCATTTGATCGGTGGCTCATTTGCATCGGTGAGTCATTTGCATCGGTGAGTCATTTTGCATCGGATCGATGAGTCATTTTGATCAGCATTGGTCTGTCATCTGATCGGTGAGTCAGTTTGATCAGCATGGGTCTGTCATCTGATCGGTGAGTCAGTTTGATCAGCATCAGTCTGTCATCTGATCGGTGAGTCAGTTTGATCAGCATCGGTCTGTCATCTGATCGGTGAGTCATTTGCATCGGTGACTCATTTTGCATCGGATCGGTGCGACCGTTGTCCTTTGATATGCGATCAGTGCTTCCGATGTCTGTTGATATTGAATCAGTGCTTCCAAAATACTTTGTACGTCAATAAGAATAGACAAAAATGTGATAACAGATTCATTAACAGATTGTAATTAAGTTTATGAGAAATCAAACCAGATTAAGCATTAATGGTATGTGATTATTTGTGATTATTAAAACATCAATCATAGACATGAAATCAACAATCTTCCAGAGGGATCAACAATCTCCCCCTTTTTGATAATCACAAATCTTTATCATTAAATATAAATAATATGATATATCATTAATAAAAACATAATGAGAATTAAACTATAAGAAGAATAAATATAAAGAGATATATAAATCTCCCCCTTAATTTAGATTACCCATATATATTATACAGATTTCTCCCCCTGAGATATATACATCTTTTCTCCCCCATATATCTCTCCCATACATCTTTCTTCTCCCATAAAGCATTCTTTTTCTTCTCTTATAAAGTATTCTTTTTCTTCTCCCCCTTTGGGATGATCAAAAAGGAGGGAAAAACAGATAAGAGAAAGTGAAAGGAAAAGCAGTCAGCAGAGAGTATAGATAGAAAAATATTTGATAAAGTACAGACTATTACAAGCAGCACATTATTCACCCTATAAAAAAAATACACAAATATTTGTTGGGATACAAAGGGGCTTTGCCTTTGTCTTTGGGATCAATAGTGGGTAAGTTTGAAGGCTTGGAGGCAGGCTGGTCTTGGCGAATCTGAAGTGGTGGTAGGACAACTCGGGCAGGTGTAGGAGCAGGTGCCATAGAGGGTTGTTGTTGAGAAACAGGAGCTGATTGAGAAGCTTGCTGAGGGACTGGTCTTAACTGAGATAGAGATTGAGCAACAGATAGCTGATTTGGAGCTACATCAGAGTCACTGAGAGGTTCAGAAGTAGGAAGTACTATTGCAGTGGCCTGTGCATGCAAATAGGGCTTCAAAAGATGAATAAAGTCCTGAATGACTTCTGCTCCATACTTCACAGCTTTTTCAAAATCATCTTTATTCTCCATGAACTGTGCCAAGGAAGGGATAAAATCTTTCAACTAATGAACTTGAGTTTTGAAGGCCTGAGTGACTGGAGGTAATTTCAGATTCTCTGCCAATACCTTGAAGCTTGCAGTCATCTCATGTTTTGTATAAATCTTGGAAAAGTAATTATCAACTTTCTCTTTTATCTCTTGTAGAGCTTTCTTAGCATCTACTGAATACATCAATGCCATCTTATGACTGTTATCACAGAGCTATTTCATCTTCCTCAAAGATTCTAAATCAAGAATTTGTCTAACAGCAGCTAACTCGTCATGCACAACTTCTCTTAGAGCTTCTAGATCACGGGTAGTGATCTTGGTTACCTTGCCTGTACTGGCTTGGCCAACTATGTGAGTTAACTCAGCTTTCAACTTCCTCAGGTCAGACTTGTTGAGATGTTCAATCAAATTTCTCAAAACTTCCATCATACCAGAGATGGTTGATCAGAATTCGCTTGATAGAGATACTAGGCCGGTGTGAAGATCTTTCATAGTCTGATTCAAAAAGGCTATTTTCCTGCCAATAAGTTCACCAGTATTGGCCAGGTCTGGCTTCACAACATTAGATACTCTTTGTGAGAAGGCTTCCAATGAATGTTCAGAAACTTGGAGAGACACTTGAGTAAGAGCATTAGAAATTTCTTCTCTAACTATGGCTCTCACAGCGGTTAGCAATTCAATATTAAACTTATCAAGATCAGCTTGAGAGATTCCAGAACCAGGTAAATTATCATTTGTAGGATCAACAGCAGGAACAGACCTTGCTTCTCGTGGGAGGTTCCTCTTCACAGATGCAGCAGATTCTGGAATTGCTTCTTCGTCTTCAGAATATTCTAAGCCCAACACAGCATAACCAGGGTAGTCATCCCAAACAGCAGCACACAGGGTGTATTTTGGTTTCTCATAGCTTTCTGTTCCACTGATTTTTGGTGAATCATCCTTGCCACTGATATGTATTTCTTTTACTGACTGAGGTGATTCTATTTGATCTTCAGAAAAACCATCCACTGGTCTGTTATCACCATCAACAATAGCCTCAACATCATCAGCACGTCCATCATCACTCTTCTCAGAAGATTCACTGTGATATTCTTCAGTGTCAGAATCTTCTTCATCACCAAGAATAGGTTCTGATTCTGGTAGGGCTAAGGGTGGACTAGCAGGTCCAAATTCTATTCTTCTTTTGGGACTGGCAGTGTCAGGATCACTCCTATCATCAGGAGATGACATACTTCCTTCCTCAGTCGCAGCTTCTTCTTGCTCTTGGGTTTCGGTGGCCTCATCCTTTCCTTCTTCTTTCTCATCATCATCAGAATAAACTGGTTCCTCATTTGGTTTCAAGCCAGGGTCTCTCAAATCCTTTGGCCTCTTTCCATGATCTATGGGATTGTAGGCTTCATACAATTTATCTTCATCTGCAACCCAACACTTCTTCCATGGATTCCAATTGATTTTCATCCTCTTGCAGATCTCTTTATTGAGACAGAAGGTATGATCTGTTTCATTAACTTCATCATCTTCATCAATACATTCTAGATTCTTGATCATGGTAGATATCATCTTTGAATAAAACAAGGCAGGGGCTTTCTTGGACGGTTTTACCATTCCAACTATGTATACCATCACATATCTACACAAATTGATCTTCTAATGTGTTTTCAGAAGAAACAACAGGAAAACATCCTAGTACTTTACAGCAGCAAAATCTCCTCTCCTAGGGAAAAGTTGGTGCTGAATAAACTTGAAAAGAAGTCTGCATTCACCATCTAATTCTGAAGCTATGATTCTCCATGACTCTCTGTTTCCTGTCAGAAGCTCCAGAGCTAATTCATAAGAGAAGTAATCAGATGTTGGAGGAATATTCCCAGCATAATCCTCATACCGACCTTTATGAGGTACGTTCAAGCACTCAGCCCATTGCTTAGATGAGAAGGATATTTTCTTTCCTTTTACCATAGACGATATCCTGGGATCCTCCACACCATCTAAAGTGATTTCCAGATTCCTATAGAACTCATGTACCAGCTTCGGGTAGTCTATTCGAGAGTTGTCAGAAAACCAGTCTATCCATCCTTGCGATTCAAGAACTTGCAGCAACAGTGACTTACTTGACAAAAGCCACACAGAGCTTACTTCTTTTTCTACAGCAACAATCCGAGTTTCCAGGTTCAGATTTACTGATCGTTGAGAGGTACTACTCGACTCGCCTCAAGCATGCTTTGAAGGTACAGGGCTATCCGGTCCTTTGCTCGGTCTCTTTTGCTTAGCCATTCGAGGATTTTGGGAAGGCAGGAGTTCGAAGGTTCGAAGTACAGGGGAAGAGAGGTTGAAAGGTTCAGCGGGAAATGAAAGGTCAAAGGTTTAGGGAGGATAAATAGCCACGTATCATTTATTTTATCATTTAGGGTTCCCATAAAAAGTATAAAATAAATTTACTAATTAATTACAATATAATAATAAAAAAAGAATATCGGTATGACAGATCAGTTTCACAGATCGGTTTCACAGATCAGTTTCACAGATCAGTTTCACAGATCGGTTTCACAGATCGGTTTCATAGATCGGTTTCACAGATCAGTTTCACAGATTAGTTTCACAGATCAGTTTCACAAATCGGTTTCACAGATCGGTTTCACAGATCAGTTTCACAGATCAGTTTCACAGATCAGTTTCACAGATCGGTTTCACAGATCGGTTTCACAGATCCGTTTCACAGATCGGTTTCACAGATCGGTTTCACAGATCAGTTTCACAGATCAGTTTCACAGATCGGTTTCACAGATCCGTTTCACAGATCAGTTTCACAGATCGGTTTCACAGATCGGTTTCACAGATCGGTTTCACAGATCAGTTTCACAGATCGGTTTCACAGATCGGTTTCACAGATCGGTTTCACAGATCGGTTTCACAGATCGGTTTCACAGATCGGTTTCACAGATCGGTTTCACAGATCGGTTTCACAGATCGGTTTCACAGATCGGTTTCACAGATCAGTTTCACAGATCGGTTTCACAGATCGGTTTCACAGATCAGTTTCACAGATCGGTTTCACAGATCGGTTTCACAGATCGGTTTCACAGATCAGTTTCACAGATCGGTTTCACAGATCGGTTTCACAGATCGGTTTCACAGATTAGTTTCACAGATCGGTTTCACAGATCGGTTTCACAGATCGGTTTCACAGATCAGTTTCACAGATCGGTTTCACAGATCAGTTTCACAGATCAGTTTCACAGATCAATCATACACAACTCTTGTTTAATAAATTTCATTCTTTCAGAGCATAAAGGCTTTGTGAAGATATCAGCTAATTGATGTTCAGAACTAATAAATTTCAAAGAAATATCACCTTTTTGATAATGATATCTTAGAAAGTGATGTATGACATCAATGTGCTTAGTTCTAGAGTGAGACACAGGGTTTTTAGATATATTTATTGCACTAGTATTTTCACAGTTAATTGAAACATGTTTAAGATCAAATCCATAATCCAATAGAGTGTGTTTCATCCACAGAATTTGTGCACAGCAACTACCAGCAGCTATGTGTTCTGCTTCGGCAGTAGACAATGCAACTGAGTTCTGTTTCTTACTACACCATGATACTAGGGATTTTCCAAGCAAATGACATGTTCCAGATGTGCTCTTCCTATCTAACTTACATCCAACAAAGTCAGCATCTGAATAGCTAGTTAGGTTAAATGATTTTCCTTTTGGATAAAACAAACCTAAATTTATAGTATACTTAAGATACTTAAAAATCCTTTTAACAGCCAGTAAGTGTGATTCTTTAGTATTAGCTTGAAATCTAGCACACATACATACACTGAACATAATGTCTGGTCGACTAGCAGTAAGATAAAGTAAGCTCCTAATCATACCTCTGTAATTGGTTTGATCCATTGGTTTCCCAGCTTCATTTGTATCCAATTTACAGGTAGTACTCATAGCTGTATCACTTTCCTTAATACTATCCAATCCAAAACGTTTTAAAAGATCTTTTGTATATTTACTTTGATTTAAAATAATTCCATATTTAGTTTGAAGAATTTGAAAACCAAGAAAATACTTAATCTCTCCCATTAAGCTCATTTCAAATTCATTTTGCATAACCTTTGAAAAATCAGTACATAAGGAATTTTTAGAAGATCCAAAAATAATATCATCAACATAGATTTGTACTATTAATACATCTTTTGAAATCCTTTTTATAAAAAGAGTGGGATCAACTACTCCTTTTGTAAATCCTTTTGAGATAAGAAAGTTTGAAAGCCTTTCATACCAAGCTCTTGGAGCTTGTTTTAAACCATATAAAGCTTTAGAAAGTTTAAAAACATGATTTGGAAAATGAGGATTTAAAAAACCAGGTGGTTGTTCTACAAAAACATCTTCAACAATAAAACCATTTAGAAAAGCACTTTTGACATCCATTTGATATAGCTTGAAATTCAGATGTGATGCATAGGCAAGTAAGATCCTAATAACCTCTAATCTAGCTACAGGTGCAAAGGTTTCCTCATAGTCAATTCCTTCTTCTTGATTGTAACCTTGTGCAACTAGCCTAGCTTTATTTCTAATGATGTTTCCAGATTCATCAACTTTGTTTCTAAACACCCATTTTGTGCCTATGGTAAAAATGTCCTTAGATCTTTCTACTAATTTCCAGACTTTGTTTCTTTCAAATTGATTTAGTTCTTCTTGCATAGCCATTACCCAAAATTCATCATTGATAGCATCATTGATATTTTTAGGTTCTAACTGTGAAAGAAAAGCTTGATGTTCAACCTGATTTCTTAGAGAAGCTCTAGTCTGTGTTCCTCTATCTAGATTTCCTACAACAGCATCTAAAGGATGGTTCTTTAGAGTCCTAGATGGTCTTGAAAAGATAGGGCTAGAGATTTCAGATTCATCTACAGATTGAGGTTCAACAGAAGCAGGTTCTGGAGAATTTCCAGAGCTGGATGTTTTAACTATAGGTCCATTGTATTTATCATTGAGATTCAAACCAGAGATATCATCTTCAAGAGAGATTTTAGGTTCATGTGGATCAGTTTCATCAAATTTGATGTGAATAGATTCTTCCACACATTTGGTTCTTTTATTGAAAACTCTATAGGCTTTACTAGAGATAGAGTAACCTTGGAAAATTCCTTCATCACTCTTGGATGCAAATTTGTCAAGATTGTCTCTAGTATTGAGAATGAATACTTTGCAGACAAAAACTTTGAAGTAGTTAACCTTAGGTTTCCTATGGTTCCACAACTCATAAGGGGTCCTCTTAAGAACTGGTCTGATCAAGACTCTATTAATGACATAACAAGATGTATTTACAGCTTCAGCCCAAAAGTAAATAGGCAGTTTATATTCATTGAGCATGGTTCTAGCTATTTCTTGCAGGGTTCTATTCCTTCTCTCTACTACACCATTTTGTTGGGGTGTCCTAGGGGTAGAGAAATTGTGACTATAGCCATTGTGTGAGCAGTAAGAATCAAACTCATGATTTTCAAACTCACGACCATGATCACTTCTCAGGGTCTTAATCTTGAGTCCACTAAGATTTTCTACAGACTTGGAGTATTTAACAAAGTAAGAACAAGCTTCACTTTTGTGAGCTAAAAAATATACCCAAGTATATCTAGAAAAGTCATCTACAAGAACATAGACATAGTGCTTCCCATTTAAACTAGAAACTCTAGAAGGTCCAAATAAATCCATGTGAACCAACTCGAGAGGTTGAGAAGTTGACACTTCTTTCTTTGATTTAAAAGAAACTTTATGTTGCTTTCCTTTTTGACAGGGATTACAAACTTTGTCTGCTGGAAATTCAAGTTTGGGTAAGTCTCTAACTAAGTTCTTCCTAGAAAGTTTTCTAAGTGAGTGTACATTGCAGTGTCCTAATCTTCTGTGCCAAAGCCAAGTCTCTTTATGAAAAGCATTTAAGCAAGGAATATTCTGCTTTGCTAAGGAATCTAAATCAACAGCATAAACATTTTCATTTCTTAAAGTAGAAAATACTAAAACATTTTTAGAGTTAAAAACATTGCAAGAATCATTTTTAAATTTCACATAAAAACCATCATCACACAATTGAGAAATGCTTAACAAGTTATATTTAAGTCCATAGACAAATAAAACTTCAGAAACCAAGATTGAATCAGTGTTACCAATCTGGCCTAAGCCGATGATTTTTCCTTTTGAATTATCACCAAAAGTGACAAAGCCTCCATCAACTTTTACTAAGCTCTTGAAACATGAAAAGTCTCCTGACATATGTCTTGAACATCCACTGTCTAAGTACCATATCTTCTTGTGACAGCTCTTCAAGCAGGTCTCCTACAAAACAGATTTAGATGGAAGATGATTTTGGTACCCAGATCTTCTTGGGTCCAGACATGTTAGCCAATGATACTTTAGGTACCCATATTTGTCTAATGGGTCTCATATAATTTATAGAATTAACATTCTTTGAAAGATAAACCTTATTAGATCCATAACTATGAATATAACTGGTTGAGGCATATGAAGTTCCAGAATTAACTATCTTCTGTCCAGATTTAGGAATGAATCTAGTTTTGGAAACTTTTCTTTGTCCAGGTTGGTATCCTATACCAGTAGTATATCTAGGTGCAACTTGATTTCCTAGCATTTGTGTTAGAGTATTCTTAACATTTGTGAACTTCTCTAAGTCTTTTCTGAGTTGTTAATTAGACAATTTTAGTTCAGTATTCTCTTTAAGAAATTGAGCATTCTTTTCTACTTCTATATCCAGATCAGATTTATGCTTAACACTTAAAGCATACTGTTTCTTTAAACCTTTACATTTATCTTTAATCTCATTACAGGTTTCTTCAAGCATATCACAATATTCAAACAGTTCAGATTTATACATGTTATCACATTCAGAATCATCTCCAGAATAATATGAATTTGAAGTAGGAGTTTCTGATGTTACCTCAGAAGTGTTTGTCATGAAACACATGTTGGCTCGATTCCTTTCAGAGTCTGAAGATTCAGCTTCACTTGTGCTGTCTTCTGAAGCACTCCAAGTAGCCTTCATGGCTTTCTTGTAATTGTTATCCTTGTATTCATACTTCTTTCTATATTTCAGCTTTGGACAGTCTGTTTTTATGTGTCCTTTTCTTTTGCATTCATAACAGACAACTTCATCTGATTTATCAGACTTCTTCCAATCCTTTTTCCAGTGTCCTTTGTTATCATACTTGCCTTTGTAGTTTGACTTTCTGAAAAACTTCTTCTTCCTATAGAATTTCTTAAATCTTCTAGCAATGTGTGCCATCTCAGCATCACTGTCAGAATCATTCTCACTTTCCTCACTACTTAAACTTTCATTGATAGCTTGAGGCTTTTCCTTATCCTTATTCTTTGAGGTTGTAGTCTTGAAGGCAATAGACTTCCTTTTAGGTTCATCATCTTCTTCTTTATTTACTTTAAGCTCTTCTTCATACATCATCAGCTTACCAATTAACTCTTTGACAGGTAGTGTTCCAATGTCACATGATTCTCTAATGGAGACAGAGGTTCCTCTCCATCTTTCAGGTAGAAATCTCAAAATTCACATGATTTGCTCCTTTGCTGGAATATCCTTTCCCAGAGAAGTCATTGTGTTGACAATTTCATTAAACCTGAGATACATATCAGAAATGGTTTCATCAGGCTTCATCTTAAAATTATCATACTTAATAGTATAGGTATTCAATCTCATCTCATTAACATTAGTTGTTCCTTCATGAGAAACAGCTAAGGTATCCCAAATTTCATATGCAGTTTTACATGCAGAAATTCTATTAAATTCTTCATCTCCTAGAGCACAGTACAGAGCATTCATAGCTTTACAATTATTATTGTAAGCAGTCTTTGTAGGTTCATCCCAAGTAGATCTATCAGTACTGGGAATTTTATATTCAGCTTCAATGACAGTCCAAATATCAAAGCCCATACTTTCTAAGTGAATTTTCATTTTTAGCTTCCACTGAGCATAGTTGTTACCATTAAAGAAAGGTGGCCAGTTAGTAGCAGTACCCTCAAGTCTATTATCCATGATATTACAAAAATAATTTTAAAGAGATAAAAATTTAGAAATAACAGAAATTTTAAGAACTTTAAAATACAACTAAAATCACAGTTGAAAAACAGAGTACTTTTAGAAAATATTAACCACCTTTGATACCAAGTGTTGGTCAGAGTGGATACTCAAGAGGGGGGTGAATTGAGTACCAATTAAAATTTTCTGTTAAAAACAATATTGATTAAAATCCCCCTATTTCAAAAACAGATTAAACTGTAGTGAATTTATACAGATTATAAAGGTTCAATTAGTTTCTCAAAGATTGATTAGTTCTCAGTTAACTTAATCTTAGGATTAAATTAACTTTTGAAACTAACTTACTGGTCTATAATAAATATAAACACTTGCGAGTTTAACTATCAAAGTAGCTTTGAAAATAAATTATATTTCAAAGTAATAGCAGCAGAATATGAAATAAATATGTAGTATGGATATAGTATGTAGCTACAAACACAGAGAATTAACCAAGAGGTTCAGTCTCAAGCCAAGACTTAGTCCTCTCAAAAGTTTATATAAAAATGATCCACACCCTGGATCGGGGTTAACAACAGTGAACACACTGTCCAGGTCACAAGACCTCTAACACAGTTCTGTGTGGGAAAACAAACAACAGCTTAGAGCTGTCCAGGTCTCATACGACCTCTACCACTATCCACAGTGGGAAATGAAGTGTAAAAAGGTTTGCTGAGGATTTACAGATCCTCCAGTGAAAGTACAGGAGTTAGTGTGTGTGTTTAATACAGCAGATAACACACACTGCTCAAAATGTAAAACAAATGTATCACAGAGCAGAGATGTAGAGTTTAGAAATGGCTCTGGTGATTTCAGTGTAGCTCTGGACTCTTTTGTATTTGGTCAAAATTTATTCTGAGTCCTCTTCTCATTTTTGTTTGAGAAGAAGAGTGTCGTATTCTTCAGGCTCAAAGGCAGTGAGATGTAGTCGATGAAGTTCTTCAATGTTCTTTTGTATGCACAGAACTCTTCTTGAGTAGGCTTGATTGTGTATGAGGTTCTGTTCTGATTGGTTCTTACTCCTCTTTCTTTTCCTCTGTATTCCTCTTGTGTTCTTCTGTCAACTCTTTTATCTTCACCAGAGTCTTCTTGTATTTATGTCATGTGCTTTGGAAGACAGAAAAAGTTTCCTTTCTGCAGGTACGAGGTAAGGTTTCCTGACATCTGACAACCTTTATTAATTATTTGACAGAGCATTAAAATATACCTAATATGACCGTTGGTTAGATTAAATAAAGATAAAGATAAAGAAATTCAAACAGTTGTTTATGACTATTGAAGAATCAAGTGATCGGTAGGTCATCAGCATTAGTGAGTAATGATCGGTGACTCAGATAGATCAGCATCAGTGAATTAGACTGATCAGCATCGGTCTGTCATCTGATCGGTGAGTCAGTTTGATCGGTGAGTCATTTGATCAGTGGCTCATTTGCATCGGTGAGTCATTTGCATCGGTGAGTCATTTGATCGGTGGCTCATTTGCATCGGTGAGTCATTTGCATCGGTGAGTCATTTGATCGGTGGCTCATTTTCATCGGTGAGTCATTTGCATCGGTGATTCATTTGATCGGTGGCTCATTTGCATCGGTGAGTCATTTGCACCGGTGAGTCATTTTGCATCGGATCAGTGAGTCATTTTGATCAGCATTGGTCTGTCATCTGATCGGTGAGTCAGTTTGATCAGCATCGGTCTGTCATCTGATCGGTGAGTCAGTTTGATCAGCATCGGTCTTTCATCTGATTGGTGAGTCAGTTTGATCAGCATCGGTCTGTCATCTGATCGGTGAGTCATTTGCATCGGTGACTCATTTTGCATCGGATCGGTGCGACCATTGTCCTTTGATATGCGATCAGTGCTTCCGATGTCTGTTGATATTGAATCGGTGCTTCCAAAATACTTTGTACGTCAATAAGCATAGACAAAAATGTGATAACAGATTCATTAACAGATTGTAATTAAGTTTATGATAAATCAAACCAGATTAAGCATTAATGGTATGTGATGATTTGTGATTATTAAAACATCAATCATAGACATGAAATCAACAATCTTCCAAAGGGCTCAACACTCGTATTCATATTATTGACGTGTAGTTATTTTTTATATCTTAAAAGTGACACCTTATATCTTGTTTTATAGATAATGAATGTTGAGAATCAAGATGAAATATAAAATTATCTGATGTTTTTTGGATCGAGGTCTTGTAAGGAAGGATAATAAATTTGATACCTAAAATATTCATGGATTCAAGTTTCATACAATTTATCAGGAAGAAGTATTGAAAACTCAAGATAATGGTGTATTTATACTTGAAGAGGTGGGATACTATAGAGAGCTGATTGATATAATCAAATTAAACTATCATGGTCAATTTTTAGTTGTATTATGAAAATTTAAGTGGGTCAACATTGATATGGTGCAATGAATGAATCATTAAATTTTAATTTCATGAATTTATTTTTCTTGATCCATACCGATGAACATACAAAATATGATCTATTTATCTTGGATTCACAAGAGAAGATGGTTTATTATATGGATGATGAAATACATGTAGTTTGTAGTTATGTTTTTCACTTAGTATATTGAGACTTGAATGATATGGGCGATGAAGATCAATTGTTACTTTTTGATAGTGAACCTAATTAACCAAGAAACATTGAATAGAATTTTCCTGACAGTATTAAAACAATAAATTTTGAAAGAGAGGGTGAAAATAAAGTACTCATCACAATGGAGGTTGATAACAATGAAGATAATAAATATGAAGATTACTGAATGTATAAATTCGAAATGAACCTATATTACAATTTCACATTTATAAGTGTTTTGTATATATATACATTATTATATATTTTAAATTTTGAAAAAATATTTTAATTCTATTTATTTTATATATTGAATATATTTTGAACCATTTGAATTGAAACAATTCCAAGATTTTTTTGAGATCCTAGCCGATCAACATCTCAGAGCACACAACCACTACCATCAGCTTTAGTGGATCCAAGTGATTCCACTATATTGGTGAATTTTAGTGAGCCAATAGTTTACCCAGATGTTTTTTCTATCCCACCATTTGATTAAAATCCAGTGATAGATCCATTGGTTACCCCTTCATCTAGAGGATAATGGCGAGTTATTATTACTGGTATGTTGTGTCATTATAAAAAAACTATATTTTTTATTAATTTTTAATTCATTTTTCAAATAGATAAATATTAAAATAGAAGATATATAAATATGAACATAGTAGATATATGAAAACTGAAAGAATTCAATATTATCATTCCATTTGATGAGTTCGGGGTGTTTACCGATGATTCTACCTGAATCTATGGAAAAATTCTTAGACATATTTCTTGTGAGACGGTGAGATTTCTCATTAATTGTAAAGATTGGATGCATATTCCCATAACTTGAAAAAATGAGGTATTTATAACCAAGTAAATGTAATATTAATGTAACATTCATTGATATCCAATTTAAAATTCATGATTAAAATTATTAATATACTTATAAAGTGTTATGTGTTTTATTAATAGATGTTTTTGTATTTTGATGTCTTGTACTCTATTTCACACCAATGGACTTTTAAAAATTTGGACAAGAAATAGTGTTATTTTAAATGAATATTATGACATGAGTTTAATGAGACATCTCTGAGCTCTTGATAAATATATGAGAAATAACCCGAAGAAGTTTCTCATGAGTAGTAGAAGATATTTGTCGATATAAATAGAGATGCATATCATGAGGTAATTACATATTTTACAGAATTTTAATAACAAAAATAGAATAAATTATTTTTTTTGTTAAAATTGATATTTTTTGTAGGAATTATCTAATAAATATTGCGAATAGTGAGAAATAAGTCATTCCTCATATCGTTGGATCTCAAAGTTTTTCAAGAAAAATAAAATTTTCAATATTATTTTATCCATTATTATTTATATTATTTTATTATATTTAAATGTTTATTTATAACTTGTATATATTTTTTTATAAGGGATAATGAATTAGGTCACTCTGTTGTCCTGACAGAGATGTGGATTAAAGTTCATAGTAATCCAGATGACAGTTCTGTAAATGATCCCACCAGATATGTTGGATCCAATTAAATGGGGATGACTATATGGATCAAACAGTGCTAATTAACTCTATTGGCACCATTTTATCCATGTAGCCAACCCCAAATAATTAGTTTTAATGATTTTTTATTGTTATAATTTATTTTTCATTATTATGTTTTTATAGAAATGAAACAACATTAAATTGTTATGAAAAATTCATGAATTAGATAATATTACTAAGTTTTGATAATTCAAAAAAACATTGTTAATATTGTTGTATTAATTGGTTAAAATTAAATAATAATGTAATGTGAACCCTTCAAAATCATCATCTATTTCCTAGAAGGGACAGAGAATCCCGATCAAGTATGGGTTCTAGTCCTACATCATCAGTTGTCATTAGTATGGCTTCTTCCTCATTTACTGCTACACAAGTGGGGGTTCGAGCTGTGTCATTGATTAGGAAGCACATATATAATTTTAAAGTTTGAAATAAAAAGTGAAGGAACATGAATATTATATAAAAACATAGGTTTAGAGGTGTTCAAAAATGGAAAATGATTCAGTTTTTTTTTGTATTTTAGAGGATGATAGGCACAATCCTTGAGGAAATTTCTAGTCTTATAGCTCATCCCATTGAGGTAAATTCTAAACTCCATGGATCATTTACATATTTTCAATGACCATTTACAGTATACCAAAACACACCTGTAGATTATTTTTTTTCAATTCTCAGCCCAATGATCATCCCCTAAAAATAATATTGGTACAGAACTATAGTCAACCATATTTATAAATATAAGGCTGGCATGAATGAAATCAAATATTTAGAAGCATATTGATATAAACCATTTGATTTTTCATAGAATTATCTAATGTTTTAAAGTTTGGGAGTCAAAAATGCTTAATGTGATTAATACCTCATTTAATCAGAAATTAAATGAAAATAAATATCAACTGTAAATAGTAAAATTGATAGAAGTTCGAGTCATACCGACCACATGGAACCAGTATTTAAAATAAGCACTTTGATTCATACTTCCCACTTTGTGTGTCTGATTGAAATTTGGTCAATTAATACATATTAAAAATTAATTATGGTTAATTTTCTTAAAGTTTGAAAAACATATGATATCTTTTTCTTAGTTTTGACAATGTGACAAACATTTTAAACTAAAATAACACTTTATATTTAAAACATGCACTTTGATTCATACCAATGACATCGTGAGACGAATCAATGTGTAGTCACTTAATGCACATCAGAAATGAATTATTGATCATTATCCTAAAGTTTGAAAATAATAAAATATTGTTTTATTGGGTTTGGCTATGTGAAAATAATTTTAAAGTAAAATGAAACTTATATTGAAAACACTCACTTCGAGTCATACCACCCACTTCGTGCATCTGAGTGAAATTTCGTTAATTCCTACAAATTAAAAATGGATTATGAATCATTTTACTAATGTTTGAAAAAAATATAATCTTATTATCTTAGTTTTGACAATGTGACAAATGTTTTAATATAAAATGACAAATTTATATTGAAAACACACATTTTGAGTTATAACAACAACATCGTGTGTCAGATTGATATCAGCTCAATTATTATATGTCAAAAAATAATTATGGATTGTTTTCATAATCCATGAAAACAACATGAGACCTTTTTCTCAGTTTTGGCTATGTGAAAGGCGTTTTAATGTAAAATGACACTTATATTGAAAACACACACTTTGAGTCATACCGCCCACTTTGTGTGTCTAATGGTCATGGAATCATAGGATAATGATTTCAGATTGATTTTTAAAATATAGGAACTAATAAAATATCAATCTGAATTACGATTTTATTGATTTTCCCATAAATGTGTTTTTAGTGTTTTAAAACACTAAAACACGAGTGTAATAGAAAAAATCATAGAAAATGACATCATATTAACATGAAATAATTTAAAAACCACCTTTGAATTATTTTTGACAAGTATACATATAAAAAACATCCATCCTACATATGGTGTGATATTAATGACTCAATAAGCTGCATTAAAAGATACCAAAGTCATTAAAAACATGTGTTAGGGGTTTATAACCAATAAAAAACCATCATTTGGCCACGAAATCATAGGAAAACAAATATAAATTGATTTATGAAATTTATAAACTTACACCACATCAATATTAGTTATATTTTTCCAAGATTTTTGTAAACTCATGTTTAGTGTTTTAAAGCACTAAAACGTGCATGTAATAGTAAAAATCATAGAAAATGACCTCATATTTATGTTAGATCATGGGAAAACCACCTTTAAATTATTTTTCATGTCTATTCACATAACACATGTCCTCCCAACATGTGGTGTGCTCAAAATGACTCAATAAGTAGTTTTAAAAGATACAAAAGTCTTTAAAAACATGCGTTAGAGGGTCAAAACCAATAAAACGACATTTTATGGCTTTTAAATCATATAAAAATGACCGTATATTGATTTTTGAAATGTAGGAACTGACGACACATCAATTTGAGTTACGGTTTGTCTGATATTCCTATAAACATGTTTTTAGTGTTTTAAAACACTAAAACATGTGTGTAATTATAAAAACAATAGAAAACAACCCCATATTAACATTAAATCATGGGAAAAACACTGTTGAATTATTTTTATGTGTACTCCTAGAAAAACACGCATATGATGTATGATGTGCTCTAAATGACTTAAAAAGTAGTTTTACAAGATACTAAAGTCTTTGAAAACATGTATCAGGGGGTTAGAATCAATAAAAATACTTTGGATGGGATTGATATCAAAGGAAAATTATTATATATTTATTTTTTGAATGTAGGAACTGATGGAACATCAATCCAAATTAAGATTTACCTAAGATTCCCATAAATGTGTTTTTAGTGTTTTAAAACACTAAAATGTACATGTAATGGTCAAAACCATAGAAAAAACCTCAAACTTATGTGAAATCATGATACAACGACTTTTTATTTATTTTATATTTTTACACATAAAAAAACTTCCATAAAATGTATGGTGTCCTCAGAATGACCCAATAAGAAGTTTTAAAAGATATTAAAGTCTTTAAAAACATGCGTCAGAGGATAAAAAACAAGAAAGAGGCATAAAATGATCATGAAATCATTAGAAAATTAAAGTAGATTTATTTTTGAAATATAATAGCCAACTACATGTCAATCACAGTTACTATTTACCTAGGATGCCCGTAAATGCCTTTTTAGTGTTTTAAACACTAAAATGTGCATGTAATGGTCAAAACCATAGAAAATGTTATCATGCTGATTTGAAATAATGGGAAAACCAATGTTGACTTATTTGAGACATGTACATGTAGAAAACACATCCATACGATGTGAATTGTGCTCGAAATGACTCAATAAGCAGTTTTAAAAGATACTAAAGTCTTTAAAAACATGTGTCAGGGGTTAAAACCAAGAAAACAAAATCAGAAGTCATGAAATTATAGGACAATGATCATATATTGATTTATGAAATTTCAGAGTTTAATCCACATCAATTATAGTTATGGTCTTTACTAGATGTCTATAAACGTGTTTTTAGTGTCTTAAAACACTAAAACATATGTGTAATTTTAAAAAATCATAGGAAATGACCTCATATTAACATGAAATCATGGTAAAACACCGTTTAATTATTTTTAACTTGTATTAATAGAATACACAACCATCCGACATGTGGTGTGCTCAGAATTACTCAATAATCAATTTTAAAAGATACTAAAGTCTTTAAAAACAAGTGTCAAAGGGGTGAAAACCAAGAAAACAACATCAGATAGCTGTGAAATCATTAGAAAATTATTGTAGATTGTTTTATGAAATGTAGTAATTGACAACACATCAATACAAGTAATGATTTTCCCTGGCTACCCATAAATGTGTTTTTAGTGTTTTAAAACACTAAAACATGAATGTAATAGTCAAATCCATATAAAAAACTTCATATTGATGTGAAATCATGAGACAACCATCGTTGAATTATTTGTTATGTGTATGCGTATAAAGCAAATGTTCTTTATTTCATATTTAATCATTATTTATTACATATATTTTCACTTAGTACAACTCAGAAGATCAAGAGGTCTAGTGTATTGGGAGATTAGGAACATTACATAACAACTTTAAATATGAAATACAACATCTTTATTGAAAAATTATTTTACATGACCAAAATATTCCTTCGTACTTAACACTGTATGAGATAAACCGAGGACATATAAAATAAATGTGTGAGATATAAAGCCCAATAAGAAAATAAACATGGCATAACATGAGTAAAATGAAACATGTTAGACAAGGAATATCAATGAGATATAAAGGGACATGAATATAAAGGCATGGTATAGCATGATAATCATAACATGAAAATGTAGCTACAACTTAAAACACTACATCATAAACATAAGTCAAAGATAAACCACAAAGACTTCATGGTGGAAAAATTTCACATAAATTAATTAGGTAAACTCATGCCCCAACATAATGTATCATGATACTAATCATTACCCAATGCATTGGAGCGCTATCAGAGCACACCTTTCATAATCATTTCAATCTCATGCTTATGTGTGCCACATAGATCATATAACGTAGATTCATTCAAAATCATCATTTATTCCAAGATCAAGTAATGCGAAATAAATACATGTAAGTCCTAAATAAATAATTATATATGCATAAAGACCAATACCCTTGATATTGGAATGGGTATGGTATTCAATACATGATGATTTTGGCATGGAAAATCGTGGTGCAATTTTAGCAGCATAAAAACGTCGTATGAAAATTAATAAAATGGTTTGATGAGAGAGAAATGAGTATATAATCATTTATACATGAAATTCACATTAATGGGATCATGGAATATAATATCCCAACATATAAAATGGAATTTAAGATGCATAATATAAAAGAAGTGCTTGAATGAAAATGAGAAGAGAGAAATCCCTTACGGAATCTTGACATGGTAACGACTTAGGTAAGGGTCGAAATGAGGGGGAATAAATGATGAATAATTCACATAAAATCAAATTTATGGAATTTAATTGATTACAAAAGGATAAAAATATAACCAATTGAAATTATAGAGACAAATTTCAAACAATGTACTTGAATTGAAAGGAAAAGAGGAAGGTGAGGATCCCTTAGTTGGATGTGTGTCTCCAAAGGCTTCGGAGAGGCTTCTTGGGAGATTGAGGCACCTTTGGATAACTCTAGGGAGTTGGGGGAAGAAGGTGGTAGATATTCAAAGAGATTGAGTGAAGAGAAATGGGAGTTTGGGTGTGTTTATATAGGAAAGACGAAGGATTTCTTTATTATTTTCGTTTTGGACACTACACAATAAAATATTCAAAACCACAAACCATACCATGTTTTCTTCCCATGGTTTATATAAAAGGGGAGTGGTATGAAATATTTTATAGGATCAATGGTGAAGATATTAAAATATTTCCCTTTCTTATGTGGAGTTGAGTCATACTCTTAAATAAATGAATTTAAAATCTTAAAATATATTATATGTTTTGGATGATTCACCAAGGCCTTATAAAATAAATCAAATAAACTTAAAATTACTTTACATTAAAGGTATGAAATATATTTGGCCGAATATACCTTTTATAGTATTTATTATATCATTATTGGGCCCTTATGATGTCATAAAAACAGACTATATATTTATACGATATATAATTTTTACCCAAAAATTCGATTGTCTCATAAAATTATGAAAAAAATCACCATTGGATAATTTAAACTTCCTGATTCCAAAAATAATATCCATTTTTTCTAAATAATTTTATATATATTTTATTTTTTACATTTAAAATAAAAACAGACTTTTATCAAAAATTGATGGGTTTTGACAAAAACAGTTTTCAAAGCTTATTAAAAAATTACCTTTGAATTAATAAAAATTATATAGTAATTTGTTTTTAATAAAATTAATTTAATAATAATATTTTATTACAATATTATTTATTTAAAAAAATTCATTAATTCCTCAAAATATATTTCTTAGTTAACCAAAAATACTATTAGTGCTTTAAAAATTATTTAAAATGTAACAATAATAGAAGAAAATATATTCATTATTTTATACAAAAAGTAATTTACATATTCTAATTTCTAGGGTATTGATACACATCCCTTTATCACACTATCATATGAGCTAAGAGTAAGGTGTGCTTTGGTGGGGCTTTCATGGGGTCGTTTGGTGAACATGGTTTGGGTCGTGATCTTGATGATCTTGAACTTCTCCCATAAACGGTTTCGCTCATGCTTAAGTTATTGGATATCTGCTTGGGTTTGGTCTAGGTAAAATCCTAGAAATCCTATATTGCTCAGAATCTCTGATAAATGGGCTTCATTGGGTATGATCCTACTAGTTGAGGCCATCAATTCCTCTGTTTGTGCCAAATGAATTTGTTAAAATCCCATATTTATACTAGTCTTGTGATCATTGTTCAAAGCCTATATTATCAATGGTAAAGATACTTAACATTCATTGAAAATCTAATTGGATATAATAAAATAAATATACGTGTTTTCTATAACCATAATACATTTAATTAAATCAAAAATGGAATTTTATTCATAACAGTTTGGGTCATTACAACCTTACCCCCTTAAGAAAATTCACCCACGAAATTTCCTTTTCCATTACTAAAATAGATGAGGATAACTCTGCTTCCTCACCTCCTCTAGTTCCCACACTGCTTCTTCAAAATTGTGGTTTCACCACAACACGTTGACGAGGGGCATTGTATTATTTCATAGAACTTTTTATCTACGATATAAGATCTTCACCGGATACTCCTCATAGGAAAGGCCATTCTACAATGGTACCACCTATGGATTGAGTACATGTGATGGGTCTAGTATGTACTTTCTTAAGAGGGATACATGGAATACATCATGTACTTGAGACAAGTTCAGTGGGAGTGCTAGTCGATAGGCCACTACTCCAATGTGACCAAAGATATCAAAAGGTATGATATTATTTGGACTAATATTTCCATTATTACCAAATATCTTCATTATATTCCATGGATATATGAGGAGGAATACCATATCTCTAACAACAAACTCTATGTCTCATCAATGATTGTCAGCATAGATCTTTTGTTGACTCTCAATAGCTTTGATGTGTTACTGTATGGTCTAAACCTTATACACCATTTCTTTGACCACTTCAGGATCTAGAAGTTTTCATTCTTCAACTTCATCCCAATATGTTGGTGTTTTTAACCTAGTCCCATAATTGTCTTTATAAGAGGCCATTTGGATCCTCAAATGGAAACTATTTTTTTAAGAAAACTTCATTAAAGGAAGATGTTGGTAACATCCTCTTTTTAAGTCTATTGAGAAAGCTATCAACATGTACTCAAGTGTTTGGATAGTTTACTCATATTTTCCATTAATTTGGGGGTGATAAGACATACAGAAGTTTAGATCAGTGTTTAGAGCATGTTGGAGACTTTTCAAAAACATAAAGGTGAATCTTGGATCTTGATTGGACACAATTGATAGTGGTAGTACATGAATCCTTACCACTTCTCTGATGTATGTCTATGCAAGTTGATCTAGTGATAAATCCTCTTGAATTGTAATGAAGTGTGGAGACTTTTTAAGATTATCCACAACAATCTAGATATAATTGTTTTCTTTAGATTTATTTGGAAGTCTGGTGAGAAATTCCATGTTGATGTTTTCCCATTTCCATATTGGTATGGGTAATGGTTTCATAATTCCCTTAGACTTCTATCTTTTAGCCTTCACTTTTTGATATACCTAACACTTTGATGTATATTTTTCGATCTCTTACTTCATGTAATCCCACCAATAGTGTTCTTGGAGATCTTGATACATCATTGTGTTTCCCAGGTGAATGGAGAAAGTCGAACAATGTGCATTATCCAAAATTTCCTTCTTTAACTCAGGATTTTATGGAACACATAGTCTTGAACCAAATATTAAAATTCCTTCTTCATTAACATTGAACTCCCAGGATTTCCCTTTTCTGATAGTTTCCACTTTTTTCTGAATTCCACAATCATATTTTTTAGCATCCTTTAACCTTTACAAAAGAGACGGTTGAACAATCATTTGTGAAAGGATTGATGATGTTCCTTCCTTTATGATTCCCATGTCCATACTCTTCAAATATAAGAAGAAAATATCCTTATCAAATCTCATCAATGATAGAATTGATGGGTCCTTTCTCCTTATAGAATCCTCTACCTTGTTCGCTTTCCCAATATGGTAGTGGATTGAGTAGTCATAATCCTTGATAAGCTCTATCCATATTTGTTGGAACATATTAATATCTTTCTAGTTGAAAATATATTTGATAATTTTATGATCCATATATATTTAACACTTCTCCCCAAAGAGATAATGCCACCATATTTTCAACACAAAGATCAAAACTACTAAATCCAGATCATGTGTGGGATAATTTTGATCATGAATTCTCAGCTTCCTTAAGGTACTGTCAATGAATATCTCATTTTGAATCAACACTATTACATAAATGATTTATTTTATAGGAAAATTTCATTTAATTTCCACTCATGCTTTTTTTTGGGGGTTTCCCAAGCTTTTATGGAGGAATGAGTGAGTTTTCATGAATTGTACCAAACCGTGAGCCTAATTCCAGATTTATAAATAAATTTTTATTCCTTTATAACTCCTTCATTTTTCAACATTTTTCATCCATTCCAATTACAACTTGGCATCCCCTGACCTATTAACACCACTATATTAATGTGGACCATTTATAAATCCACAATCATGGTGGATTTGGGTTTTTATTTAAGGGATTGGGCCTTCCCAAAATCCCATTTCCTTCATTAAAAATATTTTTTAATTCATTAATATCTCCTTCAAATTTTTACGTTGTTTCAGTGATTCCAACTCTCACCTAATACAACTTACCCAAGGCGAGCCCCCATGCTATCCTACCCATCTTTGGAGCTCGATTGCATCGCGAATTTGGATGAAACATCTCCGAATTTCTCAAATCGACCAGACTTGATGAGGAAAATTGATTATTTAATAACTCCTTCATTTCTCAATATTTCCCCCATTACAGTTCCTACACGATCTATTAATCCTTTTTAAAACCAACCTTTAATTTTTGGATGTTTTAAAATTTAGATACTTGTTTATTTGTGGTGATTTATTCAATATTTTTCAAGGTAAGTGATCCCTTCTTGGTTTCTTCCTTTTCCCTTAGGGTTTCCTCCCTCTTTCATTATGTTTTAAAATGTCCATAAGTTAGGGTTCTAACCTAGGGTTTGATTTGGTGCCTTTTTGGTCAAATATTGTGCTATAGGGATGGATTTATCTTCCTTGTGGTGCGACAGTGGTGCAATTGATGTTTCGCACCAAGTTTTGAGGGATTAGACACTTTCGGTAGGCGATTCCATGGTTAAACATTAATTTATGATTTAATTTTATTGTTTTACTAGTTTTTCATGTTTCCCATATGATGTGTCTGGTGTGAAAACCATTTTTGAGGGATTTAGTTAAGCATTTAATTTTATAATTTCATTTTTGTAGAAGTTGTGAACTTTTTGAATATAACACATGTGGTATCTTTTGTGGTAGTTTTATAAAATATGAAATTGATTTATTAGTTTTTGAAAGGGGATGAAAATTATGTTGTTTTAATTCCTTAGTGTCATGTGGGCCTTTCAAGGGGGTTTTTGGAATAGGTTTTTTGTGTAAAACATTGTTATACTTATTGAAATCATTTTATGAAAATGGGTGTTTTGATTTGTATCTTTTGTGGTATTATTCAATGTGATTTTATAACAATTGAATGTGGTTTTATAAATGTATCTTGGGCTGAAAATTATACTTTTTTAGTGTTTTGGTGTGGTTTTGTCCGGGGAATATGGTTTTGAAATGGGTTTTATGATAAAAGTTTGGATATACTTGTTATAATTATTTTATGAAAGATTTGAATGATTTAATGATTTATGTAAGAGGTGAAACTGTAACGCCCCGACCCCAGTTACCCAGAGTCGGTGAATTATTGTGTAACAATGGAATGATCACAAAAGATCAAGTCTCGAAAGACCGATTAGTTTAGTATCCTTAGAAACACTAGATAAATTCATAAATGTTACATTACATCATAAAGTAAAACAAAACTACAACAACATCTTGTCATCATATCCCCTCATAATATCCCTACAGGTCATTCATAATATACTTCTTCACATCCTGGAAAAATTAAAACATTGAAAGGGGTGAGATCAGATGCTCAGTAAAGATAACAATATTGCGGAATCTTTCATAAATAAACATTAACATTTATGGAAATGTATAACTAAAACAAAAGCCTTTTTAAACTTGAACTTCATCATAATATGGCAAAAATAAAATTAAATAATTCCATTTACTTATTCACATGGATATTATACTAGTCGAATAATCACATGCAATGTCAATAACCACTTTCATAATGATGGAATGCATAATGCCAGACTATCAAAACCACGTAGCTAAGGCCTCGTGCCAATACTACAAATAAGATTTTGTCAAGGCCTCGTGCCAAGAAACTAGTTTGTCTCATGAGACCCACCGATGCATCGAGGAGCTACAGCGGGCTCCACCCTTCACTTATTAAGTCCAATGCATTCCTCATATGAATAGGTTTAAACATATCATAAACCATAACATAATTGTATCACATAAAACATGCATAAAGGAAACATATGACTTCCACACTTCAATCACAAGATATCAATACAACACATTGATATAATAAAAACTTTATCAAAACCATTTTCAATACCAAAATAAAAGAAAAGTAAAACATGGTATTTATTTTTCTTTTAAAAATAATTATGGCTTATAGAGGAAGCCAAAACTCAAATAATAGTCACAGTGGTGGAGAAGTCATTGTCGCCGCATACGTAAGAAAAAACATTCCTTTTGTCTTTTAGTAAAAACGCTTCGTATAAAAAGATTCCTTTTGAATAAAAGTAAAAGTCAAAGGGGTTTATACACCGTATAAATGAAAGTTGTGTATAAAACCAAATATGCCTCAATGAAAGGAGATTGAGACGAATTCCTTACAAAGATAATTTTTAAAATAAAATAGATATATTACGTGTATTTAATATAAGTACACATAAATAAAGTACAAATACAAGATAGGACATAATAAAATCATGACATAATTTGAAAGTAGGAGATTAACCAAAAGAATTGAAATTGGGTTAAGAAGTTCCCTTACCTTGTGTTTGACTTGACTCGACCATTCTTTAACCTCCTGAATAATAAACTAGAGCTAATTTCTTATTTATTAAGAACCTTTTACATGTTAATTATTCCTTTTATATCACTTATTACCATGTTATGAACATTATCTAATTATTTAAGTTAATAATGGTCATTTTGTCGATCTTTGGTACTTGAGTAAAAAATAACCTTCTTATAATTACAAGTTGTTTATGTGGTAGAATATCCATTATCTCCAGATTTATATTCATGATGTAGATATCATATATATCATATATATCCATTATATACATTCATTTATAATATTACATAACATTTAGAGGTAAGAAATGAAATGCACCGTTCATGGAGATGGTAAGCCGTACGTATGCATGAACACTACTTTCATTTCTATTTCATATTTAATGGAATGAAATTATAATTATATAAAGGTATAATATAATTCCAGTATAATATAATGTATAATACCATTTAATCCATCCTTTATACATCCCACATATGGCATTAACGATTCAAATCACTTTGAGGGGGCGGTAGTCCGCACTTCCTAAAATGAAATTATCGCATTTACCCACAATGGAAATCATAAAGGTATGCCATAAATGAAAAATACAGAATAATAAGGATAATAAAATCATAATATATATAATATATAAAAATATTTTCATAATAATGGCCACCATGAGAGGTGTTAAAAGAAGATTGAACAATCATCGTTTCGTGAGGCAGAAATTCGCCAACCACAGAAACAATATGTTCTTTAACCATTAGACGAAGGTGTGTATAAGTGTAAATCAAATCCTTCTCATAGAAACATCATATTATATTTAATATACTGGTTTTTTACAAAATAAATGAATAAAAAGAGTTTAAGGGGTTGGATAAGTAAAATAAAACAAAATAACATAAGAGAAGACATTACCTTAAAATCGGGTAACTCTTTTTGATTTGAGGCAAAGGATTCCTTGGGAAGAATTCTGCCCAAAGTGAGGCTTCTAGGAGTAATATAGGTAAGTTGAGAGATTATTTGGGCCAAGTTTGGCCGAGCCAAATGGCTTGGAAGGTGTGAATAAGGCAGTAGTGGTGGGGGCCTTTTATAAGAGGAGAGGAGGGACACTCTTGGAAAGATTGAAATGTTACTTTATTATTAAATGATTTTCGGATTATAAAGGTCCCAAAATGATATATTTCTAGTATAAGGTGATAAGGCTTATTAATATTCCCATACAATAGGTTTTAGACAAGTTTAAACCTTATATTTTACATTATCTTTCCATTTTATTTAAATCGTTAATTAATGAGGTAATCGTTGCATCATCATGGTGTCATAAATATTTTAATTTATTTTATGTCTAAAAATTATAAAAAAATTACCATGATATAGGAAATAGTTTTATCTTTACAATTAATATTTATAGTCGAAATTTTAACTTATATAACCCCATGTAATAATTGTTTTAGTAAAATAACACATGTTTGTGACAATTTTATTTTTACTTTAAATAAAAAGTTATTAATGTCATTTTCTTACCCAAGTGGATCCATGGGGTCCCCAAGTTGACCCATGGATTTTATTGGTCGTCCATGACTCATAAAATAGGGTTAGGACAAGTGTAAAGGTATTTTCATGTTTTTATAATATCATTTTTACCTTAAATTTCACTAATTACCTTGAATCGCGATTAATTAAACATAAAAGTTACTATTCACCAAAAATTATTTTAATCCCATAAAACCAAATTTTACTTCATAATGACAACCATGTATGCCATATTTTTGAAATTCAATTCATAGAAGTGGTAAATTTTCATTTAAACGAAAAATCAGTTTTTTAACTACCACTTAGTGGTTTCACTATTCATCAAAAATTGAAGTTTTTCAGAACAATTCCAAAATTTCACCCTAAGATATAATTGATATTCTGAATTAAAAAATGATGTCTATTTTACAAAATAACAAACATATAAGTTGAATTAATCAATTTTATAATTAATTCTCGCTGTCACAACAAATAACGTGTTTTTAAGGAACTATATATATCAAAAGATTGACAATTGTTTATGTCCAATTTCAATGTGAAATTAATTCTAATGAACACCATTGGATAAAATGGTAAAAATATATTCTAATTATACTTTAAAACCACTCAATTGTATAATTTATCACTATAATTTATTTTGATTAAAAATGTTGTTTTTAAGTATTTTTTCACTATTCATAAAAAATTGGAAGTTCTCAGAAAAATACCAAAAATTCAACATAGGCTAATTTTGATATTCCGAATCCACAAATGAAGTCAATTTTGAAATATAAAATATATATAATTTCAAAAAGTGGGTATTACTATTCATAATGGCTATTTTGATTGGTCGTGGTGCGTTAGAATCTCGAACTTGCGTACAATGCAAGCTATTGCATTATTGAAAAAGAAGAGTATCGTGGAAGCTCGGGGTGTTACATTCTACCCTACTTCAATAAATTTCATCCTCGCAATTTGAAATTTTTTCTTTGAAAATAAAAGGTTGAAAATAGAAAATACCTTTGTGGAAAACTCACATCGGAAATAGGGTTAATAAAAATATAACATTAAAAGAAAGAAAGAGAGGTACAAAGGTCACCCGAGATAGCCCATACAAGGATTATATGAAAATATGGATATGGAGGAAAAACAAACCATCAACGTCTGATGCAGAGTTATAGAAAATAGGATTAGGATAAAGTTAACCACAAGAAAATCACAAACTTGTGATTGGTTAAATGGTCATTGAATCCCCAGTTGGAAAAGTTAACCGACAACGTTTTTGTTTTAAGTTACCTTTTATAAAGTTGAGGAATTTATTTAAGAGATTCACTAAGAATGTAAGGAAATATACTTACTTGTCATTTAGGCTTTCATTCTTTAATAAATTTTTACCACGAACCCATCTTTCACTCTAAATGGTAACAGAACTCAAAAATATTCTATTTATCCTAATTGTATAAGGTTCCAAATATTTCCACATACCATTTAGATTAGGAAAACTATTTTTTAATAACTAGGGACTTCCTGTAGGCTAGTGGTAGGTAATAAAGGCCTGTCGCACTATGGTTGTGGGTTCGATTCCTGCAGCTTTGTCTGACGCGATGGGTTATCCCCCAACCTACAGGTTGTCCTTTTCCTAAAAGTATAGTATTATAATATTCCAAAAATAATCTTCAGAAATTTTTTAACCTTAAACAATACTATCCAAAGTTCAACTTAATTCATTCCAACCTTTATAGTTATCCAAAATACCTTTGTCTAGACTTTCTATAAAAGGTCTCTAAATTCCAAAATCAATTGTAACATCAGATTCCCTAAACAAAGTAAAGTTTCTCTTATTGTCACATACTAAAAATATGATTACCTTCATCATATTAAAACCTTAATGAAAACAAAAAGTACTGCAGTACAATCCTTATATATATATCACATTATTCTTATAACCAGAATATAATCATTGTTTCCAAAAGCACCAATACATTAATTATTCCACTTCAACTATAGTAACAGCATAAGATTGTCCTTGATCGCTTGGCCTTTTCGGATGTAAGGTTCCCTGCCGCTTAGGACATTCATTTGCATAATGCCCCATTTCCCTACAATTGTAGCCTTCAACATTGATAGCCTCTTTCTTTCCCTTGCAATCACGAGCCTGGTGACCTTTTTCTCCACATTTATAACAAACTCCCATTCCTTTTAGGAAAGTACCGGGGTGATTCTTCCCACAATTATTGCATAATAGAAAATCCTTCTTTCCCTTTTTCCCTTTATCTATCTCTTGTTCCACCGTTCCCTTCTTCTCTTGCTTTACTTTATTGTCATAAGATTTAGAGAATTCCTTTTCTGTCTTGATATCACACGAGACTGTATCTTCGTATGACAAGAAGGTTTGTGAGACTAATGCTCGACAGAGAAATGGTTTTAACCCATCAAAGAAACGATCAATATTACTTCTTGGGTTACGTATATAATCTGCTTCATGCCTTTCTAACCTTGTAAAGTTAGCCTCATACTTTGCGACATTCTCATCCTCATTTTCCTCAGACTCAGAAATTTCCTTTCCATATCTGCTCGATGGTCATGTGGAAAGTATTTTTCAAAGAAAATTTCCTTAAACTCCCTCCATTCCATACTTTATACTTCTTAATCTTCCTTTGTGTTTTGAATCAGCGACCACCATTGATCGACATCTCCAATGAGGCGGTAAACTGCAATGAAAATTTTCTCCCTTTCGCTACTTCCCAAGGCGTGGAATATTTTCTCTAAGGAGTTTATCCATTGCTCAGCTACTAATGGATTTGTACCCGCATTAAATGTTGGCAGTTGTTTCCTCATGAAGTGGTCTAACATTGATCTTACACGTTGCGGATCAGGGTGCTCCATACGAGTACGGTTATTATTCATAACCTGAGTGAGTTGTCCCAGTATGGTAATAAGTTGATCAGCACCAGTTGTATCTCCAGATCCACAATAATTATCTTGAGTAGGAGGGAAATCCCTACACGGAGTGTGTGCATTGATACGGTTTCCATTCCTTCCACTAGACGCCATTTCTAAACAATAGAATAAACTAGATTAGTTTATGAATCAAAATACATAATTCCAGACATGTAAAATACATAACATAATTTTAACTATTTATGGATATAATCCATAATCATAAAAATGTTTTCTTTGAGGAAGTATATACTCAAAAACCCTTCATAATGGTTTGTAAAGAAAATGAGAATTATCCTAAGCATATCCCCCGGGAGTGTCATAACCAAGAGTGCAGCAAGGCCTGTTGTCATGCACCAGTTCCCGTTCGAGTCTAGCTCAAAGCGGTGTTTTCGGGTTTTATCCCTAGGTACATCTGTGCCAGAGCCGCCTCTACCTGCTCGCATCCAGACAGGGATGTATTTCTTGGAAAATTGAAAAAATCTATATAATACCAAAATTCTAGGAAGTTCTTCTATACTAATCCTCAAAGTCTATCTTAGGGATATGTGCTCTAATCAGAGTTTATCTAAATCTAGCTTCCAAGGTTAGTACTAAACTGCCTCTGATACCAACTGTAACGCCCCGAACCCAGTTACCCAGAGTCAGTGCAATATTGCGTAACATTGGCATGATCACAAAAGATCAAGTCTCGAAAGACCGATTAGTTTAGTAGCCTTGGAAACAATAGATACATTCATAAATGTTACATTACATTATAAAGTAAAAAAAACTACAACAACATATTGTGTTCATATCCCCTCATACTATCCCTACAGGTCATTCATAATATACTTCTTCACATCCTGGAAAAATTAAATCATTGAAAGGGGTGAGCTCAGATGCTCAATAAGGATAACAATATTGCGGAAGCTTTCATAAATAAAAATTAACATTTAAGTCAATATATAACTAAAACAAAATCATTTTTAAACTTGAACTTAAGAATAATATGGAAAAAATTAAATTAAATAATTTCATTGACTTATTCACATGGATATTCTACTAGTTGAATAATCACATGCAATGTCAATAACCACTTTCATAATGATGGAATGCATAATGCCAGACTATCATAACCACATAGCTAAGGCCTCGTGCCAAGACTACAAATAAGATTTTGTCAAGGCCTCGTGCCAAGACACTAGTTTGTCTCATGAGACCTACCGATGCATCGAGGAGCTATAGTGGGCTCCACCCGTCACATATTATGTCAAATGCATTCCTCATATGAATAGGTCTAAACATATCATAAACCATAACATAATTGTATCACATAAAACATGCATAAAGAAAACATATGATTTCCACACTTCAATCACAAGATATCAATAAAACACATTGATATAATAAAAACTTTATCAAAACCATTTTCAATACCAAAATAAAAGAAAAGTAAAACATGGTATTTATTTTTCTTTTAAAAAAAGTTATGGATTATAGAGGAAGCCGAAACTCAAATAATAGTCAAGGTGGTGGAGAAGTAATTGTCGCCGCATACATAAGAAAAAACATTCCTTTTTTCCTTTAGTAAAAACGCTTTGTATAAAAATATTCCTTTTGAATAAAAGTAAAAGTCAAAGGGGTTTATACACAGTATAAATGAAAGTTGTGTATAAAACCAAATATGCCTCAATGAAAGGAGATTGAGACGAAGTCCTTACAAAGATCATTTTTAAAATAAAATAGATCTATTATGTGTATTTACTATAAGTACACATAAAGAAAGTACAAATACAAGATAGGACATAATAATATCATGACATAATTTGAAAGTAGGAGATTAACCAAAATGAATTAAAATTGGGTTAAGAAGTTCCCTTACCTTGTGTCCGACTTGAATCGACCATTCTTTAACCTCATGAATAATAAACTAGAGTTAATTTATTTTTGCTTAAGAACATTTTACATGTTCATTATTCCTTTTATATCACTTATTACCATGTTATGAACATTATTTAATTATTTAAGTTAATAACGGTCATTTTGTCAATCTTTGGTACTTGAGTCAAAAATAACCTTCTTATAATTACTTGTTGTTTATGTGGTAGAATATCCATTATCTCCAGAATTATATTCATGATTTAGATATCATATATATAATATATATCCAGTATATACATTCATTTATAATATTATATAACATTTAGAGGTAAGAAATGAAATGCACCGTTCATGGAGACGGTAAGCCGTACGTACGGATGAACGCTACTTTAATTTCTATTTCATATTTAATGGAATGAAATTATAATTATATAAAGTTATAATATAATTACAGTATAATATAATGTATAATACCATTTACTCCATCCTTTATACATCCCACATATGGAATTAACAATTCAAATCACTTTGAGGGGGCGGTAGTCCGCACTTCCTAAAATGAAATTTTCGCGTTTACCCACAATGGAAATCATAAAGGTATGCCATAAATGAAAAATAAAGAATCATAAGGAAAAGAAAAACATAATATATATCATATATAAAAATAGTGTCATCATAATGGCCACCATGAGAGGTATTAAAAGAAGATTGAACAATCATCGTTTCGTGAGGCATAAATTCGCCAACCACAGAAACAATATATTCTTTAACCATTAGACGAAGGTGTGTGTAAGTGTAAATCAAATCCTTATCATAAAAAAATCCTAGTATATTTAATATACTGGTTTTTTTACAAAATAAAGGAATAAAAAGAGTTTATGGGGTTAGAGAATCAAAATAAAACAAAATAACATAAGAGAAGACATTACCTTAAAATTGGGCAACTCTTTTTGATTTGAGCCAAAGGCTTCCTTGGGAAGAATTATGACCAAATTGAGGCTTCTAGGATTAAGAGAGGGAAGTTGAGAGAGTATTTGGGTAGAGGCTGGCTGAGCCAAATGGCTTGGAAGGTGTGAATAAGGTGGTAGTGGGGGGGGGGGGGGGGCTTTTATAAGAGGAGAGGAGGGGCACTCTTGGAAAGATTGAAATGTTACTTTATTATGAAATGTTTTTCAGATTCTAAAGGTCCCAAAATGATATATTTATAGGATAAGGTTCTAAGGGTTAGAAATATTACCATATAATAGTTTTTAGGCAAGTTTAAGCATTATATGTTACATTATCTTTCCATTTTATTTAAATCGTTAATTAATGAGGTAATCATTGCATCATCATGGTGTCATAAATATTTTAATTTATTTAATGTCTAAAAATTATAAAACAATTACCATTATGTAGGAAATCTTTTTATCTTTCCAATGAACATTTATAGTCGAAATTTTAACTTATATAACCCCATGTAATAATTGTTTTAGTAAAACAACACATGTTTGTGATAATTTTATTTTTACTTTAAATAAAAAGTTATTAATGTCATTTTCTTACCCAAGTGGCTCCATGGGGTCCCCAAGTTGACCCATGGATTTTAGTTTTCGTCCATTACTCATACAATAGGGGTAGGATAAGTGTAAAGGTATTTTCATGTTTTTATAATATCATTTTTACCTTAAATTTCACTAATTACCTTTAATCGCGATTAATTAAACTTAAAAGTTACTATTCACCAAAAATTATTTTAGTCCCATTGAACCAAATTTTAATTCCTAATGACAACCATGTATTTCTGAGTTTTTAAATTCAATTCATAGAAGCGGTAAAGTTTCATTTAAACGAAAAATCAGTTTTTTAACTACCACTTAGTGGTTTCACTATTCATCAAAAATTGAAGTTTTTCAGAACAATGCCAAAATTTCACCCTAAGATATAATTGATATTCTAAATTCAAAAATGATGTCTATTTTAAAAAATACCAAACATATAAGTTTCATTAATTAATTTTATAATTAATTCCCGCTGTCACAACAAATAACGTGTTTTTAAGAAACAATATATATCAAAAGATTGACAATTGTTTATGTCCAATTTCAAAGTGAAATTAATTATAATGAACACCATTAGATAAAAAGGTAAAAATATATTCTAATTATACTTTAAAACCACTCAATATTATAATTTATCACTATAATTTATTTTGATTAAAAATGCTGTTTTTAAGTATTTTTTCACTATTCATAAAAATTTTGAAAGTTCTCAGAAAAATACCAAAAATTAAAAATAGGCTAATTTCGATATTCTTAATCCACAAATGAAGTCAATTTTGAAATATAAAATATATATAATTTAAAAAATTGGGTATTACTATTCATAATGATTATTTTGATTGGTCGTGGTGCGTTAGAATCTCAAACTTGCGTACAATGTAAGCTATTGCATTATTGAAAAAGAAGAGTATCGTGGAATCTCGGGGTGTTACAGAAACCATATTGGAAAATTGTTTTGGAGTGTGTATATTTTTAAATGGTACATTTTAGATGTGAAAGGGGCCATTTTTTTATGTCTTCCATCTTTGGAATTTTTTATAAAAATGTTTGAAGGATTTACTAAAGTGTGTAAGAAATGTGAAAGTGATGTGGGATGTTTTGTGTGAGTGTGATGTGAGAAATGGATTTTTGTTATGAAAAGAGTATTATATAACATGTGAGTTTGAATATATTGGATTGGTTTTATAAAACTTTTTAATGGATTTGTGGAAGTGTTGAAGAAATTTGAAAAGTGTTGTGGGCTATTTTGGTGTGAGTCAGATTTCAAAATCATTTTGAATGAAAAATGGACTTTTGTGACTTGTGTGGTATAAATGTGGGATTTTTGGTGAATTTTTGGAATGTAAATGATATTTTCATGTGGAAAGTATATTTCTTGACTTGTTTAAATTGTTTTAGCACAAGGGGAAAACTCAGGTATCTAGGTGGGTGGACGTGTAATAGTATGCTAGTGAATCTGTGGGGTTTGGCCTCAGTTTCACTTAGAAAGATTTAAGCTTATAACTATAATTAAACTATGATGATGATGATTGGGGACCACTAGGTTATGGGTATGTTCACTACTAGTTTCTGGTTCATGATAACAGATATTTGTGATGGTCACTCTCACCGAGATACGAGGTACCTGGGACCCACAACTAGCTAGTGCTTAGGGGTTATTTCCTATTGCTTGTGATCATTTGATCCTTTATACTCACCATCAACATATGGTAAATTTGGAGGTAAAATTCTTTATAATTGGAATTTATTTTAAAAATTTTGATTCTATAAATTATCCCACTTGAAAACTTATTTTTTTAGTTGAATCTTATAGAAATTGTAACTAGCATTTCATGTTTATGAAATTTTGCAAAATTTTTGTATTTGAATGTTTATCACATGAAATATATTTGTGGTGGTATCCTAGTAGGAATTGGATCACACCATACTTAAACCCTTGGGTGTAAGTAGACTTGGTTATTTTTTGTTTTCCCAGGTTGGGTACAATTTTTAGTGCCAATGGTTTGTGTTTCTAGCAGGTCCTTGATGGCGAAGTCTTGTGAATATGGCTTGAGGGTGGTGCCTCTTTCCATGAGGGTTCTTGGGATGATTTATTTTGGTTTTGTAACTTTATTATAGTCTTGGTGAGTTGTTTTAAACTATGTAATTCAGTTCTCAATTTTTGTAAAATATTTTTGGGTTTGAAAAATCCAGATTCGTTTTATTGGATTCATTTGATATTTTAAGTTTATAAAAATTGGTAAATTGTTCCAATTTCTCTTTTTATGACACCCGGGCACTTGTTCTAGCCCATGGAGATCTAGAACGCCCTTAGGGCCTTGTCATGGGCCGGGTTTGGTTCCGGTATTTATAGAGACTAGATTCCGTTCGTGACAAAATGGTATCAGAGGCAGGTTCGCTCTCTTTGGTCATTTATTTGGGGAACCATCGGGATAGTCTGGAGTTAGGATTTTCATGACTTGTAATTCTATTTAGGATTAGTTTAGATTATCACCACACCTCATGATGGGATTCAAGTCACCAAGGGAAGTTGGGACTTTTCAGAGTCCTTAGGTTTTCTTGGTTTGATGATGATTAGTGGAAATGAAAAGGGAGTTGGGTTAATGGTCTTAGTCAGCTCATAGGGTTAGGCAAGCCATGTGGATCCAGGGATATTTCACTAGAACACTATCTGTGATGGTGAAGTGATTGGAGTATGGCCTCCAACCACATGTTTAAGTCACCCACTGAAGCTAGTTTCCCCTAGCATTGTCTTGTATCCTTTAGTTTTGAAATCTTGGAAGTTAGGTTTTAAAACAAAAATGACATTGTTTTAGGAAGCATAAGTTTTTGTTCTGAAATTATTTTCTAATAAATATGGAAGTGTTTGAATTGTGAAATGGTGGAGCTGAGTTTTTAGAATTGTTTTGAAATGTAAAATGGTCTGTTTACACCTCTTTTGAAAGTAGAAAATTGTGTTAAAGTTGGTTTGGAAAAAGTGTTTCCAATAGAGGTTTCTAAACTGTTGAAAGGTGTTTTAATGGGATGATATGTTTTAAAATTAATGTTTACGACTTGAATGTGAGTTTTAATTTAAATAATCGTTCCTTTATGAAAATTTGGTAATCTGTAATTTGGGTTTGATTTCGTGGTTAGTGGTCTTGAGAAAAAGGAGGTATTGGTTGACTGTTTTGGTTTTGAAAATGGAATGAATTTTTATTTTAACCTTTGGTATTTCCGTGAGATACCACATGCATGGGGTTATATGGGATTATGGATGGTTGATGGCATGGATATGAGGAGGGTGCCTGGTGTGGCACAAAAACATGCATGTGTGAGGCCCATGGGGTACCATTGGTGGATACGCTAACCACTGAACCATTTATTTTCAAAAAGATGATTTTAAAGGAAATAATTGATGTCTTAAAGACTAGTTTGGGATGGTGTGTATTATGTGTTTTTGAAAATGTTGATTTCGTGGGATGTTTTGAGTCTATGAAACCATCCTGTTTGAACTGTTTTTTGGGTTTGTGTTTGGTCGGTAAGCTATGCTGAAGGGCTGGTTGGTGGTATCTTATGAGAAATGTTTTGGGATGCCTTTACGGTGGTTACCTTCATGTGTTTGGAAATATTTTATGGTATATCTTGACCAATGGATCATCTTGGTTGGGTCCTTGGGTTCAATCATTGGATAAGGTATGCCCCATTAAGTGTTAGTGCAAAACTGAAGTGAAACTCGGATTGTTTTGGTCGTTTGAAGACCCTCCAGTTGAACAATATAAGGAATATTTTTCTGGAGTTTTTTAGATTGAGTCTAAACCATTTTCTTTCTCGGTTTTTTGTATCCTCTTGTAGTGGGAGGGTGATCATGGAAGGTTGAAAGAGACCTTAGCATTTTAAGTTTCCTGATTTTCCAAAGGTGGAAGTGGTCTGGGGTTTTTAGCATGGATGATTATTTAGATGGTGTCTAAGAGGTCCTCTCGGTCCTTTATAGTCTCTTAGAAGAAGGAGTTCACGTTTAAACTACCAGTGTGGGAAATATGGTCACGAGAGGATATTGTGGAAACTTTCTAGAATTGTGTGTTGTTTGGGGATGTTTTATAAGGTCCCTCTCCATGCATTGTTTATATTAATCACAATGGTCATATTCGATGTCACCTTGTGATGTCATGTGCTCGATTGAACATAAAGGTGAAAGTAGTGAAATCCTCTAAGAGTCTCTGTTCTGTTGGGAGAATTTCTCCCTTATAGAAACTTCAAAATCTTCCATTTTAGAGGAAGGTGAGTATAAGTGTTATTTACTTATATTATTTCTCACCCGATGAAACAAGGTGTGATGTGTGTGTATCTTATAAGCCCATGTTTTAGTGAAATATCAGGTTAGGGTAAAGTGAGTTTTGAATGTGTTATGTATTGGAAATATTATCAGGGATTTTAGTGTAGTTATTGGTGGCACCGAATGAATAATTATCGTTGAGGGGGTTTCCAAATCCTAACTGCGATGCCAAAGATGCTTCAATCATTTGAGTTCTAGCCATAGGTCTCAGAGAGAAGATGGCTCGTAGTCAGGGGAAATCCCAGGGTCATTTAAACCCTTGTATAATTTCATATCCTTAGTATGCATGATAGGAAGAGTTTAAACCTCTGGTGTCATCATATTTCTTCTGTTTTTCCCATTCGGTGGAAATAGGTTTAGGGCCTTTTACCCATGTCGTCACCTAATGTCATTCCCTCCCCCTTTGGATTCCATTGAGTCATTGGAGAATGGTTTGAAATTTGTCTAGATAGGCTGAGCACAAAGTTTTTGAATGATTAGTAGTGACCATGTGCCATGAATCCGTACAGAATGAATGATCTTCACAGTTAGTGAATGCTTTCCCAAATCGTGTGGACTAATCTTGCGCCCTTCCCAAATCTTTAAATTTTTTTGGTTCCTTTTGTACCGGCCCATGCTGGTCAGTTAAGAAGGTTAGTACTTATGGTGGGAAGAACAACTATGATTCTCATGTATGTTCCTTCATAAATTTTGAATGGAAGTCTACCCTTTATAATAGGCAGTCCGTTTAGGTCTCCCCTGTTATTGTTCTGATTCTATCTCAGAAAAATATAGGTTGTCTCTTATGGTGGGGAGCCTATTTGTGTCCCCCATACCAATAAATTAGATTTATCCATGGTCTTGGCATGGAAGTAGGTAGTATCATTTGGAATTATCTTGCTACCAACATCTTCCTTGAGTAAATTTTGGTATTGGAGAGTGCCCAATGGTTTAGTTAAATTATGGTAAGTGTAACATTGTTTGGAGTTGTTGTTTGTTTGGGTGAATTTCATGAGTCTTGTTTGGATATTTATTGAGGAGTTTTCTTTTGGGATAAAGTATGAATGTGATTTATAATTTCAGAAAAGTGGTTTAAGTTTTGTTTGTGAGAGAAATCATTCCTTAATTGATCACTGGAGGTGTTTTGGCCTTTGGGGGAGAAGCTTGGAATTGATGTACATCTTGGTTTATCGGTTGGGTTTGGTTTTTGTATTTGGCCTTGCTGTGGCTTTCCGGGGATGGAATTTTTTCATGGTGGGGAGAAATTTTACATACATGACTTATTTTATATGAAAATTTCATTTAATTTCCATTCATGCTTTGTTTTGGGGGTTTCCTAAGCTTTTATGGAGGAAAGGGTGAGTTTTCATGAATTGGGCCAAACCGTGAGCCCAATTCCAGATTTAAAAATAAATTTTGATTCCTTTATAACTCCTTCATTTTACAAAATTTTTCATCCATTATAATTACTAATTGGAATATCCTGGCCTATTAACACCACCATATTAATTTGGATCATTTAGAAATCCATAATCATGGTGGATTTGGATTTTTATTTAAGGAATCTGGCCTACCCGAAAGCCCATTTCCTACATTAAAAATATGTTTTAATTCTTTAATATCTCCTTAAATTTTAGGTTTTTTCAGTGATTCAAACTCTCACCCGAGCCCACTTATGCAAGGCGCGCCCCCATGCTCTCCTCTCCCTCTTTGGAGCTCGGTTTCATCACAAATTTGGATGAAACCTCTCCGAATTTCTCAAATCGACCAGATTTGAAGAGGTAAATTGATTATTTAATAATTCTTTCATTTCTCACTATTTCCCCCCCATTATAGTACCTAAATGATCTATTAATACTTTTTAGAACCTCCCTTAAATGTTTGGAAGTTTTAAAATTCAGATACTAGTGTATTGGGGTGATTTCTTCAATATTTTTCAAGGTAAGTGATTCCTTCTTGGTTTCTTCCTTTTCCTTTAGGGTTTCCCTCCTCTATAATTATGTTCTAAAATGTCCAGAAGTTAGGGTTATAACCTAGGGTTTGACTTGGTTCCTATTTTGTCAAATATTGTGGTATAGGGATGAATTTATCTTTCTTGTGGTCCGGTGGTGGTGTGGTTGATGTTTCGAACCATGTTTTGAGGGATTCGACACTTTCGGTAGGTGATTCCATGGTTAACCATTCCTTGATGAGTTAGTTTTATTGTTTTACTGGGTTTTCATGTTTACCATATGATGTGTGTGGTGAAAAAACCGTTTTTGAGGGATTTAGTTAAGCATTTAATTTTATAATTTCATTTTCGTTGAAGTTATGAACTTTTCGAATATAACACATGTGGTATCTTTTGTGGTAGTTTTATAAAATATGAAATTGATTTATTAGTTGTTTAAGGGGGTTGAAAATACTGTTTTTTTAATTCCTTACTATCATGTGGCCTTTCAAGGGTTTTTTTGAATAATTTTGGTGTGTAAAACATTGTTATACTTCTTGAGATAATTTTATGAAAATGAGTGTTTTCATTTGTATCTTTTGTGGTAGTATTCAAGGTGATTTTATAACAATTAAAAGTGGTTTTATAAATGTATATTGGGATTAAAATTATAATTTTTTATTGTTTTGGAGTGGTTTTGTCCTTGAAATATGGTTTTTAAATGGGTTTTATGAGCAAAGTTTGGGTATAATATTTAGAATTGTTTTATGAAAGATTTGAATGGTTTAATGATTTATGTAAGAGGTGAAACCATATTTGAAGACTATTTTGGAGTGTTTATTTTTTGAAATGGTACATTTTAAATGTCAAATGGGCTATTTTGTGATGTGTTCCATCTTGGGAATGTTTTATAATTTTTTTTGAAGGATTTACTAAAGTGTGTAAGAGATATAAAAGTGATGTGGGATGTTTTGTGTGAGTGTGATGTGAAAAAAGGATTTTGGTTATGAAATGGGTATTATGTAACATGTGAGTGGGATTTTATGTGAGTTTTAATATCTTTTATTGGTTTTATAACAATTTTTAATGGATTTGTGGAAGTGTTAAAGAAATGTGAAAAGTGTTGTGGGCTATTTTGGTGTGAGTCGGATTTTAAAATCAATTTGAATGAAAGTGGGATTTTGTGACTTGTGTGGTATAAATGTGAGATATTTGGTGGATTTGTGATTTGGAAATGATATTTTCATGTGCAATGTATATTTATTGACTTGTTGACCTTGTTTTACCACAAGGGGAAAACTCGGGTATCTAGGTTGGTGGACGTATACTAGTATGCAAGTGAATCCACGGGGTTTGGACTCCGTTTCACTTAGAAATATTGACGCTTAAAACTCTAACTAAACTGTTATGATGATTATTAGGGACCACTAGGTTATGTGTATGTTCCTTACTAGTTTCTCATGCATGATAACATATATTTGTGATGGTTACTCTCACCGAGATACGAGGTACCTTGGACCCACAGCTAGCTAGTGCCTATGGGTTATTTCCTATTGCTCATGCTCATTAGATCATTTATACTCACTGTCAGAATAAGGTATATATGGATGGAAAATTAAGTATCATTGGAATTTATTTTAAAAGTGTTTATTCTTTAAATTATCCCACTTGAAAACATATTTTTTAGTTATATCTTTTAGAAATTGTAACTAGCATTTCATGTTTGTGAAATCTTTCAAGCTTTTTGTCTTTGAATGTTTATCACATGGAATATATTAGTGGTGGTATCCTACTAGCCATTATATCACACCCTACTTTCACCCTTGGGTGTAAGTATATTTGGTTATTTTTTGTTGTCGCAGGTTGGGTACAGTTTTTAGTGCCAGTGGTTCAGGTTTCTAGCAGGTCCTTGGTGGTGAAGTCTTGTAGATATGGCTTGAGGGTGGTGCCCCTTTCCACAAGGTTCTTGGGATGTTTCTTTTTGGTTTTGTACCTTTGTTGTAGTATATGTGAGTTGTTTTAAACTATTTAATTCAGTTCTGAATTTTTAAAAAATATTGTTTGGTTTGAAAAATCCAGATTTGTTTTATTGGATTAATTTGTTGTTTTATGTTTATAATCATGGGTAAATCATTCCCATTTCTCTTTTTATGATACCCGGGAACTTGTTCCAGACCATGGGGATTGGGAATGACCTTCGGGACTTGTCATTGTCCGGGTTTGGGGCCGGTATTGATGGTGACCAGATTCGGTTCACAACAAACACACATCCCAAACCCTTCTTTGAAGCATCCATAAAAATTACAAAAAGCTATCCACTTGTGGGTAGTGTGAGAAAAAGGGAAGTGACATGCCACCTTTTCAACACCATGAATATTTTTTCGAATTCATCATTCCAATAAAATTTTACTCCCTTCCAAGTAATCTTGGTAAGAGGGTTTGATAATTGTGAGAAATTTCAAAAAAATCGACGATAATATCCAACTAACCCAAGGAAGCTACAAATATCTGTCACAGATGTTGTCCTAGGCCATCCCTCAATTGCTTTTGTCTTGGAAGGATCCATATATATCCCATTTCTTGTGATTATATGCCCTAATAATGTCAATTAATTCAACCAAAACTCAAACTTGTTATAATTTTCATTGAGATTCTCCATTCACAAGGTCTTTAGCATAGTGCTTAGATGCTCTTCATACTCCTCCTTGGTTTTGGAGTATATTAGAATATAATCTATAAAGACTACCAAAAATCTATATAGGTAATCTCTAAATACTCTATTCATCAAGTCGACAAATATTTCTAGAGTATTAGTGAGTCCGAATGATATCACTATGAACTCATAATGCCCATACCATGTTCGAAAAGTAGTCTTGGGGATATCCTCCTTCTTCACCCTTACTTGGTAATATCACAACCATAGATCCATCTTGGATAATTATTGTGCTTCACTTAGCTGAAAAAACAAGTAATAAATTCATGGAAATGGATACTTATTCTTTATCATGATTTTTTTGAGATCACGATAATCAATGAAAAGGTGCATTGACCCATCCTTCTTCTTGATGAAGAGGACTGGTGCACCCCATGGTGAATCACTTGGTCGTATAAATCCTTTATCTATATTATCCTATAGTCATTTATTTATCTTCTCCAGTTACACAATTGTCATTTTATATGGATTATTGTATATTGGAAATGACCTAGGTATAAGTTAGATCGAAAATTTGACCTCTGGGCTAGGAGGAAGACCAGGAAATTCCTCAAGAATCACATTATAAAATTCCCTCACAATAGGAATGTATTAGAGAATGGTTCTTTCCTTAGACTCAATCATTTGATCTTGATACATTTGATCGTAGGGAAATAATATCCATGATTTAGATGATGGTTTTAAAGAATATTCATCCTCCTATTTTCACTTGTATAGAATTGGGGGTTGATTCTCTATTTGGAGAGTGATTTCCCTCTCATGGAAATTTATGTTGTCTCTATATAGGGAAAGACAATCCATGCCTAGAATTGTATTAAATTACACCAAGGGAAGTATAACAAGGTTTTCCAGGAATTTCAATCCATAAATGGTGACAAGAGAGGAGTTATATTCATAATATGCAATAATTTCCCCATTTTTCATCTTGACTAACATCTTTACTTCCATTCTTTATGGTGATGTTTTGAATACTTCTTCTAAACATTCGTGATATAAAAAAATGTATAGAACCATAATAAAAAAGTATGTTCAAAATTCTTGAATGAATAAATATCGTACATGTCACAACTCAGTTTTTAGGATTCATTTGGGTATTTGTGATGGAAAAAGCTTTCCCTTTATACCTTGGAAGTTGTTGATTGCCTTTGAAAAACCTTTTCTTAGGTCACTAGTTCAAAAAGTGCCCTAGTTCCTTGAAGTTGTAGAAATTAACAATGTGTTGAGGATCGACTGAAACATTAATTTACTCTATCAGATTGGAGAGTTTCTCCTGTCAACAATCATTGGCCATGTACCCTTCTCTTCCCCAACTAAATCATTTCTTTGTTACTCTTAGGCAATTTTTAGGGTGATTCTTTTCTCACCTTTGACAAGGGGGATGATAGAATTTCTTAACACTATTGGATTTATCTATCAGACCACCATAATTAAAGTCCACTTTCCTCTCTTTATGACCATGATACCCCTAAGATTCACCTATATCCATATCAAATTTTAGGGCACATCGTACAATTTTCTCATAGCTATCAAAATCATGGATTGCTGTGGCTTTTCATAGGATAGGATTTAGCTCGCCAAAGAAGCGATCAACCTTGCATTCTGAGGTAACGACAAAACCATAGGTTTATTGTGAAAATCTTGTGAAGTTTTCTTCATACATTCCAAAATATTCTTCATCATTTTTCTTAAGTGTAGGGAAATATCTTTTTATCTTAAGATAGAGGGTGTAGGGAAAATATTTATCTAAAAACATTTTTTACAATTCTTTCCACTCCATTGCTTCGATATATTCCTTAGGATTTGTATTTTTGATCAATGTCCACCACTTATCAGCTTCACCCTCCTTATGATAAAAATCCAGAAGAAACTTCTCTTATTCAAAACATTTAGGGATAGAGAACATATTTTCAATGGAATTGATCCATTTCTCCACAATTAAGGGACCATATGATCCACTTAAAGTAGAATGCCTTTGTTTCATGAATATCTCGACTGTGGGTTTCTCTCTCTTAGGGGTAATTGGGTGCTCTTTATGGCCCAAGATTATTTTCATAACTTCATTTAACTAAGAGAGTATCATGATGATGTTTTTAATTCCTGCTCCCATTGGGTTGGGCATCTCATTGGGGAAATCCTCACACTGCCCTTCACATTGGTTATTAGCACGATTCCTCCTATTTCAGAACATTGGATATAATAAAAGGAAAATTGGGGATGACTATATTATGAATTTAAACACATAAAGGGTAATCCAATGACATTAAAGGGATAAATTATAAATTACATTTATCTCCTTAAAATATGAGTTTCTAGGCTTCAGTCTATGTTATCCTTGATCTACTTACTAACATATATTCATATGGGAAGTTTTGGTTTTGTTCCCTTGATAATGGTTTGTAATGAGCTTAGGAATTTACCAAAGCATATCACCTAGGTGTTTTAAACAAGGTTCTCAGTAAGGCCCATTGTCGTGTACTAGGTTACCCTGATTCAGGCCAAAAACACCTTGTGGGAGTTGTTACTACTAGGTACATCTATTCCAGAACCACGTCCACTTATAGTATCCAAAAATTGATTTATTTTATTGATAAACCACTTAATATATACTTACCAAAATTTAGGTATGTTTTCTTACACCGAGTATTATCATGAAGGGTTTTCACTAGGGTTTTCTAAACCTAATCCCAAAACAACTAAACCTATCCTCTAATACCAACTATAAAAACCATATTCTTTATTTAATATTTAATCATGATTTATTTAATAGATTTAAACATAATAAAAATAAGAATATATATAGGTATAGTGTCTTGGGAAATTATGAACATTATATAACAACTTAAAATATTATATACAACATCTTTATTGAAAACTTCTTTTACATGACCATAAAATTCCTTCGTACTTAACACTGTATGGGATAACCTGAGGACATATATAAGAAAGTGGTGATCTATAAAGTCTAGTAAGGTAATAAACATATAATAAAATGTGGATAATGGAACATGTTAGAAAAGTCATATCAATGAGACATAAAGGAACATTAATATAAGGACATGGTATAACATGATAATCATAACATGAAAATGCAGAAACAACATAAAACACTACATCATAAACATAAGTCAAAGATAAACTGAAAAGTATTCATGGTGATAAAATTTACCCTAAATAAATAAGGTAAAACCCTATACTAACATTGTGTATCATGATTCTAAATATTATCCAATGCATTGGAGCGCTATCAGGGAACACCCTTCATAATCATTTCAATCTCATGCTGAAGTGTGCCACATAGATCATATAAAATGGATTCATTCAACATAATCATTTATTAAACAATCAAATAATGTGGATTATGTACATTTTATTCATAAATCAATCAATATATGTTCATAAAGATGAATACCCTTGATAGAGGAATGGTTATGGTATTCACTACACTATGATTTTGGCATGGAAAATTGTGGTGCAATTTTGACAGCATAACATAGTCATATGGAAATTCATAAAATGGGTTGATGAGAGAGAAAGGGGTATACCATAATTTATAAATGAAATTTAAAGTAAATGGATCATGTAAAATAATATCCCAACATATAAAATGGAATTTAAGATGCATAATATAAAAGAAGTGTTTGAATGGAAATGAGAAGAGTGAAATCCCTTACAATATTCAGGCATAGTAACTACTTAGATAAGGGTCAAAATGAGGGGGAATAAATGACCCCTAATTCACATAAAATCAAATGGATAGTATGGAATTTATTATAAAAGGATGAAAATATAAAAAATTGAAATTAAAAAGACAAATTTCAAATAATTTTCTTGAATTGAAAGGAAGAGAGGAAGGTGAGGATCCCTTAGTTGGATGTGTGTCTCCAAAGGATTGGGAGAGACTTCTTGGGAGCTTAGGGACACCTTGGGAAGAATATAAGGATTAGGGGGAAGAGGGTGGTAGATATTAAAAGGTCTTTAGTGAAGAGAAATGGGATCTTTGGTGGGGTTATATAGGAAAGGTGGGGGATTTCTTTATTATTTTGGTTTTGGACACTACACAATAAAATATTCAAAACCAAAAACCATCCCATGGTTTTTTCCCATAGTTTTTATAAATTTAGAGTGGTATAAAATAATTTATAAGGAAAAGGTCCAAATATATTAAAATATTTTCCTTTCTTATGTGGAGGCGAGTCACACTCTTAAAGAAATGAATTTAAAATCATAAAATATATTATATATTTTGGAGGATTCGCTAAGGCTTTATAAAATAAATAAAATAAACTTTAAATTGATTTATTTTAAAGGAAGGAAGTATATTTTGTTGAATATACATTTCATAGTATTTATTACATCATTTTTGGGTCATTATGATTCTATAAAAACACACTGTATATTTATACGGTATTTAATTTATACCCAAAAATTATATTAAGTACAGTAATAGTGGTTATGTTTTGGGCAGCAATCTTGATGAGATTGAACTTCTCATATAAATGGTTTCTCTCAAGATTAATTTGTTGGACCTCAACTTGGGATTGGTCTAGGGAAAAGCCCAAAAATACTATCTCCCTTAGAAGCTTTGATAAATGGTCATCATAGGGTACAATCCTACTGGTTGATGCCATCAATTTCTTTTTCTGTGCTAAATGAATTTATTAAAATCCCATATTAATACTAGTCATTTGATCACTGTTCAACGACTATATTATCAACAATAAAGATACTTAGCAGTCATTTAAAATACAATTGAATATAATAAAATAAGTTTTTGTGTCTTCTATAACCATAATACTTTTAATTAAATCAAAAAGTGGAATTTTATTCATAATAGTTTGGGTCGTTACAATGCATAGACAAAACATCCATCCAATGTGTGGTGTGATCAGAATGACTCAATAATAGTTTTAAAAGATAAAAAAATATTTAATAACATGATTCAGGGGGTTAAAAACAAAAAAAGTGTTAGATGGTTGTGAAATCATAGGACAAAGAACGTATATTTATTTTGAAAATGTAGGAACTGACAACACATCAATTCGAGTTATGGTTTGTCTAGGATGCTCGTAAACACATTTTTAGTGTTTTAAAACACTAAAACATGTGTGTAATGGTCAATAAAATAGAACATGACCTCATATTAACATAAAATAATTGGAAAATAATCATTTAATAATTTATACTTTTATACATAGATAACACATCTATATTATGTGTGGTGTGCTCAGAATGACTTAATAAGCTGTTTTAGAAGATACCAAAGTCTTTAAGGATCAGTTTCAGGGTGTCAAAACTAGGAAAACGGCATCATATAGTTGTTAAATCATAAGAAAATTACCATAGGTTTATTTTTGAAATATATGAACTAATTACAAATCAATCCGAGTTACGGTTTTCCCTAGATGATGTAAACACATTTTTATTATTTTAAAAGACTAAAACGTGCATGTAATAGTAAAAATCATATGAAACAAACTCATATTGACATGAATTCATGATAAAAATACTATTTAATTATTTTTTAAATATATAAAATACTTCCATATCAAAGTCATTAAATTTTGTTTATTGTGTAATTTCAAGCACGTTGCACGTCAGTTTAAAAATTGATTAGATTTTTATATAATTATCCATTTTTATTTCCATGTGTTGAATCACATCTTAAATAGGTATATTTTTGATTTAAAAGTGTTATGCATGATATTTTATTTATTTTACATTAAAATTTATTATGTTTGATTAACAAAATAACAAATTTTATGTGTAAAATTATGAATATATTCTATGTTTATTTCCTTTTTCATTTATTTTCTTAAATGTTTTGGTTTATATTATACATGATAGATGTAAGTAGTAGGAAGGAGGTTGGAAATTATAATCCATGACATTCTTCATAAGTCAGTTGTGATGATTATTAGTCTGTATTGTATTATAATTAAATATTATCAATGATTCTACTATAATCATGATTTATTGTGTTCAATTATATTTTATATATTTTTTTGTTACAGTTGATGATGCAATGTGGTCAGTTTTTTATTTGATGTTTGTAGTTATGGAGGTATATGGATATAGTGGAGGTCATGGGATGGAGGTTTTGGCCATGGGTTAATAGTGGTTATTGGACATATTTTATGTATATATTGATTATTGAGGTTATGGATTGACTAAGGTTATGGGTTGACTGAGGTTGTATATATATGAATATGGATGTATAGTTGTGTATGTATGATTATTTTATCACGCATTTATGGTTTATTTTATTATACAAATTAGTCTTTAATATCCATATTATTTTTTATTAAATAATTTTTTTCAAATAAAATTTTCTATAATATATTTAGTCATAGTTTATGGAAATCACCACTGAATAGATTTCATTTTAACTATTTAGTGATGGTCCCTGATGAACACCACAAAACATAACCACTATTACTGTACTTAATGGAAAATATTTTAATTTCCCACAATTTATTTTCCACTGATTTTTATTTAAAAAAATAATTGCCAATTTGAATGAAGAACTGTTGTTAAGTACCCGAAAAATGACACATATAAAATCATTGCTAAACCAAAAAAGTACCGCTAAATGATTTATGACCACTGCTATATTGTTTAGTTATAGTTACATAAATCACCGTATATTTGAAATGTTAGAATATATATCATAGAAAATAAAACTTATAATTTATTATCCTCACATGAATTATATTTCACTATATACTAATACATATGTAGTTATATTCTAATATATTTATTGTAAATATTTTTATAATTATATATAAAAATAAAATCTATATCTTTATATATCACTATTAATATAATATTTTGTTTTTTATTTTTATAAAAAACAAAATTTAAATTGGAAATTAAATTGAAAAAATTATATATATATATATATATTTAATTATCAAATTTTATAAAATTTAACATATATAAATATCTATAATATATAATTTATAAAATCATATTAAATTGAATTTTCAAAAGACAATTTATTTAAATAATTATTATGCATGGTGGGGAGAGGGGGTACGTGCACTATTATGGATCCTTCTTTGCTCAGCACTGCTCTTTATCAATGCTAAAAAACACTGATAGAGGATCTATTTATCAACACTAACAAAAAGCACTGGGAAATAGAGTCTTTATGAGTGCTAAAAGTAGAATTTATGATGGGTGACCCTTGATCAATACTTTTTTAGCACTGTTAAAGGGAACCGCGAATAATTTAATTTATTTTTGAAAAATTATATTTTCTTAAATATGATTTGTACATTTTTTCAAAGAGAAGAGAAATATGATTTATACATCAATAAGTATATATATGTAAATATAATATATAAATATGATTTATATAACTATATTATAATAAAAAACGTTAAAAATATATTTTCACAATTTTATTTATAAAAAATAACAAATTTATATTAATGAAAAAAGTTTAAATATATATTTATATACATTAATTAAAAATTTTATATATAAATATAATATATTAATATTATATTTAAACAATTATTTAAATATACAAATTAATATACACTTATTTAAATATTTTTATTTGAATTTATATACTTATATTCATATTAAATAATTTAAAATATAAAAAAATGCTTGTATATATATGTATGTGTGTGTATGTGAATGTATGTGTACGTTTGTATATGCATGTCTGTATGTGTTTGTGTATGATCATATATGTGTTTGTATGTGTTGTATGTTTATATGTGTTGTGTGTGTGTGTATGTGTGTGTGTGTGTGTGTTTATGTGTATGTATATGGATGTATGTGTTGTATATGTGTGTGTTTATGTGTACGTCAGCGCGCACGTGTGTGTGTACATGTATGTGTATGTACATATATATGTATGTATGTTTATGTGTATATATACAGATGTACATGTATGTATATATGTTTGTATGTATGTGTATGTGTATATGTATGTGTATATGTATGTATGTGTATGTATGTTTATGTATGCATATGTATGTGTATGTATGTGTATATGTGTGTGTGCTTGTATGTATGTGTATACACCTGTATATGTATGTATGTGCATGTATGTATATGCGTATGTGTATGTGTATGCGTATGTGTATGTGTATGCGTATGTGTATGTGTATGCGTATGTGTATGTGTATGCGTATGTGTATGTGTATGTGTATGTGCGTGGGTATGTGTATATGTATGCGTATGCGTTTGCGTATGTGTATCTGTATGTGTCTCTCTGTGTGTGTGTGTGTGTGTCAATATGTGTATGTCTATATGTATTTGCGTGTGTGTGTGTAATGTGTATGTTTATGCGTATGTTTGTGGATATATCCTTATATAACAAGAAAAACCATTTTTTCAATATGAAATATCTCATTATAGTTTATGTGCACACACATATACATATACCCATTCAAATATATATATATATACATACATACATATACATACACACAATCACAAGAAAATTCATTTGTTTTTTCAAAAGTAATTAATGTAATATTATATATATATATATACATTTAATATTTTTGTAAATTTTAAATTTTTAATATTTATTTATACATATTTAATTGTTAATAATTAATATTTATAATATGTTTGTAATTTATATAATTAATTTACTCTATTTTTATTTTAATACTTTTTTTGTTTAAATCTTTATATGTTTTTTATTTATTCATTTTTAATTTGTCATTTATTATGAATCTCTTGTATTTAAATGTACCTTTTAATATTTATTCATTTTGATTTTAATATTTATTCATTTTTAATATTTTTGTAACTCATATAATGGATATTATTTTTTTAATTTTTTTAAATTTGTTAATTTTAATTATTACTTTTAATTTATTTATTTAATATTTTTTAACCTTTTTTAACATTTCCCAATTTTTTATAAATTTTGTAAATTATTCATTTTTAATATTTCATTATTTAATATTATTGTAATATATTCAATTTTGATAGTTATTTATACATTTTGAAATATTAATATTCAATATTGTCAATATGTATGCAATGTATATAAATAATATTTATTCTTTTTTATTTTAATATACTTATATTTTAATCTTTATACAATTCATATTTATTTTTTTAATAATTAGTAATTCATTACAAATTTCTTGTTTTTAAATTTATTTTTTAATATTTTTTATTTTTATTTTATTTTTTATTCTTTTTTATTATCTCGTTAATTTATATAATTAAAAAATTTTAATTTATTTTTTAATATTTTTTCAAATTATTCCTTTTTAATTATTAAATTTTAGTCATTTCTAAAATCTATTCATTTATTATTATCTGTTCATTTTTAATACTTATTCACTTTTAAAATTTTCTTATTTTATTCTTTTTTAATATTTATTCATTTAATATTTCTGCAATTTATTAATTTTTAATATTTATTTATACATTATTATTTATTGATAATTAATATTTTTAATAGGTTTTTAATTTAGCGCTCAGGGTGTAGCTTAGTGGCAGCTATCCTTGTCGGTCTCGGCGAGGTCTCGAGTTCGAGTCTTGCTGAGTTCTTCCCTGCATTTGTGTGTTGCAAGATTTTATTTGTAATATAGCTCCTTTCCCCAATCAATGTAAATAATATGTCTGTAATTTAAAAAATTAATTTTTGCTCAGTTTTATTTTATTTTTTATTTAAATCGAGATACTATTGTAATCTAATCATTATTAGTTAGGAATTTATTTTAAACATTTTTAATTTATAAGCATTTTTTGTATTTATTCATTTGTATTAGATGGGGAAGGATGGATTTCAGGTGCTAGGTTGGTACATGGAATGGTGCGGTGTGGCCCCTATCAATACCTCTTCACTTGGATATCCTTTTTTCGGTCGAGGGGTCAGTTAAGGGGTATCGTGTCAGGCGACAACTCCCTAGAAACAGAATAGACACAGGTTCGAGTCCTACCACACTCGAATTTAGCTGGGGAAAGATGGCGCGTAGGTGATGGGATGAGATGAGGAAAAATGCGGTGTAGTGCCCAACAATACCTTGTTACCAGATATCCTTTTGTTGACTTAGGGGTCAGTCAAGTTTTACCGTGTAAGGTGGCCACTCCCCCACAACAAAAATGGACCAGGTTCAAGTCCCATCACACTTGAATTTAGCTAGGGAAGGATGACATGTAGGTGCTGAGTTGGGCACATGAAAGACAAGGTGTGACACTCAATAATACCTCGTTACCCGATATCCTTTTGCTGATCGGGGGTTGGTCTAGTGGTACTGTGTCAGGTGGCCACTCCCTGACAACAAAACTAACTCACGTTCAAGTTCTACCACACTTGAAATTAGTTGGGGAATGATGAAACGTAGGTGTTGGGTTTGGCCCACCAAAGTCGTGGTACGACGCCCTGCAATACCTCATTACACAATATTTTATTTCTTACATCGTGTTCCATGGTGACAGATTTAATCGACCATATATGGTATTGATAAATTTATAATATTACTATCACATTTATTTATACATTTAATATAAATAATATTATTTATTTTAAATATATTTTTAAATATATTTTTTCAATTTATTTATTTATTTTTTATTATAAAGTAATTTTTAATATTTATCTTTATATAATTACTAATTTATCATATTTTTTATTTTTTTATTTTTTTCTGCTAGTATTTAACAACGCTATATTAAGTGCTAATAAAAGAAACATTTATCAGTGATAAGCACTGATAAAAGATTCATTTATCAATGCTTATTTGTTACTTCTAATAAGAGTGTGATTTATCAGTACTAAAATGAAAAGCGCTAATAAAACCTTAGATTTTTCAATGCTAAAAAAGTGCTCATAAATAATATTTTTATTAGTGATTTCCAATTTAGCATTGATAAATGTATATTTAATCAACTCTTTTTACTAGCACTGATACAACCCTTTCCTCTATTTTAAAAGAACCTTAACCGATATCACCCTAGTCATGTCGTTTAAGCTCTCATGGGATCCTAATTCTATTGTTTCCTCCTTCTAACCAATCAAATGAATCGAACCTTAAATTGAAGGCATGTTATTCCTTACTTGTTTGTCATCAAACTTTCATCCATTTTCATGATTTTTTTGTTCCTCTGTTTGGGTTCTTCTTGTCTTTTTAATGTTTTGGTTCTATTTTCATGATTTTTTTCTTCTTCTTGGTTATTATCTTCTAATCGATGTTTGTCCCCTTAGATTATTTTTGGTTGTTCTTCATCTCATTAGCATTTTATTATTTGTAATGGTTTTTTCCTTTGATTCAAAAACATATTTTTTAAGTATTATTTATTTTTTTCATTTTTATTTTAATTTTATTTATACTTTTATTTGAACAATGAAAAATACTCTCAAATTTTTCTATGTTGATTTATTATTTTTTTGGAGAAATAAAGAAAAAAATTATTTCATCGATCTTTCAAATCAAAATTTCAAAAAAATTCATACAAAAATTATTTGTACAATTATAATTAATATAATTCACCTAATATTTTTAAATTTTATTTTTAAATTTTATATTATTTTCAATGAGAGATGAATCAAAATTTATAAATTTCTATCTTTTAAAATTGAAAATCTTCAAAACATCAATTTTCCTAATTTTAACAATAAGGTTGTATATTTTATAAATTATATTACTCATTAAAATTGTTTTTGTGATTAAATACATTCATGATTTTGAAATTTGAAAATTTGGGTTATTTTGGTTTAAAATCCATTTTTCCTATGCTACCTACAATCTTAATTTTTTTTCAAAATCTAATTTCTTATTAAAATTTTTATTTTTATTATTACCAAATGAAAAATTAAAATATGACATATTTAATAAATTTACAACTATAAAAACCATAATTGATGTGGTTACTTTATTTAAAACATCGCAGAAACATTGTAAAAAGTAAATAATTTATTTTTATATATGCTTTGATAGTAAAATATTATTATATATACCCTAAATACTATCCATTTTCAGAAATCCATAGGGTTCTTGTGAACTTGATAGTGATCGAGAGTGAATTATCTACCTTGATCAATCCATTTCAAAAAATAGAATAATTTATGATATATGGTTTATTTTAAGTTAAAAATATGTTTTATAATACTTAATATTAATATAAATCTTTATCTTTATATGTTTTAAAAATTTGTTGACACAATGAAAATTTATATCAAATATAATGTCTATATGTGTGTACATATAAATAATATCCTTTTAGGATTCTAAGATCATACCTTAAATATTTTTTTTGTTAAAAATGAATATTATTGAATCAAATAGAATGGATATGAATAAAAAATGGATGGATTCCCATCATATAAAAAATAGTATGAGGATGGGGTTAAAGAGTTCAATAATTTTAAAAAGGATTGTTCATATGACCTTTATCAAATCCTTTTCTTAGGTTTAAATTATTTTTATTTAATACTAATTAGTCTACTAGAGTTGGAAGAACACTTGATTTTTCATGAAATAGATCAAAGTTAGAAATGTTAGACTAAACTTGGGGAATAACTGAATGTTTCTAGTAACTAGGAGAACACAAAATTTTATGGATCATTTGATAGGACTACATGCATGAATAATGATGAAGATTATATCAAGGATATGATTATAGCTGTAAACGATGTTGAAGTTCATATTGAGGAAATAAAAATGATAGTTTATGATGATCTTAATGATTGTTCAAAGCTACTTTATAAGTTAAAGAGTTGTAAAAAGATTTCATTGTATATTGGTTGTACTAAATATACAACATTGTTAGCCATAATGAAGCTATTTAATGTAACATATGAAAAAAAATTGAGTGAAACTAGATTTACTGAACTACTCTCTCCCTTGAATGACATGATACTAAAAGATATGATCTTAATTTCCAAACATATGACGATAAATGAATGATACATTCAATTTTTATGATCACTTAATGAATACATGCTTGTCCAAATGATTTTATATTGTTTTGAAAGGGCCATCCATCATATAAAAAATGCCCAAAGTGCATCTTTTATCAATATAAAAAAGTTTTATAAGTCATTCAAAAGTTTTATGGTGATTTATAATCATTATAAGGATTAGGTTCCTAAATTAAAGTGAGGATACTACAAGGCATTGGGGCGACACACAAATACAATAAATCAAGATGGGATACTTCTTCATCAAACATACTCTACTCAGTGGGATAAAATTTATCATGAGTATCCTAAATTTGGAAATGATATGGTAAACCTTTCCTTGCACTATATATATATGGTTTGAATCCTTTTGGTTTAAAAAGTAGAATCATAACATATGGCTAGTTATATTGGTAAATTAGAACTGTCCACTTTGGTTATTCTTGAACCAAAAATAAATTATTTTATCTCTATTTATATCAAGACCAAAAAAACTAGGTAATGATATTGATGTTTATTTAGATACATTGATCAAAGATATGAAATTAATGTGGGAATCATGTTTTATTTCAGATGATTATTAAAGAAATGAAGATTTCATATTGAGTGTCATATTGTACGGGGTGATAATTAACTTTCCTACTTATGAAAATTTTTCAGGATATAACATTAATGGAATGATACGGTGTCCCATTTTTGAACAAGGTACACACTCAATTAGGTTGAAACATTCCTCAAATAATGTGTTTTTAGGATATCACACATTTTTTCGCTGATGAAAAAAATATCGATCTTAGATGAAATTATTAGATGAGAATTTAGAAGAAGTTACATAACTATATCCACTAATAGGTGATAATTTTTTTGAGAAAGTATAGTATACGGTCACAGATTTTGGTAAACCTCTTCAAAAATCCTTATGAAAACCAACTAAAAAAAGAGATCAGTTTTTTTGAATTATAGTATAGGAATTATTTGTATGTCATACATTTTATTGATGTTATGCAAAGAGAACAAAAAATTGATAGTTCCATTGAAATTTTACTAAATACACCTTTATGAGAAAAGAATAAATCAAGGTTATATTGGACATGATTGACATGGGAATATGAGAAGATTTGGTGCTAGTGAAGGGAGAGAGGAGGAATTTTCTTCCTCCAACTAATTACACTCTTTCCAAGAAAGAGAGATATTAGTTTTTCCTCTTCTTAAATGATGTTAATATTCGATTCGGGTATTCATAAAATATCAATAATATAATTTCAATTATTGATTTAAATTTAAAGGGCTTTAAATCACATGTTTTTCTTGTTTTGATGCAGGATTTAATGCCTATATAATTACGTGCGTTTTTCTTAAAAATGTTCATTATAAATTAACTAATTTTTTTATCTTTTTCAAAGCTACATAAAATAAATTTATAGACTCGACTAAGATTATAGATACGGAAAAGAAAATTTCTATCATATTATATGAGTTGGATATGTTGTTACCATTATCATTCTTTGAAATGATGGTTCACCTGTATAACAACCCTACTCTTTATTACACACATAAACATGATTTATTACATAATCTTGCACTTAAGAAAAATATGAGGATCGATAGGTCTAGCGTATTGTGAAATTAGGAACATTACACAACAAATTATAACATAAAACACAACATATTTATTGAAAACATATTTTACATGACCACAACATTCCTTCGTACTTAGCATTGCATGGGATAACCTGAGAACATGCATAAGAAAAGGGTGAGCTACAAAGCCCAATAAGGGAGTAAAAAAGGCATAAAATGAAGAATATAGTATATGTTAGGAAATAGTAATATCAATGGATCATAATAGAAACATGAACATAAAGCCATGATATAGCACGATTATCATAACATGGAAATGTGGCAACAACATTTAACATGATATTAGCATGAGCCAAGGCTCATTGCACATGGATCATGAGTAAACCCTAATTACACTTGAATTAGAATGATTAAACCCTCATTTCACTTGAATTATCATGAGTAAACCATCATTTCACTTTACCTATCATGATACTAATCTTTACCCAATGCATTGGAGCGCTATCAGGGCACACCCTTTATAAACATTTCATTTCATGCATAAGTGTGCCACATGGATCATACAACATAGATTCATTAAACAAAAAATTTTATTCCATGAATAATATATGTATAATAAATAAATGTAATTCATAAATCAACAAGTATATGTGCACAATGGTGAATACCCTTGATAGGGAAATGGACATGGTATTCTCTTCCACGATAATTTTGGCATGGGAAATTTTGGTGTAACTTCGACAATATAACAATGTCAAATAGAAATATTAAAATGGTTTGATGAGATAGAAAGTGGTATATCATAATTTATACATGAAATGGATAATAATGGGTTATGTAACATAATAACCTAATATATTTAATGGAATTTATATGCATAATATAAAATAATTGCTTGAATGTAAATGAGGAGAGATAAATCCCTTATGGAATTTTGGCATAGTAACGGGTGTACATGAGTGGAATTAATGAGAGAGAAAAGTGTATATCATCATTAAAACATAAGGAGGGAATTATAGGGGAAATTTAAAATCATACCCCAACATTTTCAATTGAAAAAAGGGTATAACAACATAACAAAATTTGGAAAAAAATGTGAAAGGAAGAAATCTCTTACTTGGAAGTGTGATCCCAAAGGCTTGGGAGAGGAGTGATAGAGACTAATAGGGTGCTTGGGGATCTTTGGGAGGATTATAGAGATAGGGGGTCAGATTTTGGTAGATATAAAAAGGTTTTTAGTGAAGAGGAATGGGATATTGAGTGGGTTTATATAGTAAAGGAGAGATAATTATTTATTATTTAGGTTTTGGACACTACATATTAAACTAATCGAAAACACAAACCATACCATGGGGTTTTCCCATGATTTTTTTAAAAGGGGAGTGGAAAAAATTATTTTATAAGGAAAATGGAATAACATATTAAAATATTAGGCTTTCTCATCAGGAGGTAAGTCACACTCCCAAGGAAATCATTTTAAAGAGTTAAAATATTTTATAAGTCTTGGAGGGTACACTTTGGCACCATATAATTAATAAAAAAAATCTAAAATCACATTATTTTAAAGTTAAAATATATATTTGCCGAAAATACCTTTTATTTTATTTTATTACATCACTATTGGGTCATTATGATGTCATAAAACACATTATATATTCAAACAGTATTAAATTTTTACCAAAAAATTCGACTGCCTAAAAAAATTATGAAAAATTAACTGTTAGATAATTTCTACATCCTGATTCCAAAAATAATATTCATTTTATATAAATAATTTTATAAATATTTGAATTTTCAATTTTAAAATAAAAACTTACATTTATTGAAAATTCATTGGTTTTGACAAAAACAGATTTCAAACATTAATAAAAATTTAAATTGTATTCATAAAAATTATATGATCATTTATATTTAATAAAAATTAATTTTGTAATAATATTTTATTAAAATATTATTTAATTAAAAAATACATTAATTCATCAAAATAGATTTCTTTATTTATTATTAACTAAAAATACTATTTGTGATTTAAAAACTATTTACAAAGTAACAATAATAAAATGATTGTATATTATTTATACAAAAATAATGCAAATAACCATGGTGCTAGTGTATTGTTACATAACCCCTTATAACACCTGAATAATACCTAAGTGTAAGGTGTGCGTTGGTGACAGACTCCTGGGGTGGCTCGGATAACATCTCTCAGGTGGTAATCTCTATTAACTTCCACTTCTCCCATAGGCGATTATGTTCAAGCTTAAAGTATTGAAACTTGGATTGGGCTTGGTCAAGAGAGAAGCCCAATGATGCTAAATATTTTCTGAGATCCGAGAAATGGGCTACGTATGGAGAAATTCTACTGGATGAGGCCATCACTTCCTTTTTCTGAGTAAATTGGATTTGTTAAAGCCCTATATGTATACTAATCATGTGATCACTGTTCAACGACTATTTTAGCAATTATAACAATTATTAATGGTATTTTAAAATCCAAAAAAATAAAACCATGGAAGTGTATATGTTCTATATAACCACTTTACATAAAAATTCATTTAATTAGATCAAGAGGAATTTTCATTAATAAAAGTTTGGGTCGTTACAACCTAGTTAGAGAAATTTGGCTATGTGCTTGTACATTATAGATTGATGTATCCCATTGAATGATATATAAGTATTTTTAAAGGGTGTGTATAAAATAAAATTTGTATAGAAGGCTATATTATAGAGTGGTATATTTTTAATGAAGTTATTCAATTATATACCGACTACCAATCATATGTGGAGAGCATCGGTTTACTAAAATCTCATCAAAGTAGGTGACTTATGGGTGCAGGAACTTTCGGAACATATGTTGTCACAAATACCATTACAAGGATCACCTTTACATTTTATATAATAGTTAAAAGGTTGAACCATATGTTTTAATCCACAAATTAATTTTTAGAAATTTTAATCAATCAATGGTTGAATGATCGATATCAAATACACATAATCGATAGTTTATAAGATGGGTTTGAAACAATATTTTTAAGGAGTCATTTGTATATATGAATTAAATTTTAGAATTATTTTTAAGGATAGAAAGGGGACCATGTGTTCATGTTTTATCTTGTAATGGTTATGAAATTAATTCTTATATGTTTTATACAAAGGAACTTTATGAATATAAGTCCATGAAAAATAGTGGAGTCACTCTAATGGTACCAGTGATTCATGTAACAGGTACTACGTATAGTAATAAAATTTATAAAAATATGTCATACTTTGACATCATAAAATAAATATAGGAGTTGGATTATACAATATATCAAGTTCCAAATTTTCAATCCAAGTGGGTTGATAATATGATTTAAATGAAAATTGATGAAGTGATATTTATGAAACTACATTTCAGTAAGGAATGGTATAAAGAAGGACCATTCATAACGAAATCATAGGCAGTATAAGTATTTATAATGACTATGGTTTCCTTGGTTTAATAATTTGAATATTTATAGGTATATATTCGGATTTTACTCATATTCGGCTTTGTGTTTGGGTGTCATAGGACCCCGAAATTAATATATTAAAAATATTAATATTTATTAAAACTCAAATACACATCATTTTAGGATAAATGGTTTTCATATTGATTAGGAAAACATATGGAAAATATGTTACATTGGTTGTTTCAGAAATATGGGGAATACCCTAGGGATGATATAAAGATGGTTGGCATTGGGTGTTCAGTTTATGATGACTGTTGGCGGGTACGTTAAGTGATTAATTAATTAATTTGATTAATTCACGTAAAAAACCTAAAACCCTAACAACCCTCTTTATAAACCTCATTATGTAAAATCCATGGGGTTATTTGTATAACCATTGGAGATTATAGAGGATCCAAGGAGGTGAGATGTTGATGAATGACAATGGATCAAGGAGTAGTGACCATTGTTCAAATGATTCGTCTATGACAGTATGGTTTCTGGATCTTTCTAATGAAAAAGGCACATACCAATTTTTCATCAGTGATCAATCCAAAATCAAGGTTGGGTAAATTATTTTATTAATATCCAAACTTGGTTTATTTAAAAATAATGGATTTATTATCTACTTTATTTATATGTAATTTTTTTCTTCACATGATCCCGGTTAAATAGTTTTCATAAACCTATTTATTTATATATCATGCACACTTGATTTCACCCATGTTTTTTTCTTTATGTGATCATTAACCAAGATCACATAGGACAACGATGATTATCAGTTAATTATTATTATTTTCCCACTACTGTTCTTCACATTATTTTCCATTGATCCATGGGGTTATAATTTGAAATTTCTACATCAGATTTGAGCATAATCGAACCCCCAGATTTGTGGAAGTTGTAAGAATGAGTTAGAGATCGGTGTTTTGATTTTAGGTCATGGTGTGATGTGGGATGAAGGTGTTGGAGACATGGATCAAATTTCAAATTGTGGGATTTAATTCATGGGACAGGTGACGCGGTGACCCAATGTGATGTGAAAAATCCACATGTAATTATGGCTTCTAGAATCTGACCATAAATGATGGATTAGGAATGGTCAATCATTGATCAGAACTCATTAGTGGATTTTTCATTAGATCCAGTGGTGGAGGAAGAATGAGAAAGATGTGTGAATAGTTCTTTTATTTCTAGAAAATTCTAACATATAGTGTGTGTAGTGATGATAACAAGCACCGTGTATTCCTTTGGAAGTAGCAACTAGGGTTTTGAGTGAGGTTAAATATCGCACACCCTATATGACCCATACATGTTGTGTGACTCGGTTCTGGTGTCTCTGCATATACTCCTAGGGTACACGAGCATGGACATAGTCATGTACATGGGCACGAACAAAGTACATGAGCACAACCATGTACACGAACATGACAAGGGTTCCCAGACATGGTACTGTACAAGGGCACAATCAGAGTACACAAACACGGGTTGAGTTACATAGGAATATGCCAAAATTCAAAAGCATACCAAGGGTATCCAAGAAATATTGTGTATAGCTTATGGGCGCCATGAAAGTTTTCCTAGGGACCACCGCCTTGTGTATCTTTTTATTTGGGACTCAGATTTGGGAATATGAGCATCCTTTTCTGAGTGGTTTTCCACATAGGACAAGATGGTGGACTTTTTTTTGGAATCAAAGATATGACATGCGGTGTTATGAGTTGGAATCTTCCTTTAGAGACACATATATGGTGGTATTGATCAGGTGTGTTTATCAGAGTGTTACGAAGGTCAGTACCCCCATGTTGTAGCATAACATGAGTCCCCATACTCTTTATATAGCTAGAATAATTACACCCCTCCATACTATAGAGGGTGAAGATCCTATATCTATGGAGTGGTAACCCCAGTCTTTGAGCTTTAGTGTCGAACAGTTCCTCCACTAGAGATAGTTCCCCATCGACTGTGGATAATTGTGGTGAGGTGTGAGGCCTCCACATCGAATCTTATTCAATTATACATGATGTTGGGAATCATAGATGGACTTTTAGATCTGAATGTAGAATCATCATTCTTAGATTGATTGTATAGATGGAGATACCCTTTCTATCTCTCCTGGGTTTCTTTTTGGAATATCTTTTGGGTTTCTCTTTACTCTCATAATTTATGGGTTGATATAACTATTATTTTTTCTTTCTATTGCTCTATTTTTGATTTTAGGGAATCCTTATGGTTAATTATATACTCACCCCTACATGGAATTTTCTCACATGTGTTGTATTTTTTACAGACAACAGATATATTGGTGGTTACTTTGAAGGAGCATATTAGTAATTGGAAGCATTGGAAGTGTTCAGTGGTTGGCCTTAGAGATTGTGAGTTGGGATATCTTCATTATTACCATTTTTATAGTTTTTTTTGGGTTAAGACCTTTTTTTGGATGGTAATATAGTTATCCCATTTATGAATTTTGTATTACATTATTTTACTTTGGTGTATCTCTTAGTGGTTTTCACATACATGATTTACATTCTAAATGTTTTAGTTATTCTTATTTTTCTATACTATTTTGATGGATCTTGTTTTGTGAATGTGTATAGGTAATTTAGGTTAAGGCCTCCTATTTTAGTTATATGGATACTTACCGCATGCCATTATCCCCTGGAAAGTTGAAGGTGGGATTGGGGGTGTCACACTTGACTTACTTCTAGCCCATGCAGGGTCCTGATGGGTCAAGCTATGAATGAGTGGTATTAATGGTAGTTTTTCCTAGGTTAGTGACCTTATTATGAGGATTTATTTGTGAGTATTGGTAAATGGTGTCATAGTATCTTGATTTTAGATCTAAATACAATGAACATAATGTTGTTATGGTGGCCTACGTATCCATACACTAGGACTCTAAAAGTCTTCTTATCAAGTCAGTATACTAAGGCATTAGTTGAAGGGAAGTAATGGTACAAGCATCATATAGGATTGAGTCTATTGAATTTCATGTCCTTCTTGAGTCAACTCCCCATATATGCTCATATAAATATGGTATATCTTATTAACTTTTAGGATGCCTGTGTAATGAAAAATATATAGGATAACAATACAGGATTATGATGATGATTATTTGAGTAATGTGGCCTTAGTTCAAGGACCCATTCATGTGGTGTTTTCTCCAAGGATACGTAGACAAGTGTTATCACCTATTGAGTATCCAATATTTGAAACAATTCAGGATGATAATGCTTGTAGGCTTAGTGTGTTATGTGACTTATAATGATAGAAGTTTCATGGTGAGCCTGACCCTCAAGAAATGAAGGATTGGATCATGGTAGTGGTTCGAGTCTTTAGGGTTTTTTTGAACCTAATACAATCAGATGGTTTCACCTATAACCAACCTTCTTCATAGATAAGAAATATGCTGGTGGAGTCTGATTACCCAGAACAATGATCAAGTGATGCTGTCATGGTTATACTTCTAGCAATTATTCTGTTATGAGTACTACCCATTCAAGATTTCTCTCTTTGTGGGATTAAGAGATTCTTGAGACAGTAGGGTGATATGATAGTGATTGAGTATGAAATGAGGTTTACCAACCTCCCATATTAGTCCCTCGATATAGATCAATATGGATACTTGTGGGAGTATAAGTTTGATTAGGGCCTTCATAGATAAATTCATGCTATTTTGTTCTCCTTATGCATTCCCAATTATACTAGAGTGATTTTTCGGTCTTTGGTTTCAGAGAGCTTCAAATTAGAGGGATGTTGGGTGGAAGGATCTAGAAGTATATATCATGGGTATACGTCATCTATAACAACTATAAGGTATCATTCATTAGGGTCTCAACAAAAAAGACCTCCCCATGCCTGGACTTGAACACATGGATCTATGGCATAAGGTTTATACAGGGGGTCTAATCATCTAAGAGAAGGGTGGTTCTATGATTGTGATGGGTGAGGTCAGATTGCTCATGATTTCCTAACCCGACATGCTGACTAAGGTAGAAAGATAGTGGATTTAATTCCATGTAAAAGAAAACATCGTCAATAGGGATCTTCGTGGTGTGGTTAGGGTGGCCTGAGGGAGGCGGTTTTGATAGAGGAGTAGGTGGAGCTATAGAGGGAGGTGCTGTTGGTGGAGGATGATGCTATTATCTACTCTTGCGACCTAATCCTAGTCAAAGAAACCCGGATCATATGGATAGGGGTCATGGGTGAGGGAAGATATAGGCTCTGGAGGGATATGATCAGGCTACTCACAAGATGATTCAAGGCACGATATATGTATTTTATACTCTATCTACAATACTTATAGATGTAGGTTAAATACATTATACCATCTCTATAACCCTTGTTCAAGAGTTAGATCTTCTAGTTGATTATTTAGCCCAGTAGATAAGGATAAAGGTTCATACAAGAGTGATTCTGTTGTAGCACACATTTACTAACATTACAAGATGGTGCTCTGGGAAAAGAGTTTCTCATGGGACCTATTGGTCATCATAATGAAACCAAATGATTTCATACTAGGTATGGACTAGTTGTTTATAAAATGTTCCCAAATATACTGTCATCATTGGAGTGTTATATGCTTTCATACAGATGGGATGATATTCTCCTTTGTGGGTGAGAGATATCTTATGGATGAGTAGGTTGGGTTTGTGAGTTGGAAGATGTAACCTAACACCAATCAGTTGGTGAGTTTATCCCTTAGAATAGTGGAATCTTTAGGCATCTATATTCTATAAATAGTGGAAAATTATATAAATGCCTTCCATGAAGATGTTACAAGACTACCTCTTAGGTTGGATATTAACTTCTACATTTACTTACACCCTGAGACAACACTATTATCTTTTGAGGCATATCATATGGCCCCTACCAATCTCTAGGAGTCGAGGGTGAATTCATAATACATTCATGATAAAGGTTTTATCAAACCCAGTTTTCCCCCTAGGAATTTCTATTTTGGTTTGTAAAAAAGGAAAATAGGAGTTTGAGGATTTATGTTGACTATCATCACCTGAGTCAAGTAACAATCAAGAAAAATTACCCCTTTTTGAGGATTAATGAGATCTTTAACTAGTTGAAAGGTGTGAGTTGGTTTTCAATGATCGATCTTAAGTTTGGATACCATCAGTTGAGGGTTCTCAAGGATGATATTTTTATGAAGACATTATGATATCTCTATGGACACTATGAGCTCCCAATGATTCCTTTTGGTGTGACTAATTCCCATACTATGTTCATAAATCTTATAAACCATATCTTCTATCCATACGTGGACATATTAATAGTTTTCTTCATTTATGACATTCTCAAATACTCTAAATCATAGGAATACTATATAGAGAATTTCAGGTCGGTCCTAGAGTTACTTTATAAGCACTATGGAAAGATATCGAAGTGTAGGTTTTTGATACACAAGGTTTAATTTATGGGGAATGTCAATTTTTAGCATGGTTTAGATATGGATCTAGTGAATATTGATTTAGTTATTTCATGGGAAACACCCAAGAGTGTATCAGATCAACAAAGTATTCTTTATTTTTTAGAGTACTATATGAGGTTCATGGTAGTATTTTTTTAGGATAGAAGCCCTTTTAATTCCTTTAAATTAAAAGTATAATCATTTACCTATACTGAGTACTGAAAGGGAATCTTCTAAGAGTTGAGAAAAAGGTTAAACAATTATCACTATAATGGCCCAAACCTTTTATCCCATTACACTATCGGAAATATAGTGATTGAGTTTTCTAGGGAAATTCTATAGGTGTTTGGTGGAGGAAGGGGGAGTTTTGAAATGTTTTTGAAGGAAAAGGGGTGTTTTAGAAGATGATGATAGATCATGAAAGTAGAACACTAGAGGTACATATTTTATGGTAGATCATTAGAGGTAGATATCTAATGCTAGATCTCTAGGTGTAAATCTTTCGTGGTATATCACTAGCAATAGTCTCTGATGGTAGATATTTGGGGATATATCTCTACCGATTGATCTATTGTGGAAAATATAAGGTGGTATATCTATGGAGATAGATATCTAGTGTTATATTACTAGTGGTATATCCTTAGTGACACATCTATGGAAATAGATATCTGGAAGTAGAACTCTGGTGGTAGATCTATGGCAGTGGATCTCTGGAGGTAAACCTCTAGTGGTAGATCTATAGAATTAGATCTCTAGTAGTATATATCTGGAGGTATATATCTAGTGGTAGATATCTGGTGGTAGATATCTGGTAATAGATCTATGGTGGTATATCTATGATGGAAGATTTATGTTGGTAGTTCTCTAGTGGTATATCTATAGTAAATTCATTTTTTCCCAAAATTTTCAGTTTTTCCATTTTGATGGATTTTTTTAAAAAAAGGGTTTAAAGCCTTAATTAATGGAATTTAAAAATATTTTAAAGGTGTTTAATTATATATTATATGTTTTAAAAGTACGAATAATTTTTAAATGGTTATACTGTGTGGATTTCATGAGATCTTCTTTTAATGGATAATTAAAACTGTATCATATACCACATTTTTCAGATCTGATTATTCTAAATTGAAGATCTTTTCTTTGTTATTTATGGATTTATTTCTCTTGAGATGGATGGTTTAGGAGGATTTTTCCATTGGGGTTATTAAACCCTTTTACTATAGTTATATTAGGTTACCTATAGTTGGTTTCCTCTTGTGTGTGCACCCCCTGAATCTGGTGCAGTAAATTGTGTAAAGATTCTTTCTTCAAGGCAAGAGATTCCTTCATTTCTCATTAGTTATAACATGGGGTAGGGGTTAATTATTATATTATATTTAGGTAAGATAGTATTCACTATATTAATGAAGATAATAAATATTTTTAATTAAATTTAAGGGGAAGGGAAATTTTTCGCATGCTTTTACAAATTTTTGATATTTCAATATTATATTTGTATATGTTTTTTATATCACTAAAAATCATGATTGTTGGTATCCCATATTTTTTAGTTTTTATATATGTTTTTATGACCATGTTGTGTGATTTTTGTGGCATAACCATAAATAAATGTTTAACCACTTATACCCAGCTACTGAATTAGTTGCATCGGGATATATGGCTTGAGTGAGAATCCCCTTAAAATTAAAGTGGAATGTGATAAAGCCCCTTGAATAAATCTAAAAACATGTTATGTGTTTTATGTGAATAAGTGTTGTGGCATGTGTGAATGTGTGATTTTTAGTTATGGTATGTGGGGATGATGGGTTGTGTAACCATGTGATGGGGAAGTTGTTATAAGGTAGTTGTTATGAGACGTGGTTTTCGTTAGGGCAGTGGTGATGTTAAAAGTTATAGAGATGTGCTGGCTATTGTGCCATGTGGCTAGGAATGTGGTAATGGTGTTATGTGGGATTGTTGGAATGAGGTGAAGAATGATAGTGCTGTTGGACTTTTGTTGTATGCTTGTTGTTACGTGCTGCGATAGTTTCCTGAGTAGTATTGGAATCAACATGGTTTGGATAATGGTCTAGAAATAATAATAGGAATTGGAATAAACTATAACAGGCTATGTGTTTAAATAGTGATATGTTAAATATAAATTAAGGGTATGGAAATTTTTTAATGAACTGGATGTTTTAATTTAAATGGGTAGGTAATGGAAATTAGAAAATTGGGTTGGCTTCAAATGAGAATATGAAAAGTGGATTGTGCCTTGTATCTTGTGGTGTTGTGTGGTGAATTTAGAGGCAAAAGAAAAGTGAGGAAAAGTTGTGAGTTGGTTGATACTCTTTTTTAAACCCATAGGTTTGGATCATGTGTTATGATATTATATTCCATGTATTATCTTGTGATTTTTTTATATACACTCCCCACCCATTTTAAGAACCTAGTGCAGACAACCAAATGATTTGGGGGTGTTTTCCCCAACATCCTGCTAGTGAGGAAGGATGGCTATCTACCCACACTTCCTCGCCCCCTATTTTAGGTGATGATGAAATTAATGGGATGTGATGGACAAAATTCAAAAGTTCTGCCACCTATATGTGTCGATATGTGATGTAATGGACCAGGTGTCTTCAGGTAAGGTGAGATGTGTTGACCTAGGTGTTATCAAGTGATATGATGAGATGGTTTATGGTGGGGGTTGTTCATGGTAGAAGTAGGACATGAGGTTGATGTTCTAAACTTTCACAATACCCTAAAACTCTAGTTATTTTATGTTATGTGATGGCCCAAGTGTCTTCATAAGATAAGTGATGTGATGGCCAGTTTCATCCAGGGTTCTTGGAATTATGTGATATATAGAAGATGCGGGAGTACCAAGACGAATATTGTTGGGGTGTGAGAGTGGAAAATTAGTGGGAAAGAGGTATGAGGTTCCCTTCATCAATATGATTCTTATTATGTTATTATACTTGGATGAATTATTTGGTTAGTGAGCCATGGTGAGGAGGAGTTTGGTTAGTATACCTGTATAGGTACGTTTTGGTTCTGTTTTTTTCTCACAGGTGTATTAGTATGATCTTTTCACATGTGAATGAGAGTATTTGGTTTTCCAATTGAGTATAATTTTATGACCACCCTACACAAATAAATTATTTTCAGGTCTCCAATAGGACTACATGGGCTATGTTGGACATTATGATCTTTAATATTTAGATAGTTTTTTTGTCACTGTTTTAGACTTACTTTTGGGTATTTTACTTTTGGAGAATTTTATATGTTTCCTATTTTATTTATATATGAATTTTGGGATGGTTTTTTGTTTCCTTTTTATATTATTTCATAAATTTTATTGATTAATGATATCATATCTCCCTCTCCTATTTATTATATAGGGTAATGCCTCCGATTTACAAGATTTTTTAACTCTCAGTTCTAGATACTGACACGAGGCCTATTGGAGGTGAGACTCTGGATCATTATCTATCTTTATTCATTAAAATATCTTTTTAGTGAGGGGGTCATGAAAGAGTGGTATTAGATGATGATGGTTGAGGGATATGATGAATTTTGGAGTTAGGCAAAACATGGATTTCATGGTTTGGTATGGAAATAGTTGCAATTGACCTTGGTATGTGACACATGACAAGAATATTGGATAGTACGTGAGCCTTTAGGCCCCCCCTAGGATCTAGTGCATGGAGTCTAATATTAATTACTGAATAAGTAATGTGGACATGTTTTCTGGGTAGAGTCCCAAGAGAGTTACATGAATTATGATGACTTGTGTTCATATTTGAATTGGGTGGTTTCTGTTCTGGGAAAGTTGAAATAACTAACAACAAAATAAATAAATATTAATAAAATTCCATGACATCAGGATTATGAAATTATTGTTTTCCGTTTAAGATATGAATCTTGGTTTTCATCCTCATGTGTATAAAGTAGTGGAGGTTCAAAAAGCTATCCAAGTTAATCGCTGTTGGGTTGATCTTTTTTAGGAGGATGACTAGTTCAAGAGGACATTACACAATTTTTAATGGTTTTATTTGAGGAAGTATGAGTGTAGTGTTTTAGATGTGGAGAGAAAGAGATGGATAGAGGATATTGAGATCACTATTAGTTTGATCTAGGACCTAATGGGATACTAGGTCCCTTTGATAGTTATTTATATGTGAGGATCTACACCTTAGTGCTGGACACTGTATCCGGGTGAGTAGAAGGATGAAGATGTTTTATGGGTCTACTTTCAGAAAGAGTTCCGAGTAGAGTTTCTTATTTCAAACATGAAGGTAGTGAATAGGTATAAGTTTATTTCCCTTTAGTAGTAGAGTTTTTCCATGTGACAATTTGGTATCAAGGTCATGGACCTTCTACGCTTTTCCCCAGATATTTTCCCAAATGAAGAGTCTAAAGTGAGGTGTCTTGAGGAGGCACTCCATCTTTCAATCCAGTACAAAATTACTCCTTTTACATTACCAATGTATCTGGAGGTTCATAAGAAGGTATAGTTGATCAAGTGTATGCACTCATGAGGAGGTTTACCATGAGGGTGGATCCAACATTGTTACTTGAGGAGAAGAGCTGTTAGTTGAGGGTCTCAGGTTCTAGAGCCTTTGAGGTTTTGACCAATTAAGATTCATCCCCAATAGACACATTTCCCACCTATTGAGAGTTTTAGGATATTTTTAACCTATTGAGGCCATGTTCATCATTAGTATTTTTTCCTAGTGGTTCTTAGGGATCATCTTGGAATAGGTGGTTAGTTTCAGCAATAGTTTTAGCAAAAGTTTCCAGTGAGGCTGTTTCAGTAGTAGTGGAAGTGAGCTTATTCTATAGACAGCGTGGATGGGAAAGGTATAGGTCAAACATAGGATGTTCCTTGAGTTTAGGGAACTTGACCTAAGTGTGGTCCTTGATTTTTCCATCAGTAGAGAGGTATAGGAGGTGAGCATGGTCAGTTTCATGTATTAGAGGTAGAAACACCATAGGGGATAGATATCGTTAGAGGTATGATCATTTAATCATCTACCCTTGTTTGTGATTTGTTTGATTCAGTAGATTCACAGACCTTTGTTGCACCCACTCTAGTCCGTGCTCTTGGACTAGATTTAGAGAGGCTTCCCATTCCCCTGGTGTTGACTATGGAAATCGGAGGCTTAACTAGCTTGTTATATGTGTTTTAGGGGTGTAGGCTAATGATGGGGACACATCAGGCCTTTGAGGATATCTTCCTTCTACAAATGTATTCATAATATGTCATCCTAGGAATCGATTGGTTATATTCTGTATGTGTTGTTATTGACTACTTTTAGAGGAGATCCGTGTTCTCAGATGTTGATAGCCAGCATATGGTTTTCATTGGATAGTAGGGTTGTCATGTGGGCACTCAAAATTTCGATATGCTTCTTTCTTTAATTACTAAGTTATCAGTGGAATTAGTGGATTCTAGGATAGTGGTGACCCCAAAGATCATTGGGGAGTTTTTGAATGTTTTTCTCGAGGAGGTTGTGATGCTACCCCCTCAAAGTGATATTATGTTTAGGATAGACTTAAAAATGTTGATTCTTCGATTTTGATGGATCCTTATTAGATGACACCATTTGAGTTTCAAGATCTGAGGATTTAGATATATGATAAGATAAATAAGGGTTTCATTTGACCCAATGTGTCACTGTGGGGTGCTTTAGTGTTGTTTGCAAAAGAAAATGATAGTATGAGTTTGTGAATAGACTAACAGAGGTTGAATCAGGTGAAAGTTAATAATTTTTAACCTCTTATGAGGATATATAATCTTTTCCACCAGCTAAGAGGGGAAAGTTGGTTTTCGAAGATCAATCTACTGTTTGGATATCACTAGTTGAGGGTGAAGGAGGGTGATATCCTGGGAATTATCTTCAGATAAAGGTACACGCACTTCAAGTTTGTAGTCACACCATTTGATGTTATGAACATACCAACCATGTTTATGGGGTTTTTGAACCCCATGTTCTATGAGTCACTAGACCGGTTCATCATCGTATTCATCGATGATATCATGATCTACTCAAAGTCCTAATAGGAACATATAGGTCATCTCACAACTATATTATAGGTTCTTCAATGCCACCAGATCTATGGAAAGTTGTTCAAGTTTTAGTTTTGGACATAATAGGGGAATTTCTTCAGGCATGTGGTGTCTTAATAGGGTGTGGTAGTGGACCCATCGAAGTTAGATGTAATTTTTTTGGGCAGCACCTAAGAATGTGGCATATGACCATAGCTTCCTAGGTCTTATAGGCTATTATCAGAGGTTTTATCCCGATATCTCTAAATTTTTATACCCATTTACAACATTAACTAGGAAGTATCATGGTTTTTTTGGGAAAGATCTGTTCTAGGAAGTGTTTATTTACCTAAAGGGGATGTTTTTCAATGCTCTAATGCTTCGGATTCATGAGGAGGGTGTGATGTTTGAAGTGTTTTCTAACGATTCCTATCTAGGATTGGGGTGAATGTTAATATAGTAGAGGGAAGTGATCTCATATGGTTCTAGGAAGTTGTACCTCCACAAGAGTAACTATTCCACCCATGATTTGAAGCTAGGAGTGGTTGTGTTTACACTAATTTTGTGGTAGTATTACCTCATTAGAGAGTGCATTATGGTCTTCATGGATCACAATATATTGAGGTATATCTTTTATTAGCGTGATCTAAATATTTTATAGAAGAGGAGGATGGAGTTTATTTAGGATTACAATTATGATATCTCTTATAGCTCAAGAAAAGGGAATGTTATAAATGATACTTTAAGATAAAAGTCACAGAAGGATATCGTTATGGAGTTTAGGGATGATTAGAGGCCGATAGGGGAGTTTGCATCCCTGTAATTAGATATAGGGGTGGTTGATAAATGAGGTTTATTGTTTCATATTATAGTACAATATTCTCATATTTATTATGTAGAGGATTCTTAGTGAGGAGACTCAGAGGAAGAGGTGATGAATGATCATGTTGGCCATATCAATGCTCTAGAGGGATGGTCAGAAGATGGTTGGAAATAGATGATGTTTAATGATTGGTTGTTCATTTCAGTAGAGATGTGAATGGGATTACTTCATGAGTTTAATAGATCACTTTTATCAGTACACCAGGGAGTTTCCAAGATGTTTCATGGCTTAATGGAATAGTTTTTGTTGCCTGGTATGAAATGATAAGTGGCAGAGTTTGTATCTTGGTGTCTGGTTTACCAATAGGTAACGTATGAGCACCTTGTTACCAATAGTTTCTTGTATGAATTGAATGTTACTGAGTATAAATGAGATGAATTATTGATGGACTTCATCATAATGTCACCCCATGCTCAGGGAGGTTGTGATTCTATCTGGGTAATCATGGACTGCTTGATAAAATTGGATCACTTCCTAGAAATCTAAGAGTCATACATAGTGGATGTTTTAAAAAAAATGTATGTGGATGAGGTGGTGTAGATACATGGAGTCTTGAGGTCCATTTTATTGGATCAAGAAACACATTTTACCTTGTAAGTATAGAGGGGTATTGATACATTATTTTTTCACTCAATCACACCTCATCACCACTTTCCACCCTCATTCGGATGGGAAGAAAGATCATATTATACATATGTTGGAGGGTATATTACAGGAATGTGTCTTGGGATTTTATGGATCATGGGAACGACACATTACCTCAATTGATTTCACTTACATTAGTAGCTATCACTCATCTATTGGAATGGCCCTATTTGAGGCTTTGTATGGGTGTCTGTGTCATTCACCGTTGAGCTGGGAAGAGGTTGAGGAGTTAGTAGTTCTTGGACCCAATGTGGTGAAAATCATGAAAGAGAAGGAACAGTTGGTTTGAGAGAGGATGAAATTAGCATAATATTGGAATAAGTCTTATAGAGACATAGGCTTAACATACATTACATCATTTTAGAAGAATATTAAGAACATTCAAAAAATACATTCCTAAGGAATATAATAGTTTAGTGTTGTTGGAAACTTGGAAACATAATATTCTAACTTGGTGAAAGATATTAAATATCTCCTTTGAAGATCTTCCCCTTTTATAAATCACACTTAAAACCCTTCTTAATTACCCGAGGAAAGGAAACATTAGAAATGGGTGAGCTTATATGCTCAGTAAGGGTAAATAAGGTAGATATATAAGTATAACATGAGCATAAGGGTATGAGAACATGATCATAAAATTGGAAGATCATACCTTGAAAATCAAAGATCCTAAACATGAATCATGGAATAAATATATAAGACATGAATAATAATGGAATAAAGAGAATATACTTTAAAACATGCCTTTAACAGTTCTAGAAATGTCCTTTATCAGTGCTAGAAAAGCACTAACAATGTGAGCGATGTTAAAACCCAAAAACTTTTATCAGTACTGAAAAAATGATGATAAAAATACATACTACAATATGTGATAATAGCACACTGAAGCACCACTACAGTGTGTTGTTATAGCACACTGCAGCACCGGAAGCACAAAAAACACCAGAAACACACCAAATATATCAACATATGTAAGTACCAATACAGAATTTAAATGAAATTAAATTTACAACACAAATACTAGAAAAAACATTATATTATAGACATTTCAAACATTTTTTTATATAATTACATAAATAAAAATTATTATATACATTCAAAAGCAATCCTAACTGTCAATGTTACCACAATTTTGATTTAATTTCATTGTGAAACTGTCAACACAACATGAGAAGATTCGAAAAAAGAACATAAACTTGAACAAAAGAATCCACCTGTATAAGAAAAAAATTATTATGTGAGTAATACTAAGAATAAATAAATTAAAAATAAATATAAAACAATACATCAATTAAATGGACAATAATTTTACTATGCAAACATCAAGATTACCTCTGTGATTGAGCAGAGGCAGCATCGTTGCTCTTCCTGAAAAGGAAGTGGAGGTGACTTGAAATAATGTGATAAATACATCACTACATGGGTGAACATATTTTAAGGGTGAAGAATCATGAAAATTGTACAGAGTACCACAACTCGAACAGAAGAATCCACCTGTGTAAGAAAAAATTATTATGTAAGTAATACTAAAAAGAAATTAATTAAGCATAAATATGAAACAATAGATTAATTCTATGTACAATGGTTTTACTGTGTAAACATCAAGATTATCTCTGTGATTGAGTATATGCAACGTTTTTTTCTCTTCTTGCAAAGGGAATGGAGGTAACTTGAAAGAAAGTGATAAATGCGCCACTACATGAGTGAAAATATTTTAAGGGAGAAGGAGCATGAAAGTTGGACAGATCACCCTAACTCGAACAAAATAATCCACTTGTATAAAAAAAATTATTATGTGAGTAATAATAAAAATAAATGAATTAAACATAAATATGAAACAATACATTAATTCGATGAACAATGCTTTTATTGTGCAAACATTAAGATTACCTCTGTGATTTAGTAGAGGCAACGTCGTTGATCTTCCTGCAAAGGAAGTGGTGGTAACTTGAAAAAAAAGTAATAAATGAAAAACTGCATGGGTGAAAATATTTTGAGGGATAAGAAGCATGGAACTTGGATAGAGAACCCAAACTCGAACAAAAGAATCCACCTCTATAAGAAAACAATTATTATGAGAGTAATAATAAAAAGAAATAAATTAAAAATAAATATGAAACAATACATTAATTCTATGGACAATGATTTTTATGTGAAAAAATCAAGATTACATAACACTATACAATCAAGTTACCCAGTTACCTAATATTCCCTTTTATTAGTGCTCAATCAAGTTTCACATTCACATGTCACTAACACAACACATTTACAAACACAAGTCATGCCAAACAAAGTACACATTGTGAGCCACTACTTGTATACCCAAACCCCATTAGAAAATATACGCACACCAAATCATTTTACAATCATGCCTCACACCTATTATGTTTGTTAATAATTCATTTAAAAAGTTTTCTAAAATAACCCCCATAGGCACCACAAGGATTTACATAAAAACACAACCAAGATCACATGAAAATGCTACTTTTAAAATCAAACGAACCACATAACTTCATAAAACAGAATTTTCAACACTTATATAATTTAATAAATATATTAACTAATTTATAGAACACTTAAAATTAAAAAAACTAGAGTTTACACTAATTAACAACCAATTACATCGCAAGTAATTTTTTTTACAAATTTGCACACAACCCAAAATCATTTTCAAAACATTTATTCCATAATTTAAAATAATTTAAAATTCACATTAATAAAATGTTAAAACATGTTCAACATGGAAAAGTATGTCAATTTACTTTATGAACTTACTTCCAAACCTATACTTATTTATGCACCTCTGAAAAAATGATTTTCACCTTTCAAACAACCCATAAAACCCTCTTAAGAAACACTACACTAAAACAGACACACACACACACACATCATAACCATTTTCCATTACAAAACTCAAACTCCACACAAAGCATGACAAACCCTTTGATTTTTTTTTGCATCACCCACACCATTTAATAAACCATTTTCACATCTCAAATTTCATTTATAAAACAAATTATTTATTATTTAAACACTTCAAAATGTATAATCAATAGTACACAATAAGACTAACATGCCCAAAATGATTAATTTCCCATCAAAAATCCATTTTCAACACACACGCACCTTAAACACCCATAAAAACACATTTCACACTGCACAGACAAATAATTGAACACTTACACATATTTTTTACAATAAGGCCTATATAAAAACATAATTATTTCTCTTTATAAAATTTATTTTCAACACAAATGCATGTAAAAGAATTTCCAAAACATGTTTTCACCACAAAAATAAGCTATAGATCATGTAAAAATTAACCAAGTGAGCAAATTAAATTATCTAAAATTGTTAAGGCATGGAAACACCTACCTATGGTGGAAAAATTACCAAAAATTGATGCAAAACACCACCATCATCACAACTACAATAAAAAACCGGATGTCAGAAGAGATGTTCGTGCAACTAGAGTGCCGAAAATAGTCGAGTGGTGTGATTTGAGCATCAATTCACTGAGGTGGAGTGATAGAAATAGTCGAGTGATGTGATTCTTTCTTCGATTCACCGAGTAGAAGCAAAAACAATGGGTGAGTTTGCAAATCCTTAGGGTTTTTCAAATAGATCGGGACACTTTTATCAGAGTTTTTTTAGCACTGATAAAACCAATATTTATCAGCACTAAAATTAGAGTGATGTTAAAGGATTTATAATTATAAATATAAATATTTTTTGAATTTTTTTATAAATACCTAATAAATATATATAAATATCAATATAGTAAATATATTCATTTTTAAATATATTTATTATAATTTTATAATTATTCATTTCTTATTATAGAAATATTTTCAAAAAATATTATTTATATCATTATATATATTTATATAATCATACATATATATTTAATATATATATATATATATATATATATAAATATAAATATAGTAATTATATTCATTATATAAGTAAATTTATTATAAATTTAATAATTATTTAAATATATATAATAATTTATTTATAATTATATAAATACTTTAAAAAATATATTTATTTATAAATATTTATTTACAAATAATTTTTTAACATTATTAATGAATATATCCTTTTAATTACATGCATCTTTGTTAAATTGAGTGAAATTGAATAAATTTAGAATAATTACACTTTAACAATATTGAAAAAATGGATAGGTTTTTTGTCTGTGCATTGTATATAAAAATGAATTAATTTGTATATATAAAATTAGTATAACACACATTTGATCTATGTTAAGCCATGAAATCATAACATAGGAATAAAACATGGAATTGTGGCATACACATAATCATAGAAATCCCATATTAAGGCTACCTAACAATACCTTCAAAACATGTTAGGATTTGGAAAATCACTTGTGTACCTAATTTGGGATTGGGATGCCCTCCCATGTAACCTCTTATTTTAGGTTTGAGATGCCCTCCCATATACCCTATTGTTTTAGGCATGGGATTCCCTCCCATGTAACCTATTTTTTTGGGATTGGGATTCCCTCCCATGTACCCTCTTATTTCAGGCTTAAGATGCCCTCTTGTTTTGGGCTTAATATGCCCTTTTGTTTCAGACTTGGGATGACCTCCTGTATAACCTCTTGTTTCGGGATTAATATTAAATCTTGTTACGGGCTTGGTATGCCCACTTATTTTGATCTTGGGATTCCCTCCCACATACCGTATTGTTTTGAGCTTGGGATTCCCACTTGTGTACCCTTTGTGCTCATAAAACATTTATCGTTACCCAATGCAATGGAGGGAGATATAGGTCCCGCCATTACATAATAAAATCATACAAACTTGTTCCAAAATATAATAAAACATTCATTATATCATGACCCATGAAATATATGAGTTTCATAAAAATCATATCATACCCATGAAATGAAATGGGTATCATAAATATTTCATCATATCATTACCTATGGAAAAGAGATATGTCTCATAATCATTTCATCAAAGCATACCCCATGAAAAGAGGCAGCTATCCCAATCATATATCCCATGGAAGAGAAATGGGTGTCATAAACATCACTCCCTCAAAACATAAATCATTCAAGAAATAATATGAATCGTATTATTGGATCATATACCCAGTAAATCATAAACTACAACAAAGTATGTAATTTTATATAGAGAAGGTTTTTAAAATATCACATGTAACATTTCTAAAGGAAAATAATATTTCTTTTAAATCACTTTTTAAAATATGAAACATTTTCAAAATCCATTTATTTGAAAACCACTTTGAAAAAATTATAATTGAATATTTTAAAAACCTGTAAAAAATTTCTTGAGGAAATTATAATTTCTTACTTGAAAAATGATTTTTAAAACATTAAACCTTTAAAAAAAATTATTTTAAAATAACCTTGAAAAAATATAAAGTAATCTTGAAAACATTTTTAAAAATTTTTTCCTTGAAAACTTATAAAATAATATTGAAAACACTTTGAAAACCATTTTCCATGAAAACTTATAAAAGTATATTGAAAATATTTTGAAAAAATTTTCTTTGAAAACTTATAAAAGATGCTTCAAAAAATTCAAAATAGTTTTTAAACATATTTTTTTTGAAAAACATTATAGAAAACATATTTTCTAAAGAATATAGATTTCCGACTGAAGAGAGAGATAAAGTCAGATTTCCTTGAAAACAATTTATTTAATATCCTAAGTACCAAAGAGTGAAAAAATGGTACCAATATTTGAATATATAATGAATAAATATAAGAGAATAAAAATCATTAGTTTTCTTGAGATATGGATCATAATATTTCATCAATTTAAATATAATCATAAATAATCCTGATAAATGATGATATTGTTGTAATAAACTCTTACCACTTTAATAACTTTAAATAAAACTTCCAATGTAAGAAAATGACATTAAATTAAGATTAAAATATCATGAAAATATTTATATTAATGATATAACATATCAAATGGTAGTATATAAACCTCATAGAATAATATATATTCATAACATGGCATATATCTCAAAGAAGGCTAATTGAGACAAAATTACTTTACCGATTTGTTAACTTTTGAACCATAAACCTCATGAAAGAAAGATAATAAATTGGATATGTAAATACACATGAGTTTAAGCACAATAATAATACAATACATTCATGTAAATTAAATACACCACATAAAAAGAAATTAGTGGTGAAGAAGGCATAAGTCTCATAGAAATTAAAGTGAGAAGAGAAAACCCTTAAGTTGTCTTAACTTTATTCGTACACATTCAAAACTCTTGTATATTGAGTATAAGTTTATTATAAATATAAAATATAACCATATTAATATATATCATAAAATATATTATTTTATTATTAATTTATATAACCTATTTAATAACAATTTCATATGTATGTTATGTTTCAGGAAATATCCATTTTGTTGTATATGTTTTGAATTGTTATTATTGAAACTCTAACATAGATCATGATTTAATTATTTATAGAATGAAAAAAATGGTTTAAATATCATATATATTCATTATATAAATATTTATAATAACCCATAAAGGATAGGAATATGAAATGGAATACACCATTCATGGTGACGGTTGGTCGTAAGTACGCATGAACGCAGTTTCTGTTTTATTATCGCATTGAAGGAAATAAAGTAAATGAAATATATACATATATACATATATATTATAATTTCGGTAGCATTAATATTTCCTATATATCATATAATTTTACTAAAACCATCCTCAATACATTCCATGTAAAGTGTGAACGAATCACATCACTTGGAGGAGGTGGTAGTCCACACATCCACAAACAAAGTTATCGTATTTACAAAAAAGGTAAAGCATGAAGATATGTGTTATGTAATAATTATATAAGAATAAAAAAATCATAAATATGATATTTATAATATAAAAAGGGTTTCCATAATAATTACCAACCCTGAAAGGTGGTAAAGTAAAAATGAACAACATCATTTTGTGAGGCGGTAGTTCACTACACACAAGAACATTAAGTTCGTTACCCATTTGATGGAAGTGTGTGTAGGTGTAGGTTTAATATTTATAATAAAAACATATATTTATATTTATTATAATTATTTTATTATATAATCATTTAATAATAAGAGTTTATGGGGTGGATAATGAAAATAAAAAAAAGATCTCGAGGAAGGATGTTACCTCTTCTTTGGGTAACTCTTTTTGATTTGCACCTAAGGGCTTGCTCAGATGGATTTATTCACAAGGGATGCTTGTATAATTATTTAAGGTAATATGGTAGGATATTTGGTAAGGATTTTCTAATCCAAAGGGCTTATAGGTTTTAATAAGTGGGGGGGGGTGCCCTTTTATAGTGGAGGAGTGACATTCTTGTAAATATAAAAAGGTAAACACTATTGAGAGGTTTACCTTACATCATGGGAATATGATAATTTTCAAAATTAGATAAAATATTGTAATTTTTCTAAATATTTCCAAAAAATTTATTTTGGACATGTTTATAGGTCATTTGTACATTTTAAGATTAATGTTTAACCATTAAGCAAACATGTTTTTCCTTAATCACTGTAATTAATTTGAATTACTTTCACTAATATTTTTTGTCAAAAAATATGTAGACATTATTAGAAATTAGAAATTATTATTATTACAAATATGGAATCTATTTTTCCAAATTATAAACACATAAGTGTTAGAAATTAATTTAAATGTAATCCCACAGACGTGTCGCGACAACATGTTTTTAAGAGAAAATGATTAAAAGTTTGAAATAATTTTATATCTAATTTCAAAGTGAAATTGGTTCCAGTGAACTAAATTGGATTAATATATGTAAAATTTATCAAAATAAACTTTAAAATAAACTAAGATATAATTTTACTATATAAATAAATTATACAAAAAATCAGTTTTAAATTAAAATTCAGTATTTTTCACAATTCATCAAAATATAAAACTTCTCTGAAAAAATAAAAAATTCACCCAAATTAAATTTGTTTATATTTATTTCAAAAATTAGGTTTATTTTTTAAAAGAAAAATTATAAGTTTCAAAAATTATATTTAAAATGGATTTTCCATTAAATGGTGGTAAAATTGTTTTTTAGAAAAAATACATATTTTTATTCATAAAATTAGATTTATTATTATATTATTCCTATCAAACTTGAGTGTAAAAAATTTGATTGAATATATAATATATATATTTTTAAAAACTTTCATAAATATATTTTTTTTAATTTATTGAGATAAAATGGTGTTTGTACATAGAAAATATAGTTTTCTTAGAAAAAGAATTTCTTCATTCTCAAATAGTTATTACTTTAATTTCAAACTAACTAATAACCAAATGATTCACTTTATATACATGTTTAAACCATAGTTTTATTGTTTAGTAAATCTCACTCATATCTTCCATTCTAACGGCTAGGTGAAAATAATATTAATATTTTAATAATAGTATATTGTAGTTCGGTAAAAATCATTCTTGCCTGTAACAAAAGTTATTGAAGGGACTTAGTATTCTATGTGACAAAAGAAAAACATAGTGTTACATTTATTTAAAGATACTCTATTTTTTGCATGTACTGCAAGTCTATCTTGGTGTTTCATAAAAAGAAAGAATAACTTGGTGTTTTCATATAACAGAAGATAAATTCAGTGTTGCGTGAAATAAAAAATATCAAAAAGATTAAATTAATTTGAAATAAATCACAAAATATCTAGGTGTTACATTATACCCCCCTTAAAATGGATTTTACCCATAAAATTCATCTAGGTTATCAAAGGTTCAATACTTGAAGATTATTTTCATACAAATCCACATCATAAAAATGAATACACAAACTTCCTTTAAAAAGGGAAAGTTGGAACCATAATAGTTACCCAAAGTAAATCAAAAGTAGGAGAACATAGGTGGAAAGTGAAAAAATGTACATATAAGAAAAGTGTAAATAATTATAGGGATTGATAAGGATCACTGATAATAATAAAGTGGGTGATCCAGATAAAGTTAACAATCGTAAAACTATAAACTGGAAAAGCATGAAATATGTCATTGATATCATCCAAAATGATGATAATAGGGAAATATTTTATTTCAAGACCATTTTACAAAAGAATATATACTTACTTGATTTCATTCCATTCCTTATGAACAATATCATCCTTTATTTTTGCCTCAATCAATTCCCACTTCATCTCTTACTTCAAGGAAAAAAGGTAAATTTTTCATTCATGAAGGACTAAAAGATCACAGGATCCATAGAATGATAATTCATTCCATATGTCTTTAGTTAAAATCATAGAAAAATGGTTAGAACATGTTATCCAATATTCATAAATCCTCATGTGGCAAGATAATAATTTAATCTATAAAACCTCATCCAAATTTTAACATGAACAATTCCATAAATGGTTAACAATTCAACCCTTCCAAATATGAAAATAATTTTTTTAATGAAGGTCACTAAAATATATTAACATTAATAAACTATATATCATTATGTATCTCTTATTTGTCACATTCCAAACATGGGAATACCTTCATCATATATTCTGTTGAAATATGGTAATAACCTGAATTACTATAAGTACTGGAAAACATGCATGCTTCTTTATTACAAATATTACTAGATATATTCCTTAAATACAAGAAGTTTTAAACTTCATCAATGATAACATATCCAAATTTTTCAATAAATTATTTATTATTTCTAAGGTCATAAATACTATCCAATTTACTTTTTCCATATCATTATCTCTTTATCCATATAAAATATCATTTTCTCATCCTTAGGAACATGTAAAGGGTTACTTTACCTTAATTTAACATTGAAATTAAATCAATTTTCAAGGTCATCAGTATCATTTAACACATTCTTGAAAATACTTAAAGAAAAACTTCTATAAAAAATCCTTATATAATTCATTATTCCTATAACATAATCTTTGAATTCCAAAACATATACATTTCAATCATCCAAATTTATTCTTAAACCATTACTCAGGCTTCATAAACATATTCATTAATACCTATTTACTAGAATATGAAATATGAATCATTTATTAAGGTTTATTAACCTCAATCTAATCATGATTCTTATATTTAATATAAAAAAATACTAGAAGAACATCCCATACCTTTCACATGTCATTTTCAGTCTCTTTATCTTCAGCATTATAACCAATACATGTACCATCTTCCTAATTCTATTCATGATATTTCAACTTAAAAAATAAATTTTCATAAATCCCATACTTTCCACCTCTGAAAAGTGATATGTTATCCTAGTTCCTTCTATTCACTTCCTCGAATTGCCCTAAGGATTTTATTTTATTTTATTATGGATAATCCCCCTTTTAATGGTTGAAGGGGAACTCGTACATGACCCATAGGCACAAGGCACAAGGCCCGAAAAACCCGCAATACATGACCCAAAGGCCCAGAGGCATACCATGCCCAATACATAACCCGTAGGCCCATCCCACTTGAACTTCCCCTCCCCAGCTTTCTGCGTCATTGATCACCTAGATCCCCACCATGCGTTGCTGATCAGCTAGAATTTCCCCATAAAAGCTGCACGGTGCCTGGTCCCGATGGAGGCTGCCATACCCTCTCATTCTTCCAATACGGATATCTATGCATCTTGTGACTGCTACTCTTATTGCTCTGATCCTCTTCTGCAGCCTGTTCTGTGTGAACTGGGCTACTCTATGGTCTATGTGACCTGAAGGACCTGTGGTCCAAAGGGCTTTGATAACCCGAAGGCCCTGGAGACCCGTAGGCCCAATCCGGTGGCCCGAAGGCCTAAATAAGGTGAATAGTTCCGGCAGCTATAGTACCAAATAGTAACTACTACAATGACTACTACAGTGCTGGTACAATACTTATATAGTACCCCAGAAATTCACCTCCACCCGGTTTTGAACCCGGGTCTCTTAAAAGGGAAGTAGGAGCCCTTACCACTCAGGTACGAGATCATTGGCTTTCCTTCTAGTCACTGCCATTGATTAAAACCATAAATCATAGTTCGGGAATAATTATCCTGGTGAAAAACCATATTATCATGAAAAATTACTTATAGGATGTCTAAATAATAACACATTATTTAATATATGACACCATAGTTTTATCCTAGATTATTCATAGTCATATTTTATTTAAATCCTTCAGGATGGTTTGTAAAGAGTATGTGAATTTCCAAATAATATCCCCTGGGAGTGTCAAAGCAGTTGTGTAGCAAGGCCTGTTGTTGTGCACCAGTTCCCAATTGAGTCTAGCTCAATATGGTGTTATCATGGTTGTTACCCCTATGTAAATATGTTCCCAATCCACATCCACTTGTATTATCTAGAAAGGGATGTAGTTTCTTGGAAACAACTCTCTCAATAAATTACCAAAATTCCAGTACATTTTCCTATATTTTAACTCATCCTTATACTTATCCTTAGAGAAATACCTAGAAATATCCTTAGAAATATCCCTAGGTATCTCATTAAAATTTTCTCATCATATTTTCCAACACTTTACTAAAACTTTCCTTTGATAACAAATATAGCGACCCAAGCTTAACATACATGGATATTATATAAGTTTAGATAATATTCATCACATTACAAAATACATGCTCGAGGACTGTAATAGTTTAGTGTATTTGGAAACTTGGAAAAATAATATTTTAACTTGGTGAAATATCTTCAATATCTCCCTTAAATATCTTGACCTTTTATTGTTCCTACTTAAAAACTTTCTTTATAAACTGGGAAAAGGAAACATAAGAAAGGGGTGAGCTTAGATGCTCAGTAAGGGTAAAAAATGAAGATATATAAGAATAACATGATCATAAGGGTATGAGAATATGATCATAACATTATAATATCACACCCTACATATCAAATATCATAAACATGAATCATGGCATAAATAAAGGAAGTTCATAAGACATGAATCACAAAGGAATCAAGAAAATAATCCATAAAAATCATAATATAGGAATAAGACATGGAATTTTGGCATACACATAAGCATATAAATCCCATGTCATTCATAACATGTTAGTCTTGGGATAATCACCCATGTACCAACTTTGGGATTGGGATTCCCTACTATGTACCCTCTTATTTCACGATTGGGATGCTCTCTCGTGTACCCTCTTGTTTCAGGCATAGGATGGCCTCTCATATACCCTCTTGTTTTGGGGTTGGGATAACCTCCTATATACCATCTTATTTCTAGTTTAATATTCCCTCTTGTTTTAGGATTAAGATTCCCTCTTGTTTCAGGATTGGGATTCCCTCCCGTGCACCCTCTTCTTTTGGGCTTAATATGGCCTCTTGTTTTGGGCTTGGGATGACCTCTTGTTTATGGATTGTTATTCCCACCAATATACCCTCTTGTTTTAGGCCTGAGATGCCCTCTCATTTACCCTTTTATCTCATAAAACAATTATTATTACCTAATTAATTTGAGGGAGATATATATCCCACCTATCACATAATAAAATCATACATAAATGAACCACAAGATAATATGACATTCATCATACCATGACCCATAAAATAGATGGGTTTCATAAACATCATATTATAACCCATGAAATTAACTGGGTATCATAAATATTTTATCATATCATTACCTATGGAAAATAGATAGGTCTAATAATCATTTCATCAAAGAATAACCAGTGAAAATATGTGGGTAACAAAATCATATAGCTCATGGAAGAGAAAAGAGTGTCATAAACATCACTACATAAAAACATAATCCATTAAATAAAGAATATTAATTTTACTCTTAGATCATATCCCTAGTAAAAAATAAACTATAACGAAGTATGTTATCTTAGATGGAGAAGGATTTTGAAAGATCACTTCGACCATTTCTAAAATAAAATAATCTTTATTTAGAAATCACTTTTTAAAACATGAAACATTTTTAGAATCAATTTCTTTGAAAACCACTTTAAAAAACTTATAATGGTATATTATAAAAACCTATAAAACATTACTTTATGAAAATATCCCTTCTTATTTGAAAAATGATTTTTAATACATTAAACCTTTTGAAAACCATTTTTTTTAAAATAACCACAAAAACTTATAAAGGAAGCCTCAAAACATTTTGAAAAATTCATCCTATAAAATTTATAAAAGAATAATGAAAATACTTCAAAAAAAATTTTCCATGAAAATTTATAAAAGAATGTTGACAATATTTTGAAAACCATTTTCCTTGAAAACTTATAAAAGAATCTTAAAAACATTTAATACAATTTTTAAACATAATTTTTTTTTCTGAAAACCTTTTTAGAAAACATGGTTTTAAAGGAACACATATTTCCAACCAAATAGATAGATAAAGACAAATTTTATTAATAATACTTTCTAAAATATCTTATGTACCAAAGAGTGAAAAAATGTTACCAATACATTAATATAACATGAATAACTTGAGGAGAATAAAATTCATGAGTGTTCTTAAAAGATGGATCATAATATTTAATCAATGAAAGCATAATCGTAAAAAATCCCAATAAATGATGATATTTCTTCAATAAACTCTTAACACTTTGGTAACTTAAAATAAAACTCCCCATGTAAGAAAATTATATTACATGAATCTTAAAAGAGCTTGAGAAAGGATGTTACATCTTCTTTGGGTAACTATGATTGGTTTTCACCAAATAGCTTCCATGGATGGATTTCCTCCCAAAGGCCAGCTTCTAGAATAAAGGGAGAAAAGTTATAAGGATATTTGATAGGGTTTTACTGATAAAAAGGGTGGGATAGGTGTTAATAATTAGGAGGGGGTGGGGGTGAGTTCCCTTTTATAGTGGAGGAGTGCAATTCTTGTAAATATAAAAAGGTAAACACTATTGAGAGGTCTCCCTTATATCATGGGAATAAAATAATTGTAAAAATTATATAAAATAGGTGAATTTATCAAAATATTTCTATTCAATTGATTTTTTGCATGTGTATATTTCTTTTATCCTTTTTAAGATTAAAGTTTAACCATTAAGTAAACATGTTTTTGCCTTAATCACTATAATTAATTTTAATTACTTTCACTAATATTTTTAGTCAAAAAAAATTTGAAATTAGTTTACATTATAAATTATTTTTATAATAAATATGGAATCCATTTTTCAAAATTCTAAACACATAATTGATATAAATTAATTTAAAATTAATCTCGCAGGCGTGTCGCGACTTCGTGTTTTTAAGTAAAAATATTTAAAAGTTTGAAATGATTTTATATTTTATTTCAATGTCAAATTGGTTCCAATGAACTAAATTGGATTAATTGATGTAATATTTATCTAATTAAAATTTAAAGCCAAATTAAAATATAATTTTACTATATAAATAAATTAGAAGAAAAAGTAGTTTTGAGTTAAAATTTAGTATTTTTCCCTATTAATCAAAACATGAAAATTCTCTGAAAAATACCAAATATTCTCCCAAAGTAAATTTTGATATCCTGATTTCAAAAATGAGGTTTATTTTTTCAAATTAAAATTATAAAAGTGTCCAAAATAAAATTTTAAATGGGTTATCCATTAACATGTGGTAAAATTACCTTTTAGAAAAAATACAAATTTTTTTCATAAAATTGCTTTTATTCTTATCTTATTCCTAAAAAACCTGAGTTTCAAAAAATTTATTAAATATATAATATATATATTTTATTAAAAAAAATAATCAATAGTGTTTAGTTTAATTTATTGATATAAAATGGCGAATGTACATAAAAAATATATTTATTGAAGAAAAGTAATTTCTTCATTCTCAAATAGTTCTTACTTTCATTTTTGACTAATTTATAACCAAAGGACTAATTTTATATACATGTGTAAAACATAGTTTCATAGTTTAGTCAATCTAATTCATATCTTCCATTATAACGGCTAGGTCATAATTATAGTAATATTTTAATAATAGTCTATTGTAGTTCAGTAAAACTCCTTGCGTGTAACACTTGTTATTGAAGGGACTTAGTTTTGTGTGTAACACAATCCAAGCATAGTGCTTCATGTAATGAAAGCTAATATATGAATTTATTTTATAAAAATACCATCTTTTTTTTGTATACAAATCAATAATAATTTAGTGCTTTCATATAACACAATATAAATTCAATGTTTCATAAAATGAAAAATATCAAAAAATTAAATTAATTTGAAAAAAAGTCACAAAATCTTGGGGTATTTCAAGTATAATTCTTATTAAAAGAAGAGGACCTTGTATTTCATGGTTAGAGACTAATTTTTCTTTATGTATTCCCCTTTATGCTGGTAGCGGAGGTTCAACAAGGGGTGTAAGCCTGATTTTTTGGGCCCTTCGAGGTGTTGGGGCATATTGGCGATGTGGAATAATGGTTGGAACTTCTACCACAACTGGATCGGATTCATGATATCTTCCACATCCCTCAAATTTTTTGGTATCTTCATGATAAATCCTATGTCATTAACTATATATATTTGGACATCGAGGATGATGCAACATTCGTGGAGCATCTAGCGGGGATCTAAGATCATCGAGAGAAGGTGCTGCAAGGATGGACCATTCCATTAGTTCATGTGTTTTGGAGGCATGGTTTCCTAGAGGAGAGTACTTAGGAGTGTTACACATAGTTTCATTTCTATTAATTGGATTTATTTTGAGTCATTTTATTCCTTTTCTTACCTTGTTGTTATTTGACATGATGTTTCAAAATTTCTATTTTATATGTGATATGATTCTTATTTATTGATATATAAATTATGATTAGAGCTTATAATCATAAAAATAAGGGGAAAATATGATCCCTAATCAAGATGTGTTATAACTTGATGTGATTGAAACCATACAGGTGAGTTATTGCTTCCCAAAATGCATAGTATGTTGACATGGGAGATGGAATTCCTTAATTTGTGTACATGGGGATCTTCTATTTATTAGGTATGGAAATTTATATCTTGGGGATATGTGGGGGGTTGAAAAAATTGTTCAAGTGGTTATGTGGAAGATAGGATGCTTATGGTTGGGGTGTTTGGTTTTTAGGAGTGTTTTGGATGTAATAAGATCCTCAAGATGTATCTCGAGGGATTATTGTTCGGACATTTTCTATCTTTCCTTCTAGGTTGGTTTTTTAATTCTTGAGGACATGAATAGTTTTATAGGTATCTAATGTACTTTCATAGGCCTTCCGTCCCATCATATTATGGGAAATCTGGTGATTGAGGTTTTTGAGGGAAATCCAGAGGTTTTTGGTGGAGGAAGGGAGGAGTTTTGAGGTGTTTTTGAGTAAAAAGTGGTGTTTGAGAGGATGATAGTGGACCATGGAGGTAGATCACTGGAAATAGATATCTTTTGGTAAATCACTAGAGGTAGATATCTAAAGGTATATCTCTAGATATATATATATCTGTTTGTAGATCTCTAGAGGTAGATCAATGACAGTAGATCTATAGAGATAGATCTTTAGTGGTATGTCTCTCACAGTAGATCTATGGTAGTAGATATATGGTAGTAGATCATGGGTGGGTGATCTCTAGTGGTAAATATCTACCAGTATATATCTGGATATATATTTATGGTGGTAGATATCTAGTGGTATATCTTTAGTGATAGATCTCTAATGGTTGATATTTGGTGGTAGATCTACAGTAAATCTAATTTTTCTAGAATTACCAGTTTTTCCCTTTTGATTGTTTTTGTGAAAAATGGTTTTAAATACTTAATTAGTAGAATTTAAATCCATTTTAATAATGGATAATTATATATTATATTTTTTAAAAGTCATTTGACTTTTTAAATGGTTATACCATGTGTATTTGATGAGATCCTCTTTTAAGTAAACTGAAACTGTATCAAATCCCATTGGTTTCAAGTACAATAATTCTTAAGAGAAGATATATATCCTTTATTCTTTTTGGATTTATTTATCTTAATACAATATGTTTTAGATACATTTAAACTTAGATCCATGGAACTCTATCATTACAGCTGGACCGAGTTCCCTATAGGTGGTTACCTTTTATGTGCGCACCCCCTGTTTCCCATGCAATAAATTGTGTAAAAATTCTTTTTTCCAGGTTGGGGATTCCTTTATTTATTATTAGTTGTTACATGTGGGAGGGTTTCATGCTTCTGTTATCTTTTTTGAAGATATTATAAACTATATTAATAAAGATAATAAATTTATTTACTTGAATCGAAGGGTAAGGGGAATGTTTCTCATGCTTTTATAGCCTTTTGATATTTTGATATTGGATATATCAATGTTTTTTATGTCACTAAAAACCATTTCTATTGGTAGCGCCTATTTTTTAGTTTTTATATATGTTTTTATTCCCATATTGTTTGATTTTTGTGACACCACAATAAATAAATGGTTAACCACTTATGCTCGACTAATGAATTGGTTGAACCAGGAGATATGGCTTGTCTTAGAATACCTTTAAAAGTAAAGTGTAACATGATAAACACCCTTAAATAAATATGAAAACTTGTTTTGTATTTTATGTGAATAAGTTTTGTGGAATTTGTGATGTGTGGTCGTGATATTTAGGAATGATGGACTGTGTGACCATGTGATGGGATAGTTTTTATGAGGTAGTTGTGATGAGATGGGGTTATGGTTATAACAGTGGTGATGTTGAAATTGGTGGCTATATAGTGGTTGTTGTGTTATGTGGCTAGGAATGTGCTAATAGTGTTGTTTGGGTTTTTGTGATGAGGATGAGGATTATAGTGTTCTTATACTCTTGGTTTATTTTTGTTGTTATTTGTTGTGATAGTTGCAAGAGTAGTATTGGAATTAACTTGGATTGGCTAATGGGGTGGAAATAATTAAACAAATTGGAAAAAACTATAATAGGTTGTGTGTTTAAATGGTGGGTAGTTAAATATGAATTAATGGGATGAAAATTGTGTAATGAACTGGTTGTTTTAATTAAAATGGGTTGTTAATGGAAATCTAAAAATTGGGTTTGCTTCTAATGAAAATATGAAAAGTGGCTTGTGTATTGTAGAATTGTGTGGTGCATTTAGAGGTAGTAGAAAAGTGAGGAAAAGTTGTGCGTTGGTTGATACTCCTATTGTAAACACATAGGTTTGGATCGTCTGTTATGATATTATATATCATGTATATTCTTGTGATTTTTTATATATACACCCCATCATTTCAAGAACCTAGTGCCAACAACCAAATGTTTTTGGGTTTTTTTCCAAATATCTTGATGGTGAGGATGGATGGATGCCTACCCGCACTTCCCCACTCCCTCTTCCAAGATATGATGACATGAATAGGACATAATGTCCATAAGTCAAAAGTTCCCTGGTAGATAGTTGTTTATATTTGATGTAATGGACCAAGTGTCTTAAGGTTAGGTGAGATGTGTTAACCTAGGTGTTTTTAGGTGATATGATGAGATGGTTTATGGTGGGGGACATGTATTGTAATAGGAGGGCACGAGGTTGATGACCTACATGTTCATGATACCCTACCACTATAGTTATGTTATTTGATGGGATATCCCAGGTGTCTTCAAGTGAGATGTGATGTGATGATCAATTGTATATGGGGTGCATGACACGATGTGATATACGGAAGAGGTGGGAGTTCCAGGATGTACATCAATGGGGTGTGAGAGAAGATAATCAATGTAAAATAGGTGCGGGGTACCCTTTATTGATATTATTCTTATCATGTTATTATAATTGGATGCTTTATTTGATGAGTGATCCATGGTGAATATGGTTTTGGTTAGTATACCTATATAGGTTCTATTTGGTTCTGTTGTTTACTCACATGTGAATTATTATTATATTTTCACATGTGCACAAGAGACTTTAGTTTTACTACTGGGTATAATTCTATGCTCACCCTATGTATATAATCATATTTTCAAGTTTCCAATATGACTATGTGGATATAACTTGATAGTAATAGCTCATATATTTGGATAGTTTTTGTGTCATTTCATTAGAATTACTTTTGAGTATTTTACTTTAGATACTTTTATCCATATCCTATTTTATTTTTACATTCATTGTGGGAAGTTTTTTGGTTTTTTTTATATTATGTCCTGGAGTTGATTGATTGATGAAATCTTGTCTTCTGATCCTATTTATTATACAGGGTAATGCCTCCCATTTAAAATATTTTTATTGCCTCATTACTATTTTCCAACCCAGGGCCTATTGGAGTTGGGACTTAGGGGTCATTATCTCTATTCCTTCATTGAAGTATCTTTGGAGGGAGGGGTCATGAAACTGATGTTTTAAGACTACCGGAGGTGGGTGTTGAGTACATTGTGTTTTTTGATGCCTATAGAGCCCAGATTGGTTTCATATTGATATAGTGGTAAGAAATGATTGCATATGGGTCGATACCCCACAAGAATAATTATGTGACCCATGACTTAGATTTGACAACAATAGTCTTCACTCTTAATGTTTGGAAGCATTATCATCTCATCGATCATTTTATTGTTTATTCGTACCATCAAAGACTCAGGTTATCTTTTCTAAGAGGGATCTCATCATAAGATAGAGTAATTGGTTGGAGTTATTATAGGACTATGAATTCATGATTTTCTATAGTCTAGAGAAGATAAATGTTTTGGTATATTCCCTTAACAAGAAGTCTCATTCTTTCTTGGTAGAGGAACCATCTGAGTAGTTAGCCTCTTTATAGCTAACCCTGGTGAAGGAGAGGGGTGAAAATTATCTTCAGTTGATAGTGGTGAATATAGTGATTATTTAGTGTGTGAGATAGTCTCAATTGGGAGAGATAAACTATGAGGTTCTATGTGACCATATATGTTCAAGAGATGCACTAGAAATATTTTATAAAGGAGGGGATCATGTCATCCATTTCTAGGGACGAATGGTGGTTCTGATAACATAATGTGAGGATGTGTTGAGGGGGTTTCATACTTCTACCTTGTATACATCAGGGTATAGTAAAGATGTACAACTACCTTCAATAGTTTTTTTGGGCAGGCATGAGGTGGAGCATGGCCGAGTTTGTTTCTCGACGTCTCACATGACAGAAGGTAAAGGCTAAACGTCAGGTTCCGACAAGTTTGATTCAACCTCTTGAGATCCTGGAATGGAAGTGGGTTGAAATATTGTCAGATTTTTTTATGGGGATTCCATGGAAAGTGATATTCCATGATTATATTTGGGTGATTATTGACTGACTTACCAATCTGTCACACATTCTTTCCTTCAGGGAGCATAGTTAAGTCAAGATTTTGGGATAGTTGTGCATGTAAGAGATCATCTAGATTCATGGGATACCCATGATGATTATCACCGATCTTGATGATCAGTTCATGTCACATTTTTGGAGGGGTTTATAGGAGGGGTTTGGGACCCAGATATGGATTAACACAATGTTTCACCCCTAAATGGATGGATAGACTGAGTAGACCATCTAGGTGTTGGAGGATATGCCAAGAACCTTTGTGCTTGACATCAACCAAATATATTAGAATCACTTTCTATTAGTATATTTTTCATTTAACAATATGTTTCACTCAAAAATTGGCATTACACCTTTCAAGGCCTTGTATGGGAGACCATTCAGGCCAACCTTATGTTGGACCGAGATTGATGAGACACTCCTTGTTGGGCCAGAGGTAGTGCATGAAATGATGAAGGATGTAAATGTGATCCATGACCATATAAGGACAACCTAGAGATGGCAAAAATATTATATGAATATATTTCATAGAGATTTGTAGTTTGAGTATGGAAATCATGTTTTCTTGAGAGTTCCCCAACAATGAGGATTGTAGAAATTTTTCCAAGGAAGAATGTTATCCTTAAGGTTCATCAGGACATTCAAGATCCTATAGAGGGTCAATGAGGTTTATTACTATTTAGCCTTACCCCCTCTGTTAGACTGAGTGCATGATGTCTTCCATGTGTCAAAAATAATGAGATAAATGCATGACTCGATGCATTATATTGACTAGGGTGAGATGGATATCAAGGATGGATCCACCTTTTTGGATTACCCATTGGTGATCAAGGTTCATCAGGAGAGGATCCTGTATAGACATACCATTCCTTTGGTTTGAGTGATTTTGTGGCATGGGATCATGCAGGAGATATCTTGGGAGAGAGAAAGAGCTTGATGTTGGCTCAGTAGACCCACCATTTCTTATAGATTATGATTTTTGGGGTGAAAAATATTTAATATCATCCATGTCCTAATGTTGTATCTACAACTCATACCAGACGTTGTTGTTATCATTATGAAAAAACCATCATATGCATCATACACAAGCATTCTATAAGAATTTTTCTCACCTTCACTTCCCGAGGTTCCCTAATAGGTATTGGGGACACCAACACCTTGAATTTATAATTCTATAGTACTTTATGCAAGGATCTGTACTACTCTTGAAAATTTGTGATGGATAGGAAATTGAATTTTTCCAATAAATATCACAGTATGTATTGTGATATTACTTGTCATTTACTATAAAAATAAAATCTATCATATTAGTACTTTTATCTTCATTACTGATTAGAAATTACATATTATTTAAATCATTAAATGTATCACACTATTTTATCGAACTCTAACCACCTTGTGTACTAGAATAGGAATAATCCATGGCTTGATTATTATAGTGGCAAAGATATTTGATCCTCCCCTCATAGTCTAATCGATATAACTACACCAATACTTATATATTTTAAGGCAGGTTTTTGATTGTCTAACCATAATAACTCATGGATCCTTGATCTTTTGAGTGATGTACCAGTTTCTAAAATCATAAATATGATTTACTCAATGCTTTCCTCTAATGCTACAATAAGCTATATATGGATACTCCTTTGCTTCCAAATTTAGTTAAGTCAACTCATTGCTCTCATAAGAACTCCTCAGTAGCAGGAGGAACCATTAACTATGGCTTATCGACTAACCCGTACACCTGGTTTTGTTCAAATTCAAACAAATTAAGCTGTTTGCGACTTAATATTTCTTTTAGGTTTTTTATATTTTTCTTAAGGATTGTAATCCATATATATTAATCTATTCATCCTATGTTGTCACACTCCCAAATGAACATTAACAAAAAAAAATTCATCACCTCTTTATTCATTTTTCTGTATATTATTTTATGTGTTTCTGACTGTCATGAAAATGCATAAAATAATATATAAATTCATAAAATAAATTTAATTACTCAACTGGTTTTGAGAATCTATTTTTTTGATCTATTTAAACTTAATGGATCAACCATGACCTAGGGGTTTCATACATGAGTTGTATCTTAACTCACGATGAAACTCATCCCCATCTAGTAAGTACCTTGCTCGTCTGGATTTCACCTCGAATTGGCATTGTCTACATATTTCACCATCCTAATCATGGTACAAAAATAATCACATGCAGGTGAGGGGGTCTCGAGACTACAAAATATAGACCAATAAATTTGATGCGTAAGCCCTTATACATATTTAAATGAAAAATATGATGCACAAACCATTATAAAAATAAACACTTATTACAAACATTACACACATGTAATAAGTTGTTAAATAAAATAAACTAGACATACATAAGGTTGGTAAATTTTACAATACCAGTCAGTATATATAATAAACGCATGATAAAATTAAATTAAAAAATTTAAAGTATGAGGTATTTTATATAAATTAAATAAATTATTTAAATTCAAATAATTTATTCAAAAAATTTATTTGGACTCAATATTAATTTAAATTTAATTCCAAAAATTAAATTATTAAATTAATTTAATTTAATACCTAAATTAAATTAATTTTTCCTAGATTATTAAAATATTATATTTTAAAACCAAAAAATAATATTCAAATAATTTAATTTAATACCAAATTTAAATTAATTAATTAAATTAATTTTTTTATTATATAAAAATTACTCAGGACCTGAAACTCCATGTAGGGACAATGTAGGTCAGGCCAACCGTGCAATGGGCCATTTCGGGCTGAGAAGACCTTGTGTAGGACTGTTCTAGGCTAGGAAAGCCTTCCCAGCCCCATTCTGGGTTGGGCAGACCAATCCTAACCCACCATGGGGCGGATCGTGTCCTATAAATTCCCAGGAGGTAGTGGTTACCTCACCGCTGGGGGATCTCAACATCTAAAGAGGGCATGGTCTGAGTAGTGAAGCATTTTAGGAAAGAAGATGGCTACGCATCACTGGTAGGAAACGTTCAATGAAGTGGATGGGGCTACTAGTGTTAGTTGGTTCGACCTAGAAGTTGATGGTGATGCAAAGGGGTCCCAAAATGGTAACAGTTATAGTTATGCCAGAGTTTGTCCTCGACAAAGGTGGTGACGATGCTCGAGTCAGAAAAATACAGTGGCTTTATGGAGGATGAAAGAACTGGATCTGGCCATGAATCAGCTGAATTGACATCAAATGGTGGGGTGGACACAACTATCTTATGTAGAGGGAGGTGCGACACATGCCAACTGTGGAAGGCGATCGCGGGGTGGTGCACCGTTGGTGAGGGAGGTGGTCAAGACCTCAACTAGGAGGTAGCCTAGTGGGATACCAACGCGGTGATCGAGAAGAAGGGGAAAGATGGGGACTTGTTGGAAGTGACATGACTATGGAGGAATGGAAGGCCCAGAGTCAAGAAACCCGAAGGAGGCGAGAGATCGGCTCAGAGGGAGGAAACAATGATACTCCTATGAGCTTGCTGATGTGGCTGGAGAAGGGAAGGACACATGAGATAGTGGAGGGTACCACCATGTTGAGAATAATTCTAGTGGAAGATTCCCTTTTTTTTAAATTTTTTCTAATTTTGAGGGTCATTCCAACGGGTTTTTTTAAATTGTAAAAATTTCATTTTTTTATTTTACATGGATCATGACACTCCAGGATTGAAAAATTTGTTTTGAAAAAGAAAAATCCTATCTACATGATTTTTAAAATAACGTTTTTTTGAATCCACAACAAATGTGGAATTATTAGTTACCGGTTGGAAGGGTTCTGGAAACTGTACTTCACTCGGAACCTGACCGCAAAGAGGGTATCGTTAGAAATTCCATCGAAACCCAAAATCCGGTAAAATTTAACATGTATAAAATATAAATTCTTCATATTTATAATAAATGAAAGGTATTAAAATGACCCATATCAAAAAATTCGGATGACCATATCTTATCCATCTGATATCAAATCAATGCACTTTTTTGTTGTTGGGACTGATTTAATACCCTCTAGTTAAATTTAATGAAAAACAATTTTTCTTGGCTTAGGAAATCCATGTGGCCCCTATGAAACCAATTGTTGGTATCGAGGAATCCAGTGGAATCTAGTGAGCCAGGGAATTTAAAATTTTTATCACTGGAGTGACTAAAATTCTCATATCTGGATATCCAAGCTCCGGTACAGTATGAGGATCTCACATGAATTAAACAGAGCATGAAAAATAAACCAAAAAAATACATTATTCAAAATGAATCTCTCTTGACTACAGCTCATCACTAGTGACCGTTACTCGATGTATATGAAACAAAACCCCTCTAGATAATCCCTACATTGTTCATGAATCTACGTTCATGTAATTATTCAAATCTTAGGTTCTAGCATAGAGCTCTAATGATCTCTTTGACACTGTGATGATCACCATGATATCATGCCTTTGACATGTGAATGCGATCTTGGATGTTAACTCAGTTGGAGAGCTTCTATTTTTTAGTAATTGAGAGGATAGATAAGATCTAAATTTCTATGTGATGAATTTTCATTGAAATGATCTTATCATATGCTATATATAGTGGATCCTCAAATACTCAGAAAGGGATCTCGGGCCCCCGTATATTTAACTTCTATTAAATAAGAAATAAATAAATAATTATGATGAACTCAACTACATCATAAATATTATTTCTATTTTATCACATACTTGTAATATATATTAAATATATTATGTGATAAAATCAATTCATTTAATTTGACTCATAATTCCCTCAAATATTAAACGAACCTTTAATATTAAAATAATATTCATTCGTATAATATTATTCTTTTTATTTACTTAAACCCTTCTAAATAAATTTAATAAATAAATTCAACACAATTATTTTATATTCAAATAATAGGAAATTATTTTATTTATAGATGATCGATGATGTCTAGAAAACTCTCGGGCCCTGTGGTGGGGCCCTCCATGTCATATATACCTATTAATAAGAATAGGGAAGATTCTTGAATACACTATTGTGTGTGACCCTATAAGACCATATATCAATAATAGTTAATAGTATTAATAGACCAAGATTAGAGTTTAGAAACCAATCAAATCCCCTAAAGAGATAAGGAATAGTCACAGCAACAACAACCGACCTACGAACATATACTGTGTAATATAATCTCTTTATCTTTAGATATCTTATAAAGTAAGACACACACTTATTTAATCATCCTTTATCACATTCTTATTTGTTGATCCAATTGGATGGATATACCTTCGACTAACATTGCCATGTATTTATGAAGGTACTACCATTCTGATCAACCAGGCCCGAGATATTACTTCATCAACATGGAAGAAAAAAATTCTATCTTGACCATTCAACCAATTCCATACCACCAATGAAGCACCCAACATAAGATGTCTCACCATTACTTTATTATAATGGTTTTTTACTTGCATCAAAGTACACAGTTAAATGGAACACTTTGATAATGAAATCAATTTAGGAGACCAATACACCTGTCCGTAGATAAGAACAAACAATGAAACCCGAAACATGTGGTTTTCCTATCGAAGGGTCTATCCTCATGATCTCACTTACTAGGGATCACCAAGTGAATACTTCATGATAATAAGTCTCAATGATTATGAACCCCCAACACCTGATAGTTATACATTGTCTATGTCTAGTCAGAATGATGTATCTGGACCATAGGAAATTTGTTTAAGATTAATGTTATAGTATCTCAAGGTTCTCATTATAGCATAGGATATGTTATAACCTTTTGATATGACAACTAATCTATGGAAATTACCATTTAAATAGTGGATGTAGAAATATATACACTATAATGGTAAGTGTACATAATGCATAACTCACCGTACACATGGTATGGTAGTCAAAATTACTAATCAAGTTGGGTCTAGGAAACCCACTATTACAATATAGGGTACAATAGATAATAAATAAGGAAAACATGAGATAAACCATGATTAGACACCTAAGGAAGGATAAAATCACATATGGATACTCCTGGAAATGAAAGACAAAAAGACCAGAAAAAAATTAATGAATATTCCTAACCTAGAGATAAAGAATACGATGGGTGAGATTTGGTCATACCCTCTATATTCTGGATGAAATTACCTCACCCTATATTTATATTTAATTTATATGATTAATTAATTATTTTTAAAACCCATCATAGTCCATTATTTTAAAACATTGGATTTTCCCTAACCCATGTGCATCACACATTGAGACCCTTATTTATTAACCCGCACATATTAAAACCCTTATATATCAACCTTTATGCATCATCCATCAACATTCACAAAGTATAGAACCCTTACACATCACTCAAAAAAACATTATAAACCGTACGAAAAACTCATTAACACTTATGTATGAATTGTGAAACCCTTAAATATCGTAGGGTAACTATAATATACCCCATAATTTACCATTTATTTATCCTTACATATTTGATTAACCCTTACATATCATTAAGAAAATAAAACCACCATCCTTTAAATATCTTGGAATTTAATCTTACATATCATAGGTGATTTTGACACTGTTTCAAATTCCATAACCCTCTAATTAAAATTACATATCCAAGGTAGAATCTAGTAATCTTTACGTATCAATAAAGTGACCATTACACGTCATAGTGTAGAATCTTATGTATCAGGTAATTTACTATTTTCTAACGCCCATGTATTAGAGTAATCATTATGTGTCATATGTCCCTCATGTATGAGCACCCTTATGTTTGAGGACTTAACCATTTTATGGGTGAGTTGTGTACCCTTATGTATTAGATTACCCATACATAAGAGAGAACCCATACACATTCCATACTTTACAATTTTTCTTACCCAAATTAAGGTGACCCTTATATTACAAGGATTTAACTTTTATATATAGAGTGAAAACTCAGGGTGATCCTTATATATTACATTTTCCATAGGTAACCGTTACTTATGAGGGATTATCCAATTCTTTGAATAATCTTTTTAACTATATAAAATAGATAACCTTACATAAGATTAACCTTAGGTATGACCCTTATCCATTTTTTTTAGAAATCCATTGCAACTCTGAAAAACCACCAGAATTCATCACCCATCTTCTTAGCTCATTTGTAAAGATCTCAAACACCTAAAATAGATTTAGAAATTTATCATAAACTTATAAATAATTTCAACCAATTTTACAAATAATTTAGATCTTGGAACTTAATCCAAATATATTAAAAGCTTCAATGATGGTATTTTCACAATTTTCTAAATAATTCAGCACCTTATTTCCCAAAATGGAATCACCTACTTCATAAAAATGCCACCCTGAACCTACAAAAACACTCAACCGACCACCTAAGACACATATTGGGCCTCTAAACACATCCAAAAACAACTTATAGAGATGTTTTAGCTTTCAAAAAGCCAATTAAAATCCTAATTCTCACCCACCTGAACCAAAAAATCACATTTCCTCTCATTTTCACCATCTTGTGACAACACAAGTGATTAAAAAACCCATACTATAACATTTATCATAATCAAGAATTAATATTGTTCCTTAGACCATAATTTTGACCTACCTTGGTTATCAATTCACTACTAACTATCCACATTCTATCTCCAAATGTTGAATGTGCTGACACTATAAAATTACAACCATCAATACATATTATTCACCAAAATATATGCTAACCACTCACCATGCTTCCCACAACTCTATCTATGACGACCATCATATCCCTGGAATCATTTAACTTTGAGAAATCCTTAAAAACTTTTTGAATCCAATTCCTCTCATCCAATAACCCTACTCATACCCACTACCACAACATAGATATGAAACATAATTCCCCCCTTTAGTTAAAAAATATCAAAAAATCATCAATTGATCCATATATGATCTTATGGAACACCCCACCATAAGAAACTATAAAAAAGGTTGATTATGGCTAATTATACTCCCCATCAAATGAATCATATAAAATAACCCAAATTGACCTATCTAAACTACAATGCATCAAAACTCACATACAGATACTCAATACCAACACTAAACATTCATCCCCTAATCCTTCCATAAGAATCAATTCCAAAATAACCATAGTTTAACCGTCAAACATGTTGTTTCAAAAACCAAATCACTCCCAGTATGATCATTTAAAATAAATAAAACTTAATCTACACAAGCATAATTTTCCTTCTCTTTAATACCATAACAAAATAATCCACACACGTTAACATCACTTAGATCTTAAAAAAATATAACGCACTAGATGAGCATGCAATATAATCATTCGAGTCATTCCCGATCAAAATACCAAAATACATGAAGCTTAGTTTACTATTGTATGAGTTTCTTATTTCAAAAACATATTCAAATTATTTTAAAACTCTCCCAAGTTATCAAAACACCAATTAGTATCCAAGGGGGTTTTCACCAAATTTTAAAACCTAAGATCCCTATCCTAGTCTTTAATTCCCCTAAAATCAATTCTATTTTCAAAAATTAGTTTAAAAAACCATTTCTTCATAACTTCTCAAAACAAAAAAATCCCAAAACATTTCAAAATCACTATCTCCATAAGATATTTCAAGTAAAAATAACTTATGAAACCATTTTACACAAACATCATCCCACTATATGTTTTTTTTTTATAATATTTATCTCAAAACCCAAAAATCCTAAAAATTATTCTCCAACAGACTCCAAACAATCACAATCGACAATAAATCATACAATCCCCTTGAATCCATATTAATCTAATAACCCCGTATAATGTATTCAAGAAAGAATCAAATATATTATAAGTTTCTTAAATTAATGATGGATCACAATGAGTAAACTTACCAAACAACATAAATCATAGGAATATTTATCATGAACTAATCATGAAACTATTATGATGCATTAAAATTTTCACTAAATCCCAATTGATCCCTATGACTCATCCCGGGTCTCATCCATCTTGTATTGGTATTCTCAGTACAACACTTCACTCATCCTATAGTGCTTAGTCCCAACATTGGATGTCCTATGGAAACTTTAGTTTAAACTGAATCCATGTTGACCATGCATTCTACCAGTCTACCTTTCAAGCCCCGATAACTTTACTTTACCAATAACTGACACCATATCAACCAAACACATGTTCTAATGCCATTTTGTAATGACCCAGACTATATCAGTCAAACTGAACCCATGTGGTGGAACTGTAATACCAAAAACATGAATCCCCATATTCTAGATGGTTTATACTATAAGTTAGGGCCTAAAATATTTATTGTATGATTTTACCTCAAAAGTAAATCCCTTGGGTTATGCCCAAATCCACTAAGAATTTGGCATGACCCGTCTTGATAACATACATCTCAAAAAACTATAGACATACACATGGTTCCAGGAGGACCCCCACTATGACTCCATATGGACATGAATATCTCATAATTATAAGGTTTATAAAAAATATTTCATTAAATACATTCCCAAGAACTTTTAGGTTTAGTGTTTTAGAGAGTTTTTAAAGAATATTAACTAATAGAACCCATGTCTTCTTCAACTAATAATCATTTTCCCACAATAAAATACTTCTTAAACCATAACAATTCCTAAAATTATCCCAAAAATTCTTTACACAAGATACTCTTCTAGAAATATTATAAGTATTACTTTTCTTCATGACTCATTGAAATGAAAATATAGGAAATGGGTGAACTCAAATCCCCGATAAGGGATAAAAATGAAATTGGAACATATCATGGGTAAGACATGAGCATAACATAAGAATATGAACATAAAAACATGAAGATAATCACATGTGACATAACATGATCATAATTACATGAAGGATAACTCAGAAATGTGGCTATAATACAAACCCAATACATTCATAAGAATATCACCAAATACCATCTCTAAGGTGTTGTAAATGAACTTTACCAAGGTTGTTCACCAAGGTATCATAAAACATTATTAAGGAATTATTCTAATGTATAATGAACATTTAATAACTAGATATTAATTCTTTACCAAATTCATTGGATATCTGTCAAAGTGTTCCCTTCATATGCCTAAAATTAAGTATACCAAATAAGGAAATCAAACACAACTATATTAAAGAATAATTAACACATTAATGGATTGGGTTATATGATAATAAAAAACACAATCATAATCCATATAGAGAAATAATGTGGATGGTATAATAATATAATATAATATAAATGAATATAGTGTGTTGATATAGATGTAAAATACCTATTTTAGGAGCATTAAGAAAATTTCTTGGAAATAAGAAATATCATTGACCATTTGAAAAAATTATTTTTATAAAAATAAGAGAGTAATAATTTATTTGATAAACCATGAAGATATAGAGATGAATTTTAATATAAAAATACATAGATGGTGTAATGATATGTTCACATTAATGATAAACTTAAAAATAGATTTTAGGAAACATTTTTAACATTATCATAAAAAGAAAACGTTACATGTCACTTTTAAAATTTATTTTCAAAATGGTGAAGTGAAAACTCTGAAAGCATTAACTTTTTAAAAAGAAAATTCAATAATATATCTCTGAAAATATATAATAGTTCACGAAATAAATGTGGGGTGGAATATATAACATTTCAGTTTTTAAAGGATGGAAAACCTTTTTAATATTTTGAAACATATTTATTGAAAATGCACATAATAAATAGAGGAACAAAAATTACTTTTTAAAAGTAGAAAATTGAAATATAAATTTCATATGAGATAAGAAATAACTAACATTCAGATTATAAAGGAGAACATTGGCGGGAAAGGTAAATATGGACAAGGAGGGGAAATCGACATTAAGGAGGATGGGATTTATTCTTAACAGGGATATAATATTTGGGTAAGAGATTCATTATGATAAAATATTTTGATTATAATTAATTATCCATATATAGGAATCGAAAGTACCACAAAATGTAATCTTAGGGTGAAACCAACCTATCTTGGAAGAAGGAAGTTCAAGAATAATCATTATAACTCAATGAAGGGAGTTGAATTAACAAAAACTATTTCAAATTTGATATATTTTGAATTGAAATCCATTTAAAAGAGAACTTTATATATCTCTTAAAACCCCATGAATTAAATGAATATGGTAGGAGATATTAATTAGGTAATGATATCACCATAGTAAATATATCATGGTTCACAATAAAAAATATGTCTCAAGAAATTAAATTTGAGACAAAGAACCCATCACCATAATATTGAATTTCACTAAAGCACATAAATTAGATGTATAAAAAAACTAACTTAATCACCTATTTTAAAACCTTTTTTATATCCATAACCTTTTATAAACTTCAGTTATATTTATTAACTACATTTATATTAGTTTTCTATTTTCAATATCAGTTGTGAGTAATCTTGATCATTTGTTGTTCTTGATTATTCTTCAAAATTAAATCATCACGAAATCATAAAAAGTAATGGAATTTATTTTTTATAATTATTTAATATGTTATAACCTCATTTAATAAGTATTTTAGTTATTATTCATGATGATGAAGTAAGTGATGATATTTTTTTGGTAATTTATAAAAAAACAAATGGTGTTGTCTTAATTAATGTGTTAAATATTTATATTACCATTATAGAACCAAAAAACCACTATTTACTTATTAATATCCAATATTAAGTTTCCAAATCCATACTTGATATAAATCTATATCATTTTCCATTTAGTTGGTTAAACTAACCCAATAAGAACATGCTACAATCTATGTGTGAGTATAACTATAGAAGAGATTTTATTGTTATAATATCATTATTAAAAAATTATAATTAAAATATTTATATGTTATTAAGGTGATTATTTATAATTTTTAATACTTATAAAATTAAGTTAAATGAATAATAACTTATCACTTATAAATAAATCACTTTTCCTCTTGGTATATTCATTTTTGGTCATCAGTTTTACAACGATCACTTATTGATAATATTAATTATAGAATTCCTAATTTATATTTTTAGAATATAAATCATGATATATAAAATATCTATTCACAGAACCCATTGTTATAACCATCCTTGAAAGGTATTGGATCTTTTTTTTTCATTAATGGATGTTGTAGTCTACACATGCGCATAAGTAATGTTTTCATTTTTTTTGATTGAATGGGAGTGGAATGGATTATGGTAATACCATAAATATAATAAAATTTAACTATATTTTTTATAATGATTTAATTATATGTATATTGTTATAATGGTTTTGTATTAGGGTGGATGATAAGGATAAAGAGAGGAAGTTAAAGGGTAAGTGATACTTATGTTGATAATTTTTATCTTCTCTTAAAGAATCCATTAGAAATGAAGGGATTGGAGAACTTTTTTGAGGCTAGAGGATACCATATGTGTATATGGGATCTATAAGGAGTAAATTGGGAATATTTTCATGTGAATTTAAAACTACTTTTGTGGCTTTAAATGGGTGGAATTGAACCCATTTTATAGGGAAAAAGGGGGAAAATCTTTAGAAAAGAATATTGGGTAAGGGATAAGAATGGGTCTGCATGAGAGTTGGGTGTGTTAGGTGAGAAAAGTTTTGTAAGACATGTAGGTATTAATTTTAAAACTAAAAAAATGTTTTATAGAATGTCTAAGTGTGGAATTTATTTAGTAAAATTTAATCCACATTATATTACCCATTTTAACACTTATTAATCTTGATTAAAATTTAACCATGGTAATTATTTTACTACTCAAAATATAATATGAAAATTATTAGAAAATTTAAAAATTTTTAATTAAAATTTTGTCTCTATTTAATCAAATTTAATTTTAAAACATGAGAAAATTAACTTTTAAACTAAAAAAAATAATGTGTTAAAAAACTATTTTTGTAGAAAAATGTTATTTTAATCATTAAGTGTTCTTAATCTTATTTAACCTTTAATAACAATTAAATGAGTGTTAAATTAATTATATATATGTTTAAACATAAAATTATATTATTTATTTTAAAATATATCAATATAATTTGAAATCACAACATTTAGAAAAGTATAATTCTTATAAAAATAATTGCTTTACCGTGGTAGCTGATATTTTCCTTGGTAAATTAATTTTATGCCTAAAAATTAATTTGACCCAATTATTTAATTTGATAATTATGATTAAAAAAAAATTCAATTTTGGATATATAATTCAATTTATAAAATTAATAAAAATCAATTTTCATATAAGCATGCATAATGCATAAAAACTTTTAAGAGACATGTGTCTTCTAAGAATAAAATAAATTTTTTACTTACCTAATAATAACCATTGTGTGGATTTTAACTTATTTTATTGTCTATATTATCTATAAATTTCATTAAAATCATTAATTTACCATTTTATAATAAAATTCATATCTCAAAAAAGGTATTTTTTAGTAAAATATATTTTTATTCATAAAATGGAATTATTAGTTATTAAGCTATACTAATTGAATTTTATCAATAAATTAGTATTAAAAAGAAAAAAAATTAAATTTATTATAATTTCTATATCTATTTACTATCCAATTAAATGATTTCATTTTAACAGTTATATAATGTTCTAAGGTTCATTTGGTTCGATGCTGCATGTGAAACAAGTTATTAAACACATTGGGTTTTAAAGTAAAATATATAATATAAAATCTTGGGGTGTTACATTATCCCCATAAATAAATTTAATCCACACAATTTTAATTTTCACTCACTAATAAAACTAGTTAATGGGATATAAAATATAGTCATAACTTAGTATATATTTCCAAATGATGTGTTTACCTTAATATCTTAGGTAATAATAGGAAACACATATTTTCCTTTCATCATGTTAACCAATGGATTAATTTTTCTTACAAAAATTGTTGCTATATTACCTCATTTTCTACACATGAAGAATATTTTAGTACCTTTGATACATTCCCTGGGGTGCCTCTTTGCAAATTCTTAACACATTGGAAATTTAATATTATTTCCTTCATTATCTTTGCCACTAAAAATTTCATTAGATCCCATCCTAAATTTCTTTGGTTTGTTTGAGAATTCAATTATGTTAAAATTTGTAATCATAATTCTTGATAGATAGTTTGACATAATCCTAATATTTCTCACTTCAGTTAATATCCCATTAGGTTTATCATTGGTACAATCTTCAAATTTTATATAATACCCATTTTAACGTAATTCCTCTAGGGTTCTGCCATTACTAAAACCAAAAGAAGTAAACATGAGTTATAACCAATTAATACCATAATATAATTATTATATGATAAAAAATTCAACTAAAAAATATCATAATCTTCAAAATTCTTAGCTTTTAGTATAACTTTAATAGCAACAAAGTCAATATAGGTTTCTTTAGGTTGGGTTATTTTATATTCCTTAGCCGAATTCCTTAACATAATAAATCATTCATAATGTATTATAAATAGAATGTGATTAACCAAATAATATCCATCAAAAGTGTCTATCCAGGTGTGTAGTCTTAAGATTACTCATCATATACTAGGGTAAATATTGAGTTGATACTTAAACATCCTTTTTAAGGTTGATTGGACTTAAGTTCATATGTTCCACAACCACATCCACTTTCACGTATCTAGACCGGGATGTAATTGCAAGAATAACCCCACAATCTAGAATTTTTTAAAATTTATGGTTGTTATACTATACTAAGAATTATACCTAGGGTTTTAAGTAATTTTTTTCTGATCCTAATAACTAAAATATAAAATATTTCCACAACTAACCTAAAGGGTTATCTATACTGGTGAAATTATAATCAACCTTAACTTATAAAATATTAAATTATCCTCAACTAACACACAAACCTATAATACCAACTATAATTCCCCTCAAATGTGAAAATCTCATAATTACATGACCTATAGAAAATATTTCAATAAATTCATACCCAATACCTTTTAGGTTTAGAGTTTTATAGTGTTAAGAAAAAAATTAACTAACAAAACCCATGACTTTTTCATCTAATGGATATTTTCCCACTATAATAAATTTCATAATCTATTACAAGTATTTAATATCTCCTATAAATTATTCACATGATATAATATTCTAGACACTTCACATGTATTATTTTTATTCATAATCTGGGGAAATGAAAATATAGTAAAGGGGTGAGATCATATGACTAGTAAGAGATAAACAATGAAATCAAAACATATCATGGGTAAGCGATGAGTATAACAAAATAATATTAACATAATAACATGATGATAATCATATGATGAATAACATGATCAATAGTATATGAGTCATAAATTTTAAATGTGTCTACAACATAAACATTTTACATTCATAATCATATCACCAAAGTTCATCACTAAGGTGTCATAAAAGAACATTACCATGGATATTCACCAATGTATCGTAAATAATTACCGATTCATGTTGTTAAGGTATCATGAACATGTAATATCTAGATATTAATTCTTTAGTTAATTCATTAGTGTTATTAGGGTGCACATTTGCAATATCAAACATTATGTGCACCACATAAATAAATCATATAAAATTACATCAAAGCATAATTAACCAAATAAGGAAATGGGAAACATGATAATACACAACATAAGTGTAATTAATATAGATAAATAAGGTGGATGAAATAATAAGATAATATCATATGAATGAATAGAGGGTATTGACATAGACTGAAAATACTTTTTAGGAGAATTAATAAAATTTATTTATAAATAAGAAATATATTTGACCATTTGAAATCATTTATTTTATAAAACTATGAGAGTAAAAATTTATTTTAGAAACCATGAATTTTTATAGAGTAATTTTCATATAAAAGTACAAAGATTTCAGAAATATGTGTTCACAAAAATGGTAAAATTTAAAAGAGATTTTAGGAAATATTTTTAACATTATCATAAAAAGAAAAAGTGATGGGCCACATTCAAAAGTTATTTTCAAAAAGGTTAAGTGAAAAAGTTGAAAGAATTTAATTTTTAAAAATATAATTCAGTAATAGATCATTTAAAATACATAAATTTTGTCAAAATAAATGTGAGTTGGGAGATAAAACCTTTTATTTTTAATATTATGGAAAAACCTTTTTAATATTTTGAAATATGTTTATTGAAAACCCACATCATAAATCGAGTAACAAAACATACATCTTAAAATAGGATAAATAAAATAGGTAGGTCCCATAATATAACACAAAATAGGTTTCCAATTATAAATGAGAACTTTTATGGGAAAGGAAAATATGTACCAGTAGGGGAAATCGTCATTAAAGTGGATGGGAATTATTCTAAATAATGATATACTTTTTTGGGGAATATATTCATCAAGGTAAAATATTTGGATTAAAATTAATTATACATATATAGGAAGATAAATTACCATAAAATATAATATCTTGGTGTAATAAACCATGATTGGAAGAAGGAATTTCAATATGAATCATTATAACTCAATTAAGGGAGTTGAGTTAACATAAACTCTTTCTAATTTGGTATCTTTTGAATCAAAATCCATTAAAAAAGAACATGATATTACTCTTCAAACCCCATTAATTAAATAATTCTAGTATGATACATTAATTAATAAGTAATCACACCATAGTAAGGATATCATTGTTCATAATAAGAAATATGTCTCAAGAAATTAAATTTGAGATAAAGAACACCTTACCTTAATTCTTAACTTACACAAAAGAAATTTAATATCCTATATAAAAATTACTATTTTAATAACTTTTTTAATATTTACAACCATTTGTAAAATTAATTTATAATTATTCTATATATGTGTATTAGTTTTCTGTTTTCAATATTAGGTGTGAGTAATATTGTTTATTTCAAACTAGTTTTGTAATAACAGTTTTGTTCTTCATTATTCTACTAAAGATCAATATTAAAAAATAATAAAAGGAATTATAATTGATTTTTATAATAATTTAATATTTTATAATTTAATTACATAAGTATTTTAGTTATTATCTATGATGAATAAGTCGGTGATGTGCTTGTTTTTGGTAATTTATAAAGAACGAATAGTGTTGTCTTAATTAACTAGTTAAATGTTTATATTAACATTATTAAACAAAAAAAATTATTATTTAATTATTAATATACAATATTATTTTTATAAAGCCATACTTGATAGATTTATATAACATTGTTCATGTTTGTGGTTAAACCAACCCAAAAAGAGCATGCTACAATCTATGTGTGAGTATAGCTATGGAAGGAATCTTTTTTTATTATATCATTATCACAAAAGTATAATTATATAAGTTCTTGTAAAATGAGAATAATATTACAAAAGTGAAATTAAATGGTATTAACACACCTCTAGGAGTTTAAATGGTCCCATATATCATTTTATTTTCTGACCTGAGGATGATTCATTTTATAAAACATTAATGATAAATGTTTAGTTGATTTTAAAAGCTTTTCTGTCCATAAAAAACTATTTTTTTAATATTATATCTATATATTAGTTATAAAACATATAATAAGTAATAATATACTTATTATAATCTTATTTAACCATAATAATAGTTTTATTACCAGCCTTGAAGGCGATAATGAAAAATGAAAACTCATTATCCATAGAGACGGTTAATCGCCATAATTTGGACAATAATTTCCATTCCTTGAATAAGAGGATATGAGAAAAAAGGATTGGATAAAAAAATATTCCAATATAAAAATAAAATTACAATATATACATTATAATATAGTTATTATTATTTTATGGATTAATGAGGTGAGGAGAAGGTAGAAGAAGAAAATAAATTAAGAGAGGTGGTTAAAGAAAGTGGCCTCTTGAATATCACCTCCTTGAAGGATCCCTTTAGGAACTTTGAGTTGGTATTTTGGAGATAACTGAAGCAATTGGACATGGGGAGAGTGGGGGGGATATTTTTTTCATATATCTTGAAATATTCAATGCTTTAAAGGTGTGAGGATAAGGGGTCATGAGGGGTGGTATTTATAAGTAAGGAGAGGGGTGTTTTCGAAATTTATAAAAAGATTAAATTATAACAAATTTATTTACTATAAAAATACCAAAAAATGGACATATATTATAAGATACGATTATATAAGGTTGAGATATAATAAACCAATTAAAATATTACTTTTTTTATATTTTTTAAACATTATCATTTTGATTAACCCATAATGGACCTATTTTAATTTTAACTGTGTTTTCAATTTTAAAGGGTTATAATTTGGACATATATGGTGTAAATTTATCCATAAATGGACAATTTGTGAAATTTTATACCATTTAATAATATTTTTTTATTTTTTAGAGATTTATATTATTATAAAATAATTTAATAAAATATTAGTACCATAAAATATGATTATTGTCAATTTTGATACTATCCACTACTTTGACATTTAAAAACATCAAGAAAACAAATAAAATTAGAAAAAAATATTTCATTATATCCTAAAAATGTTATGGTAATCTATATAATTTTTTATAACCTTAAATATCTAAAATTATATTACTTTCAATATTTTTGTTATCATTTATTTGATTTTTCTGTTAATTGAATAATTACCGCATCAACGTTGGGTAATAATTTAGGGCAATTATTTAATTCCTTAAAAATTTAAAGAAATTAAATTTATAAATATATTTTTTATATTTAAAAATAATATTTATAGTATATTATATCTTCTGGTTAACACTATATTGAAAATATTATAATTATTAAAAATAAGAGTTTGACATTTTGTCATTTTCTCTTTGATTTTAATAATTTCTATGTCATTTTCAAGGACAAGGCTCCATTAAATAACTAAATTTAGATACTTAGTTGTTAATGGTATAATTTAATTCACCATATAAAAATTTCGATGAAAAATTATGTCTTTATCACTTATTTTCAATCTAGACTAATCTGATTTACCCTTTACAAATATGATAAATTTTATCACAGTTACTATTCATATTGAACAAAAATAAAAGGGATCTATTTAATAAATTTGGATAACATGATCCAAATATGGAATAAATTTTTTGAAATTAAAAATACATAATTGTAATAATTTAATTTAAAATTAAATCATAAAAATGCAACGGAAAATGATTTTTCTAAAAAATGCCCGTTTTAAGTACAAAATGTTTTTATACTATATTCATGTATAAAATTTATTTCAAAGAAAAAAAATTAGATTATTTGTAATAAAAATTTACTAATTATAGTTTAAAACTAATATAATTTTACTTTTTAATTTTTTAAAAATAATATACAATTTTCAACATAAATCAATTTTTTTACAATTCATTAAAATTTCAAACATTTTTGAAAAATTCCAAAAATTCATCCTAAGATAATTTTGACATGATAAATGCATAAATGAAGTTTATTTTTAAATGTAAATTTTATAAAAGTTTCAAAATTAGTTATATTTATTTTCTAACAGAAAGAAATAATAGTTTTCAAACAAAGCCATTTTTGAAGAATAAAATGACTTTATTAAGAAGTAAGTGTTTATTTCCTAAGAATCAATATATTTTATAATATGGTTATTACTAATCATACCCAATAATTCAACTTATATGTTATAATTTTCATGTTAAAATAATAATATTTTTATAGTATAACACAGATCCTTTAAATATGGTGTTGTGTGCAATAAAAGAAAATGAAAAAATTAAATTATTTAAAGAGAAATATTTCACAAAAAAATATTGGGGTGTTATATTATTCCACCTTATGAAAATGTTCCCTTTAAATTTCATTTTAAATTCTATGCTGAAAATATTCTAGGGAACTTTGCCTTATCACTTCCTCCGATTCCCATGTCACCTGTTCATATTTGTGGTTCCTCCGTAGTACTTTGACCATGTGAGTGGTCTTTTTGCATAGAACATTATCTCTATAGTCCAATATTTTCACTGACTACACCTCATAAGAGTGACCATTTTCCAAATGTATCACCTCTTAATTTATTACATGTGAGGGATCTAGTATGTACTTCCTCAAGAGGGATATGTGTAATATATCATGTATTTGAGACATAGTTGGTGGAAGTTCTAGTCGATATTCCAAAACTTTGATGTGATCAAGAATATCAAAGGGGTCGATGTACCTGGGAATTATCATTCACTTCTTCCCAAATCTCATTAATCTCTTACATGGATATATGTAGGGGAATACCTTATCTCCAATCTCAAACTCTAAGTCCCATCGATGATTGTATGCATAGCTCTTATGTCAACTTTTGGTATCCCTAATGCAATGTTGAATGGTCTTCAACTTTTCTACCATTTCCTCGACCATTTTAGGTCCTATAATCTTTCATTCTCCAAATTCATACCAACATGTATGTTTTCTACAAACCTTCCCATAAAGGGCTTCATATGGGGCGATTTGGATTCTTTAGTGGAAACTATTATTGTAAGGGAACTCGAACAATGGAAGATGTTGATCCCATACTCCTTTTAAGCCCAATGATAATTCTATCAACATGTCTTCTAGTGTATGAATGTTCCACTCAGACTAGACCTCAAGTTGAGGGCGATAAGTTGTACTAAAGTCCAGTTTAGTGTTTGGAGCATGTTGGATAATTTTCCATAACTTGGAGATAAATCTCGAATCTCAATCAGATATAATCGATAATGGTACTACATGTTGAATCACAATATATTTGATGTATATACATGAAATATGATATTTTGAGAAGTCCTCTCAAATCTCAATAAAGTGAGATGCCTTTTAAATATGATCCAAAATAACCCATATAACATTATTTCCTATGGATATATTCTGAAGCCCAGTGACAAAGCCTATGGTGATGTTTTCCCATTTATATTTAGATATAGGTAATGGTTGTATCATACCCATATAATTTTTCTTTTTCATCTTTCACTTACTAACATAACATATACTTTGATGTATATTCAATGATATCCTTCTTCATATTTTCCCACCAATAGTGATCTCATAGATCTTGATACATCTTTGTGCTCCCTAGGTGAATGGAGAAGGTTGATCTATATGAATAATTCAAAATATCCCTCTTTATATCAGGATATTATGGTACACATAGTCATAATCGAAATGTTTTGACTCCTTCCTCATCAATTTGGAACTCTAAGGATTTCCCAGTTCTGATAGGTTCCAGCTTCTTCTGAATTGTTATATCATTTCTTTGAGCACCCTTTATCTTATCCACAAGGGATAGTTAAGAGATCATTTAAGAAAGTAATGATGATGTTACTTACCTTATGATTCCCATTCCCATACTTTCTAAATCTAAGAAGATCATATCCTTCTCAATTCTCATCACTGATAAAGTTTCCTGATCCATTCTACTTAGAGCATCTGCCACTTTATTTTCTTTACTAGGATGGTAGGGGATTGAGAAATCATAATCCTTGATGAGATATAGACATCCAAATTAGCGCATATTAATATCTTTTTATGTGAATATATATTTGAATATCATATGATCAGTATATATCTCACACTTCTCCCCATAGATATAATGCCACAATATTTTCAATGAAAAGATCACAACTGCCAACTCCCGACCATTCATGAGGTAGTTTTTCTCATAAAATTTATGCTACCAATAGGCATAGGATATTAATTTTTCATTTTGTATCAGAACACATCCTAATCCTTTCTTTAATTCATCATTGTATACCACAAATAGTCCCCACTTGTGGGTAGTGTGAGTACTGGTGTGGTGATAAGTTTATTTTTTAACTATTTTAAGTAGTATTCACATCCCCTGGTATAGAAAAACTTTACTCCCTTCTATGTTTGCTTGGTTAGGGGTTTTACAATCATGTGAAGTTATTCAAAAATCATCGGTAATACCCAGCTAGACTAAGGATATTAGAAATCTACATTATAGATGATGATCTAAGCCACTCCTCAATTTCCTTTGCCTTAGAAGGGACTATAGATGTCCTTTTTTTGGGATAATATGTCCCAAGAATGATACTTCATGTATCTATAACTCATGTTTACTATACTTTTCATATAGTTTCTCCCTTTTAGAAGTCTTTAGAATAGTATTCAAATTCCCTTCATTTTTCTCCTTTCTCTTGGAGTATATGAGAATATCATCTATAAAGACAACCAAAAAATTTTCAAGTTAATCTCTAAAGACTCTTTTTATTAAGTTACATGAATATTATTGGAGCATTAGTGAGTCCAAATGGAATCACTATGAACTCATAGTGTCCATACCTCATTCAAAAGATAGTCTTGGTAATATCTTCCCTCTTCAACTTTAATTACAAATATCATGACTGATGATCCATCTTAGAGAAATAATTATCCTTAGGAAATTGATCAAACAAGTCATCTATCCATGGAAGGGGATAATTTTTCTTTATCTTGATTTTGTTGAGATCAAGATAATCAATGCATATGTGCGTTGATGCATCCATCTTCTTGCTGAAGAGGACTGGTGCACCCCCTTATGAAGCACTCAATCATATAAAACCCTTTTATAGATTCTCTTGTAACTTATTCTAAAATTCTTCCAAATAAATAGTGGAAATTCTATAAGGTATCTTTAATATGGGTAGAGATCCAAGTATAAGTTCAATTGAGAACTAAACCTCTCAATCAGAAGGAATAATAGGAAATTCATTATGGAACACATTAGTGTAGTCCCTCACAATGGTCATGTATACAATAATGACCTTCTCCTTTGTCTCAATCATTTGAGATAGATATGATTGATCATAAGGAAACAATGTACACTCTTGAGTTTATGATTTTGAAGGATATTCATCCTCCTCCTTACACTTATACAAAATTAGAGGATGCATTAGGATGTGAAGGGTGATCTCCCTCTCCTATTAGTTGATGTTGGATTAATTTAAAGATAGTTAATCCATGCCAAATATATTATTAAACTCCACCAGAGGAAGAATTAAGAGATTTTCTTGGAGGTTAAGTACAAAAACATTGATTGAGGAGGAATTATATACATTAGATGCAATAATTTCCTCATTTTTTGTTCTCATAGATAACTCAATCACCATATTTTGAGGTGGTGTTTAAATAGTTATACTAAACTTGAAATATATGAAAAAATGCATAGAACTAGAATAAAAAATTAGGTTCTCTATACCGATAACCACAAAGGTTTTAGGTTCCACCTTTTTAGTAGTGATAGCATATGCCCTTCCTTGCTGCCTTAGAGTTTTTTGTCGTAGATTTTCCCTGAAAATCCTTAGCTTAAGGAATTGCGTCACATAGTTCCCATGTTCCTTATGGATAAAGCACTTCACAAAAGACATAATGTTCATCTGAACCTTATTTTACACTTCCTAATTAGTGGATTTATTCATGTCACTTTGGAATTTATCGTATTTTTTCCCATATTTTCTTCACTTGACTATCCTTCTAGTTTCCCTTAGGTAATTTCCAGGATGCTTCTTCCCACAATTTTGACCAGTGGGATGCTCGGTTTTCTTTCCTATATGATATTATTCCATTTTCCTTCCTGAAGATAATTCTATCTTATATTTATTATCTCAAATCACATGGTACCAATAAGAATCACTAATCTCCATCTCAACATTAAGGGCACAAATAACAATCTCTTCATCACTATAAAGGTACTAAATTTCTCAGGCATTCAATAGACTTAGTTTCAAACCATTAAAGAATTGGTCCACCTTAATTTCAATATTGATGAAAAATCCAAAAGTATACCTTAAAATCCTTGTGAATGTTTCCTCATATACTCTGATAGACTCATCTTCCTTCTTCTTTAGACCTAGAAACTCCCTTTCCATCTTATGATGGAGAGTTTAGGGAAAATATTTAATGAAAAATATTTTCATGAATGATTACCATTCCATGGAATCGATTTCCTCTATAGACTTATTGTTTTTATTATTTTTTACCACTGATCATCCTCCCCATCAAAACAATATACGACCAGCAAAACTTTATCTTCTTAGAATCATTATAAGATAAAAAATATTTTCTCAATGGAGTTAATCCATTGTTCCATGATTTGGTTATCAGAAGACACACTAAATATATGATTCATTTTTCACATAAAGTATTCGATTTAAAGTAGATCTTTCTTAGGAGAAAAATGGTGTTATTGATGATTCAAGTTATTATTTATAACTTGAAATAAATGTTCTTGTACTAGAATGAAGTTCTAAGCTATTGTTCCCATCAGGTTTGACATATCATTAGGGAAATCATCACATTTCCTATAACATTGGTTGTTAGAATGGGTTGTACTATTTCCATCCATTAACTAGAAGGTAAAAAATAAAATTAGGGGGTGTGTATAATTATAAAATTGACATATAGGAAGTAAATTATGAACATAAAAGGTTAAACTTATAAAAAAAGTATATCATAACTTTCGATTCCCTACGTTTTCAATCTAGGTTATCCATGGTGATATAATTAACCCTAGGGTTCTTAATAAAATTTTCTATTCCTAATAAAAAATAACTAGACCATGAAATGATACAAACTATAGTGAAACAATCATTTTTTTAAATATTATTTCATGATTCTAAGCATAGTTATAAATAAAATACAAACTAAGGATTGCAGAATTTAGTGTCTTTGGAAGACTAGGTACACAATAGAACATCATTTTTATGAATATTAATAATGAGCTCCTAACTCCCTTTGATATCATATAACTACATAGGATAACCTAGGGAAATACATAGATAGAAGGGATGATCTAAAAAGTCTAATAAAAGAAATAAACATGGGACTGAAACATATTACATGAGTTATAAGGCATAACATGGAAACATAAAAAGTAATGGCTCATGAATAAACATATGGAATCATAACATTTATAAACTATAATCATGTGACCATGGAAACCTAGGAAAGTGGTAGTGACATATAATATGACATAAACATGAGTAAAGGCTAACTGCCAAGACTATATCACATCGTGGACAAAGTCCCATAATGGATTAGGTTTACCCCTTAATCCCATACATAATGTCTCATGAGACCAAAAAATTATTAAATTAATTAGATCTCTATATGATCATACCCATAATAACATGTTCATGCACATGTGTGCCACATAAAGAATAAAATAAAATGAATAAACCTAAGGGTTACCCATGGAAAGAAATGGGTATAGTAATCATGTCATAAGGCATAACCAATCGGAATATAACAATGATATACATAAAAGATGGGATTTAAATCAGTATTGGGAATTAATAATGAAAATATAATAATATATAATGAATAATTAATTCCAACTGCAGTGAAATCATTAAATTTTTTGGTTAGGTAACCTTAGAAATGTGCCACTTAAGTGTGATTTTAAGGAAAAGAATAAAAATACTTTAAAGAGGATAAAGGAATAATTATTTCCATAAAACCAAAAAATAACTAAAACATATTTTTTCATGAAAAATTTATTGGTTTTATAAAAAAATTGGAGGCTTAAAATATTTTGTGGAGTGTACTTGAAAATGGGTAAGAAAAAGAGAAGTTCTCTTTATTCATGTTTTCCTATCGGGAGGAATTGAGAAGGGAACCTTATAAACCATGTAATTACCCATCATAGAAAGATGAATTGGGATACATAAATATGTGCGGTACATATAAATATAACAAAGGAGAAGTAAATAATAATAATTAAGGGATAAATTGAGGCAATGAGAGAGAAATCATAACCCAAAGGAAATATGGAGGATGGAGATATCCCTTTCCTTATGTACAAATGAGTTCGGAACTTGCACTTAATGTCCTAGATAATCAAATTAGATTCATTAATTGATTAATTAAGAACATACTAAACATGTATTTTATTTATTATAGTTCTATAAAGTCCATTTTTAGCCATTTTATTGGTTATAATGTTCAATTTCATCAATCTGGGAGTGTTCCTTTCATGGTTTCATGGTCTTTTCACTTGTGTATAATTATGAAAGTCCATGACAAATGGGAATAGTATTATAGAAGTGAAATGAAATGGTATTAATACAATTATATAATTTTAACTTTTCCAATATATGATTTTATTTTTTGACATGAGGATAATTAATTTGATAAAACATTAATGATAAATGTTTAGTTTATTTTGGCAGTTTTCCTTCCATCACGAATTACTTTTGTTTTATTTAATATTATGTCATTTTATTAGTTTCAAAAGATGGAATAAGTTATAATATAAATATTAAAATTTTATTTAATAATAATAATGGTTTTATTACCAGACATTAATGTGGTAACAAAAAACAAAAACTCATTATGCATGGAGACATTTAATCACAATAATTTAGACAATGGTTTCCATTATTTTGAATAAGAGGAGATGAGAAAAAAGGGTTGGATATAAAATATACCATTATAAATATAAAATTATATTATATGAATTATATTATATTTGTTATTATTTTATGGATGAATTTGGTGAGGAGAAGTTAGAATAAGAAAATAAATTAAGAGTGGTGGTTAATAAAATTTTCCTCTTGAATATGACCTCCTTGAAGGATCCCTTTAGGAATTTGGAATTGGTATTTTGGTGAGAAAAAAGAACTTTTACATGGTAAGAGTTGGTAGAAGAGTATTTTACAGATATTTCTAAATCTTAAATTCTTGTAAGGTGTGAGTATAAGGGATTTTTAGGGGTGGTTTTAATAAGGGATGATAGAGGTGTTTTTGAAATTTCTGAAAAGATTAAATTATAATAATTTCATTTTCCATAAAAATTTCACCAAATTTCCATGGATTTTTATATAATATATGATAAGGTTATAATATAATCAACAAATAAAATTTATATATGTATTGGTTTTATTTTAAACTTTATCATTTTGATTAACCCTTAATTAACCTATTTTAATTTTAATTGTTGTAACAACTTTTTCAATATTAAGAGGTTATAATTTTGACTTATATGGTATCAATTTAAATATAAATGGAAAATTTATGAAATTTTAGACCCTTTAATAATAAAGTTTTATTTTTTAAATATTTTTTATAAATAATTTATTTTTATATTGATCCCATAAAATATCATTATTGTCAATTTAGATACCATTCACTACTTTCACTTTTAAAAACATCAATTGAATTAATAAAATTTGAAAAAACTTTTTATTATATTATAAAAATGTCATATTAATCTATATTATTCTTGGATAACCTTAAATATATCAAATTAAATTACTTTTAGTATTTTTATTATCATTTATTTTATTTTTCTATTAATGGAAAAATCACTACATCAGCGTTGTGCATGTATTTAAGGTAATTATCTAATTACTAATTTTTTTAAATAAATTAAAATAATTATGATAAATTTTTTATATTTACAAATAATATTTATAGTTGATTATATCTTCTTTTTAAAACTCTATTAAAAATATCATACTTATTAAAAATAAGAGTGTGACATTTTGTAAATTTCTTTGATTTTAATAATTTCTATGTCATTTTATTAAAAAAAGTGTCCATTATATAACTAAATTTATAGAATTAGTTTTTAATGGTATTATTTAATTAATACAATAATTATTTGGATGAAAATTTATGGCTTTATCACTTATTTATAATTTAGATTAATCTGATTTACCCTTTACCAAGATGATAAATTTTACCGCTGTTACTATTTATATTGAACAAAAATAAAAGGGGTATATTTACTAAATTTATAAAACATGATTAAAAATATGGAATAATTTTTTCAAAATTTAAAATACATAAGTTATATAAGTTAATTTAAAATTAAATAAAAAAATGAAATGCATTACAATTTTTCTAAAAAATGCCATTTTTAAGTATAAAATGTTTTTATATTATATTCATTTATAAAATTAATTTCAATTAATTTTTTTTATTATTTATAATAAAAATTAACTACTTATAGTTTAAAAATAATATAATTTTAGTTTTAAATGTTTTAAAAAAATATACAATTTTCAATGAAAATCAGTATTTTTCATTATTCATTAACATTTAAAACTTTTTAGAAAATTCCCAATAATTAATCCTAAGATAATTTTGAAATGATGAATTCTAAAATGAAGTTAATTTTTAAAAATAAAATTTCTAAAAGTGTCAAAATTAATTGCATTTATTTTCTCATAGAAAGCAACAATTTTTTTAAAGAAAGCAATTTTTTGATGAATGAAATGAATTTATTAGAAATTAAGTCTTTATTTCCTAAGAATTAATATATTTTATAATATGATTATTTCTATGCACAAAATTCAATTAAACTTATAGGTTATAATGGTCTTGTTAAAATAATAATATTTTAATAGAATATCATGATTCCTTTAAATTCGGTTTTGTGTGCTACACAAGATACCGAAAAAATTAAATTATTTATGAAGAAATATTTCATAAACAATATCAGGGTGTTACAGTGATGAATCATAGTTTTGAAGATTTATAAGAATATGTTAGTTAATAAGAAAGTTTTCACTTATAAATAAATTTATTTTAAACATGGTATGTTCGTATTAGGTGGTTAGATTTACATTGAGTACTTATTGATAATATTTCTTATAGAATTAATAATTTATATTTAAAGAATACAAATTATAAAAAAAATAAAATATATGATCACTAAACCCGTTTATATAACCAACCACGAAATGTGGTGATGAAAAATGAAATGTGTTATTTATGGAGGCAGTAGTCTGCAAAAGTGCATGAGATACATTTTCATTTTCTTATTGAATAGGAGGGGAATAGATAATGGTAATAACATATATATAATTACAATGTATTATATTATTTATATTTATTTCATTATATAAATATGTTTTTATTGTGTTCTTAGGAGGTATAGGAGGGGATAAAGATATGATTTTAAAGGGTAAGTAATACTTACATTGAGAATTTTGATCTTCTCTTAAAGTATCCTTTGTAAATGAAGTAATTTGGGCACTTTGTTGAGGATATAGGCTTCAAAAAAATTTACAGGATATCTATAATAAGAAAATTTATTAGAGTTTCATGTAAATTTCTTACTAGGGTTGTGGCTTGAAATAGGTAAAAGTGATCTCCTTTTATTATTGAAAATGTGGGAAAAATATTTGGAAATGAATATTTGGTGAGGGGTATGAATGATATTTCCTGAGATTCATTTGAGTCATATTGGAAAATATTAGTGATACATGTGGTGATGAATTTTAAACCTAAAAATGGTATTCCATAAGGTCTAATTTTCAAATTTATTTGGTAAAATTAGATCCACATTAGATTACCCATTTTAACTTTTATTAATCTTGATTAAAATTTATCCATGGTAATTATTTTATTACTAAAAATATAATATGGCCTTATTAATAAATTTAGATTTTATGAATCATAATTTGGGATCTATTTAATCTAATTAAATTTCTAAATATGAGAAAATTTACTTTTAAATTGAAACATATAGTGTTTTGAAAAACTGTTTTCTGTAGAAAAATGTTGTTTTAATCCATAAGTGTTCTTATTATTATTTTAAAATTTATTACCAACAAAATTAGTGTTAATTTATTTTTATATATGTTTAAAAATAATATTATAGTATATATTTTAAAATAAATCAATTAAATTTGAAATTTGAATATTTAGACAAAAGTATCATTCCTTAAAAAATAAATATTTTATCATTGTAACTAATATTTTCCTTGGTAACATAATTTTTGTACATAAAAATTAAATTTAACCCATTAATTAATTTTATAATAGTGATTAAAAATATTAAAATCATTTTATATTGTTCAATTTATAAAAATGATAAAAAAACTGTTTTAATATTAGTGCAGATAACACTTAAAAACAATTTTAAGAAAATTGTATCCTCTAAGAATTAAATTAATTTATTAACTATCTATTAAAAACATTGTATGGGTGTTACTTAATTTTATTGTAAATATCATCCACACATTTTATATAAAAAATTAGTTAAGTATGATATAAAAAAATTTATAGTGCACACAAAGGATATTTTTAGTAAAATATTTTCTTTCATACATTGATTTTAATAGTTATTCAGCCATAATAATTGAATTTTATCAATTATTTAGTATTAAAAAAAATGAAATTTATTTTTATATAATTCTTTTACCTATCTATTTTCCTAGAAATTCAATAGCTATATTTTAATGTTTATAAAATGTTTTGCGTTTCATTTTGTTTTGGTGTTGAGTTTGAAGCTAGTTATTGAACACTTTGGTTTTAAAGGGAAAAGAATATATATATAGATATATTGAAATATTGGGGTGTTACACCTATAGACTAGAATATAAAATTAGTAAATAAACTACATGATCCATCACAACATAACATAGAAATAAAAATACATAAAATTTATAACAAGAATCATCATATAAATACAACAATGACACATTGTTCGATACATAAGAAGAAAAATAATTAGAAAGAAAATACAATAGACTCCATCCCAAGTCACATAATTGTCCTATATTTATATTTAATTTATCTGATTGATTGATCATTTAAAAAAATTGACACATTCCAATCTTTTTAAAATACTTTATTTTCTATTGACCTCAGGTATCACCCCATTTTTACCTTAAGTATCAACCCTCTGTTGAGTCAATAAGGTTTCCTTATGAATTTTACGTTCCTCTATGTTTTGAAAATCACAAACACTTCATCTTAAGGAAATTTATCTTTCCCTAAATATTATTTTCTTAAAGAAAAGATCCCTTCTATAATGAAATTTCTGTCCTTAATTTTGTTTTAATTGACTCATTTTATAATCTCTCAAAACCAAATTGATTTTATTACTAAGTATAAAATTTGGATCCTTATTAAAAACCTCAAAATCTTATAGTTCCTTGGATATAGAGTATTCTATTTTTAGACTCCGAATTCTCTGAAATTCAGACTCTGAATTCTCTGAAATTCTAACTCCGAATTCTATGAGATTCAAGCTGCAAATTCTCTAAAATCCAGATGCTGAATTCTTTGAAATTGAGACTCTGAATTCTCTGAAATTAATACTCCAAATTATCTGAAATTCTAACTCCGGATTCCTCAGAATTCAGACTCAAATTACTCAGAATTCAGACACCGAATTCCTCAGAATTTAGACACTGAATTCCTCAGAATTTGGACTCCGACTTCCTCAGAATTAAAACTTTGAATTCATTAGAATTTAGACTCTGAATTCATTGGAATTCAGACTCTGGAATCTATTGAATTCAGATTCTTAATTCTTTGTAAAACAGAATCTGAATACCCATGTTTTCTGGAATTATATTGTTTATACGATTAGAATTTTTATTTTATTTTTTCCTTAGACTCATAATATTAAGAATTGGTTAAGCTAATTCATTTTTTTCCTAATACATGATTTTTTAAGTATAAAAATATATCATACATTTTATTTTTAACTACCTGTTGGTTAAGTGATACTATACAATTCCCTCCAAAATTCAGAGAAAAATATGACCATTGGAGGAGGGAGTCAACCATTAACATTTTCCCTATAAATAGGATCCCATTTGAATGATCTCAACATCTAACTATTGATTGACCTAGATATTAAATGTTATGATTCTATGATGTGATTTCTAGGGAGAGAGAAAGACTCTCATGATTTGTGCATTTTCATGAACATCTTGTTAAGTAGTAAACATCTTGTTCAGCTTGTTTCGTGTGACTCTGATTGTTGCTGATTACAATCGAGGGATTATGGGGATAGGAAGACAGAGGTGTCGACTACCTTAAAGATCGATGTCTTGCGGGGATATCAAGACAGATTCAGACATTCTTATTGAGGGATTACCTTGGTGTGGGTAAGACATACTTTCTTGAAAGTATAAATCAATGGAAATTTATCCAAGGTTAGTAGATACCCTACTCTTTGGGTTAAAATATTTCATACTTTTTAATTGTTTTTGTTTCAAGTTTTTATTTCCACTTTATTTTGATATAGGAAGAAAGTATAACTTTATTTTACTTTGTTGTACATTACTTACTATGATAAATAAATTCTATATGCTTTATGGTAGAATTTTACTTTAATAAAATTATTCTTAAGTTTCATTTCTGGATTCATATGTCTGGACACTAAGAAAGTTTGTTTCATAGAACTGAAAGAGGATATATGAATTTACCTTGTTTAACTTTGTTAAACATAGTTTTCCTTAAGGTTAAAAATGAAATTTTTTAAACCTAAAATTCACCCCCTATTTTAATTGAGCATCTACATACAATATTTCAATCCGATAATTGGTATTAGAGGAGGTATCTGAAATACGTATACTCACATATAAGTTTTCTTGCTCATGTTTTATTTTATTGTTGAACTTTTTTATTCAATTTTTTCTTAAATATTTATATCTTTATTTATAAACTCTTACCACTAACAAGTATTTGTGGAAAAGATATTTTCTAAAAGAATGGAAAGAATAAATTTTGGTTCCATTGATAATCCTAATCCTACCAGACCACCAATTTTTTATGGTAATGATTATGAGTCGTAGAGAGATAGGATAGAGACCTCTTACATTAACACTGGAGTAGATAATTTTTTTATGCTTACTAGAGACTACAAAATTATAAACAAGGAATTCAAAACCTTCACTAACCAAGAAAAATCATAATATCAACTAAACTACAATGTACACAATACTTTGTTGTGTTCTATGATCAAGAACATATATAGTCAAATATCTTCATGTGAATCTACCAACTTCATTTAGAAGAAACTCAAAGTTACACATTTTGGGACTTCTAAAGAAATAGAAACCCAAAGAGCAATGTTGATATCTGAATATCATGGAATATTATTTCCTTTTTATGAACCAGTTTGCAAAGTGCGACAAAGATTTATGACCATTGTAAACAATATTCAATCTACGCGAGAAAAAGGTTTTGATGATTAAGTTATTTTGGAAATTATTATAGATATTATGCCCAACAAGTGGGAATCTAAATGAACAACCATTGATGAGAACAGAAAAGTTTACAATATTACTCTTGAAGAACTTTTTTTTAACTATTCTTTAACATGAGACAAGATTGAAATGATATGATGATATGAACAAGAAGAATAATGGAAATGGAAGTGTATCCTTTACTACTAATACTAAAGTCAAGACTCTAGAAAGGGTTACAAGATCTAAGTCTAAGAAAGTCATTGTTCTATCTGAGTCTAGTGAAATTTTACATTCTAAAAATGAGTTAGCTAATATTACTCTAAGGATGAAAAATATAGTGGGAAGGAAAGAATTTAAGTATATATATATTAAGAAAAAAGAAAAGACAAGAAAGGCTCAGAAGTCACTTGATATGAATGAAAAAGAGTCGGACACATCAGGCAAGATTTTCCCATGCTTAAAAGAAAATATTGAAAAGAAAATAATTCCAAGGGGAATCGAAATAAGTATTACAAGTATACAACTAATAAAGTCTTGAAAGCTAATGATACATGGAGTTTTAGTATTGGTGACTCATTTGATGAATCTTTAGAGTATGATCCTATATTCAGAAAAATCTGGGTTTACTAGCCAAACATCCCATTGAAAATCATTATCAAATGGCCACGATACACAATGATGAATCTATCACTAATGTATATTTGAATAAAAATTATAATGATGATAAATATTATAAGTCTTCAGATGAATAATCTTCTTCTAATGAATATAACTCTTTACCTTCTTACAAAGAAGTGTCTAGTTTTGCCAAACTTTTTTAAAATGAAAATTGTAAGATAAAAAATAAGTTAGAGAAGGAAAATTCTAGAATTTATATTTTAACTAAATAATTATAAAATCTTTCTAAAGATCTTGATCATATATTTTTTGATTTTAACGTGTTTCTAAAAACCTTAAGGAAGTTAATTCTGAGATGAAAAAACTTTCTAAGGATCTTGAAAATGTTATTTCTATGAAAAATATTTTAGATAATAACTCAAGTTCTAGTTCTAATAACTTTGAGGATAAGAATTTAGAAATTAAAATAAAATCTAATATTTTTTAATTAAATAAACATTTATCAAAATTTTACCTTAGGATGGAAGGAATTTGATAAAATGTAAATCAAATTCATCCTCTATGGAGTAGTTTAGGAACTGGTTATACTCACTCCAAACCTGTTTTTAGTAATAATTATTTTGTTCTCAAAAGTTCTCTATTTTACACCAAATGTTAGTTTGGTGGACATTGGGAAAGAAATTGTTATTTAAAAAAACCAAATAATTAGGTTTTCATAAAGATTAATTTTCTAAGAAAATGTGGATTCCTAAAATTTTACATAATGAAATTTACAGATCCAAGAAAGTTTTGATTTCAAAAGACTAACTCATTTATTTTATGGGAAATAAAGAAAGTACCAACAAAAATACATGTTACATGGATAGTGGATGTTCCCGAAATATGACTGGTAACAAAAACTTCTTTGAAAATATTATCAAGATGAAAGGAGGAAAAGTAACTTTTGGAGATAATTCTTAGGGAGAAATTGTTGGTATAGGTAATGTAAAGTCCTAGTTCCTGGAGCCGCCTAGAGGTACCCTGTACCCAGTTGGTCACATGGCCTCATGCACATTTTCCCCGAATGCCAGATTCTTCCAACTAGTAGAGAGGGCATTGGGTGTGATAGTGGGGAAACTATGCCCTCATTGGTAGAGTAACACAACAGAAGTAAAAAAGATAAGAGTAACAGAAGCAGTAAGACATGCAACAAGTAAATAGTAGAAGACTAAAAGTAAGAAATAATAGGATCACATATATAAATCATGCATGATACATATGTCTAGTAAAGAAGACAAGAAATTCACAATGTTGGAATACAGAAACATCCAAAGTACAAAAGAAAATAGATAAAATCCAGCAGCATCACAAGCCTCAGCTTGGTCCCATGCTCTCGAGCTCCCCAACAATCAAGTACCTGAAGTAGAAGGGTGCTTACCCTTATCTATACCTACAAAAATATAATCTGTTTGGGCCGAAAATCCTAACCCAAACATGGTGTTAGACTAATCCTAGTAGTCGACAACCCAAATATATATGACAAACAGTCAGTGAATTTATATGGTAGACAATAATAAAAAAGAACCAGTAAATAGGGAAGTACTCAAAAGTAAACAATCCTACCGTTCAATTGCATTCAATTCCATATATCAAGTAAGAAGATAATCAAAAATAGGTAACCCTATGGGAAGTAATCATAGCCTAACTCCTTTGGTTCAACCAAAATGAACACAACTAACCCTCTGGGTAGTACAGACAGTCTAACCCCTCTGGTTCAGCTATAGTACAGACTCTCTGAGGAATCAGTCACCTCCAATTCCCCTTATAGTCTCATATCAGTAACTAATAGGCGCTCTAGGGAAACACTCAACATCTAATTACCCATATGGCCCACATTGAGTAACTACAGACACTCTGAGGAAGCACTTATGTCCATTATCCCCATGGTCTTGCATCGTAACAGTAAATCAGACACTCTGGAGAAGCCCTCAACATCCATTATTCCTATTGTCTACTACACCAGGTTCTCACAGCCCTGTGTAAGTCAATCGAGCACAATGATATATAACAGCTAAAGTATACCTCAATAACTACTTGGCTAAATAGTCTACAACATGACATCATGTCAAATAAAATCACCCATCCTACAATACTAGCCATGGTAGTAAGCAGCCTAACAGTCAAACTAGGCCAAATGGACAAAACAAGAAAACATGGAAAACATCTATAACATGGTAAAATTAACCATGTTCATAAACCATCAACATCTATCCAAACAAACAAAGCATAACAGGCAATAGCAGGGCTAAAAACATAAACACACAATACCCCGAATAAGGGTATTGGGCACTTTTGCACATATAACTCAAAGACTAACTACAGAAAGACACAAACCACCTATCTCGGCGTTACACAATCGATATACATGAACCTCAAACCTTGAATCTCCCAATAACACTGTATATCTACAAAAACGCTAAAAACGCCCAATCGAGGATAACTCTTCAAAGAGGAGGAATCAGGAAATGAAGCTCTAGAACAAGATAGAGATTATTGTGGCAATCCCAAAACAACAGATAGTGGTCAAATTGGAGAACAGATTCCTGTTCAGGGGATTGGGAAAGAATGGATGTCGTATGGACTCTCTCGGTCGAAGAAGGTGAAGAAGAAGATACTTCTTCCAATCAGACGCAACCCCAGTCCATCTAATAAAAAAAATAATGTACACGACGTGTACTTTATAAGTACATGGTGTGTACATTACTTTACGGGCCCCTGCATTAGGCAGTCTCCAGGTCACCACACACATCCGTGTGCACGACCGTTACACGACCAGCGCATGACCACCTGTGGTTATCGAGTACATGACATGTACTTATAAAGTACATGACGTATACTTAAAAGAAATTTCCATAAACTCCTATTTTTTCTCAAAAACACCAGAAAAAAGAAAACATACCTAAAATGAAAATATGGGTTCTTACATTCTTCCCCCCTTAAAGAAATTCATCCCTGATTTTCCCTAGATAGAGGGATTATAAGAAGAAACCTCAAATAGATCTGGCCACTATGATCGTACATAGAACTCCCTCTCCCAAGTCTCGTCCTATAATCACCTCTAATTCCATATCATTCAAACTTAAGGGATAGAATGACCACAGAGAACCTTCACACTTCGATGTAAAATTCTAATAGGATTCTCCTTGAACAAGGCGTCCACCTCAAGCACAACCTCCTCGGGTTAGAAAACATGAGATAGGTCTGAGAAGTAATGTCAAATATGAGAAACATGGAAGAAATCATGCATATACATGTACCTATGATTTAACTATAACCGATAGGAAACCATCCCAACACTCTCCAACACATCAAATGGTCTGACATACCTCGGAGAAAGCTTACCCTATCTCATAATCCTCCTGTGTTTCAACCTCTGTGTGACATGTAGGAAAAACTGATCTCCAACCTCAAACTCCAAAGGTTGCCTCCATCAGTCAACATAAGACTTCTGTCGTGACTATGTAGTTTCCATCCTCTTATGAATCAAATCTATATGCTCTATGTTTTTTTGGACAAGACAAGGTCCTAGAATAGCTGCCTCTCCTGCCTCCAGTCAGCATAAGGATGATCGGCATGGAATACCGTACAATGCCTCATAAGGTTCCATCTGAATAGTTGCTTGAAAAATATTATTGTTGGAAAAATCCAAAAGAGGTATGTGCTTCGCCCAAGAACCTCCCAAATCTAGGATGCAAGCTCGAAGAATGTCCTCAAGCACCTGAATTGTACAATCGAACTGGCCATCTATCTGGGGGTGGTATGTTTTACTCGAAAGTATTTCTGTACCCAAAGCCTTCTGTAGACCCTTCTAGACCGGAGAAGTAAAACATGCATTTTTGTCTGAAGCAATGGAGCGTGGAACTCAATGTAAACATACAATCTCTCAGATGTACAACCTTACCAACTCATCAACACTGAAGGTCTCCTTAATTGTAAAAAAGTGAGAAAACCTCATGAATCATTCAATGACAAACCATACTGCATCATTCCCTCGAGGCGACCTCAGAAAACCAATCATGAAATCCATCGTGACATCATTCCAATTCCACTTGAGAATGGGTAACTGCTGCAAAAGCCCTACTAGTCACTGATGCTCCACCTTCACCTACTGACAGGTGGAACACCTAATGACAAAACCAGCAACATCTCTCTTCATACCTGGCCACAAATACTGACAGTGTAAATCACGGTACATCTTGGTGACACCAGGATGAACTTCCCAAACAGAGGAATGAAAGTCTCGCATCAACTCCTTGCGTATGTCTGCTGGCACCCATACGCCCCCCTGAAAATGAAAGATCTCATCCTCACCTATGGTCTATCTAGGAATAAAGTCCTCTCCTGACATGCTTTCCTGTAGGACTAGGGCTTCTAAATCTAATAGCTTCCTCATTCTCACTCGATCAAGAAGAGTGGTGGTAACAACTAAAGAAGAAAGAAACGTCTATCCTTGTCTATCGTGCACATCCAAATGAATATCAGAGAATAGAGCCATAAGCTTCTACTCACTGCAGGCCACCTGAACTGCCTGTATTTGAGTCCTCCTACTCAGTGCATCAGCCACTGCATTGCCTTTCCCAGGCGTATAGGCAAGCAAAAAGTCAACGGAATGAAGGTGATCAACCCACCTTCACTGTCTCAAATTTAGGTCACTCTAAGTGAATATGTACTTGATACTTTTTTGGTATGTGAAAACTACAAAATGCTCTCCCATAAGATAATGTATCCAACAACATAAAGCATGAACAACTACACCCAACTCGAGATCATGCATCAGGTAATTCATCTCATGTGTCCTCAACTGCTGAGACCTGTACGCAAAGAATCCATCCCCTTCATTAGCACAGCTCCTAAACTGATACCTAATGCATCGCGGTACACAATATAGCTCTTACCCAGCTTTGAAAATACTAGTATCAGTGTTGAAGTCAACCTCCCTTTCAACTCCTGAAAGGATAACTCACAAGAATCTGACCACAAGTACTTCGCACCCTACTTAGTCAGACCTGTCAGTGGTGATGCTAAGCATGAAAGGTCTTGTTTGAAACGTCTGTAAAATCCATATAGCCCTAGAAAGTTCTGTACCTCAAAGAAATTCTTTGGCTACTTCGAGGAAACAATTTCTCTCACTTTCTATGGGTCAACTGATACTATTGTCTCTGAGATAACATGACCCGAGAAGTGAATCTAGTCCATCAAAAAGTTGAATTTTGAGAGATTAACATATAATTGATGCTCTCTCATTGTACTCAAAATGATCTCAAGATGTGTGGCATGGTCGTGTCGAGTGTGACAGTGAACCAATATATTGTCCACAAAGACTACCATGAAGGAATCCATGTATGGATGGAACACTCGGTTCATCACTGCCATGAAAAGTATTGGCATGTTCGTGAGACTAAACAGAATAACCACATACTCATATAGACCATACATACTCCGGAAGGCTGTAAGATGTATATAAAATGGTTTAACATGCAGCTGATGGTATTCGGACCTCAAGTCAATCTTCGAGAACACCTAGGCTCCTTGAAGCTGATCAAAGAGATCATCAATCCTCGGTAAGGTATATCGGTTCTTGACCATCAATTGGTTCAAATTACAATAATCTACACAAAGTCTGAGGGTACCATCTGACTTCTATGTAAATAGGATAGGCGAACCCTAAAGAGAAGTACTAGGTTAGATGAAACCCTTTGCCTACAACTCCTCCAACTGCTTCTTGAGATCTTGTAACTTTGGTGTATCCATCCTATAAGGAGGAATGAAAATTGGTGTCACTCCTAGAACAAGATAAATAGAAAAGTCCACCTCTCGCTCCGGAGACAAACCAGAAAGTTCCTCTAGAAAGACATCCCTGAAATGATCCACCACTGGAGGAAAGTCTAACTGTGAAGTCCCCTAGTCATCCATATATAAACTATCAATATGGGCCATAAATCCTCCCAACCCATGATGCTTGGGTCCCGATCTTCTCGCATGGACATCCCATTCTCCATTATGAAGAAACGATCCACCTTTTGGTGATGTGAAACTCACCCTAAGACAATAGAAATAAAAAACTACCTGGAAGAGATCAAACCCGTCCATTCCGATAATGACGTGATAGCTCATCATCTCTAAGAAATAAAGGTTCCAAAAGAAGTGAAACCTACCAAACTCAAGAGGGAACTCCTTAAACTAAGGTACACTAGCCATTTTAGTCCCCAACAGAGTTTCTAGCATCATGATATCAGTAGAAATAAAGATACAGAGCCCAAGGATCTCTATGACAACAAAAGAGATAAAGCTATGGGAAAACACTATATCGAAAAGAGAAGAAGCTAAAACTGAGGCTACTAGGATTGTACCTTGAACTGTAGAGGGTTCGGGATCCTTCTTATACTGGGTCTACTCCACTGAAAAAGTCTGTCCTATACTATGGCCCTGTGACCCGTCTTGACCACTCTGAACTGATCTACCCTGTTGTTGCTAAAATCCTGGTGACTGACTACAATGGATGTGGCCTCCAACTCAGCCTGTACATCCAGAAGAACTCTAGTTCCCGGATTGGTGAGAAATTGGTGGTGCTGCTTATGAATTCAGAGTCATACAAGAACCCCTATAATCAGTTGTTGGTGAGATGAACAGACAGAAACAATAAAGGTGACCCATCTCACCACAAGATTGGCACTCTACTGGGTCTCTCGTGCAATGCAGCCACGTATGCCCGCTCTTCCCACACTATTATCACTCCACCTAGCTACCAGAAGTTGTCTCTATCCTCCTCATATATCCACACATAGACTCCCTATGGAACTTACTGCAATCAGTTGGTGGGATACCAACTCTATATGTGGAGCCACCCTGGCTTAGAACTCCAGAATCCATCAGATTTTTATCTGTGATCAGCACCTAGTTGACTATAGAAGTGATGGAAGTCAACCTGAAGATTTTCACCTGAGATCAAATGTCATTCTTGAGACCATCCTCAAAATTCCTTGCTAGTAATAAATCATCACCTCTTGGAATGGGCGTAAAGAACTACAGCTCTCTAAAGTGAGAAGAATACTCCCTAACAAAAAGAGTACCCTACTCCGGAATCATGAACTCTGAGGCTCAATCAACCCCCAAGTTCTCCGGATAGAAGTATTTATAGAAGGCATGATGAAACTCATCCCACACCATAACCTACTGGAATCCCGCCCATGATATCACATCCCACCACCTCTTGGTGGAGTCCAGAAGCATATACAGAGCGAGCTTCACCCTATTCTCTAGAGGTGTCTCCAAATTCTCGAAGATAGAAAGCATGGCTTCCAACCACGACTCTGCAGCCTGAGGTCCTCCTTCCCCTATAAAGGTGGGAGGATGCTACTGCTGGAAAACCCGCGTCAACTTTTCCATAGAAGGGGAAGGATGCAATACTCCATGGAAGGTCTGGATGAACCCCATAAAGCCCTCTCGGAATTGTGTATCATCACCTGTGTCCGAAATGATGGTTGGTGCCAATACTGGCACAACTGGATGATCTGCTAGTAATCCCTGACCAGCCACATCCGGTGTTTGATCACTACCCTATAACTGATGTAAAACTGGAGGACGTCTCGGTGGAATGACTCTGCAAGGTCAAGCACACACCTTAGATCAAGATTAACATGGACTAAAAATTAGAAGTTTAAGAAGGGAACAAGATAAACGAAGAATTCAAGGTTTGAAAAATATGGATACATGACATGTATAATGACCACACGACGTGTACCCTTAAGCCTTTACATGGGCGTGTACTTCTGCTAAAAATGGTCGTGTAACACCACATACACACGGCATGTTGTCCTAAAACATTGCGTGTTCTTGAATCCTAATTACCTTATCGAGTTCTTCTACACAGCTAAGCCACACAGTTATCCTAAAATAAGAATACACAGCATGTTAGTGATCGACATTGCATGTACGAGACAAACTTTACTGACCCGTGTTGTTATTTGCACGACTGGTTACACAGCTCACCTTACACGGCGTGTTCAAGATACACATGGTGGGCACTTTTTAGGTTTCAACTACCCGTGTTATTATTCACATGGGTGAACACATGGATGACTATACACGTTGTGTTTATTCCAGACATGACGTGTACAAGAAGGTTTACACTATCCCTTGTTGTTCGTTTCATGGTTAAATACATGGTTTACACTACACGGCGTGTTCAAGATTGACACAGCGTGTACTTCCTGATTCATCTTCCACCCGTGTCATTAGTCACACGGCCGGATACAAAGACTCTATAACACAACATGGACAACCGGTATATGGCATGTCCGTCCAAAGATTTTCTCACCCCGTGTCTCTGCCCACACAGTCAGTGACACAGTTAGAGACTATATGGTGTGTACATAGAGTACATGGTGTGTACTTAAGAAAAATAGTTCCTTCCTGAATAGAGGGACACATGGAATGTATGCATCATTACACGCCCTATATTTTGGGTTTTTTCCAAAACAGTAATCCTCAAAAACTACTCCGAAACCTAGAAAACACAGAAATGAACATTAAGGTTCCAAATTATGATCCGTCAGGGCCCATACTCCCCACGAATCAAAGCATGACTTCTTATACATGTTATATACAAGAGAAAAAAAGGCAATGGTCCACCAAATTCCAATTCATGAGGGCCCATAACTCATCACGAACCAAAGTTTGGCGTTCATTCAAAAAAACCTTATGAAATTCAATACCCTATCAAAAGCGGGTATTCTATCAAGGCATCTATCACAACAACATGCATATTTTGCACGACATCTATTACAACAACATGCAATCACTAATGCACCTAAATGGCATGGCAGGAATGCATGAAATGTGATTTCTAGAAAGTGACTATATGATGCATGATATGGAATACCCTCATCTCATGAGGTTGTAACATAAATAGAACCTCAATAACATCAACTATAACAACACAAATCACATGAATCACCCAATGGTGAAATGAAATCAACTATAATAATTGAAAAACTAGAAAAATTGCAATATACTAGGTAAATTGGATTTTCCTTGTACACGAGTTAGCTTCTACCAGGAACAACTTATTACTAAGTAACTATTCCTTCCTATCCCTAGCTATAGGATCCAAACAGTATGTCAAGAAGAAAAAAAATCCTCTTATACCACTTTGTAACATCCCAGTTCTGGGAGCCGCCCAGAGGTGCCCCATACCTAGTTGGTCACATGACCTCAAGCACATTTCCCCAAACGCCAAAGGCGGCTGACTAGCAATGAGGGCCTTGTGTGTGATAGTGGGGAAACTATGAACTTATTGGCAGAGTAACACAACAAAAGTAAAACAGATAACAATAGCAGAAGCAGTAAGACATGCAATAAGTAAATAGTGGAAGACTGAAAGTAAGAAACAATAGGAGCACATTTATAAATGATTCATGATACATATGTCTAGGAAAGTAGCCAAATAAGTCACAATACTGGAATACAGAAACAACCAAAGTATAAAATAAAACAAATAAACTCCAGTAGCATCGCAATCCCAACTTGGTTCCATGCTCTCTAGCTCCTCATCAATCAAGTACCTGAAGTAGAAGGGAACTTTCCATTATCTGTATCTACTGAAATATAATATGTTTGGGCACAAAAACATGACCCAAACAGGGTGTGAGACTATTCTCAGTAGGCAACCACCCAAAGATCTATGCCTAACAGTTAGTGAATATATATGATAGATAATAAGAAAAAAGAAGCAGTAAACAGGGAAGTACTGAAAAGTAAATAATCCTACAGTTCAATTGCATTCAATTCCATATATCAAGAAAGTATATAATAAAAAACATGTAACCCTATGGGAAGTAATGAAATCCTAATCCCTCTGGTTTAACCAAAATGAACACAAGTAACCCTCGAGGTAGTACACATAGTCTAACCTCTCTGGTTCAGCATTAGCATAGACTCTCTGAGAAAGAACTCACAGTCAATTCCCCTATAGTCACATATCATTAACTAATAGGTGATCTAGGGAATCACTAAACATCCAATTCCCCATGTTTCCTACATCGAGAAACTACACACACTCTAATGAAGCACTTACATCTATTCCCCCTATGGTCTTGCATCGTAACAGTAAAACAGACACTCTGGATAAGCCCACAACATCCATTCTCCCTATGGTCTACTACCCCAGGTTCTCACGGCCCTATGTAAGTTAATCGATCACAATGTTATATAACGAACAAATTATACCTCAAGAATTAATTGGCTAAATAGTCTACAATATAACTACATGACAAATAAAATCACCTATTCTACAATACTAGGCATGATAGTAAGCAACCTACCAGGTAAACTAGGCCAAACATCCAAAAACATAAAACATGGAAAAACCTCCATAGTATGGAAAAATTAACCCTATTCATAAACAATCAACCTCTATCCAAACAAACAAGGCATAACAGGCAATAGCAGGGCTAAAAACCATAAACACGCAATACCCTGAACAAGGGTATTGGGAACCTTTGCACATATAACTCAACAAATAACTACAGAAAGGCACAAACCACCTACCTCGGTGTTTTAAAATTGATATACATGAACCTAAAGCCTTGAATCACTAAAGAACACCATAGATCTACAAAAATGCTAAAAATTCTCAACCGAGGATAACTCTTGGAAGAGGAGGAATCAGGAAACAAAGATCTAGAAGAAGGAAGAGCTTACGATGGCGATCCCAACCCAACCTAAGACGGTCGAATCAGAGAACAGATGCTCGATCGGGGGATCGGGAAAGAATTGGTGATGTATGGACACACTCAGTGAAAGAAGTCGAAGAAGAAGATACTTCTGCCAATTAGATGTGATCCCAAACTATTTAATGGAAGAAAGAAAGTACTTGGAGTGCACTTGACTTAACCAGCCATTGCATTAGGCGGTCTCCAGGTCACCACACATGGCCATGTGCATGGCCATTACACAGCCAACACATGGCTACCCATGGTAACCGAGTCCATGATGTGTACTTATAAAGTACATGGCGTGTACTTAATAAATTTTTAGAAACTCCTCTTTTTTTCTCAAAAACACCAGAAAAAGGAAACCATACCTGAAAATAAGATCTAGGTTCTTACAGGTAACATTTTTCTTCTTGAAAAAAATTTAATTTCAAATGTTTTATTTTTTAAGGGTCTTAAGAACAACCTCATTATCATAAACTAATTATGTGATGATGTTTAGCTTGTGAATTTTAGGAATGATAAATTCTTAGTACACAATTCCAAGGAAGAGTTTATTATTTCTACACATAGGCAGGAGAATTTATATACACTAAACCTAGAATACCTTAAGAGCCAAGATCTACCTTTCCTTAGTGCAATGGTAGATCAATATTGGTTATAGAATAGAAGGTTAAAACATAGTAACCTAAGGAACCTATGAAAACTCTCAAAGAAAAGACTTGTTAAGGATATACTAGAAAAGAAATATAAAGATTTTTATTCTTTCAAAACATTTAGAGCCCAAGTTAAAAATGATAAAAACCTTCCATTGATAACTATTCATAGTGATCATGGAGGATAATTTAAAAATTCAGATTTTGAAACTTTTTGTAGTAAGAAAGTCATTACTCATAACTTCTTAGCTCCAAGATCTCCTCAATGAAATGGTGTTGTTGAAAGAAGAAATTGAATTATTTAAGAGATAACTAGAAACATGTTGAGTGAGTATTATATTTATAAACACTTTTGGGATAATTCTATTAGTACTGCTTGTTGTACTACAAATCAAGTTTTAATCAGAACTTTTCTTAAAAAAACACACTATCAATTGTGGACTGGTTGAAAACCTAGAATTTCTTACTCTAAATTATTTGGCTAAAAAGTATTCATCTTGAATAATAAAGATATCTTACATAAATGTGCAACCAAATCATATGAAGGAATTTTCGTTGGATACTCCACTACTTCTATGGATTATATAGTTTTTAATAAAAACACCTATACTGTTGAAAAAATAGTTCATGTAAAATTTTATGAAACTGATCCTTTTGTTTTTAAACAACATAAAACTACATCCTCAAATGTGTTTTCAGAAATTGATTATTAAACTTTGATAGAATATTATTTTAATAATTAAAATATTCAAGAAAATATTTATAAATCATTTATCCCAGAATATTTTCTTCCATATGATAATGAATAGGTTTTACAAAACCCAAATCAGTTGTTTCTTAAGAATCATCCCAGTGATAGTATCATTGGTGATGTAAATCAACCTATAAGGACTAGAAGTTTGTTAATAAATGATGCAGAACATCTAGAATTTCTTTCCCAATTAGAACAAAAAATCACTAATGAAGCTTTAGGTGATGATGATTGTATTAAAGTCATGCAAGATGAGCTAAATGAATTCGAAAGGAATAAAGTCTGGACCTTGGTTGATAGACCTAAGGAAACTTCTATAATTGGAGTAAAATGGGTCTTTGTAAATAAGTGTGATGAAAATGGAATCATAGTAAGAAATAAAGATAGATTGGTCGCTAAAGTCTATAATCAATAAGAGGGAATATACTATGATGAAACCTATGATCCAGTATCTGGACTTGAATCTATTCACAATTTTCTTGCCTTTTCAGCATTCTTTAATTTAATACTTTTCAAATGGATGTAAAGTGTGATTTCCTTAATGAATATGTTCAAGAGGAAGTTTATGTTGAAAAAACGCTAGGTTTTGAAGACAGAAAACATCTTGAAAATGTTCTCAAACTTACCAAAGATTTATATGGACTTAAACAAGCCCCTATATCCTAGTATGATAGAATCATTTGATTTTTGTTATAAGACAATTATGTGAAGGGAACTGCTGATTCAAATATTTTTATAAATAAAGATAAGAAAAATGTTTTAAGTGTTCAAATTTATGTTGATGACATTATATTTGGTTCCACTCAGCAATATTTAACTGATTCATTTGTGAATCTAATGAAATATGAGTTTGAAATGAGTATGATGGGTGAATTAACATTCTTCATAGGTTTTCAAATTTCACAAAAACTATAAGGAACTTATATATCACAACATAAGTATATTAACGATCTTCTTAAAATGCAGGGATATGAAAACACTAAAATTATAAGCACTCCAATCGGTGCCTAAAATTCTCTTGATCTTGATAAAGCTGGGAAACCGGTAGATCAAACATCATTTACATGCATGATAGGAAGTTTACTATAATTGACAGTTAGAAATCTATACTTAATGTTTTTTTATTCTTAAGTGGAAGATATAAATATAATCTAGAGGACTCTTATTTAAAAGTAGTAAAAATAATTTTTCCCTATTTAAAAGGAACCATAGATTTTAGACTTTTCTATACTTCTAGAAATGATATTGTTTTAAAAATATTTTCAGATCCTGATTTTAGAGGATGTATAATGGATATAAAAAGTATATATTGATTTTTTCATTTCATAGGAGATTAATTAGTTTCTTGGTCTTGTAAGAAGAAACACTCAGTAGAAATTTTCACTGCTGAAGCTGAATATGTTGTAGTGGGAAGTTGCTGTGCTTAAGTGTTGTGGATGAAACACACACTCACAGACTATGGTATGAGTTTTACCAAAACACAGATATTGTGTCATAATAAAAGTTACATTTCACTAAGTAAAAACCCTGCACATCACTCCTGTGAAAAACACAAAAGTATTAGTCATCACTTTCTTAGGGATCACACGCATAAAGGAGATATCATTCTTTAATTTATTAGAATTCAAGACCAACTTGTTGATATTTTTACAAAATATTTACCCTCTAATAGATTTTCATATATTAAACAAAAGATAGGAATGATAAACATAGGGTAATCTTATATATTAATTTTTTTTGAAACCTATCTTCTTACATTAAGTAACTCATTCTCATAGGGGAGTACATTTTCTTTATAATAAAATTTTTTTTCGTAATAAAAATTTTTCCATAATCAATTTTTTTTCGTAATAAATTTTTTTCCTTAATCAAATTTTTCTCAATCAAAATTTTTCATTAATAAAAATTTTTTGTAACCAATTTTTTTTTCGAAACTCAAAATTTCAGAATAAAAAATTTCTTTCTTTAATAAAATGTTCTCAAATCTAAAATTCTTCAAGAAGAATATTTTTCTTTAATGAAAGTTTTTCGGAAATCCAGAAGGTTTGATTCCTTACTTGAATTTTTTACTTGTTGGTACATAAGAAAAATTTTATTGGTTTCACTTTTTCTAAGTCTGAAATTTTCCATAAAACCTCAAAAGATCAGAGCCTACCAAATCCTTATTTGGATTTCATATCAACCACAAGATCAGTTTGAGCTCCTTTCAACCATTAGATTAAATAAATAATTTGAACCATCGCCTCGATGCCTATATAAATTCCCCCTATTCCTCATCACACATTGGTTTTCAAAAATTTCTCTTCTGAAGCTCTTCCTCTCTTCAAAATGCTCATTCTGATTTTCCATGTTTGATAAGACTACGAATTCCATTGGAAGCCTCCCCATAGAAACATATTTCTTCAACCATGGAAGTCAAAAAATAGAAAATATATAGGGAAATTTTAGTTGATCCAGATTTTTTTACTTAGTATAATTTCTTGATTACGAAAAACATTTAGTTGAATGGATGGGAGAACTTTTACGTAGCCAAGCCAAAATCTTAGGATCTGGTTTATCTAGAGTCTCTTTTAGAGTTCTACGATACAACACATTTTTTTAAAGAAGGTGTAAGAGACAAATTTTCCATTGATATTTATGGGAAAACATATTCTCTATCTTTTAATATGGCAGCAATTATCCTTGGACTTCTATATAGAGGAGAAGCAATTTTCTGTACTCACAAGCTGCTAGATCTGCCAAGATGTTTTGAGAAGGAAAAGGCAATAGAGTGTCTTGGACTCAAAGAAGTAAAAACATGAAAGATCAATCATATCTTAATGAATTTCAAGAGTATAGAATTATGGGTAAAAGTTTTCCTCATTCCGAGAAAAGGAGACAATTACTCCTTAAAGAAAAGTGACATCTTTGTCTTGAATTTTATAGTTAACCTAATGAAGATAAACCTGTTGAAGGATATCCTTTTAAAAATCACCAATATCAAAAATGGAACACTAAAATCTTAGAATATCATGTATCTGATAATTTTATCTAAGATCATAGTGCTATTCTTATAAATGTTATAAATTCCCTGTAGCTCTAAGACAATAAATTTAATGATGTTGCTACTAAGTGATGACACATTGAGGAGAATGAAAGTCGGTTTCAATAACAAGTCTGAAGAATTTTATGATATTTCAGAAAGTTATATTGAATCTCTAGCAAAGAAAATGTAATTAGGAGAGACTTACAAAAATGTTTAGAAGAAGATAGAGAAAAAAGAACCAGAAACCAAAGAGAAGCCTCTAATTTTGGAAAGTTAGTCATCACCCCCAAAACCAGAAAAGAAAAAAACATTCCTTGATGAAGTAGTAGTAAAGTGGATGGAAAAAAGGAAGGATAAGAAAGAAGAAGATCCTAGTTTTGTCCAAGATCCTACAATGGAAAATTCCCTAATGATTAAAACTACCAAAGAAATATAGAAGCAATAAAAAGAGAAGAAATAAAAGAAGAAAATGTCTGAATCTGAGATTGTTGAAGCACTTATCAAGGCTTCTGAAAAAGCCTTTGAAAAAATTCAAGTACCAAAATCCTTTCTCAAAGACCCTGTACGAATGGAGACTATTGGAAAGAAATTCATGATTATGGAACCTAAAGTGGAAGAAGAAATAGTTTAGGAAGAATAAGTAGTAGAAGAATAAGATGAAAGTGATGATGCTATAAAGCAAGTTGAAGAATATCATGAAAATGAAAGTCCTTATGAAAATATTTCAATCTGGACTTCCCAGGATGAATCAAAAAAAAATATTTCTCAAGAAAAAGAGTATGAGGTTCAGGAAGAGGTTAAAAAACCATAAGATGATGAAAGTAGAAATCATGACTTTATCAAACCTGATGATCTTAAGGAAGATTCCACGAAAGAAGAAATTAATGAAGACAAAATTGTCCAACTTTCAGACAATGAGCATGAATCTCTAAAGGCTGCAGAGACTATTTCCAAAGTTTAAGAAGGAAAACAGGTGGTTGATAATACACCTAATAAGGCTATGGTGGTTAAGAAGGATTCTTCAGGATCATCCAAAAGGAATGATGTAGAGCTAGAAAAATAATATTCAACTGTAAGGGAATCTGATTTTGAATCATCTTCTGTGGGTCATGATTTTGTGGTATAGTCTTTGAAGAAATTAGTAGACATTATACCTTTTTTTCAAGTATTGATTTGAGATTCAATTTGCTTCAACAATCCTTTAATAAAAAGACAGATTCCTTAATCTTGCTTGTGGAAAAATTCATCACGCTTGATGATGATTTAAAAACCTTCTATATTAGTTATGATTCTCACAAGAGGTCATCTAAGTAAATTAAAAATTTTCCCAGAAGAACGATTGAAGGATTTAGAATCTTTTATGACTTCCAAGACTCAGTGAAATATGCCTTCGATATGTTAGATGACATGATAAATAATCTTACAAAAAATTTTACAGAGAAGATGAACCTTAAACAAGTTTCCTAGAATCAAGAAGATAAAGATATGAATGGGAATTTGAATTCATATTCTTTAAATTTGAAGAGAGAAATGGAACTTAGGGAAGAGTTAGAAGAAAAGTTCAACAAGAAAGAAGAGATACTGAAGTCTTAGGAAGAAATCCTTAATTCTTAAGATGAAAAAAATCAAGCCTCTGGAAAATAAAAATCAGGATCAAGAAACGTTTTCAAGCAGTATGAGGAAGATCATAATAAGATCAAGAAGTTAAAGACTATTTTGAGGAAGATCCTTCTGAAGGAAAAGAAGGACGAATAATTTTTCCTTTAAATTATGATCTTTTGTTGTATTTTCCTTGTATGAATTTTTTCTGTCATAATGAAAATTTTTCTATCCTTCATTTATTTTGTTTTGTATAGTTCTAATCCTTTAGGTACTATTTTTTTCCATCCCCACTATTCCCTTTTAAAAATAAAAAAGTGGGAAAAAATAATGATCGAAAGAATACTAAGTATAAAGAAGAGAATTCCCAAATTAAGGGGGAGTTTAAGTAAGGGGATTTTACTGAAAGAAGACTTTATTATGAAATAAAAAGTAAAATCTCTCTAAGGAAGTCAAGAATATGTTCCTTAGGGATTTCAAAACCTGAGGGGGGTTAGTCATATTCATCAAGATTCATATGTAAAGGGAGATAAGTTTTATTTTAAAGTTCATATATAAAATTCTTATTCCATATATCATTTTTCGAAAGGTTGTTTGTGCTTTCCAAAAAGGGGGATATTATTGAGTCAATAAGGGTTCCTTACGACTTTTACATTCCTCTATGTTTTGAAAATCACAAATACTTTTTCTTAATGAAATTTATCTTTCCCTAAAGATTATTTTTAAGGAAAATTTCCCTTCTCTAAGATAATTTCTATCCTTACTTTTATTTTCATTACCTCATTTTACAATCTCTCAAAACAAAACACATTTTATTACTAAGTCTAAAATTCATATCCTTATTAAAATCCTAGAAATATTATACTTCCTTGGATATAGAGTCTTCTTTTTTTAGACTCATAATTCTCTAAAATTCAGACTTTGAATTCACTGAAATTCAGGCACCGAATTCTATAAAATTAAGACTCATAATTCTATGAAATTGAGACTCTGAATTCTCTGAATTTTAGACTTCAAATTATATGAAATTCAGACTCCAAATTACTTAGAATTCAGACTCCAAATTCCTTAGAATTCAGACTTTGAATTCATTAGAATTAAGACTCTGAATTCCTCATAATTTAGATTCTGAATTTCTGAGAATTCAGACTCCAAATTCATCATAAACTAGACTTAGAATTCTTTATAATTTAGACTCTAAATTCATTGGAATTTAGACTCCTAAATCTATATAATTCATATTTTTAATTCTTTTTAAAACAGAATCCAAATATCCATGTTTTCTAGAATTAGATTGTTTATATGATTAGACTCAAAATTCTATTTTTTTTAGAATCCAAATATTTAGAATTGGTTAAGCTAATTAATTTTTTCCTTAAACATGATTTTTTAAGTATCAAAAATTCTCATACATTTTATTTCTAACTAGACATTGGTTGAGTGACACATGTACAGGTCCCTATTAAATTCAAGGAAAAATATGACTATTAGAGGAGGGAGATGACTGTTAAAGTTTTGCCTATAAATAAGAGCCCATTTGAATGAGCTCAACATCCATCTGTTGATTGACCTAGAGATTACATGTTGTGATGATGTGAAGTGATTTATAGAGAGAGATAAAGAGTCTCATGCTTTTTGATTTTTCATGAACATATTGTTCATTATGTTTCGTGCAAATCCGATTGTTTCTGAGCAGAATTGAGGGATTCAGGGGACAGAAAGATAGAGGTTCCGACTACCTTAAAGATCGAGGGCTTTCGGGGATAACAAGACTAATTTCGATATTCCTATAGAGGGTTTCCCCCGGTGTGGGTAAGTCAGACTTTCTTGAAAGTATAAATCAAGGGACCATTATCCAAGGTTGTTGGATACCCTACTATTTGCATTAAAAGATTTCCTACTTGTTACTTGTTTTTGTTTCAAGTTTTTATGTCCACTGTATTTTTATAATGGAAGAAATTATAAATTTCGAATACTTTATTATACTTTAATTACTATGATAAATAAGATTCTATATGCTTTAAGGTAGAGTCTTACTCTAAATTTTTTTTCTTAAGTTTTAATTCCGGATTCATATTTTCGGACCCTAAGCAAGTTTGTTTCATAGAACTAAATGAGGATCTATGAATTTACCTTGTTTAACTTTTCTAAACATAGTTTTCCTTAAGGTTAAATACGAAACTTTTTAAACTTACAATTCATCCCCTATTGTAATTGAGCATCTACATACACTATTTCAATCCTACACCCTCACATATAGTAACCCTTTTATATCAAATGTTACAAATCACCCATAAATATTTTTAGAGTTTGAAACCCTTATATGTCACCCAAAAACTCCTTAAATATCATAGAAAAAACTCATCAACCCTTGTGTATCAACTAGATGAACCCTACATATCATAGGGTAACTATCAGATATCATATATCACATATTTTACCGTTTCCTGACCCTTACATATAGGGTTAAACCTTATGAATTATAAGGAAAATAAAATCAATATTCTCAAAGTTTACCATTTCTTAACAATTGGTGACTCTGATACTTTGTCAAATTCAAAAACCCACCAATTTCACTTATATATCCAAGGTAGAATCTAGTAACCCTTATGTGTCTGAAAATTTACCCTTATGTATCATAGGATATAATCATAAATATTAGGTACATTAATATTTGATAACCATCATGTATCAAAGTAATCCTTACATATCACAGTGCCCTCATGTATGAGTACCCTTAAAATCGTGGACTTAACCATTTTATGTGTGAGTTATGTACACTTGTGTATAAGAGTACCATATATAAGATAGCACCCTTACACATTAAATGCATTTTAGTTTTTCCAACATAACTCAGGGTGACTTGTATATACAAAGGAGTTAATTCTTACATGAAAAGTGAAAAATCAGGGTGACACTTATTATTTTTACTTTACCATAAGAAACCATTACATATGAGGACTTATAAATTTCTCTAAATAAGATGATTAACCTTACATATCTAATGAAAATTATGTAAGAGTACCCTTACACATGAACCTTATCCATTTTTTCAAATATTTGATACAACTCTCATAAACCACTATAATTCATCTCTAATATTCCCATATCATCTAAAACATATCCCATCCACTTCAAATAGATTTAGTAATTTATTAAACCATAATAAATCCTTTCAACCTAGTTCCCAAAGCATTTATAAATCAACAATTCATCCAAACTTAGAAAAATATTCAATGATTGTGCATTCAACATTTTCCAAATAAAATATCACCCATTTCCCATAATTTTAGCACCTATTCCAGCACCCACGTCATTACAAGGCTATCCCAACCCTTATCCAAAACTCAACTGATCACCCAGGAAACCTTTTGTGTAATGAACCAAACTTTTATCAATGGAATTTCACCCTTATTATAATAATTTCATATATTATAAATCACATAAAATCACACAAAGTACAAAATAAAAACTTTATAAAGGAATAATTAATGAAATAAGAGGTATTTATAGAAATTAAAGAACCTATACTGAAGGAATAGCAACTTGACCTTTGGAATAGTGACATGACCCTTATGAATAGTAAACTGTACAATATTTTAGTAACTTAACCTTTGAAAGTACAAATAAAATTTAGGTATATTATCAATGAAAATATGATATGTTTATTTCATGGAATATGTAAATAAATGTTTTAAAAATGATAACTTAAGTGTTGGTATTTTGTAAGTCAAAAATATTTAACAAAAATTTTATAATTAATTTAATACTTAAAAAAAATATATTTTTAATAAAATTTATTCATAAATTAATAATTTTTCTCTTATGATTATAATATATCTTTATGAGACCTTAATTTATTTTTCAAAGTGTTAAAAAATCAGTTTTAATTTTAAAATCTATATTTTTTGAGTAAATGATGATTTTAATTATAAAATAAATTTCTCAAGTTTAGAAAATTATTTTCATAAAATAGAGCTAATTTTTTAATTCTAAAAATTGAAAAATGGATAGGGTGAATTTTTGGTATTTTTCTGAAATACTAGAATTTTTGGTGAATAGTAAAATACGGTAATTTACGGTATATATACATTATAATTTAAACACATTATTACATGAGTCATGGATGATGTAAGAAACAAAATATCGAACTATCCTTCTCTATTTACTATATTTATTAATTGAATCATATTTTTTTCTTGTCTTGTGGCAAAATAATAAACTAATGAATAAAATAATGAGAAAAAACTCCTCTCCTCCATTATAAATACAACCCTCACCACCTCTTTTCCTCACACCTATCATGATTTGAGACATTTAAAAATTATACTAAAGTATCTTCCCAATCCCTTAAACCTCTTCCAGGATCCCTTGGTCTCATCAAAATACCAAAACATTTTCCCTAAGAAGTTTCTCAAGGAGGATAGATTTAAGAGGTAAAATCTTATTCCTTTTTCTTTTAATTTCTTTTAATTTATTTTTTTCATTTCTTATTATCAAATCACCTCATCTATCCAAATGTTCATGATAAATATAGTATCTTTTATATACTGGAATAATATCATGTTAATGGAATATCAATCATCAAACTCTTTTCTCTCTCTCTTTTATTATAAAAAAGAAACCATTATTCGTGACGAGTCAATTTACCAACATCGTGGATGATACATTTTAATATTCTTTTAACAACATAAATTATGTTCATAAAACCACTATAATGGTTGGTACACAATGTAAAATATATTTTATAATCCTTTTATGTTATATAACTAAAATATTTATATATTACTAAATGATAAAACAAATCGAGTTTGTTGTGATCAAAAACTGCCAAATTAACCCAAACAATTCTCTTTAATTATTTATATAATGATTCATCCTCATTCCATTTAACCAAATGATATATATAAAAATTTAAACCTCTGTATTTTTATTATTAACAAAAAATTTCAATTATAGAGAATTATACCCATTCTACATAAACTTCTATACTCATATTCAAGTTAACCGATCATGAAAACAAGGAAAATAAACACTCCAGAATGATGAATTTAAACTATATAACTCATTGAAAAATCTCATAAATGAACTTAATAAAACTATAATGAATATAATGAATCAATAAAAGGTCCTATATTTTTTAATTATGGAATTAAATTTGATTATTGGGGATATTAAAGATAATAGAGCATTCAAACATAAGGTAAGGGTAATTCTCAAACCCAACTCTCTTCCTTTGGGTTTTCACCTTTTCACTCCATTTTCAGAATGGATATTACATTCCTTAAAGATCATTTATTCATAATTATATTATATTTTATGGGATATATATGTTACTAATACGGTTTTATGAAAAATAAAAATATTTTTCCAAAATAACGCTTCTTTATAAAAACACATCTTTTAATTCTCAGGAGTTTGTTTATTCTTCACTCAAAATTGATGATTCTTATACCAAGTATGTTATTACCTATTTATTTTGGGAACCCAAAATTTTATTCATGAATTTATTCTTTATGAAATGAAACCAATTTCTTTCCATTGGAAATTTCATCTCCCATATTGATAAATATTCTATGTGGCATGCATGATAATGTAAATGTTATAACATGGCGGGTGAACCCAAAATTATACAGAATGTATGAATGGTATGATGTGATGGGTGTGCCTATAATTATATAAATCTCCAATTAATTTGGTAATGTGATGTGTTTCATGAGATAATGTTATATATGTGTGGTATTTTACTACTAAGACGTGATGTTTCATTTTTATGAATTTCTGCATTCCAAACTTTATCTAATGCTTCCTCTAATGATTATGATCCTATTCGCATTTTATGATGACAATGATTTTTATCACACCATGTTATATCGATAAATGTTCTTATATATCCTATTATTAGGCTTTTATAACACCCCTTTATTTTATGTATATCCTCAAGTGATTACCTGTACTAAGGAGAACACGAGGGCCAATAAGAAGCTAGAGAAGAAGGAATTAAATAAATGTTTATGTTTTATTTTTTAAATGTTATTTATGGTCATAATTTTCCCTATAAATTAAACATTTCAATCTTGGTTGTGTAATAATTTTATATTGTATTTATTTAAAATGATGTAGTAATATATGTAAGAAAAGTAGGATCTTTATAGTTGGTATCATAGCATGATTTAGTTAATTTGGGAACTAGGATTAGAGAACCTTAGTTTCAACCCTTAGTACGAGACTAGGAAATGTAACAACCCAAGAAGATTTGTTTTAGAAAAGTATTAAATATAGGGATCCCACAAGATATTACTTTAGTCTTAATTGCACAAAGTAATAATTTATTTATTTATTACTTATTGTCTTATGTTGTTTTTAACATTTTCTATTCTAGAAAATGGTGGGAGCTTAGAGAATCCATACCAACAACCCATGCGAGGGACAATGTAATGATTTCCCAAATGACATCCCCAATGCCTTGGGAGGTGGAATTCAAAATGTCATGGTGATTCTTACCCATCTACCTTAGGTTATGAACAATAACCTAAATAATGTGGAATGTTCGGCTTCACCTAAGAGGGAGAAATTGGCCATCAAGTGTTTTATGTGGTAAATACCATCATTGATTAGTGAATATTGCAATCCACTAGTCATGAAATAGTGGTTCAACTCAATGGAGAATATATTTTCTATGCTTCACTATTCTGAGATGGAGAAGGTGACTCTATCCATTTACTATTTATATGGATAAGCCGATCAATGGTTATATTTGATTAAGAACACGGAGATGAAGGATGAAATTGAAGAGATGGACTGGGAATATTTTAAGAAAATGTTTCTTAAAAAGTATTTCCCTAAACAAATTTGTAAAAAGATGGAGGGAGAATTAATTTAGCTAAATAAAAATGAAGGTGAATCTATCCCAACCAATGAATCAAATTTCACAAGGGTTGAAAGGTATGATTCATGTTTTTTATCAACAATGATAGAAAAATTATATATTCATTAGTGGATTTAAACCACACACCAGAAAGGATCTATAAATTAAAGACTTTGGGAGCTATGAAGATGTTTTCTGATGTGATCTCAAATTTAATATGTAGTTTGGAGAATAGTCCCATGGATATGGTGATAATAAATGAAATATGGGGTTTCAAACTGGGGTATCTAATGAAAAATATGGAAAGAAATCCCAACCACCCACTTGTCAAAAATGTGGGGAGAAGCATCATGAGAACTATATCAAAGGGACAGGGAAATTCTATAAGTGTCAAAGATAATTCCACCAAGCACATGAATGTATAAGAGACATAAAGAAGTAGACTGATATAATGGAGGAAAGGAGAGCACCACCCGTAGTCCAATTCTACAAATATAGGGAGTTAGGGAACTATTCAAGCCAGTGCACTAAACCTCACATTCTCAAGGGTAATCCGCATCATCATCCACCAACACCAAAAGAAAAAGGGAATTATGATTCCTTCACTACTGCAGAATTGGAGGACAAAAAATGAATTTCTACAAGGTACACATCCTATCCATTCAATTATGGAAAAAGTCTTATTTGATTATAGTTCTACAGATTCCTTTATATCTTTCAAGTTTTCTAGAACTATTGAATAAAATCCCTAAAAACTTGAATTAGATATATCTTTAAAAACCCCAAGTGGTGAAATCATTGAAACCCAAGTATTGGAATCTTCTTCTATTGGCATATTTGGTAAGATTCTTCTATATATTCTCGTGACACTTCCCTTTGTGTAATTCGACACTATAATGTGAATGGATTGGATATCATTATATAGAGCACATATAAACTATCAGGAAAAGAAAATATATTTTTATTTTTCAAACCATTCCATTATCCTCTACAAATTAAAGGAATATAATGAATCTCCTTTGGAAAAATCCTTCAACGGTGTGGGAGTTAATTCCCTATGATGAAGTATACCATTCTCAAATGGTTGAGTCAAAGGAAGGTATCAACCTAGGGGAAATTAGAATTATGAGGGAATAAAATAATGTATTTACTAAATATTTACCCAAACTTTCCCCATATCATGAGGTATACTTATTAATAGAACTCGTACCTGAAGCTACTCCTATCTCAAAATGTCATATAGTATGGCCCCTATCAATCTAGAAGATTTAATGAATCAGCTGTAAGAGAACTTGGAAAAAGGGTCCATATGCCCTAGTGCATCACCTCAGGGTGTGCCAATACTCTTTGTAAAGATGGAGGATGGATTAGTGTGGATATGTATTGATTATCTAGAAATAAATAAGATCTCCATAAAGAACATGTATCCTATTCCAAGGATTTCTGAATTGTTCAATTAGTTTTGAGGATATCAGTACCTCTCAAAGGTGGATCTTAATTATGGATATCATTAGTTAAAGGTGAAGAAGGAATATATTCAGAATAATTCCTTCCATATAAGGTACGAGCACTATGAGTTTCTAGTGATGCCCTTAGGACTTAATAATGTCCATGAAATCTTCATGGATTTGATTAATATATTCTTTATACATTACCTCAATTTTTTTGGTAGTGTTTATCGATGATATTATAATTTAATACAAGATCAATGAGGAATATAAATAACATATAAGTCTTGTGTTGGAAAAATTGAGGAAGGATAATTTGTATTCCAATTTTAGATAGTGTGTTTTTTTGATGTGGGATGTCACATTCCTGGGACATGTGATCACAATTGTGGGGATTTCTATAAACCCTTCAAAAAAAAATGAAATTGGGGAATTTCCTAGACCTTCTAATGTCATAGAAATCCATATTTTTCTTGGCCTAGCAGGGTAATATCGACGTTTTTTGAGAAATTTACCATGATTGTTTAGATTACCAATTAAGTCAACAAGAGAAGGGGTACTGTATGTCTAGAGAAAATAATGTGAGGAAAGATTCAAGGAGATAAAGAAAAGGTTGATCACTACACCTATACTCACATTACCGAAAAGTGGAGAAAGATTTTTGATATATAGTGATACTTCAAAGAAAGTCTTGGGTTGTATACTCATGAAAAATGATAAAGTGATATCCTATTCCTCACAAAAGTTTAAGGTCTATGAGAAGAACTACCTGACGCATGATCTAGAGCTAGAAGCAGTGATGTATTCTTTGAAAATATGGTAGCACTACTTCTATGTTGAGAAGTGTGATATATATATTGATCACATGAGCCTGAAGTATATTTTCAGACAAAAGGAGACCAACATGAATGAAATGAGATGGATATAGATAAGAAAATACTTTGATTTCCCTATTCACTATCATCCTGTTAGGGAGAACAAGGTAGATGGTGATGTTATAAGAAAATAATGTACTACTCTCTCCAAGATGCAAATTTAGAAAGACCCTATATTATAGGAAATGAAAAGGATGTATTTTGAAATCATAATGGTAGGGAATACATCCTACCTTACCCAAATGATTTCCCAACCATCTATCAAGGATATAATTTAGGAGGCACAACTAGATGATTTAGAGTTACAAAAGAAGGTGAATGTAGTAAAGGAAGGTAAGCTGCAATAGTTTCATATAGATGATGATGGTGTGATTCGTTTTAGAACAAGGATTTGTGTACCTTCATCACCTGAGATAAATAGGGAGCTATTTGATAATGCACATATCTCATATTTCTCTATTCATCATATAATTACCAATATGTATCATGATCTCTGAGAACACTTCTGGTGGGACAACATGGTGAAGGAGATTGATGAGTATATCTCAAGGTGCTTGAAATGTCAGCAAGTTAAAGAAGAGTGACATACGTCCAAAGGGATCATTCAATCAATTCCTATAACTAGGTGGAAATGGGAGAATGTATCCATGGACTTCATCATCGTTCTCCCAAAGACATCCAAAGGAAACAATGCAATATGGGTTGTGGTGGACCGACTCACCAAGAATTCCCACTTTATTTCAATACGGGATGATTCATCACTCGAACAACATACCAAGATATATGTGAAATAATTGGTGAGGATTCATGGGGTTCCACTTTAAATCATCTCTGATCCTGATCCATGGTTCACATCTAAATTCTATAGAAGCCTCCAACATTCCTTGAGTACTGAATTGAATTTCAATATTGCCTATCACCCCCTAACTGATGGCCAATCTGAAAGAACTATTCATATCTCCAAGGACATGATAATAGACTAATCAATGAAATTAAAAGGTGGATGGAATCAGAATCTTCCATTAGTTGAGTTCTTATACAACAATATCTTCCACTCGAGTATTTAGATGGATCCATATGAAACTATGTATGGAAGGAAATGTAGAACTCAAACCTGTTGGGATGAAGTGGGTGAACGAAAAATACTTGGACCTGATCTTGTGTAAGAAATGAAAGAGAAGGTTCAAGCCATATGGAAACATATCAAAGCTAATCAGAGTTCGTAAAAGAGTTATACTAATAGTAATCGAAGGTAATTGGAGTTCAACGTTGGAGATGAAGTCTACCTTCAAATATCCCCATGGAAATGAGTCATGTGGTTTGTAAATAAAGGGAAGATTAGAACAAGGTACATTTTCCCTTTGAGATCTTTGATCTCATAGGAGCAGTGTCATATTGGCTTGCACTTCCACAAAATATGGCTCAAATTCATTATGTGTTCCATGTATCTCTCCTGAGGAAGTACATACCAAATCCCACACATGTAATTAACTCAGAGGTGGTACAACCGGAGGATGATCTCTCATACGAGGAGTAGCCGGTAAAGATTCTAGACTAGAGAGACAAGGTTCTATGAAATAAGAAAACCCACATTTTTAAATTGTTTCGGAGGAACCATAAGTAAAAATAAGTGACTTGGGAACCATAGGATGTGATGAAGGAGAATTACACCTCAACTGTTTATGTAAAATGACATTTCGAGGGATAAATTTCAAAAGGGGGAAGAATGTAATGACCCAAACAATTATCAAAGGAATTTTACCCTTATTATAATAATGTCATATAGTATAAATCACATAAAAGTACATAGAGAAAAAAATAAAAAGTTTATAAATGATAATAAGAGGTATTTCTAGAAATTAAGGAACCTATAACGAAGGAATGATAACTTGAACTTCAAAATAGTAACATGACCCTTATTAATAGATAACCATCCAATAGAATAGTAACTTAACCTTTTAAAGTACAAATAAAATTTAGGTATCACATGAATGAAAATATGATATGTCTATTTCATGTATTAAGTAATTAAATGTTTTAAAAATAATAAATTAAATGTTGTTATTTTTGTAAGTTAAAAAATTATAATAAACATTTTATAATCAATTTAATAATTTAAAAGAAAATATATATTTCATAAAGTGTATTCATAAATTAATATTTTTTTGTCTTCTAATTATAATATAATTCTACGAGACATTAATTAATTTTTAATTGTGTTAGAAAATCAGTTTTAAATTTTAAATCATTATTTTTCACGTAAATGATGATTTTAATTAAAAAATAAATTTCTCATATTTAGAAAGTTATTTTCCTGAAATGGAGTTCATTTTTGAATTATACACATTGAAAAATGGTTAGGATGAATTTTTGGTATTTTTCTAAAATACTTGAATTTTTTCTGAATAGTAAAATATAGTAATTTATGGAATATATACATTATAAGTTAAATACACAATTCCTTGAGTCATGGATGATGTAAGAAAAATAATCTAGATCTATCCTTATTTATTTATTTTATTTATCCATGGAATCATCACTATTTCTTATCTTCTGGAAAAATAATAATATAATGAATGGAATAATGAGAAAACACCTCTCTCCTCCACTTTAAATACCACCCTACACCACCTATTTTACTCACACATATCAAGATTTGATCCTTGTACAAATTATTCTAAAGTATCTTCCCAATCCACTACTCCACTTACAAGATATCTTAGTCATATCAAAATACCAAAACCTTTTCCCTAAGGAGGTTCTCAAGGAGGATATATTTTAGAGGTAAAATCCCCTTCCTTTTTATTTTAATTTCTTTTAATTTATTTTTATTTTATTAATATATCCTAAAGTCTTCTATAAAAATGTTCATGATAACTACAATATATTGTATATACTTTAATTCTATCATGTTAATGTATGATCAAGCATCAAACTCATTTCTCTCTCTCTTTTATATTAAAAATGAAATCATCACTTGTGATGTGTCAATTTGCCGACATCATGGATGATGCATTTTAATTTTCCATTAACACCTGAAATTATAATCATAAAACCATTATAATGGTTATTAAATACTATAAAATGAATTTTATAATACTTTTTATGTTCTGGGACTAAAATATTTTCATATTACCAAATGATAAAACAAATCGGGTTTGTTGTGATCAAAAACCGCCGAAATTAACCCAAACAATTATCATTAAATATTCATATAATGATTAATCATAATTACATTTAAATTAATGATATATATAACCATTTAAAATTGTGTATTTTTATTAATAACATATATTTTCAATTATTTATAATTATACCCATTCTACATAAACTTACATACTCATATTCAAGTAAACCAATCATGAAAACCAAAAGAATGAACACTCATAAATGATGAAATTAACCTATATAACTCATTAAAAAATTACATAAATGAAATTAATAAAAATATAATTAATCAAATTAATATATAATTTCTATATATTTTTTAATTAATGAATTTAATTTTATTATCTAGGATATTAAAGAGAAGAGAGTGTTCAGACATAAGGTAGGGGGAATTCTCGAACCCAAATATCTTCCTTTGGATTTTCACTATTTCACTATATTTTTATTAAAGATATTCCTTTAAAGTTACTTAAACACAATTTATTAATCATTATATTATATTTATTGGGATATATATGTTACCAATATGGTTTTATGACAAATGAAAATATTTTTCCAAAAGAACTCTTCTTTTTAAAGACACACCTTTTAATTCTCATGAGATTGTTTATTCTTTAATAAAAATTGATTATTCTTATACCAATTATGTTAGTACCTATTTTTTTGGGAATCCCAAATCTTATTCATGAATTTATTCTTTATGAAATGAAACTAATTTCTTTCCACAAGCTATTTTATGTCCAAGATTGATATACGTTCTATGTGGATTGCATGATAATGTAAATGTTATGATGTGATGGGTGTGATTAGAATTATATAATGCATGTGAAAGATATGATGTGATGTGTGAACTTGTAATTATATAGAGCTCCAATTAATTGGAAAATGTGATGTATCTCATGAGATAAAGTGATGTATGTGTGGTAGTTTACCACTAAGACATGATGTTTCTTTTTATACATTTCCACATTCCATGCCTTTATACAATGCTTCCTCTAATGATTATGATATTATGCCTATGCTATGATGACAATGATTATTCTGACCCCAAGTTATATTGTTTCATGTTCTTATCTATCCTATTATTGATATTTTACCTTACCACTTTCTTTGATGTATATCCTCATGTGATTAATTGTACTAAGGAGAACACAAGGGCCAATAAGAAGCTAGACAAGAAAAAATTAAATAAATGTGAATGTTTTATTTTATAAATGTTATGTATGGTCCTAATTTTTCCAAGATACTAAACCTTTGGATCCTAGTTATCTAATTTTATTATGGGTTTTATCTTTAAAATTATTTAATAAGATATGTAAGAAAAGTAGGGTTGTAATACTTTGGGCCTTCAAAATAATCCAAAATACCTCCTAGAGATATTTCAACTCTCAAAATTCTGATTCAAATCTCAATTAAAAAAACAATGTTACTCTAATACCAAAATTTTGAATTTACCTTGATTTTTTCAAACCCACAATGACATGGGTTGTTACACTGTCATTTAAATCTTCAATGTCATTGGTATTGTAAATGTTATTAGTGAATTAAATGTTGATAGTTTTATGAATGTCTTCAGTATTTTCAATGTTTTCAGTATCGTAATATTTATTAGTGTAAGAATTTTTATTATTATAATTAATTTAATTAGTGTTGTATGTGTCGTCAATTTCCTATGTGTGATTTGTGTTTTTACTATCCACATTATTGTTAGTGACGTCAGTATCATTAGGTTTTCATTTTAATCAATGTTGTAAGTATCATAAATTTCATTATGTCATTAGTTTTTTAGTGTACTTAGAATCTTTAGTGTTATTAATTTCATTGATTCTATTAGTGTTTTAAGATTCATAAGAGTTGTTATTTTCATTGGTGTCATCAGTGTCGTTAGTGTTTTTAGTGTTGTCAGTGTAATTTTTATCATGAGTATCACAACTATTATTGGTACATCTATATCATTAGTGTCATTATTGTTGTTACTGTATTTAGTATCTTTAGTGACATTAGTGTTGTAAGTGTCATTGGTTCCATAAATGTATTTAGTATTTATAGTGTCATTAGTATCATTAGTGCATTCAAATTTTTCAGTGTAACCAGTATTTCAATGACATTAATTTGATTAGTTCCACCAACATCATGAGTTTCATTAGTATAATTTGAATCATATTTATCATCAAAATCTTCAATGTTTTTAGTATCATTGGAACCTTTTGTGTATTTAGTGGCATAAATTTCATGATTATTTATAGTGTTGTTAGTATCATGTGTTCCATGAGTGTTTCTAGTATCTTTATTATTTAAATTGTCATCAATATCGTCAATATGGTGCGTTTCACTAGTTTCATTAGTGTACTCAGAATTGTTAATACCATCAGTGGTGTAAATGTAATTATTGTCATCAGTATTTTTTGATTCATCAACGCCATCAGTGTATTTAGTGTTTTCAATGTCATCAATTTAATGTGTATTATGAGTTTTTATAATGCTGATAGAATCATTAGTTTCATTACTATCATTAATATCATTGGTTTTTTTAGCAACATAAGTTTTTCTTGTTTCATGAGTATTTTTAGATATTTTAGGGTTATCAGTACCATTTGTATCATTTGTGATGTTAGTATTGTACATGTCATTAGTATTGTCAATTTCATTGGCATCATCCATTTCATTAGTTTCATCACTTACATGAATGTCATCAGTTCCATTAGTGTGTTCAATTTTATTATTGTTATCAGTGTTTTCGATGTATTTGGAGCCTTTAGTGTAGTGGGTGTCTTTTGTGATTTTAAGGATTTCAGTGTCATATATGTATTAATTTTAATAAGTTTCATCATATTCAAGAGTTTATTCATTATCAAAACTATATCTAATTCCATCATCTTCATTAGTATCATTAGGGTTATAATTACTGAATGTGTATTCAATATTTTTAGTGCAATTAGTTGCACTGGTTTTGTGTGTGTCATTTTTATATTTGGTGTTGTTAGTGTAATTAGTTTTGTAATTGTATTATGTGTCATAATTTTCATCAATGTCTTCAATTTTTTAAGTGTTATTATTGTTTTTATTGTTTTTAGATTTGTGAGTTACTTTATTATATTTATTTCATTATTACCATTAGTGTTATCATTTTTTTTACAATATCATCAGTTTCATTTGTGTCTTAAACATTATGAGTGGCTTCATTATTGTTTGTCTCTTTAGTGTCTTCAATTTTATTAGTGTCATTTATGTTTTCAATATTGGTAATATCATTATTTTTATTAATATAATTAGTTTTATCAAGGTATTTTGTGTCATTATTTTCATTTATATTTGTTAGTGATGTTAGTTTCCCCAGTGTTGTTAGTGCCATTAATAACAATAATGCCAATAGTGTCATATGTTTTGTAAGTTTCATCAAAATCATCAATATCAATAGTGTCATCAACATCATTAGTGGTTTCTAAGTTTTCAGTGACATCATTATCATTAGTTTCATCAGTGTCATTAGTGTCTTCAAAGTTACCAGTTTCATCAATGTGATCAACATTTTGAGTGTCATAAGTTTCATTATAGTCATTAGTGTTATTAGGGTCATGAGGCTTATTATTTTCATCAATATCATTGATGGTTTCCATGTTTCCACCATTATTTGTTTCATTAGTATAATGAGTGTTGTGAGTATATTTAGTGCTTTAATTATTTTAAACATCATCACTTTCATAAATTCTATTTCTGTTATTATTATTATTATTATTTTGTGTCATATTTATTGGAATTGTCATCAGTTTCATTGATATATTCTATTTTATAACTGTATTAAATATCACAAGTGTTATTCATATCATTAGTTTTCTATGTGTCATTAATTTCATCAATGTCATTAGTTTCATTATTGTTTAAGGTGTCTTCAGTGCCATCATTTATATAAGAGTTATTATTATTTCTAGTATTATTAGTGCCACTAGTGTTTTAAATTTCATTACTATTATTTGTGTACAGAGAATCATAGTTATTAGTGTCATGAGTACACTTAGATTTGAGTGTGTCATCAGTGCCACGAGCGTCATTAGTTTCATCAAATTCATCAATGCCATTACATTCTATAATTCAATGTGTATCATCATTATTGTTAATTTCATCATTGTTATTGGTGTCATAAGTATCATTAATACTATTAATAACATTATAATTGTTAGTATCATTAGCGTCATCAGTTTTATTAGTGTTGATAGTATCATTTGTTTCATCAGTTCCATCAGTTTTATCAGTATCATCATCATCATCAGTGTCATCAATTTCATCAATATTATTAGTGTCATTATTATCATGACTATCATTAGTTTAATCACTACTTTTAATGTTGTTAGAGTCATAAGTTTCAGAGTATCATTAGTGTAACTAGCATCAAAATCATTTTTAGTGTTTTCAGTATCATTGTTATCATTAGTTCCATGAGTATCATGGGTATATTTAGTGTATTTTTTTATCAATATAATCAGTGTCATCAATATAATTAGGATAATTTGTGTTCTTAGTGTCGTGAGTGTTATTTATTTCATTAGTGGAATCATTGGAATTTTTATCATTATTATCATTAGTGTGATTTTTTGTGTTGTTAGTATCAATAGTGCCTTCATTGTCATTAGTGTCTTCACTATTATAAATTTCTTAAGTATCATGAGTATATTAATTCCTTTAGCTCTATGAGTATCATTAGTGTTCTTAATATTATGAGAATCCTTAGACTCATAATGAACATTAGTGTTATCCATATCTTCAGTGTATTTAGTGTCATAAATATCATTAGTTTCAGTAGTTCCATTAGTTTCATTAGTATCACCAGTATCATAAGTTATATAAGAATCATTAGTGAAATCAGTTTCATTATCTGCATTAATATCATTTATGTTATTAGTGTCATTGAAATCACAAATTTCATTAGTTTCATTATTTTAGTGATTTTCATGAGTGTTTTTAGTTTTTTTGTCATTAGTGCCTCGAGTGATGTTATTTCATTATTGAAGTCTATATATTCAATGTCATTAGTATTGTTAATGTCATCACTATCATGATTATCATCAGAATCATTGGTGTTTTCAATTTCAATAGTTTCATTAGTGTATTTAGTGTGGTAAGTGTAGTTAGTGTTATCAGATTCATTAGTATAATAAGCATGGTTATGGTCATCAATCTCATCAATGTCATCATAATTATAAATATTGCTACTATCATTAGTGTTGTATATAACCTAAGTGTTTTTTGTTTGGTTAAATTCCTTAGTGTTATTAATATTTCTATTTCCAATGGTGTTGTTAGTGTAATTAGAGCCATTTGTGTTGTTAGAGTCTTTAGTGTCAAGAATATCATGAATATTGTCAATGTATTCCATGTCATTAGTGTTTATGGTGGCATTAGTTTCATGAGTTTCATTAATTGTAATAGTGTGTTTATGTTGTGAGTGTTTTCCATGTCATTAGTTTCATCAATGAAATCAATGTCATCTATTTTATTTTTTATTAGTGTCTTATGTTTTATTAGTGACATCAGTGTTGTTAATGTTTTGAGTGTAGTCAATATTCTTATGCCCATGTTTATCTTCAATGTCACTATTGTTTTTAGTGTTAGTTGTATCATCAGTCTCATTTGTTCCATTAGTGTTATCATTATTGGTAATTTCATCATCTTATTTCATTAGTATTATTAGTTTCACTAATATAGTTGGTTTTTTAGTTTCGTTAGTGTTGTTAGTATCATTAGTGTCATAAAAATATTTAGTGTTATTTATGTCATCAATTCCATGAGTATAGTTGATATTGCTTTTTCATTAATATAGTTAATTCTTCTAATTTATTCAATGTCATCAATGTTTTTAGTGTATTAGTGTAGAAAGTTTAATTAGTTTCATATGTTTCATCAGTGTTGTCAATTTCTTTAGCGTTAAAAATGTCTCTAGGGTCTTCCTTCTCATCGATTCCATTAATGTCATCAATGATGTCATTGCCGCTAGTTTTATGAGTTTTGTTAGTGTAATTAGTGTCATTAGGGACATCAATGTTGTTAGCATCATAAATATCCTAAGAATAATTAGTTTGCTCAGTATAATTAGTTATATTATTCAAAATTACCTGTTTCATCATTCTTTTTAGGGTCTTCATTGTTTTTAGTTTTCTTTGTGTCATATGTTCCATCAGTCTCATCATTTTTATGTGTTTTGTTACTTTAATTAGTGTAATTAGTTTCATTTTTTTCATGTGGTCATGAGTTTCATTAGTGTCCTTAGTTTCATGAGTTCCATTGGTATCTTTTATATCATTTATTTCATGTGTATCATCTATTTCATGAGATTATTTATCATTGGAAGTATTAGTAGTTTCATTAGATTAATAAGTATTGTTATTATATTTATCAATGTTAAATCCATTATATTCATGAGTTTTATTTATTTACGTAAATTTATTAGTGTTATGAGTTTCATTGATGTATTTAGAGTTATAAGTGTCCTTAATATCATTAATTTTGTTATCTTCAATAGTTTTATCAATTTCATCGGTGCAATAAGGGCCGGAAGTCTCATCATTTTCATCAATTCCATAAATTTCATTAGTATCATCAGTAACTGTAATGAACTAGATTCAATAAAACTAACATGTCACCTAATTTGGCTCACCACAAGGCCTTAATAACACCTCCCTGAATGCTAGAGGATACTGACTAGTTGTGAGTGTGTAACAGATGTAGTGGAGAGACTATACCATCTTATTAGGGTGAAATAATAGTGTAAAATAACAAAACTCATACATAGGGGTAAACATTAGAGTACCCATAAGAAATGACTAAAATAGATGCACTATATAATAAATGGGATGTACAATACAGTAATACATACTCCCAATCAAGAAAAATATACAATACACAGTGACCCACTGGGTCAACCATATATTCAAGATAACCAAATTAAAAATAAATACAATAGGTTCAACTACGAACATCGAGCCTGACCACATACCCAATCACCATGATGCTCTATCCATACTATCCTGATCTTAAGACTCCACACAAGTGGATATGAATAATCAAACAACAATGGCCCTAGGCCCCATCCATCATGTAATATGTGATCCAACCTAAAATCATGCATTAGGTTTTCACAAAAACCAAGTTACATGTACATGGGGTGAGAAATAAATCCCATTCATCCACCCCCAAAGATGAACCTATAATTTTCTATCATAAAAATTGAATACACATGTGATATATTCATCCTAGATGAAATATAATAGAAACTAGAATAAAATAAACAAATACATAAAAATAACTGGGGTAAACAAAAACAAGAAAAATAGACAACTGTGGGTTCTAGTAAAACAATGAGGTTAATCTTTCCATGCTCTATCCCATGATTGAGGATTTACAACACATGGCTCACCCCACCACATAGAATTTGGCACGTTTGATAGATCTACACTAGATCTTCAATAAGTCTCAATGAAAAGGTATGAATGTTAGACCCTATGGAATAACCATAGACATCCATAAGAAAAATCACATATATTGGGATATAGGACTCTAATAGCATGATCTGAAATGATGACAGGAAAATCTAGGTCGACACAACTAGAGAACCTATCAGTCTTGAAGGTCCTTAAGAATGAATCAGACACCAGTTATGGACTCAAAAATTGGTGGGATCCATATATAACCTAGGACCACACACTATATGTGACCTTAGGAGAACAATAGAATCCATGATACCCAAAACCTACTATGTGATTACTACAACACCTCATGATCCTGAAGCCACTTTAGATAGGGTGAAACTCAAATAGAGGAGGGTTTACACTCATATAGGTCATCCATCAGCTCCATAATCTTGTCTAACCATAGCCAGCCAACATAAGAGATAACCAGATAAATACTTAGGGATAAATCCCAATCCAAGATATCCCAGGGTTCTCCTCCTCAAAATTAAGTCCTGAGTAGAAACTGCCTCAAACAAATTGACCAAAGCCTAACCAAACATGTGATGGTACAACCTCAAACCCATCATCCAAACAACTAAACTAGTAGCACTGATCCACTATTGGACAATAAATAATGGGGCCTCTATCAACTCCCTAGATCTCAACATCCAAAAAATAGCCACCATGGGATCTCAATGACCCACCTTAGAGCTAAACCAAAATCAGAACTCCCATGAACCCTAAGGTCATAGTATAAAGTGATGTCTAACTAGGGACCCCCTGATGCACCCAATATATTCGGACACACCCATCCAAAAGATCCTCAAATGGCCCAAAGACCATATCAAGGACACCCTAAGACAAGTTCCTCCAGGTCATCCAAAACATGGGGCATGCCTAGTTCATAAACAAACCAAATGGCCCTATGTGGACTCCAAATGATCCTTGATAAAAAACAAGACCCAAAGACATCCAAAAGTAAATAATACCAACTGGGTCATTCAAAATTGTCTTCATGACAACCTCAAAAGTAGGACTCTTAACAAGGTCTACATGGTATAATGAAAACGTGGAGCCAAGACCACATAATAAAACCTCAATCGGTTTTCTAAGAAAAAAATCCATCCACGGGTACCAACTCACCCATAAGGGAATCTAACAACCACCATGCCACACATGAATTCTCAATAACTAACTACATCATCCAATGATCACTCAATTATAAAATAACCTTTAAGGGATTCCTCAAGATTCACTTAATCTCATCTTCACAACTCAATGGAACCTTGGCATAACCACCATCCCATGACATCAACCCAACCCAAAGGATCCAACAATTCCAATATTCTCAAAAAAAATAGATAAACATAAAGTGATATTCTATAACATCATCTTTTACCTAAGTGGGACTCTTTGTATAATCATGGCTAAAACTACATGGGAATTGATGCCATACTTAGTGGGTTAATCTAGATTGGTTTTTTGGTATACCCCATGGACTTAGGTGTGAAAATAATATGTGTTTTGATCTCTTCAGACTTCAAGTGTGTACTTCTATTAGCAAGACCTGATGGGAACAACATCTCTAATGAACACCATTAGTGCTATCTGACTCATGGGGTGTATTCACCTAGATGAATGTTATGTGGAACATTCAAGAATGAATCCAAGGATGGATTTATGGCTGTGATATTTCCATGATATTGTGTGTATAATATGAGTATATTTGGATATTCTTGTTGTGTATGTTATTGAATTATCCATATGATGATCTAATTATTATTCTTGATGTTATCTGCTTAGTGATTTTGGGGTGTCCAAATAGGTATTGTTATACTCACCCCTGTATGAAATTTTCCCACATGTGTCATGATTTATACAGATGACCAAAATTTTGATGGAGTCTTAGAGTGATTAGGACTAGGTGAAGCTTAGAGATCTAGATAGTCTAGGCTGTATTCTTGGGGTTACCTTAACAACAATCCACTTCAATTGTTTTAGCTTAGTCTTGTTTTCAATTTCTTTGCGAGGATTGTATTTGGACCTTGATTTACAATACTTTTTTGTTATACTCTAATGGTGGGATTTTATATGTATGCATGTATGGTTATTTTTTTACATTTCAGTGTTTTATAGGCTTGGAGATGTGTACATGTGTACATGTACATTAGGCTAAGGCCTCCCATGTGTGTGATATAACTACTCGGCACTTGTCTCCAGCCCTTGGACTATTGGAGGTGGGATTCGGGTAGTGATGGTTTGGTCCCCATTGGTCCGGGTAATGACAATGATATCCATAGATATTATTGGTGATCCAAAATGAATAAGGTGGTAGTGGGATTCATGGTGAGATGTTTCTCCTGTTAGTAGGTAAAATTCAATCAATAAAGGTATATTGGGTTGTTACAACCTCTTCCCATTTTAGAGGGGAAATGGGATGATGTAAATATGTGTTTTATGACATGATTACCCATGAAACCTTGCATGAATGATGTAGCATGGGTGATCTTAGATAGACTAATAAAAGTATCCCACTTTTTTTACTTATCAGGGATACCTTTAATGTTGATGATATAAGTAGTCTATACATGTGGGAGATAGTTCAACTAGATGGTGTTTCGAGGAGTATTATTTATAATAGAGATACTTATTTCACATCTCAGTTTTGGAAGGGTCTTCAGAAGTCTCTGAGATTGCATGTTCTCCTAAATATGGCCTATCATCCTTGGACTAATGTCTAATCTGAATGGACGATTCAAATTCTAGAGGATATGCTATGAGATTGTGTGTTGGATTTTGGGGGTTCATGGGAGTAGCGTATGGAACTCATAGAGTTTTAATATAATAACAGATTCTAGGAATAAATACAAATGGATATTTTCTAGGATTTGTATAGAAGGTTGTGCTATTTTCCTCTCTGTTGGTTGGAGATAGGTGAGTTAGTGCTTGTTGGGCCTACACTTATAAAAGTGCATCTGGGAAGATTCATTTGTTTCGGATGCAAAAAAACATAGTAGGAATAAATCTTATAATAAACATTAAAGATGAACTCTAGAGTTTAAGGTTGGTCATATTATTTTTCATTGGGTCTCACCTTGGTTGGGGAAACACCATATTAAGAAACTAGTTAATTTGGTGCCCAGGTTTGTCAGGCCATTTGAAATAATGGAAGGGGTCAGTCAAGTGGCGTACCGAATGACCCTTACATAGTGCTACAGTACCATTCATGTAATGTTTCACATATCATAGCATTATAGATATTATCATAACCCTTCTCATGTGGTATAAATTGACGACGTCGAGATTTGTGTAGATGCATCCTTTAAGGAGCATAGGATATGGATTATAGACCATAGTGAGAAGTATCTCTGGGGAAAGATTATACCTATGGTTTGAGTTTTGTGGAAACATGGGTATGTTCAAGAGGATTCCTAGTAAAGAGAGTCTGATATGTGAGTACAGTGGCCATAATTTTTTGTTTATAACCTATAGTGATGCTTGGAGAAGCTCAGGGACAAGCTGTTATATGGTGGGTAGGTTGTAAGATCCCATCTTTTTCCTGGTACATCTATCTTGAGTTTTGGTTGAATATATTTTATTTGGGTTTTCTTTCTTCTTTAAACCTTGGTGATCGAGTCCCTTTTGGAGGGATGCAGATTATTTTCTGGGGAAAATGACCTAAAGTTAAAGTATATGTGTTTTTTTGAATTAATGGTGTCTGTGTTAATGTGTCAAATGGATTTATGAGGTTTTACCTTCGGTTAGAAAATATTTGTAGGTGGTTTGGGTTATTTTTATAGAATCTAGGATAAGAGGTGTCTATTGGACACTTTGATATTGTGTATAGTTTACATGATGTGAACCTGTTGATGAGAAGATGTCATGAACTGGTTCCGTGCATGAAACGGTTACACACTGTGTAACTAATTTACGTAATTAAATGGTTTATTAGTGATATTTTAACCTAAAGAAATTCATTTTATAAGATATCTTATAGATTAATAATTTCACATTATGAAAGGGTTTCACACCATGAATTTCTTAGGACCAACAATTTTAAACACATGGTTCATATGATTCTTTTTATCATCCACTATGAAGCTTAACTCTTGCATACTATAGTGACTTTGGGAAAATTTGGAGTGATTTATTCCTTTCAGTACATCTCGATCAAGTGTTTAATATATGGTGATTCACTTTTATTTCGTTTTCCCCCTCTATTTTTCTTGTCCTCCATTATCACGGTGTATTCTCTTGACCGTTGATGAATCGGGTTTTGATATTTTTTGATCAAGGTTATCATTGTGATCTCCTTCACCTTCTTTCCTCATTGGCATTCCCAGTTGAGAGTGTTTCTTGAATCTCCAAATAAAGGTAGGTGGTATAGAACAAATCCATATGGTCTATTTCTAATTGTTTAAGTATGTTCAATATTATGTGATTACACTGATATAACATGTGAATTAAATAATGAAATAACAGGTAATGATAATCATATGTTTTTACTAACCATTTAATCCCATTAGGTGTAATAGTGTTGTGAAAAGGCTTGTGGATACCCATAGGGTGAGCCAACCCTGGAACAATAATGAACTAGGTAATGGCTTAATATATGGTTTAGCGTGACATAATAACTTAGGTGATTTCTTGTGATAAATTCACATTGGAGAATGGATTACTTGAATATTGAATGAATGGGTAATTTAAAGATAAATGGTAATTGGTTAAATTGATCATTATGGTTTATGATGTCATTTTGTGGTTTTCTTATGATTATGACTCATGTTGTGATTTATATTGAAATTATTATATAAAGGGGTTTTCTTAATTATGTTGAAATTCATATATAAAGGGATTTTTTCTAATTATATAGGAATTATTATATAAAGTAATTTTCGTAGTTATATTGAAATTATTATAGAAAGGGATTTGGTTGGTGATACTGAAATGCTTATATAAAGGGCTTAGCCTGGTTATACTGAAATGCTTATATAACGTATTTTTCTTGGTGATACTAAACTACTTATATGAAGGGATTTTTTAGGTGATACTAAAATGATTATATACATGTATTTTTCCCTATTATGATGAAATGATTATATAAAGGGATTTTCCCAGTTATGCTGAAATATTTATATAAAGGGATTTTCCCGATGATGCTGAAATGGTTATATAAATGGTTTATCCAATTATAATGAAATGCTTCTATTAAGGAATTTTTTGGAGATGTTGAAATTATTATATAAATGGATTCACCTAGTGATGTTGACATTCTTATATAATGGGAATTTATTTGTTATACTAAAATGATTATATAAAGGGCTTTGCTCGATTATGCAATTATGCTTATAAAATTTAACCCAGTTATGTGTTTATGCCATGGTATAGTGGTTGCAGTTGGCACTGTTAAACTACATGATCAATGATATTATGAAATGATGCCAAATTAGGTTGATTATTTTACTGTATTAATTTATTTATTAATACACCTGTTTATCTCTTTATTGCATGAACTTGTTATCAGAATGGTTTTATTTAGACATGGTGGTGTTGACCTACTGAGTTTTACACACATCCTATTCAGGACACCATTTGATACCTGAGAATATTACATGTATGTTGGTTTGGACAAGGAAAAATGACCTTATTGTTGATTATTTCTTACTGGATGGGTTGGAACTTGGAGACAAGACCGATGTGGGGTTAAGGACTAGGTTTTTTTGAGTTTATTTTGTCATCTTGGTTTTTTTCTATATTACTTTTACATTGAAATTTAGATACATTCCATCCTATCACTAAATTAGAATTTTATTAATATTGGATTATTATATTGACATTTATTTTTTTTGGTTTATTCACGGTGCTTCACAATTTATGATATTTCCATTACCCAAATATTTTTTATTTATGATATTTTTTATTTCTTATATTTTTTAACATTGTACTAGGGGGTATAGTCTCCTCACATTTCTATCTACACCTCTACTTCTAGTTATCAGCCTTTGGCATATGGGGAGGTGCACTTGAGGTTTAATAACCAACTTGATTTATCTATGAAAGAATGTTTTGGATCGGGGGAAATCTCACGTGTATTCCCCAAAACTAATCTTCCTCAAATAGGAAGAAAACACAACATGTTTTATCTAAACCACATGATATGTACATGGTTTTTTTCGGAATATAAACCCCTCAAAATATTTTGAAACCCCCATTTCTCCCTAATTAAGGCTAGATCAACCCCTATGGTGTCCCCACAAACCCATACAAGGTATTAGAAACTTAAAAACAATTTTTTTTCTAATTTATGACAAAAACATAAAAAATGCCTACCCCTAGGAAGAAACTACTGAAGCTTCACACCATATCCGCACCACGCACAAGCCAAGCCTCGATCTAACATTGGACGAGATCCTCGGGTGGTGCCTCCTCCTCTCTATCTCCCTCTACTCTCACCATCCCTCTCTCAACAAATGAACCTTAAAGTGGAATCCCTAGGGATGTACGTGATAAGCTAAGGGATAAGAGAAAATAAAAAATGAAAAGGAAGAAAAAATGAAAAAGAAAATGGTCCTAGGCTTAGCTCCAAAATTCATGATGGGTTTATGACCCGTATAGAAACCACCCATTTATAGCCTCAACCATGACGATGGAATCTCAATCCAATGCCTCGTTTGAAAGATATCACTGAACGAATATGTGAGAATAAATTAATATTTAATTAATTAAATATTAAATATTCCACGAAGATTTTTATTTCTCAAATTACCCTGAAACTCCTATTTTAGGGTAAACACCAAATTCCAGGAACAACATATTAGTCAGTAAAATTAAATGAGATCATCTTGTAGGATAAATTTCTATTTTTACCCGAAAACACTTCTAGGAAAAAATAAAATTTAAACTAATTTTCAAAACCTATGACAAAAAGGGGCATCACAAAATAATTATTTCAAATGTTTCTCACCCCCAAGAAACCTTAGTGGTTAACCAACATCCATGAGTTCCCCCAAGAACTAGAAAAACTAACAATATCAATACTATCCTACAACCAATCTTATAGATTCCACAAATCTCTCCCAACATGAGAGACATTTAACCATGACTGATGTGATTCCCCCAATACATGATAATCTTTATCATATCCCCACTGACCAAAAGGAAAACCACATGGACCATGATACATCCATCATTGAATTAAATGGATAGATGTGGCCAAAACACTCACACCTAAGCACCAACATGAAAACCTCCAATAAAAAATACTCATTCCCAAACCACCAGGAACAATAACATACACTATAAACAAACCATTTAAAAAAGTCTCTTGGAATCCATTGGCCTATGGTTCACTCCCCACCACAAGTATTTCCTCAAACCACACTCAAAAGTACAATAGGATTCACTCTCATATGGGACAAATCCTAACTAAACTATGTTGACACGCCTAAAACCACTAACAATGCTCCTTACATAGGTTAGTTCCAACAAACTAGAGTATCCCCAAAATTCTCATTAAAAATGAGTAATCTCCCTCATTCCAAGACCACCTTACACTTAGGCATCAATACAAAGCCACAAGTATCCAAACACACTCCTACCACACTACACAAGGGACAACCAAAATGAGTAGGTCTAGAGGTCTAACTAAACCTTCCATCTCACACTTTCTATGAGATAGGGAGCCCTCCTAGTGAGAAACTTCTCAAACTAAAGGCATCCTAATATCTCACCACACCCAAGTGATATTAGACCTCAATAGCCCCACCAAGGAAGAACAACCATGCTACCCAATCCATCGGTGATAGAAGGAACACATGAACCACCTCACGACTCAATAGACAACATGTGGAATGAAACACTCCCTCTAAAGAAACAAAAACCCGTGACTTCAAGGGAACCACTACCATAGAGAAAGTTGAGCCCAATACAAAGACCTCTCATGCATTCTTTCCCTCATCAGCAAAAAATAGGGCACTCTGAGCCCATGTTGACACACAAGGGTTTCCATACATCCCTCTATGAAAGGACAACATCTCGATCACCAGGGAACCTCTTTCCATAAGATCCACATATCCTCTCATCATAAGAAAATATATACATTAATTTTTGTTGAGTAGAATTACACCAATTATTTATATGAGAAAACACCATATGAGAAGTTGTTGACACATTAAAAAATGAACCTCCATCATCACTAAAAACACAATAGATAGGCATATGGCATGTGAATCTTACATTCCTAGAATGATACATAAACACTAGCCTCTTTCAAATGATCCAAGATAAAAAAATATAATAAACTATGAATCCAAAAAATCATGTTCATCACACTAGATGAAATCACACAACCATAAAAATGGAATGAAAGAATAATAATCACATACCTTGGAAATTTGGAATTCCTATCAGAAAAGGTGTTAATGATACACCAGTCAGATATCCATCACATTAACCGACACATTCATAGCCCTTCTATCTAATAATTTCCCAAATAAAAAAACCAAATATCTCGGATACCATTTTGTAACAAACTATACTCAGTCAACCTAAAATGTCATCTGATCTAGATCCCCACAAGGCTTCAAGGGTGCCTCCCCATATTCTATAGGCTTCCGACTAGTGGTGTGAGTTTAATAGATGCATTGGGAGACTATACCCTCTGGTAGTAGTGCAATAACATTGAAAAATAACCAGAATTATACAAATGGATAAAAATTAGAGTATTCATAAGAAATAACCAAAAATAAATAATTCTATAATAAATGGAATTGAGAATAAAATCATATAGACTCACAAGTGTGTAAAACATACAACAGACATTCATCCATTAGGATGATCACATATACAAGATAACTAAACTAAAAATAAATACAATAGAATATAATATCATCATTGTGCCTGACCACATACCCAGTATCCATGACACTCAAAACTGCAGCAGCCCAATCCTGAGACTCCAAACATGTGGCTCAATTTAATCAAGAAACATTGGGCCTCATCCCCATATATCATGAAACCTATGATCCAACTTGAAAACAGTCATCATGGGGTGAGAAATAAATCTCAGTAGGACACCCCCAATGGTGAACCTATAATTTTATATCATAACAAGTGCATACATACATGATATAACCAACCTAGTCAAAATCCAACAACTTGCATAAAATAAAGAACTGCATAAAAATTAAGGGGTTAAACAAAAAAAGTAAAACTGACACTCAAGGTAAATCTACCCCTAATCTGGCCCACACCAAAGGATTTAAAACATGTGTCTCACCCCACCACATGACATCAACCACCTATGCTAGATCTACATAGGAGCTCTAAGATATCTAAATGAAACAAAATGAATGCCTGACCCCAGGTGTAACTATAGGAATCCACATGACAAAGTGAATCTACCAAGCCCCAGGACTCTAATAGTATGATCTGAAATGGAGACAAGGACATAAAGGTGAACACAATTGGAGAACTTATCCATCCTAAAGGTCCTACAAAATGAATCAGGCAATAGGTATAGACCCAACAATAGGTGGGATACATACATAACCAAGGAGAGCACAACATCCACATCCCTAGGGGCACAACAACATTTATGGTACACAAAACCCACTCTATGAGGGCCTCAACATCTCATGATCTTGAATCCACTATAGATAGAGTGAACACTCAACTAGAGGGGGGGGGGATATTCACTCATCTCGATCATCCACGAACTCATTAACCTTGTCTAACCACAACTAGTCAATAATGGAGAGAACTAGATCAAAACTTTGGGCCAATGCCTGATCCAACACATCAAAAGGGTCTCCTCCTCAAACCAAGTCCTGAGAAGAAACTTCCTGAATCAAAATGTCCAAAGGCCAATCGAATGTGGGATGATCCAATATTGAACCCACTATCCAAATAGATGAACTAGTAGCATCATTTCACTCTTTTCCAACAAAGAATGGGTCCTATCTTAGTAACTTAGATCTCAACATCCAATAAATAGCCACCATGGGATCTCAATCACTAACATCAAGGACAAACCAAACATAGGGCTCCCAAAGACCCTGGGTTTATAGCATAATGTGACATCAAATTAGGGAATTCCATACTCCATCCAAGATCTAAATCCATTCCCATCCAAAATATCCTCAAATAGACCAATGAGCACAAAAAGACTAGGACATCCTATATGGGGTTCCTCTAGCTCATCCAAATATAGGACATTTCTAGTGTATAAAAACAAAAAATGTCCCATAGTGACCTCCAACTAATCCTCAATCAACAAAACACCCCAAGCCATCCAAAATCAAAGCACACAATCAGGTAATTCACAACTGTCCTCATGACCACCTCAAAAGAAAAACCCTCCACAAGGTCTCCTCCATACAACAAAACCACAAGGTAAATCCCTTGTAATAAAACCTCAATTGACCTTCCCAATAAACAACCCTTCCATGGGATCTAACTCAACCATAAGGGAATCCAAAGAACAATATACCATTCAGGTATTCTCAACATCTGACTACAAAATCCTCAAATCACTTAGTTAGAAATCAACCAACAAGGGGATTCTCAATATTCCCTTAGACTAATCTCAACAAATCAATGGTACTCGACCATAACTGAAATACCATGACATCAATCCATCTTAAAGGGTCCAATATATTTGGTCTCCTAAAACCCAAGAGATAAACCCTAACCACTATAACCTTGATAAATTGGTCATGAAATGCAAGGAAAAACCAAGATCTACTCATAGATACTACACAATTCTAACTTTTGAAATATAACCAAAAGAACCTCAAACAGATCTACATAGTACAATCGATTTGGTCCAATAACCAATCTCATAATACTTACTTGGGCCTCATGGCTTAAAAAAAACCCCTAGAATGATTTTGAATCAAAACCTGTAAGAAACCCTCATAAAAATGATCACCCATCTAAAACACCATCCGAATGGACTTTAAATTATGAAAGGAGTTCCACCGTCGGGATTTACATGGGAAAAAATTATCATAATGAACTACTCACAAGTTCGATTATGGATCTAGGATGAAAATTGGGAAAACATCCAAGGATGAAAAAGAACATGGTGTGTAATTCAGGTACATGACATGTACCCGCAAGGGTCCTCCCTAGCCATGTTGCATGGTCCACTCGGTGTGTAATTTCAAAAATCACACAGTGTGTGCCTCTAGATATATGTTGCTTAACCCCACATGGGTACTAGCTTGTATACTTAATCCTCACTTAGTGTGTACATAATCAAAATACAATATGTGTAACACCCGTACATAGTGTGTACTGCACATGTGGTTCCCATCCATATACCCTCACATGGGGTATGTCATAGAACAATACATGGAAGGTGGTTGTGTACCTCGCACGAGGTCTGATCATGTTCCCTTAAAGACCATGTACCCCTGGCACAACCTAAGTCATCAATACATAGCGTGTAATCCCTAGTATATGGCGTGTAGTCCCAAAAACTCATCTTTCTTGAATAATAAGAACACGCGACATGTAATATCTGAGCCACATGTCATTTACATGGGTTCTTTTCTGAAAGGAAACCCCTCAAAACATTCTAAAACCCCTATTTCTTCTCTATTAATTGTAGATCACCCCCAAAATGTCCCTACAACCCATACAAGGATCTAGAACTTTAAAACAACTAATATATAGAGATTTATGGAAAAAATATAAAATGGTCTTACCTCAGGGTGGAAACTTTTTATACTTCACACTAAATCCATGCCACACACCTACCAAACCTCGATCTACCTCCAAACAGGCTCTCTAGGTGGCTCCTCCTCCTCCTATCCCTCCCTCTTCTCTTCCTCTCCCTCACTTGGGTGAAGACCCCAAAGGTTGAACACCTATAGGCATATGTGAAAAGTCACAGGAGAAGAGAAAATAAAAAAATAAAAGGAATAAAAAAAAGAATATAAAATGGGTTCGAGCCAAGCCCCGACTCCCATAATGGGTTTATGCATTACCTAGGTGAAACCCCACTTATGAACTCAACTACAGATATGTAATATCAATCTAACAATTCATTTGAAATATATCACCAAATGAACATGCATGAATAAATTAATATTTATTTAATTAAATATTGAATATTCCCCAAAGACTCGAACAACTCATATTTCCACCAAACTACTATCCTAGGTTAAACACCCTACTCTGTGATCAACAAAGTGGTCAAAAAAATTATCCATGATCATATTATAGGAAAAATCATCTTTTTTCCCTAAAATAATTATAAAAAATAAATTAAAATTTCCCCTAATTTTCAAAACCCGTGAAAATGTGAGGAATAAAAATATATCTATCTCTATGACTGTCATTACTGTCATTAGTTTCATTAGTTTCATATTTATCCTCGACTTAATCAATATCCTTAGTATTTTCTTTATAGTTAGTATCATTATTATCATTAGTTTTATGATCTCCATGATTTTTTATAGGTCATTCGTTCCATTAGTGTCATCTATGTCGTTGATGTTATTAATATCTCTAGTATCATGTTTATTTTTAATGTATTTGATTTCCTTAGTATAACCAGTATCACCTATGTTGTAAGTGTCATTTGTGTTTCTTTTGTCATGAGTTTCTTCAATGTTATGAGTGTGTCATACCCTAACCATGAATTTACATTTTTATTTTACTTATTTATTTATTTTTGACCTTGTACTCAAAATTCGAGCCAAAATGATTTAAATATTGGAAAATGTTTAATTTCAATAGAGGCACACAATTTTCACATGGTTAGTAGAAACCATGTGCCAACAATGTGATTGTGACTATAATTTAATAGATCCAAAATAAATGGTTGACATATGGTTTAACTAACCATGTATATTAACCATTTGTTGTTTTATAAAACCTCTTTTTGGAGGCACACAATTGGTTCATGGTTTGGCCAACCATGCGGCTAAACTGTGAATAGTGTCCCAAACATAAAATTTTAGAAATTTACCTGAATACCCCTCTCTAATTTTTGCCTAAAATTGACCCTAATCCACCCCACTTCCCATGATGTGTCACACACAGCCTAGGGAAGGACGATCACACCTCCCCTTCAATTCATCTTTTGGTCTTGGGAAATTATAATGAATTTCTTATGATTTAATGTTTGGATCTTCAGGTATAACTTCCCCCTCCCACTTCTTTCTTTTCTTTCTTTTCTTCTCCCCCCACCATTTTAATTCCATGGTCAAACCCTAATCTAAATGGGATGTTTTATTTTATTGAGTGTTGGTGTATAAGGAATGTGAGACCCATATTGAGGCACATTATATATATTTCCATCGAAGGCAATGTGTTTCTCTCTATTTAAGGTAGGTTTCCCCTTATTTTAGTATTTAAATTATAAAAACTTTTTTTCTTTTTCCATTTTAACCTTGTTTTATATGCCTATTTCTAATATTAAATTTCTTAATAAATACTTTTTAAAAAGAAACCAATTTTTACTTGGTTTCCTTTGAATGTAATGGTATTTCTATTTTAAAGTACATGATTTCAATTTAATGGAAAAATTCTTTGCATACCAGATGTATAATAAATGCATGAATGGCTTTTACTCATGTGTTTTTTGTAATTTTAAAAGATGGTTGGGTTTTAAAAGTGTAGTTGAAATTGGTTTTTATTTTTTAATTTGCATTTCAAGTGATACTTGAAATTACAAGAAATGTTAAATTGATTTAAAAAAATTGATTTTAATATAAGTGGGAGGGTTTTAAATTCTTTTTATGGCTATCCTCTAATACATAGGTATACGTGTATATATGTGTGTCTAAATTCACATTTTAATATGTGAATTTTTACAATGAGAGAAATATATATGTGTATAAATTAATATGAGTGAAATGATGAAGAAAATATTTAGTAATTTCATCTAAATACTCAAACCTAGTTTTTCAAATAAGATTTTGAGTGGATTTATAAAATAAATCGTAAGGTCTAGTTAGAACCTTTTGAATATGTTTTAAAAACTAAATTGGTTTTCAATGGAAAGTTTCATGTTCATGCCTGAGAAAATTGGATATATATTTTTAGTTGGATCTTGGTTTTTTATGCATTTTATATGGTTATAGAATTTTTGGAATTTCTTAGTGATGTTATATATGATTGTTGTGGTTATTTTATTCAAACCTCATGGGAATGTCTCGGTGCTTGGGTAGGTGAACTTAGACGGGAGGTATTCCCTTTCCACATGATATTCTAGTGAAGTATATTTGTTTCGTACCCCCTATACTATCCATTTATGTGTTACTCTTTCCACTAATTGAGGGTCTCCCTAATTAGTGATATATGTTTAGGTTACCCCTATCCTTAGTGAACCTTAAGGTGTTTCTCTCATGATGATCAATTTAAATTATCTCTTATATGAGTTCAATTTTCTCTTTCTTTTATTTACATTTAACATTATTTATATCCTTTTTATTCTCTAATAAACACTTTTTATCTTTAAAAAATCATATTCTAAAGTGTGTTTGAAAAACCTATTTTAAAAGTGTTTAAAACTAGTTTAAAATTGAGTGTTTTAATGAAGGAGGATCAGGCCTATAAATTCGTTCAAAGTGATTGATTTCATTTAAAGGAAATAAAAAATAAAAGTTTATAAAATGATATTTGATTTTTTTGCATATGTGAAAAAATATTAATTGTTAATATATATTCCAAATAACATCAAAATGATACTTAATTTAAAGACTTGTACTTAAGCGGTGGTTTCCTTTGGCATGACTACTGAGCACATTTTCTCATACCTATCATCATTTCAGTTTTAAGTTCTATCTAATCTATCACTTCTATTGGATCATTGGGTTTTATTATTGTATAAGTACTTATAAAGTTACATTGAGGTATGTTAGTTTTTTTATTTACCTTTCTTTATCGCATAATCCAAATAGGCCTTTTCCTACTTTCAATTCTGGTGGTGATGACATATCTAAAGGGAGTTAAGGGTGAGAAAAAGGAACTGATGTAGGAGAGGGTGTATGAGGTTTAGCATAGGGATTGTATTTATCTTAAATTATTTACCGTTTTAAATAATTTAGAATGTTTTAATTGCTTTTTTTATTCAAGTGTGTACATCTAATGTATGGGCAGGTCATGCCAATTTTTTACGATTTTTCAACTCTTTTTATTAGGAAAAATCATACCTACAATTAAATGTTATGCAAATGACACCTGAAGTTATCCCAAGGGGATCCGGAATGACTTTCAGGTATGTTGTGGGCTAGTTCGTGTGTCCTATGGATGGATGACATAGGAAGTTCTATGAAGAACGATATTAGAGACTAGTTTCTTTAGAGGTTTTAGGATCTAAAACACCCTTTTTTATTGGGGGATTAAAAGTAGATTAGAGATAAAACTATCATATATCATGAGGTAGGAGGAAGAAGAGTGGCATGATATATTAATCATTAAAAACCTAAAGTTACAAAGGGAAATAAAGTTTTGAGTTTTGAATTTCAAGATTATTTTTATTTATTTTGGGTATGTTTTTTATTTGGAGGGAAGTCAACTAGAGTGAATTGGAGGTACTTAAATAGCTCATAGGTCCAGGGCATCATGACCATCATTAGTGTCCTCAATACCATTAATGTGGTTAATATCCTATATAATGCACGTTTCAATAGTGTTTAAGTGTCATTTTCATCATGAGTTTATTTTCCCATATATTTTTAACTTTTTTTTTTAAATTTTTTGATTATCATTTTTATTGAATTTTTTATTTTTAACTAATCAATGTTTTTTATGAATTTTATATTTTATTATAAGGTATAATAAAATATCTTGATTTTTTTATTTTTTAGGAAGGAGTTTTTCATGCTTTTTCTTATTTATTTTAAATTATAAATAATTTTTGGGAAATTATTATATTTTTTTATTTATCTTATTTCTTATTTTTTAAAATTTTAAATTTTGTTTCATTATTTTCTTTAACAAATTAGAGTTTTTATTTTATTAACAAGGCAATTTTTTATTGATATTTTAAAATATATTAGGAAGTTCAAGAAATTTTTTATATTTTGAATTTTATAAAACACAGTTTTTTATTTTTTTAATTAATTTCACATAACAAAAATATTTGGATTTTTTCATTCTTTCCCTTCATTTTATTTTTTATTTTTTCATTTTTTAAAAGAAAAAACATTTCCATGTTTTTTATTTAATTTATTTGAAACAAAAACTTTGGTTAATTTATTTATATTTTTAGATTTAATTATTTTTAATAGAATACATATATATATATATAAATATATTATTTTTTTCATTTTTTGAGGTATAATAAATTTTGTTGTCTTTTTCTTTTAGTTATTATTAATATTATTATATTTTATCTTTTGTTTATTTTTTTAATAAAATTGGTATTTTATTTTATTTTTTAATTTATATGAATGTAAAATATGACTTTTCAATTTTTTTCAATTTCCATTATAATAGTGTTAGTTTTACTAATATATTTCATTCAAATTAAAATAATTTTTTAGAAATTTTTCTCCTTATTTTTTTATTTTTTTTTATTTTTTTACATATTTTGTTTCTTTCTTTTCAATTTTTTACCATAGATATTTTTAATAAGAAAAAGTTATTTAGGATTGTTTAGTTTTTTTAACTGTGAAATTATTTTTTTTTTTATTTTTTACATTCTTTTTTAATAGAGTGAGGTATTTTGTTGTTATGTTTTAAAATCATTTTATTACATATTTAAAATTTTTTATTTTGATTTTTAATTTTTATTAAAAGAAAAAATATATTTATTTATTTAATGTAAAAGTAATATTTTTTTGATATTTTTTTATTTTTTTTCTTAGTAGATCTATGTTTTTCCTGTGTTTACTAATTTATTTCAATAAAAATATTTTTTTTTTGAGTTTATCTTTTTTATTTTTTAGAATTGTTTTTTATTTTCTATCAAAATTGATTTTTTCTATATTTTTTAATTTATTCAAAATCAAAATAAAAAATTTGAATTTTTTCCTTATGTAGGTTATTTATTGATTTAATATTATTATTATAATTTATTAATTTTATAATATAAAGAAGTTTTAAATGATTTTTTTTAAAAAAATTGAAATTTATATAAAGAAATTTTTGGATTTTGTTCCCTTTTTTATTTATTAAAAAAAATATATTTTATTTTTTAATAAAACAAAATTTTTTAATCATTTTTTATATTTATTTACAAGTAGAGAAAAATTAGATTTTCCCTTTTCCCTTTTCATTTTTCTTTTATTCATTTTTACATTTATTAATTTCATTATAATTTTTTATTTAATTTTACTTTATTTTAAAATGGTATAATTTTTATTCATTTTTTATGAATTATTTTAAATTAAAATTCATTTTTTTTCTTCCTATTTCCTATTTACTTTATTTTATTTTTATTCTTTATTCTTAATAGAACATAGTTTTTCTTAATCTTTTATAATTTATATGAAATATTTATTTTATATTTTTCCTTTCATAATGTTAAAATATTTCCTTGCTTTTTAAAATTTATTTAAAATTAATATAAAAATGATTGATTATTTTCTCTTTTTATTTAAGTATTTTTTTAAAATAATTTTAATTTTTTCTATTATTAATATGATAATGTACTTTTTGATTATAACATCTCCCTACTTGTTTTCAGGTACTTATCCATCCTTGTTTTGACCATGCTTTGATTAGGGCTTAACTCACGTTGTTTTGGGTGAAGTTTGGGGAATTTAGAATGATTTTTGGGTTGTGCACGGTTGGAACATAGTTTGACCAAGCCATGCCCCCTCAGTACAAACCATGCATCCCTAGACAGTGAGGGAATTCATAGTTGGCACATGGTTTCTCAAATCCTGCACCATTGGACAGTGAGTCCATATGGGTTGCATTGTTAGGAAGCATCGTTTTTCTAATCGTATGACCATCTCTAAGAAACTGTGTGCATGGGATCTTATTATTTCAAAAATTGTTTTTAAAATTCCAAAGACTCCGTTTAAGATTCCTAATCACCTCACTCGACCCTAATATGATTTCCAGGGTTCAAAAGGCTCCCTAGAAGCAGTTTTGTCTCCTTAAACCTTATCCTTTGACGAATCAAAGTATCGATGGAAGATCTGATCCCTCTTTGATAAGTGGATCTCGTCTCATATAGTTCCATTTGAGCACTTCTTCTTTCCTCCTTAGATTTTGATGTATCATTATGTATCAAAAGGATCTAAACTCTTTTTCATTGGACCTTGATTCTAGTTTGTGTTTCTATATCTTTTATGCCTTTGTTCCTCATTAGTGAGTCCTGTTGTGGGAGTTGATTCTTGATCTGTGATTAAAGTTAGGTGGTTCCATGATTCTTTTCCCTACAATCAAAACCGTGAATTGCAAGATTAAATTGAATTGAGTTTTTAATTGATTTAAAAACATTTATTTGTAATGATTTAATCTTTGGATCAAAATTTTCATGGGATTCGAGAAAAACCCCAATTCTAATGGAATTAAAATTGTGGGGTGTATTTATGAAAAATGATGACTTGATTTGGAAATCATTTTGACGATTTATTTCCAGAAAATTACTTAAATTGAAAACTGATTTAAAGTGGAATGAAATGATTAAAACCTATGATTTGGTTTTGAAATGGAAAAGGCATGTTTAAAACTAATATTGGGAAATTATATTTTAAAATGATTTGAATTGATTTATTGCCAATTTGATTTATTGAATGTTGAAGAACACATTATCTTGGGTAATTAGTAGATGTAATTTTTGTTTAAGTGGGATTGGATGTAAATTTCCCTTAAGTGGGAGTGAATGACAAGAATTTTCCCTTAAGTGGGAGTTCATATTGAGTCATGATCATAGATAAACTGAATTACCATGAGGCTTTTGTACATAGTGTTGTGCTCTGTTGTGAGTTGTTTGATTAAAAATACATTTCATTGATTATTGAACTGTTTTATTCATGCCAAATGATTTAAATAAACTATTTTACATAAAATTTTAATTTAATCCATGTTTGATATATCTTCCATATTTTTTGAAATGAAATCAGGTTTTTGGTTCTAAATATTCAAAAGGAAATGGCATGGCCTATTTTATATAAATTTATAACATTACTGGAAAATTATTATGGTATGGATTATGTAATACTTGGTGTGAACCTATTAGGATTTATAGATCACACCCTAATTTTTCTCTTGGGTGTTTGTATATTTTCTTATGCCAAGCCCATGTAAAGGTAAAGTGCCACTTGGAGGTGGTGGATGTTATTGATCCATTAGACCATGGAGTGGGGTGGTGACTGGTGGATCTATTTTCATCCTGGGATGACATTTCCCTCTGGAATGTTTGAGTTATATCTTTCTTGTTATTGAGTACTTTGATGTTGTGCTGCGTTATTTTTATTAAACCTATTTTTTTCTAGTAACTTCTACTTTTGGTGTGTTGATCATACTAACTTTTATTTATCATCTTATACTATTTTTTTTTGTGGAAAATTTGTTCCCTTGTTTATCATGTATGATATCTGGTGATAGTCGCTAACTTATGGGGATTGGGAATTCCCTTCAGACTATGTTAGAGTTGCCTTAGCTATTAGAGTACCAGCGTATTCAAGGCTCATTTGTGACATTGATTTTGATATTTTATTTGAAAGTAAAATTATTATTTTTTTTGTTTATTTTTTACTTTTTTTGGTTTATGTGTTTCCAATTTGTTTTTCTTTTAAAAAAATGAATTATTTCTTGATTTTCTCTTCATTTTTTTAGAATATTTCAATATAATATATATTTTTAGATTCATTTTATTTTTTATAATTTTTATAATTTTTGTAATTTTTTTATTTTTTAATCAAATGGAGATTTTCCTTATTTTTAATTTATTCAAAAAAATATTTAGAGTTTTTACAATTTATATTTTTAATTTTATTTTTTATATTATTTTTATATTATTTTTGTAATATTTTTTATTTTGAATTATTTTTCTAATCATATAAATTTATTTAAAAGTCGTATAATTTTTTTGGATTTTTTCCCCACTCCTTTAAAGTTTTAAAAAGTTTTTATTGGTAGTTTTAATTTATTTAAAAGTAAAATATTATTTTTTGATCTTATTTATTTTTTTAATAGAATATAGATTTATTGAATTATTAATTTCTTTAAAATTTAAATTAACGTTTTAAATTATTTTCATTTTTAATTTTTCACCTTTTTTCATTTCCTTTTACCTATTTCTTTTTTTTTTAAAATAAAATAGATATTTTGGTTTTTTAAAATATATTTTTTCTTTTATTATTTTTAATTTTTTTACAATAGATCAGGGTTTTTCATAGTTATTTTAATATTTATTTGAAACTAATTTTTTTAGTTTTTTCCCTTTTTATTATTTTTATTTTACTAACAAAAAATAGATTTTTACTGAATTTGTTTTTAATTTATATGAAAATATGGGAAAATATTTGTACTTTTACCCAGTTTTTTATTTTAGTTTAATTTTTTCATTTTTTAAAATTTTTATTTTTTTAGAAATTATGAGGAAAACTCCATTATTTAAACATTAAGGGTTGAAAGTTGAAATTTTTTATGTTACTTTCAACCAGTTTAAAGGAATATCAAGAAAAAATTTATTCTTTTAAAAAAAATGAAAAAAATTCCATAAATTTTATTTTACTTTCAAATAAATTTTAAAAAGTAGGACAAACATTATTATATTGAAAAATAAAAAATTAAATAAATACATTTTATATATAAAATGTTTAAAAAAATCCAAATATAATATTTTACATTTTATTAAATTTAAAAAATATGAAAACTCTATTATATTAAAAATCATAAATATAAAAAAAAGATAAAAATCAATCAAAAAAATTAAAAAGAATTAAAAAAACCCTAGAACTATTAAAAATAGAATAAAATAACCAAATAATAAAATAATTACTATAAAAGAATAAAACAAAATATTTTTCTTTTCAATAAGTTTTAAAAATTAATTAAGAGCTTATTTCGGTTTTAAAAATGAAAAATAAACTAAAAGGATAAAAAAAATATAAAAACAAAAAAATATAAATTTTTTAATTTACTTTTTAATAAATAAAATAAAATGTATATATACTTTTTTAAAAAATTTGTTTTACATTCAAATAAATTTATAAAATTAATAAATTGTATTTTTTGTGAAATAACATAAGAAATAAAGAAAACCAAAAATAAGAAATTAGAAAACCCATGAAATTTAAAATAATAAATTAAATATAAACAAGAGAGAAAATAAATTTATAAAGAACATATTTTACTTTAAATTAAAAAAAATCATGTAAATCGAGGTTTTTTTAAAAAAGAAAATACTAAAAAAGCTAAAATGTTAAATAAAATTAATTGAATAAAATATAAACATATAAAAATAAAAAAAAGATATCTAAATATTTTATTATGCTTTTAATTAAATTTTAAAAACAATAAAAAAATTTATTCTAGTAGAAAAATAAGAACAAAAACAAAGAAAAATATATTTTACATTCGAATAAATTGATAATATAATAAAAAATTCTTTCTATTGAACAAAATAATTGAAAAATTAGTGTATATATATATAGTGGAAATCAATCATAGTGGATTCTAATTCTACTAGGGACTAGAAGATGAGGAATGGGGCAGAAATTCGCCATATTCTTTCCTGAAGATCGTTCACTAAGGCTATTAGGGGAGGTAGGAATCTGGTCTTTCTCGAGGAATCATTTTCGAAGGAGAAGCTTTTTCCTTCACATTTTTCACATGATGGGAGTCGTAATATATCCTTTGATAAAAAGGATTTGAAGTTGATAATCATCGGTTTTAGGTATGCTTCGATTGGAAATTTTTTGAATTGACACCCCACCTTAGTGGATTTTCAAAAATCATTTGAGCATATTGGTTTTGAGGGATTTGAGAATAGGCTACTTGAAAATTCTCATGTTGTGGTTTTTTTGTTCTTGAAATATAATTATTATGTATGTTTAATGAGATTATTTTGATATATTAAAGTTCAGGCTATGAATGTTTTCTAATAGAATATGGATTCCAAAGTGGGAATGCAATCTAATATTGTACTAATTTTGATTGAGTTCATAGGTTTGTCTATTCACCTTGTTTAGAAAGGGGCTCTTTTTCCGATTACTCATTTCATTAGGGAGCCATTGAAAATATATTCCGTGATTGAAATATTAGTGATTCCTTCTATAGAAAGTATTTTCATTGAGCTAGTTGTTTCTAAAGATCTCCATCATTTCCTTTGGATTCAAAATAAAAAGACAAGTTTCTCTAAATAGGTTCACTATAAAAATACACCCTCATTTTGTTCTGCCTATCATTATATTGATCATGTTTGTATGGATTGTATTTTTTTTTTCAGATTATAAGGAAGTTGTTTTTATGGTAGGGGTGTTAAGAGGCCTCTTAAGACTATTAAAATGTGGTTGATTAATAGGAATAAGTTATCTGAAGATGTTATAATCTAATCAAAGGAGAAAAAAGTCGAGAAAGGTCATGAGATTGTTAATGGTGATGGTGTGGAGATAATAGGACATTATAATTATATGATTAATAAGGGAAAGAGGTTATGATTGTTCATTTTAAAAGCGGTGATGGATTTGTACCTTAAGATACTAAAGACTGTGATCTTCTCTCTGTTTAGAAAGCTTTGACATCAAATCTCAAGGACAAATAGATAAGGTAAGGGGGTCTGTAAAATTATCAGATTTTTTTAAAGGATATTTAATTACATTTTTTACTAAGATAGAAGGTGTTTTTCAAATGGAAGTTCATGGTGTCTTTTAGTTTTTATCAAAAGGATAATCTTTTTACACTGGTTGTGGTGTCCCAAATGAGTCATCAGAGCTTGATGGATAGAATGAAAGGGTTCAAAGGAGGATATTTTCCTCTTTTATATTGGATTAATTAATGGTTTATATGGGTAACTCTTTGATCATAGATGTAGGGATAGGAATAACCTATTCTAACCTCATTATAAGAGGTCTGGACATGGGATTTAGGAAGTGGGGTTCAGCATTTAAGTGCCTCAGTTTTGATGATGGGGGATTCTCACATTCAGACCATTATCAATCTTTGAATTAGGAGAGGAGGAGGGTTATTTATTTCTCACTTATGGGAAAATTTTATCGAAGGGATATGTGATTCCTTAGTTATAGAGTTCATTTTTCATCTATAATATGTTAAATATCATGATTTTGAATTTTAGAGATTTAACTTTCTCATTTTCAAGACTATTTTAACTCATTAGATAATAAAATATTGATGTTTTTTCTACTTTTGATCCATTTATGGAATATTCAAGAATTGATGACTTCTTTCCTAATTTAGGATTTTATAGGGGTTGTTCCAACTATTTTAGCAAGATATAAATTTTTTGGAAATGATATTTTAATATTACCATGATCAAATAACATGAAAATTTTCTTCATATGAGGGTGAAACATGATAATTTATAATTCTTAGGGACTCTGATTTATTCCTACTTTGGGTGTTCTAATAGGTAATGACATCAAAACACTCCTTCCCACATATTCTGTGATTGTATTTTTAGGGTAGATTTCAATTTTATTTCCTCATTTTCTAAATTTCAGGTGGATTCTTCTCTACCCCTCAGCTATATTTTGGACGTTATCTCTTTCATTTTAGATAACTACCTTCAAGAAGTAGTTGGGATATAAGACATTTTAATTGGATTGGGGTTATAACTAATGGAAGGGTATGAAAAAATATTGATATGTTTCTTGTGAATGAGGAATATTATGTAATCATTAATTCTTTTCATGTCATCAAGTTTGTAAGAACTATTTCTAGCCATTCTTTGATCACTATAAAGGCCATATAATGGATAATGAATTTTTGGGTCCCAACAAATTAAAATTTCAATGCATTTCAATTTCACATGAATCTTTCGTTCCGGTGGTTATAAGATCACAGGGTCCCTCACACCTTCTAAAGGAATGTTTGGTTTTTTCATGAAGCTGAAGTATCTAAAATCTTCCTTAAGAGAATGGGACAAAAATTCTTTTAGTATAACTTTATCAAGAGTGAAGAGGCTTTATCTGAAGGATTTTTTGGCAGAGAATGTTTTTTATTCTTATCGTACATATAATAACATAGTAGTTTTTTCCAAGAATCAAGCCTTGTATATTAAATTGCTTAAATATAATGATAACTTTTATAGGAAAAAATATAGAATCAAATGGATTAAAGAAGGGGATGAAAACACCATCATTTTACATGATCTAATGAAATAAAATATAGAAGATTCACTATTAATGGAACAAAAGGATTTATGGGAGTAGTTTGAATACGAATCTCATATTATTGAGGAAGCGGTAAAAGTTTTCTAAGGGCCTTTTGACGTAAGGTTTATTAATCCCAGTGAGTATATTCTCAAGGAAATACCTTGTTTTTTTTGATGAAGAGTTTAACTTAAATCTTCTTAGAATTTCAACCTTTAATGAACTCAAGAAGTTTTTTTTCAAAATGTATGGGGAGAGATCTCTAGGAACTATGGATTCACAAGGATTTTATTTACTTCTTATTAGGATATTTCTGAGGAGGATTTGATGGGGGTGATGAAAGAATTTTACTAGAATGATAATTCCTAAAGGTGTTGGATATTCTCATATTTTTTTGATTAGTAAAAAATTTAATCCAATTATGTTTTCATATTTTTGGATTATTTATATTTTTAAAATAATCATCATAGTTTTCTCAAAAAATTTGGATGATAGATTAGCATATCACCTTTCTTCTTTTTTAGAAAAGTTATTAATATACTTTTTAGAGATGGAAAATGAATTACAATAGAGTTCCTAGAATTGTTTTCTAAAATATCTCACCTGGCCTATAAAGATGATTATTTGATCTTTATTTGTGAAGATAATATATCCATAAAAATTATTATGATTTTTTGATAACATTCCAAGAGTTTTCGGGTCATCTTATTAGAATAGAGAAAATAAATTTTATTGTTCATGATTCTTTCCCCTTAGAATGTTTCAGGATGATATAGTACCTTACAAGTATTAGACACTCTACTATGAATTTTTTATTATCTTGGAAATATGGTGTCCATTATAAGTGCTTTGGTATCTAATTTTTCATCGATTCCACTTAAATTTTAAAAATACCTCCTAGGACGTAAGAAGAAATTACTTTCAAATGGGGGTACACTTATCCTTGTTAATCATGTTTTATCCTCCATTACCTTATATAATATGTTGATATCCTTATTTCCTAAAGTCATGATTAATAATATTGATAATAAGATGACATATTATTTGGGGGAGATTGTGATTATAGGGGAATGAGACATTGGGTGTCTTGGAAGCAAGTTTGATACCCTAAGAAAGAGAATGTTTTAGGGATTATAAATCTTCAGTCCATCGAATTCTCTATATTTTATGCTTTAGTAGAGATATAATTATTCTAATTACCTATGAATTTTCTTTATGCATATAAAACATTGAAGATGATTTAATCTAGGAGACTATATAGGCTAGAGGAGAATATCATGGATTAAGAAGTTTTCAGATCTTATTGGGAACTTCTAGTATTAGCATATTTAATCCCATGTTTTCTTATTTCTATGATGTTATGAGACACATTAAGTTTAGGTTGATTTATAGAAATGGTATTTGGAATGTGAGAATATAATTAAAAATTTCTATTTTTTATGTGGAGACTGTTAAATGGTTTTCTACCCTTTCTTGAGGTTATAAGAAATTTTTTGTTCCACCCACCATCCAGATATATTTTTTATCATCAATAAAGCAATAGAATCAATAATGTTTTTGTAAATTGTGAAAGACTTTGTTTTTTAAGTTATTTTGAGATTTTTTTGGTATTCCCAATCGAATAAATAATTTTATTCTTCATAAATGTTTGTAGTAGTGAATCAAATCCTCTGATTCTATTCTTGGTGAGTTTTGGAGGGTTATCCCTTCTGATTGAGATTCCAAAAAAATATAGGTAATATCAAAAAAATTGAAACTACTATAGAATTTGAAGAACTTACATAGATCCTAGGAATTACCAGGGGCAGTAATACTCCCAATAGGAAAACCTTCTCTCCAAACTAAGGCTAATAGAATTCTTTAACTAACTAACCAATTTGGTCACCCAACAAGTATGACCCCTAATAATATCCCCTCCCCATGGAAATTGGTTAAAAGTAATGTAATTACATCACTACCCCTTGGAAGTTAAGAGTACTACCACGAATCCACTTTATTTATACACCTCATTTATATATAAATTGTATTGGTGGTCTTCGATGACCACCTGGGTGATCTCCTATCACCTATTCCAAGTTACCTTCAATAACTCCACCATGAAATTCTGCTGGATCAACAACATCAAAGCTTTACCCTAGGTCTTATCTACTAATATAGTTATATGACATTACCATTATTCCACTAAATCACCCAATAATAGTTCTTCCACGTTATTTTCTCCAATTATGGGATTCAATTGTGAAATATGGAATACTAGGTCCACCTTGTCATTCTATGGGAGTTTCAATTTGTAAGAGATGATTCCCACCCTTCTGAATATCAGAAAACGACCATAATATTTGAATGCAATTTTTTGAGTTAATCTTGGACACAATACCTAGTTTATTGAGACGTTTCTTAACCCATTCCAAATATCCCAATTCACAGGTTTCTTATTGCTAATGTTTGTTATCATATTTGGCAATTATCTATTTCACTATGTGTATACTAACTGTAATCTCCCTCAGCGACTCATCCCTTTCTACCAGTGTCATATCCACAACCTCAACAACAACTTACATTTTTGTGTGATGAAAAATATGTGGGGTGTTTCACCCTTACCCAACCTCAAAATGGGTTTTTCAAATAGAGGTATGGTATGATTTGTTATTGATATATTCTTCCCAACATAACCATGACTTATAGTATTTGGGTTGGTCCGAAGAAATAAACCTTAAGTTGACCTCCAAGAATATTTTCAAAACCATTGTTTGGTCATATCTTTAGGGATTGTAAGATGATATTATCTTGTGCGTCATCCATGGTAACCTAAAAATATCCTTCCAAAATACACTTGTGAACATTGGGTCTCTGTCACTTATTATTGCATCAGGTATTCCATGTAACCTCACTACCTCCAAAAATACCTAAGTAACTATATTTGAAATGTAGGGGTGTTTAATTGGAATAAAATTTTCACACTTAATGAGTCAGTCTACAACCAAAACACTACCAAAAATCCCTGAGACTTAGATAGTCTGAACAAAAATTCCATAGAAACTTTTCCAATATTAAATTTTTAATCAGGTTATGAGAACTATATCGAAGGCATTGAGTCAATTTCCCCGGTGTAGGAGTTGTATTTTCAAGTCCCGGTTATGCAATTGGGATTAAAGAGGTTCAATTATACAATGAGCGCTCATCTCAATTCATTAAAGGACTATTGGATATCACATTTTATGAATGAAGAAAATGGTCATGCTATCTCACTTATTCAATCCCAAACATGATGTTTTAACCTTGGACCACATGGTTGCTTGAATTTTAGAAGCCTTTCCCACATGACGATTCTATAATTTCATATTTAGAAACCAAAGTCAAATATGGTGGGCTAGGTACTCAATGTTAAATCTGGTGGAAGATAGGTGGAAATAAATGTGATATTTTTAAAAAAATTATTTGTTATACTTTATCTTTTTGACATTAAGGGGACAAGGTAGGAAAAATCTTTATGACTTAAGGGCATTAAAACCTTGAAATTTTGTGTCACCCATTAGCTATAACTATCCACCCCATGAAATTTTATTTTCATTCAATATTGTAATAGATATTATTCTCTGTTTTTATCCATCATGTGAGGATTGTTCTGGTGCCCCCCTTTGGTCTTTTTCATTCATTCCTTGTCAATTTAAAAGTTAGATTGGTGATAAAAGATCACAAAGATCCAAATTTCATAACTCAAACTAAGTTCATTATTGTGTGGTTTGACCATAACATAGATCCCTAAGTGTAAAACCCCAAGATCTCATAGTACGTTATTTTTTCAAAGTAATTCAATAACTTGCACTAGACGCAACACCGAGTTCAAGCACACCACGACTTACCAAACTAGCCGTTCAAAAGAGGTTATGAATAGTAATAATAGAATTTTGAACATTATATAATACTTATAATTTTCGAATCCATATTATGAGTTTCATAGACATAATTTAAGAACAAATTCAGTTTGTTCAGATAAAAGAAGTATTTTTTAGAAAATGCAATTTTACCGCCTTTTAATGGTGAACCCTTTTTAAATCCAACATTTGACACTTTTATATATAAAAATTGACAAAATAAACTTCTTATTTAGAATAGATACATAAAAATTTAGTTTTGATAAATTTTTGGTATTTTTCTGATAACTTTCATATTTTGTTGAATAGTGAAAAATTCTAAATTTTAATTAAAAACAACTTTTTTAATTGAAATAATTTATATTGTTAAATTATGAATTTGAATGGTTTTGAAGTATAATTAGACTATATTTTTATTATTTAATACAATTTAGGTCATTATAATTAATTTGACTTTGAAATTGGACATAATCAAGTGTCAATCTTTTGATAAATATTATTTCTTAAAAACACGCTATTTGTTTTCACAACGGAAATTAATTTTAAATTAATTAAAGAAACTTTTATGTTATGAATATGGTAAAATAGAAATAATTTTTTAATTCAGAATATAAAATATATCATAGTCTGAATTTTTGATATTTTTCTTAGAAAATTCAATTTTTGATGAATAGTGAAACCACTTAGTAGTAGATAAAAAATTGACTTTTTTATTTAAATAAATTTTTGCCACTTCTCTGAATGGAATTTTGAAAATATGAAATACATTGTTGTTATTAGTAAGTAAATTGTAGTTCAATAAGATAAAAATAATTTTTGGTGAATAGTAACTTTTGACTTTTATTTACCACGGCTAAAGGTAAATAGGGTAATTCAAGATAAAAAGAATATTATAATAATACAAAATTACCATAATATTTGGTCTAACCTTATTGAATGAGTCTTAGCTGAACATTGACATCTTTTGGTTGATTTTTGGGACCTCATGGTGCCACTTAAGATTGATAATGACACTTTATTTTAATTAACTTAAAGACAAAAATGACATAAATAAATAGCTTTTTGTAAATTAATTTTTACACAGGGTTATATAAGTTATCTTTTCAACTATAAATATTCTTTATAAAGGTAAATTTTTTCATACATTATGGTATTTTTTTTATAATTTTTAGACATCAAATAAATTAAATTATTTATGACACAAAAATGATGCAGTATTTACCTCATTAATAAATAATTTAAATAAATTAGATTATAAATATTAATATAACATCCAAAACTTGTACAATTCTTATTGGGTGAATTTATTTCGACGATTAGTCATCTTATCTTCGACCTTAATGAGTTTTTTACCTTTAGAAACTGAAAATCATTATATAATAAAATAATATTTTCACACTTTCCTAAAGAACCCCTCCCCCTTTATAAAAAGTCCTCACTTCTAACCCATTCCGTACACCTCTCAAGCCCCTTGGATAGTCCAAACCCTGCCCAAACAAGCTATCAATATCCCTCTCTTCCTCCTAGAATCCTTACCTTAGGCATAAGGAACTTCAAGAAGTCCTTTTAGTTCAAACCAAAGGGAGTTACTCGAATTAAAGGAAGAAAAAGGAACAAACAAGTCATATCGGACACGAGGTAAGGGGTTTCTTATCTCACTTTTAATTTCATGAGATTTCCATTGTTCGCAACTTATTGAATGTGGTGTATTGTGTACTTACATTTGATATATATTATCATGATTCTCTTTATATTCATGGTATTTTTTGAATGATTTTGTGGTTATTAACGTTTGGTCATACGACTCGAATGATTACAACGTGGTAAGGGTTAATTTCACAATCTTTTCATTATCAAAGGATTTTTATACATAATTATCTACATGGACCTCTTTATCTTCCACATCCGTGTTTTCTTAAAAATGTATTTTAAAACATTTTTACTATTTAACAGAAAATGGGTTAAATTAATTTACACCCTTATTTGACCTTATATGTTTTTGAAAGGAATCTTTCTGTATTTTTTGAAATAATGGACTTTATGATTTTTTCGACAAAATTAAGGTAAGAATGTTTTTTTAACTTATACGGAGGGTGAAACTACTTTCCACCATTATAACATCGTCGAAGCTTCCCTTATAAGCTTATAAGAATATTTTCAAAATAAATGTTTTATTTATAATTATGTGACTCTTAAATGATTTCAAAATAGAAAGAGATTTTTCTCTCAAATAGTTTTGATTTCACCTTTTCAGCATCCTTTGATAAATTTTACACTTGTTTGAAGTTGATTTATTTTAAAACAAATATTCCATATTTTATTTAAGGTTTTGTGATATGTTTGACTGTGGATGAGTTATTTTTATGTCCTTCATGTTTTATGGTTAAAGTATTGACATTTCGTATACTAGTTTTCATATGAATGTTTTGGTTATATTTCAAACTCTTCTTAAGATGAATGTGTTGGACTTGTATGTTTCGGGTTGGGGACCTGTAAAAGTAAGCTCTCTGGGTTGGGGTCCAGTTACAGCAGACCCTCTGGGTTGGAGCCCAGTTACAGAGGCTCTCCAGGTTGGAGTCTGGTTACAGAGGCTCTCCATGTTGGGGTCCGGTTACAGTTAGCCCTTAGGTCCTGTCATGAGGCCTTGACACAATAATTAATGTCCGGCATTATGCATTCCATCATTATGAAAGTGGATTTTGATATTGCATGTGATTATTCGACTAGTAGAATATCCATGTGAGTAATTAAATGACATTATTTGATTTTATCTTTGCCATATTATACTTAATTTTAAGTTTTAAAAGGATTTTGTTTTAGTCTAATACTTTTTCTTAAATGTTTTTGCTTATTTATGAAAGTTTCTGCTAAATTATTTACCCTTACAGAGCATCTGAGCTCACCCCTTTGTAATTTTTTATTTTCCTAGGATCCCAAGAAGTGTTTTATGATTGAGATGTAGGGTTAAGCTAAGGGAACAATGACATTCTAAAAGTATTTTTTTTGTGTTGTATGTTAGAAAGTACAGGGTAACATTCATGTATGTAATCTATTTTCCAAGTCTGCTAAACTGATCGGTCTTTCAGGACTTGATTCTTTGTAATCATGACAATGTATTAAAATAATGCACTAACTCCCATAACTGGGGTCAGGGCATTACAGTTGGTATCAGAGGAATTTTAGCAATAACCTTGGAAACTAGATTTAGATAAACTCTTATTAGAGCACATTACCCTAAGATAGACTTTGAGGATTAGTATACAATAACATCCTTGAATTTTGGTAATGTAGATATTTTGTGAGTTTTCCAATAAAATACATCCCTGTCTGGATACGAGCAGATAGACGCACCTCTGGAATAGATGTACCTAGGGGTAAAACCTGAAAACACCACTTTAAGTTAGACTCAAACTAGAACTGGTGCACGACAATGAGCCTTGTTGCACTCTTGGTTACGACACTCCTGGGGGATATGCTTAAGATAATTATCATTTTGTTTACAAATAATTATAAAGGAGTTTTTAGTATATACCTCCTTGAAAAAAATATTTTTATGATTACACATTATATCCATAAACTATTCAATTTACATTTGGTATTTTAAAAGTTTGTAATTATTCATTGCGATTCATAAACTGACCTAGTGTATGCCATTGTATTGAAATGGCGCCCAGTAGAAGGAATGGGAACTCCAGCAATACGTATAATCCAAAGCGTAAGAAGGATCATATCATTCATGGTATTAAGAAAACATTTAGAAGGGAAATAGTCTCCCATGTATTCTCAACATATGAAGAAATAAAATCATGTGTTAATAAGATAAGTAAATAATTCTTTAAGTCCTATGGCTTTGAAGGGAGGCAAGATAAGGAAAGGACGGTTGAGAGAAATATGGATAAAGTGAAGATGGGAAAGAAGGATTTTCCCATATGTGATAAATGTGGAAAGAATCACCTTGGTAAATTCTTGAAGTGAATGGGAGTTTGTTATAAGTGTGGAGAAAAAGGACACCAAGTACATGATTTCAAGGGTAAGAAAAAGGTTTCAAATGTAAAATGTTTCATCTGCAAGGTGTTGAGACACTACATAAATCAATGTCCTAGTCATCAGAGTATACCACAAATGATGCTATTGGATAATAATCAAGTTATGATACTACCTCAAATGAAGAGGAATTACTAGTGTTCTTATGTTGTTATTATAGAATTATTTCATTTGAGTGTTGTATCAACAATATATTGGTTATATGAACTATGGAGATAAATAAATATTGTACTACAGTACTATTCTATTGAGGATTTGAGATTATATGATTCTAAGAAAAGTGACTTAATAGTAAGGTACACTTTTTAGAAAATACTTGGTTGAAGGAAATGTAATCCATAATATGGTACAGATAATGAGGTAGTGATTTTGGAATAAGATATGGTTGATTTGGATAAATTATTTTGGATATTCTTGAATTCCTTAGAACTAATTAATATTTTGATTATTTCATCATTGTTGGAATATTCAAAATTTTTGGATATAAGAATAGATCTAGTATTCTATAAAGAATAAGGGAACATGAATGTAATCAATAATGTTTTATGGTAATTCAGGGTGCTACCATGTTTTAAAAGAATACATGATGAAGGTGTTCCCATGTTATTACATGGAAAAAAGGATCTTCATTATGTTTAACTTCCTTATAAATGTTGGACTGTGAGTTTGGATAGAAGTATTTTGGATAAGTCTAAAGGATGGAATGGATTAAGTTTTAAATTGGATACTATTGTTAAGGTTATTTTTGGATTTTTACAAAAAGGACAACCTAGAGGTCGGGCATCAACCAGTCGCATCCGGCAAGGCCGCGAGACTTGAACCCACAACCGAAGGGTGACATGGGTATATCACCTACCACTGGCCTACGTGATGTCCTGTATTGTATAATGTAGTTTCTTTTTTTAAAAGGTCTAATTAGTGAATTATAAATTCATTATTTTTGTAACCCTATACGATTATGATAAATATAATATTTTTTTGAAATCTTTTAGAGTGAAAGATGAGTTTGTGGTTGGAATTAGTTGAAAGATGAAACTCTACTTGTCAAGTGTGTATATATATATAATTTCTCCCTCTTATTCCATGGATAAATTAATTCTTAAACTTTATGGAAGGGATCTTAAAACCAAAAATGTGTTATCCTAATACCTTATATTTGGTGGAACCGATGGTATTTTAAATCAGCATAGATTGGTGGATTTGAGGCCCTCAATTTTACACTTGTTTGTGTTTGATGACCTCAACCACTCCCTATAAATATTTATGTTTTTTCTCCAATTATGTGTCTCTAATATCCACCAATGTTCTCCTAATCGAGATCATAATTTGGTGGTGACCCTTTCATTTCCCTTTTCCACTTATTAAGACTAAATTTTATTAACCCAATTTCTGATGTGGGTTTTCCCACAAAGGTATTTTCTATTTTCATCATTTTTATTTTCAAAGAACAATTTAAAATTGATAGGATCTAATTTATTGAATTAGGGAAGAATGTAACACCCAATGATTTCATAGTATGTTATTTCTTCAAATTAATTCAATAACTTGCACTACACGCAACACCGAGTTCAAGCGCACCACAACTTACCAAACTAGCTGTTTAAAAGCGGTTATGTACATTATTAAATGAATTTTGAATGTTATATAATACTTATTATTTTAGAATCCATATTATGGGTTTCTTAGACATAATTTAAGAACAAATTCATTTTTTTCATATAAAAGAAGTATTTTTCAAAAAATGCAATTTTACTGCCTTTTAATGGAGAATCCTTTTTAAATCCAATATTTGGCACTTTTATACATTAAATTTGACAAACTAAACTTCTTATTTAGAATTAGGTCATTAAAATTTAGTTTTGATAAAATTTTGGTATTTTTTTGTTAACTTTCATATTTTGGTGAATAGTGAAAAATACAAAATTTTAATTAAAAACAACATTTTTAATCGAAATAATTTATAGTATTAAATTATGAATTTGAATGGTTTTGAAGTATAATTAGATTATATTTTTATAATTTAATAAAATTTAGGTCATAATAATTAATTTCAATTTGAAATTGGACATAAACAAGTGTCAATATTTTGATAGATATTGTTTCTTAAAAACTCGCTATTTGTTTTGACAACGAGAATTAATTTTAAATTAATTAATTCAACTTATATGTTTTTAATTTGGTAAAATAGACATCATTTTTGAATTCAGAATATCAAATATATATTAGGCTTATTTTTTGATATTTTTCTGAGAAACTTCAATTTTTGATGAATAGTGAAACCACTTAGAATTAGTTAAAAAAACCGACTTTTTCATTTAAATGAAAATTTACTTCTTCTGTGAATTGAATTTTTAAAATACGACATACATGGTTGTTATTAGTAAGTAAAATTTAGTTCAATAAGAAAAACATATTTTTTTTGTGAATAGTAACTTTGGACTTTTATTTACCGCGGTTAAAGGTAAATAGGGTAATTCAAGGTAAACAAAATATCATAATTATAAAACATTTCCTTAAAACTTGTCCTAAACTTATTGGATGAGTCATGGCCGACCATGGGAATATTTGGGTCTATTTTGGGACCTCATGGAGCCACGTAAGAGTGATAATGACACTTTATTCTAATTAACTTAAATTGAAGACAAACATGACATAAACAAATAGCTTTTTGAAAATAAATTTTTACATGATGTTATAAAAGTTATATTTTAGAATATAAATATTCTTTGGAAATATAAATTTTTTTTCATACATAATGATATTTGTTTTATAATTTTTAGACCTCAAATAAATTAAATTATTTACGACACAAAAATGATGTAGTATTTGCCTCATTAATAAATTATTTAAATAAATAAGATTATAAATATTAAAATAGCATCCAAAACCTGTCCAATTCTTATTGGATGAATTTATTTCGACCATGAGTCATCTTATCTTTTACCTTAATGAGTTTTTGACCTTTAGAAACCTAAAATCATTATATAATAAAATAATATTTCCACATTTTCCCAAAGAACCCCTCCCCCTACAAAAAACCCTTACTTCTAACCCATTCCTCTCACCACTCAAGCCGCTTGGCTCATCCAACCCCTACCCAAATAATCTATCAATATCCCTATCTTCCTCCTAGAAGCCTGACCTTAGGCATAAGGCACTTCAAGAAGTCCTTTTGGTTCAAACAAAAGGGAGTTACCCAAATTAAAGGAAGAACAAGGAACAAAAAAGTCAAGTCGGACCCGAGGTAAGGGGTTTCTTATCTCACTTTTAATTCCGGGATATTTCCATTGGTCACCAATTATTTCATGTGGTGTATTGTGTACTGCCATTTGATATATATTATCATGATTCTATTTATATTCATGGTATTCTGTGAATGATTTGGTGGTTATTAACTTTTGGTCATACGACTCAGATGATTACAACGTGGTAAGAGTTAATTTCACAATATCTTCATTATCCGAGGATGTTTATACATAATTTTCTACTAGGACCTCTTTATCATCCAAATTCGTGTTTTCTTAAAAATGTATTTCAATTTTTTTTACTATTTAATAGAGAATGGGTTAAAGTAATTTATACCATTATTTTACCTTATATGTTTTTGAAAGGAATCTTTCTGTCATTTTACAAATAAGGTACTTTATGAATTTTTCGATAAAATTATGGTAAGAATGTTTTTTTAACTTATATGGCAGGTGTAGATATTTTCCACCATTATGAAATCGTCGAAGCTTCCCTTACAAGATTATAATAATATTTTCACAATAAATTTTTTCTTTATAATTTCATGACTCTTAAATGATTTCAAAATAGAAAGAGATTTTTCTCTAAAATAGTTTTGATTTCAACTATGTCAACATATTTTGAAAAATTTTACACTTGTTTGAATTCAATTTATTATGATACAAATATTCCAAATTGTATTTAATGTTTTGTGATATGTTTTACTGTGGATGAGTTATTTTTATGTCATTCATGGTTTATGGTAAGTATTGACATTTCGTATGCTAGTTTTAATATGAATGTTTATGTTATATTTTAACCTCTTCTTATGATGAATGTGTTTTACGGGTATGTTTTGGGTTGGGGACTGGTAAAAGTAATCCCTATGTGTTGGTGTCCGGTTATAGCAGACCCTCCAGGTTGGAGTCTGGTTACAGAGGGTCTTTGTATTAGAGTCTGGTCACATAGGATCTTCGGGTTGGATTCCGGTTACAGAGGCTCTCTGGGTTGGGGTCTGGTTACAGGTAGCCCCTAGGTCCTGGAATGAGGCCTTGACACATAAATTAAAGTCCTATATTATGAATTCCATCCTCATGAAAGTGTCTATTTATATTACATGTGATTATTAGACTAGTAGAATATCCATGCGAGTAATTAAATGGAATTTTTTGATTGTATCTTTTCCATATTTTGTTGAATTTTAAGTTTAAAAGGCTTTTGTTTTAGTCTAATACATTGACTTAAATTATTATTCTTATTTATTAACGTTTTCTCTAAATTATTTACCCTTACTGAGCATCTGAGCTAACCCCTTTCTTATGTTTTATTTTCCCAGGATCCCAAGTGGTGTTATATGTTTGAGATGCAGGGTTAAGCTAAGGGAACAATGGAATTCTCAAAGGATTATTTTTTTGTGTTGTATGTTAGAAAGTGTAATGTAACTTTCATGTATGTAATCTATTTTCCAATACTGATAAATTGATTGGTCTTTTGGGACTTGATTCCTTATAATCATGCCAATGTATTAAAATAATGCACTGACTCCCATAACTAGGGATGGGGTGTTACACTATGTGTATTATCTAAGTAGTATGTCACTCTCCTTATAGTATTGATTTACTACTTGCATCCAATACCCAAACACTTCATCCACCTCCGAGCCTTGAACCACATCCTTCATCTTCATCCCTATTCCATGAATATTATGCCACCCTATGTGTCTTGCATTGGTTGGTATCAGAGCTCTGATTAACACAACAAGAATCTATCATCCTTTTTTATATTCCATTTATCTGTTACCCTTCTTGTATTTCCATATTATTCACCTATTAAAAAAAATAAAAAAAATCCATTTTCCTTGAAAACCTCAATAATTGTCCTATGTTTTTCAAGATTGGAATATTTTACATCGATCCAATTATTCATCCATCTTCATTTCAAATTTGATTATATATATATGATTTTTATAAAAAAATATAAACTCATCATTCTTTGCTTTTCAAAATTAAGAATTTCCTTTATTTAAGAGATTTAAAAAAACATCGTACTCTCCTTTAATCATCTTTGGTTTTAAAACACTAAGCAAATTTTTTTTGGGGAGTTTGAAAAAAAATAGAGTGGATACAATTACTTCTTCACCCCTTTGTACTTTACATTATTATCACATTCCATTTCCATACATCACTTTCTCCCTAATTTTACTTCATCACCATATCATATTTCGCCCATATTGTTATTAATTTTTATTATTTCTCATAATCGGGAAAAACCACATACAACATTTCTACACCTCTTCCACCTTTTACCCTTTTTATACCCACTTTTTCACCCTTTATCAATTTATAAAGCTTTACCACTCAAATATGCTTTGTTAAACCATCCCCCAAAACAATATTTATTTGGGATGTATTAGTGGGAATTGATCACCCCAAACAAGGTATTATATTTGGTAAGAGTTTGATATTTTAATTAATTGTTGAGAGTGAAGGGAAATAAGAAAAAAACTTTATTGAGTGTGTATTCTTATGTGTGTGAGTGTGTACAACTTATGTGTGTGAGTGTATATCCTCGTGTGTGAGAATTTGTACACCTTGTGTGAGTGTGTGTATGTACATCTTGTGTGTTTGTATGTATCCTTGTGTGTGTGAGTGTGTACAACATATGTGTGTGTGTCCATATGTGTGAGGGTATGCACATATTTTGTGCATGTGTGTTTACATATTTATTGTGTGAGTGTTCATACATAAATGTGTGTGTGTGTATCCTCACATGTGTGAGTTTGTGTATTATTGTGTGTGTTTGTCTCCATGTGTGTGATTGTTTGTGTAACATATCATGGTAGAAGATCATTGGAAGATAATTACATAATCAAGAGATGGAGGAAGTCAAAGAAGATCTCCCACAGGAGAAGATACACAACTCCGAATGAAATATTTGGTGATCCATTTTGGGAAAATTCGTGATAGAAGGTTGGAGGTGATACATGAGAGGATATAAGATCTGGAGAAAAAACCAATATTGGGGACAATTCATGGTAACCCGTGATGAACCTCAGCACCATGTGACCCCCATATCATGTAGAAGGAGATAAATAACATTGATGATGATTTTTAGGATGTCCCATAAAGGAGGAGGAGGTTCTAACAACCTACAATATTATAAAGGAGACCATGTGATGATGAAATCCTTGGAGGTATCAAGGTGAAGGTCTCTTCATTTCAAGGGAAACATGATCTGGAAACATACTTGGAATGGGAGATAAGGGTCAAGCATGTCTTCTCTTGTCATATATATTCCAAAGAGAAAAAGTTAAACGTATAACCCTTTAATTTTTTGATTATGAATTAATATGGTGGGATAAAATTCAAAAGTAGAGGTCTAGATATGGGGGATGTCCCATCAACACTTGGGATAGCATGATGTTTTCCATGTAGAAGTGGTTTTTTCTCTCACACTACCATAGAGATCACCATAAAAAACATCAATGGATCACCCAAGGGTGGTAGATTGGTGAAGTGTACTATAAATAGATGAAAATTTCCATTAACTGAGAAAAAAATAAGGAGGATCTAGAGGCAACCGTGGAAAAGTTTTTAAATTGGCTCAATTGGGATATTTCAAATCAAGTGGAGATGTACCATCATGTGGAGATACAAGATATGATCAACTAAGCCAATAAGATTGAACAACAAATCAAAATTGGGATCAACATGGGGAAACCCACGAGCCCTTTCAATCCATAGAGAAATTAAAGGAAGGAAATTGGAGAATCATCAAATCCAAAAGAGATGGTTGATCACAAAAGTGATAAGGTAATTATTCCTCCAAAGAAAGCTACTTTTGTGGCTAACTGAACAAAGAATCGGGTTATTTGATGTTTCAAATATCAAGGAAGGGGACTCATTGATATTTAATTCCCAAAATAACATTCCATGACCATAACTAAGTAAGTATAATGCGATACCAATGGAGAGAGCTCTGAGGTAGAGGTGTAGGATTCCCAAAAAATAAAAAAATGAAGAATTTGAAGAAGATTGTGTGATTCATGTCACTAGGAGAGTTATAAGCACACAAATGACCCTTTGAGAGTTGGATCAACAATATAAATTTTTTTAGACATGATGAAATCTCCATGGGAAGGTATTTAGTGTTGTTATTGATAAGGGAAGCTATAATAGTGTGGTGAGCACCGAGTTAGTGGAGAAGTTAAGACTTCCAAATTTGTAGCACTAACATCCATACCTGCTTCAATGGTTGAATTATTATAGATATATGAAGTTGAAGAAATAGATGATGGTATTATTCACCATTGGTAATTATAGGGATGAGGTACTATGTGATGTGGTACTAATTAAGGTCTACCACTTACTTTTAGGTTGGCCATGGAAATATGATCGGTGGATGGCACATGATGGTTTTCTAAATCTTTATTATTTTGTACTCTGATGGGGAACATATAACCCTCAACCCCATGGCCCCAAATTTGTTTTTTGAGATCATATAATTATAAAAAATAAAAGCGTGAGTGATAAAAAGAAAATGAGTTAAAAAGAAATAGAGGATACAATGAATAAAATAATGAGTGTGAAAAAGAAATGGATGCAAGGGAAAATCATGAGGTAAAATAATTAAATTGAGGATAAAAATATGTTCTTGAAAAAAATAGTGAGAATAAGGAAGTTTTTTTTCATAGAAAAGCCTCTTAGTACTCATGTATAAAGAGTTGTTTCTAAATATTAACAACTTACCCTCTTTTCCAAATATTGTTGAGTATTTGTTTTAAGAGTATAATGATATTTTTTTCAGAATATTTTCTACTATATTTTATCCACATTAGAGGTATTGATCATCAAATTGAGATTATATCCAGATAATCCCTACCAAACTACCCTACACACCACACTAACCCAGAGGATACAGATGAGATTCCTAGGAAAGATCAATATTTCTTGGATGTGGGATATATCAGAGAGAGCCTTAGTCCATGTGTTATACCAGTGATTCTAATGCCCAAGAAGAATGAAACATGGATAATTTTCATTGAATTTAGATCCATCAATAACATAATAGTCAGGTATCATCATCCTATCTCTAGGTTAGATGATATTCTATATGAGTTAAATGACTCTAATATTTCTAAAAAATTGATTTAATAAGTGGCTACCATAAATTTAGGAGGAAATAATGATATCAATTGAAAATTACATTTAAAAAGAAACAAAAACTTTATAAATGGTTATTCATTCTGTTTGGTCTTTCAATAAACCTAGAAAATTTATGAGGTCTATGAATCATGAATTATGTTCATATATTGGAAATTTTTTGGTAGTCTAATTTGATGATATTTTGGTTTATAGTAGTACTTTTCAAGAATATTTGGACCACTTACAAACAATATTATATGTTATAAGAAAGTAAATTTTTTTAGAAACATTAAAGGAGTGAATTTTTCCTCAATAATATTTTTTCCTTCAATTTTTTGTAAGTGGGGATAGAGTTCAGGTAGATATTGAGAAGATAAAATCCAGTTAGGAGTGGCTGGATCCCACCTCCATTGGGAAGGTAAAACATTTCCATGGGCTTGCTAGTTTTTACAAGAGATTTTTGATGGGCTTCAGCACACTAGAAGCATCATTGAGTTAACTAGAAAAGGAGGGTGTTCCTTTCAAATGGGAGGAAACTCAAGAGAAGACTTTACCTAGTCTCAAGGAGTGACTCACCCACACCCATATACTTTCATTCCCATACTTGGGTAAGACCTTTAAAATTTAATATGGTACAAATGGAATTGGTATTGGTGGAGTAATCATGCAGGAAGGTAAGCCTATTTCTTATTTTATTGAGAAGTTAAATTTACCAACTCTAAACAATGATACATATGATAAGGAGTTTTATTCACTTTTTAGAGTAGTTGAAACTTATATGAATTATCTTTGTCCAAAACAATTTTTGATCCATTATGATCACATGGATCTTAAATACCTTAGGGTCCAAATAAACAAAATAAGGAAAATTCTAGATGGATATAATTCATTGAATCATTTCCTTATGTAATAAAGCATAAAAAGGGTAAATAAAATACTATGGTTGATACACATTCACATAGATTTTCTATTTTATCCATACTGGATTCTAAAATCCATGGTTTTAGATACATTAAGGATTTATATGCCATTGATAGTGATTTTGGTGAACCTTATGGTCATTGTAATCCTAGATTTAGTTGGGAAAAGTTCTATTTACATGATGGATTCTTATTCTGGATTGATAATATTTGTATTCCAAAATGTTTCTATTAATTTTCTTTTACTGAGGGAGTCATATTATGGTGGGTTAATGGGAAATTTTTGTGCCTCAAAAACGTAAGTGTTCTTAGTGAGCATTTTTATAAGCCTATGATGTCTATATATGTTGAAAAATATGTGCGAAAGTGTATTGTCTAACATAAAGAGAAATCTATACTGAGACCACATGGATTATATATTACTCTTCCAATCACCAATAATTTTAGGTGGAAATATCAATGGGATTTATTTTGGGGTTACCAAGGACTAAGAGGGGGGAGATTACATTTTTATTAAGGTGGATCAATTTTCTTGAATGTAACATTTTTTTTTTCACAAAATAGATGATACCACTAAAATTATAATGATTTTATTTCAAGTATTAGTCAATATCCATGGAATGCCTTAGATGCTTGTGTCAGATAGAGACACAAAATTCCTCAGTTACTTTTGGAAGAAATTAAGGAGTAAACTAGGTACAAAGTTACTATTCTCCACTAATTTTCATCTTCAAACTGATGGGAAAATAGAGGTGGTGAATCAAAAACTATCATCCCTTCTATGGAAATTTTTTAAAGATAATCTCAAGGATTTTGAGGAGTGTTTTCCACATGTGTAATTCACATATAATAGGTCTAAGCATTGAACTACTCCACCATTTTAAATTGTTTCTATATTTAACCCCCTTTCCCCTATTTATCAAGTTTATTTTCCAATGCATGAATCAACTAATATGAATGTGAAAGGGAATACAGAATTAATCAAGAAACTCCTTGAAATGGTAAGGAAAAATATTAAGTGAATGACCCATAAATACATTGATCATGAAAATAAGGGTCGTAAGTAAGTGTCGTTTGAGCCTGGTGACTTAGTCTGGATTCATATTAAAAAGGAAATATTTCTTTACAAGTGGAAATCAAAACTCATTCCTTGAGGAGATATACCATTTTAAGTACTTGATATGAATAACAACAATTCTTATGAGATAGATTTTCCAGGTTAGTATAATGTAAGTTCCACTTTCAATTTTTTTTACTATTCTCCTTTTTTGGGTGTTGAGGATGAAGAGTCGAGGTTGAATTGATTTTAATAGGGAGAGTGATGAGAACCATGTCGATGGTACCAAGTCAATTTCTCTACTGGAGTAGTTGGATTTGCAAGGCCCAATGATGCAAGGGAGATTAAAGAGGCTCAATGCTACAATGGGCCTATAATATCACTTATTCAAGCCCAAACATGATTAATAAAGCTTGGACCATATGGTTTCATGAATTTTGGAAGCCTTTCCACCATGGAGGATTCAATAATGGCATCTTTGGACACCAAAGTCAAATCTAATGGGCTATGCACTCAAAGTCAAATATGGTGGGCTATAGTTGGAAAGTGGTGTCCTATGTTTCCAAAAAGTCTTTGGTAGACTTTATCATATTGAATTTAAGGGAACAAAGTAGTTTAGCCTTTATTCCTCTAGGTTATTAGACCCTTGAATAATGTACCACCCCTTATCTATAAAGAGCCACCCTCATGGAACTTGTATGTCATTCAAGATTTAATTGAGAGCTTATGATTTGTTTCTCTCTATTGTGTGAGGATTTTCCTAGTTTTTCCACATGGCCTTATATATTATTTCCTTATCAGTCTACAAGTTATAATGGTGATTTAATATCACAAATCCTCCAATTCCATGCCCTAACCCAACTGCATTGTTGTGTGGATTGTATATCACATCCCTCCCTTGAGTGTGTTGTCTAAGTAGTAGGTCGTGATACTTATAACATTGATTGAATAATTACATACACTATACATACCCATCATCCACCACTTATCCCCGAACCACATCCTTCATTAGTTATCCTACGTTGTGAAGATCATGCCACCCCATGCGTCTCACATTAGTTTGTATCATAGATTCAGTTGACACAGTAGGAATCTATCCATTCATTTACTTTACTTTTACCCCTTACCCTCCTTATCATTCCATATTATTCACCTATTCAACAAAAATACCTTTTCTTTAAAGCCTCCCAAATTGGGGTAGTTTATGAAATATTGGATTATTATAAATTGAGCGAAATTTTTATTCATCTTATTTTTGTGTTTGATTCACTCTATTTGATTTATATTCAAAAAAATAAAACAAATCAAATTCTATCAACTAATAATTTTTTTCTTTTCAAAATTAATCACATCCTTTATTAAAGAGATTTTAAAAAGAAATTATTACTCTCCATTCAATCATCTTGTGCTTTAAAACTCCCAGCACAACACTTTTTGTGGAGTTTTGACTAAACAAAAGTGGATACAATTACATTTTTTTCTTTGCATTATTAGCACATTCCATTTTCGTACATCACTTTAACTATCATTTTACTTCATACCCACATTATGTTTTTCTCATTTTGTTGTTAATTTTCTCCATATCTTGCACAATCAAGTAAAACCCAAATACCACCTTTCTACCACCTTTTCCACCCAACATTTATCCATTTTCTACCTCCTTTTTTTCCATTAGCCATTACCAATCAAAAAGGTTGTGTTAAATCATCCACTAAAACAATATTTATTGAGGAATGATTAGTTTCAATTTATCATCCTAAATAAGGTATTATATTTCATAAGAGATTGGGATTTAAATTTACTGTTGAGAGTAGAGCGAAATAAGAAAAAAATACTCGTGAGTGTGTAGGATTGTGTGCTTGAGTATATATTTCTTGCATGTATAAGTGTGTATTATTGTGTGTGTGATTGTTTATTTCTTATGTGTGTATGTTTTTATTCTTTTTTGCTTGAATATTTATTTCTTGCGTGTGTAAGTGTGTATGATTTTGTGCGTGAGTGTGTATTTCTTGTGTGTGTGAGTGTGTATCCCTATGTGCGTGAGTGTGTACATCTTGTGTGTGTGAATGTGTGTACCTATTGTGTGTTTTCATGTGTCTTCATGTGCATTAGAGAGAGATAGAGAGAGTGTGTGTGTATCATTGTGTGAGTTTCTCCTCATGTGTGTTTGTGTTTGTGTAATATATTATGGTTAAAGATCATGGGAAGAAAATTTCTCAAGCTAGTGATGAAGGAATATGAATTAGGTATCCTGCACCGGAAGCCTCACAACTCCAAATTCAAGATTTTGTGAGACATTTTGAGAAGGTTATTTATAATACGTTGGAGGTTCTACATGAGAGGATTGACAAATTTGAGAATCAATCAGGACTGAGGATGATCCATGATAACCTATGGCACATTCTGGCACCTTATTGCTCCACATCATGGAGGAGGAGATGTAAAACCATGATGGTGATTTCTAATATGTCACACAAAGGATAGGGTTCTACAAAAAACCTATAAGAGGCCAAATAAGACCACATTATGATGACCTACTTGGTTGGATCAAGGTGAAGGTCACTTCATTTCAATGGAAAAGTGATCTGGAAGCATACTTGGAGTGGGAGATGCGGATCGAGCAAGTGTTTTCTTGTTATACTTATTCCTAGGAGAAAAGGGTAAAACTTTCAACTCTTTAATTCATTGATTATGCATTGATATGGTGGGATAAAGTTTAAAAATAGATAACCGGATATGGAGGAATTCCTATCCATACTTGGGAAGACATGAAGTTTTCTATGAAGAAGTGGTTTGTTCCCTCACACTACCATAGATATATCCACAAAAAACTTCCACGGCTCACCCATGGGAGTAATAGTAAAGAAAATTACTATAAAGAGATGTAAATTTCCATGATTCTAGCAAACATTGAGGAGGATCTGAAAGCTACCATGGCTCGATTTTTACATGGGCTTAATCGGGATATTTCCGATCAAGTAGAGATGTACCACCATCTGGAAATACAAGATATGATCCCCCAAGCCACCAAGATTGTGAAAAAAATCAACATAAGGAGAAACATGAAGAAACCCACTACCCATTTCACTCCATAGATAAATTAAATTAATGAGATTGGAGAACCATCAAAGAAAAAAAGGTGGTTGATCATAAAAGTGACAAGGTAATTCTTCTACTTAAGAAACCTAATTTTGAGGCTAAAAAAACAAAAAATGAGGATATTTGTTGTTATAAATGTCAAGGAATGGGTCACATTTCTAGTGAGTTCCCAAACTGGAACAAAATAACCATCAACAAGTATGGAGAATGGGAGACTGATGGAGAGAGCTCGGAAGAGGATGAGGAAGAATCTCCAGAAATTGATAATGGAGAATTTGCGGAAAATGGTGATATTCTTATCACTAGGAAAGTTTTAAGTGCACAAATGAGTATTGGAGTGAAGGAGTAGTAAGATAACCTTTTACATACATGATTCAAGATCAATAGGAAGGTATGTAGCGTTATTATTGATGGGGGGAAGTTGTAGCAATGTGGAAAGCACTGAGTTGGTGGAGAAGTTGGGACTCCTCACTAAAAGGCACAAAAATCCATACTAGCTTCAGTGGTTAAATGATTGTTGGGAGATGAAGGTCACCAATAAAGTGAAGGTATTGTCCAGCATCAGTAAGTTCAAAGATAAGGTTTTGTGTGATGTTGTTCCTATGAAGGATTTTCATTTTTTGTTAGGATTCCCATTGTAGTATGATTAGTGTGTTACTCATGACAGTTTCTTAAATCATCACTCTTTTTTACTCTTAGGGGAACCTATAACCCTCAACCCCATGTCCCCTAAGAAAATTTTTTAAGATCACATTTTGAGAGAAAAGAAAAAAATGAGTGGTGAGGAAAGAAAGAGAGTAAATATGAAATGAGAGAATGAGGGGAAAATAGAAAATGAGAGAAGAAAAGAAATGTAGAGTAAAGAAAAATAAAGAGGGAAAAAATATTTAAGAGGAGAGAAAAGTGTGACATTGGAAAAAAAGAGTTAGGTTAAGGAGGATTTGAATTATTAGCAAAACATTTTAGTACTTATGTACAAAGAGGTGATGTTGAACACTAAAGACATAACATCACCTTTTCCACATGTTGTTGAGTATTTGTTATAGGAATTTGAAGATGTGTTTCCTAAAGAGGTGCCACATAGTTTTCCACCCATTAGAGGTATTGATCATAAAATTGACCTCATAATTAGAGCATCACTACTGAACCAACCAACATAATGCACCAATCAAAACGATATAAAATAAATTCAAAGGCAAGTTCAAGAGTTGTTGGATATGGGATATCTCAGAGAGAGCCTTAGTCCATGTGCCATATCAGTGCTTCTAGTACCAAACAAGGATGGAACTTAGATATTATGTATTGACTACATTACCATCAATAACATCATGGTCAGGTATTTTCATCCTATCCCTAGGTTAGATGAAAACTCTACCATTTTCTCAAAAATTGATTAAAGAAGTGGCTACCATCATGTTAGGATTAAAGAAGTAGATGAGTGGAAAACTGTATTTATGAAAAAACATGGACATTATGAATGTTTAGTCATGCCCTTTGGTCTCACCAATGCACCTAGAAACTTTGTGAGGTTAATGAATCATGTCTTACATGCATATCCTAGAACATTTGTGGTAGTTTACTTTTGACAACATTTTAGTGTATAGTAGGACTTTTCATAAACATGTATATCACTTAAGAAATGTTCTATAGGTTTTGAGGAAGGAAAACATGTTTTGAAACATAAATAGTTGTGAATTTTTCCTCGATAATATTTTTTCCCATAGATTTTTTGTGAATGGAATTGGAGTTTAAGTCGACACTGAGAAGATCAAAGCAATAAAAAAAATAGAAACTCTAACCTATGTTGGATTGGTAAGAAGTTTTCATAGGATTGATAGTTTTTATAGGAGATTTGTGAAGGAATTTAGCACACTAGAAACACCGTTGAATGAGTTGAAAAAGAATAATGTTCCATTCAAATAGGGGACAACCCAAGAGAAGGACTTCCATACTCTTAAGGAGAGACTCACCCTAGCCCCTCTACTTGCAATCCCAAACTTTAGTACGAACATTAAATTGAATGAGATGTAATTAGAATTGGTATTGGTGGAGTAATCATACAGAAAGGTAAGCCTATTGTTTATTTTAGTGAGAAGATAAATGGCCCAACTCTAAACTATGATAAATATGATAAAGATTTGTATGAATTGTTTAGAGTACTAGAAACATGGAAACATTATCTTTGTAATAAAGAATTTGTGACCCATTCTGATTATGAGGCTCTTAAAAACCTTAAGAGCCAACACAAACTCAATAGGAGACATTCTAGATGGTTGGAATTCATTGAACCATTTCTATATTTCATCAAGCATAAAAAGGTTAAAGAAAATACTAAGGCCGATTAACTTTCACATAGATATTCTCTTTTATCCTTGTTGGATTAAAAAATCCTTGGTTTTGAATCAATTAAGGATTTATATTCCATTGACAGTGATTTTAGAGAACCTTATGAACTTTTTAAACCTATAGTTAGTTGGGAAAAGTTTTATTTAAATGATTTATTCTTATTCCAGATTAATAATATTTACATTCCCAATTTCTCTATCCACTTACTTTTACTGAAGGAGTCACATTCGGGTGGGTTAATGGGACATTTTGGGGTTGAAAAAACTCTATGTGTTCTTAGTGAGAATTTTTATTAGCCAAGGATATCTAGATATGTTGAGAAATTTGTGTGAAATTGCATTATCTTCCATAAAGACAAATCAAATCTGAACCCACATAGACTATATCTTCCTCTCCCAATACCAAACACACCTTGGGAGGACATATCAATGGACTTTATTGTGGGGTTACCACAAACCACAAGGGGGAGAGATTCCATTTTTTTACGGTGGATTAGTTTTCAAAAATAGAACATTTTATTACTTGTCACAAAACAAATGATGCCACTAACATTGCTACAATTTTCTTTGAGGAAGTAGTCAAATTACATGGAATTCCAAGGATTATTGTGTCAGATAAAGACACAAAATCTCTCCTTTACTTTTGGAAGACATTGTGGAGAAAACTAGGAATGAAGTTACTATTTTACACTACTTATCATCTATAAACTGATGGACAAACGAAGGTGGTGAGTCAAACACTATCATCCCTTCTACGAAAAATTGTCAATAAGAACATTAAGAATTAGAAGGAGTGTCTGCCACATGTAGAATTCTCATATAACAAAGCCAAGCATTCCACAACTCAATTTTATCCACTTCAAATTTTTTACAGCTTTAACCCCATATCCCTATTTATTTCATTCCTTTTCATTTACAGGAAGAAACTAGTATGGATGTGAAAGGGTGTGTATAATTCATCAAGAAAATACATGAAAAGACAAGGATAAATATTGAACGGATGACCCAAAATATGTTTATCATAGAAACAAGGTTCACAAACAAGTGTTGTTTGAGCCCATTGACTTATTATGGATTCATATATAGATGGAAAGATTTACCAACAAACGAAAATCAAAACTCATTCCATGAGGACATGAAAATTTCTGAGTCTTAAGAAGATTAACAATAATGCTTACCAGATAGATCTCCCAGGTGAGTATGGTGTAAGTTACACTTTCAATGTTTCTGATCTTTCTACTTTCATGAGTGTAAAGGATGAAGATTCAAGGAATACTCCTTTTCAATATGGGGAGGATTATTAGAACCATGTTGAAGGCAATAATTCAATTTCTTGGGTGGAGGAGTTGGATTTTCAAGGCCCAATGATGTTAGGGAGATTAAAGAGGCTCAATGCTACAATGGGTACCCATATTACTTTATTAAAGGCCCAATGGATCATTCCTTGCATGGATGGAGAAAATGGTCCTATAAAATCACTTATTCAATCCCAAACATGATGTTTAAATCTTGGCCCCCCGTGGTTGCTTGAATTTGGGAAGCCTTTCCCATGTACAGAATTCTAGAATGGCATCATTAGACACAAAAGTGAAATCTGGTGGGCTATGCACTCAAATTCAAATTTGGTGGGATATAGTTGGAAGGTGGGGTCCTACTGTTCCAAAAAAATCTTTTGGTAGACTTTATATTTTTGAATTTAAGGGAACAAATTAGTTTATCCTTTATGACTTTAGGGTATTAGACCCTCGAATAATGTACCAATCCTTGGATATAAATAGCCACCCCCATTGAAATTGTATGGAATTCAAGATTTTATTGAGAACTTATGATTTTTTTCTCCCTGTTGTGTAAGGATTGCCGCAGTTTTTTCACTTTCTCTTGTTCATTGTTACCTTGTGAATCTACAAGTTAGATTGGTGATCCAAGATCACAAAGCCACCAATTTCATACATCAACCCAAGTACGTTGTTGTGTGGATTGGTTATCACATCCCTCTATTGAGTTTATTGTAAAAGTAGTATCTCACACTCCTTATAGAATTGATTGACTACTTGAATCCTCTATCCATATCCATCATTTGTCACATAGATCTGACTAGTATCCTTCATCCTCCACCCTACACCATGAAGATCAGGCCAAACCATGCATATCACATCATAGAGGATGCTGAGAAACATGTCTAAGGCACCATGTATATTTCCTAGTTGGAGGAATTGTCTTTACAATTACTAATTATGTGAGGGAGATTAAAGAGGTTGAATGCTACAAACATTTCCCATCCCACTTTATTAAATTCCCAATGGATATCACCATGAATTGATGGAGTAAATGGGCCTATTATCTCACTTATTAAATACCAAAAATTATTTTTTAATCTTGGCTCACTTAGTTGAAAAAATTATAGAATCCTTTCCCACATAGATATTCTAGAATGACATCTTTGGGAACCAAAGTCAAATCTGGTGGGCTAGGTACTCAAAGTAAAATCTGGTGGGATATGGGTGGAAAGACATGTGCTAATTTTTTCAAAAAGTCTTTGTTAGACTTTATTATCACAACTCAATCCTGGGGTCCTCATCTGACACCATATAGAACATCAAGGATGTAGTTAATATGGGTTTTCCTTATTGAAGATATTTAAGTCGCCCTGATAATATGAAGGACGATGTGTGTCAGCCCTGACACTGCCTAGGTTTAGAGTTGGGGCACTCTCCTAATGAGTCCATGGTAGGATGAAACCAGTGAACATCACATCATTTAATGAGTTGGATAGCTAAACCATTCCAGTTGGGGAGGGGGATGGTGTACCTCATGGGCGCCTCGCTATGCTGAGATGCTCATCCTGGGACAAGTGGTATCAGAGGAGATGTGCCTCATGATGTTTAGGGAATGATAGAGGTTGGGGAATCAACCAATTTTTGGAAGAATCTTGGGGTGTCACAGTGGAGGTGACATAATAAATATGGTCATGCTCATGTGAATGTTAGAAGAAGAAACACCACTATGGAGGGTGGGATTCTAGGAGATATGTGGTTAGTGTTCGAGAAAGAGGGTGGACCATAGATTTGACAATGGGAAGTGAGAATCCCCTTGGACATGCATGGCAGCTAGTTATTTTAAAGTAAATCAATTAATAGACACACTCAATGCTATGATACTAGATGTATGAGGGAATGCATGGAATTTTGATGGTAGAATGTCACCACACAATCATGGTGGTCTCTTCACACAGCATCGAGAGAATCAAGGAAGCCGTTTATGTGGTTTTCTTAATCCAAGAGATGGAATTAACCCTAATATTTTGGAGGATGGTGTGTGTCAGTCCTGACATTACATTGGTTGGGAGTTGGTGCCACTCATGATGATTCCATGGTAGGGAGAAACTAGTGAACCTCACATCATTTAAAAGAGGTGGACAACTAAATCCCAAACACCGAGGAGGGGGATGGGGTGTTTCATGGGTGACCCACTATGTGAAGACGCTCAGCTTGAGAAATTATTCTTTACTTCTCTCCTTTGTGTGAGTATTATTTTGGTTTTCCCCTTGGCCTTGTGAATTATTGACTTATCAATCTACAAATTATATTAGAAATCTATGATCAAAATCCCCCAATTATGTTCTTTAATAAAAGTGTGTTATTGTGTAGGTTGACCATCACATCCCTCCAAGAGTGTGTTGTCTAAGTAGTAGGTCTCACAACTAATAAAGATGATTTCCTAATTGCATCCCCTATCCATACCCATCATTCACCACTTATCTTTGAACCACATCCTTCATATGCAACCCTACACTGTGAAGATTGGGCTACCACATGAATCTCACATCATTATAAGTCATTGTATTAGTCTTACCAGACATAAAGCCCCATATTTATTCTTTTGATAAACTTCTCACTCAAAACAAACTATTTTACTCTGTGTGTCATTCTAGCCCAATATACCCCACCTTCCAGGTGCTTATATGTCTTCAAGTACCCTATGTATACTCCCTTTGGTGAATAATTATAGTTTTGTAATACCCTTTAAATCATAAAATATTTCCTTTTTAAAACTAGTTATTTTTTAAATAATAACAAGAAATTTTATGTAGCATATCTAGGTTTCACTTTACCTATTTGTTGTAGTGAATCCATAATTTCCATTTGTATACAATCTAGTGATAAATCTTCCTTAAACACTCCAATTTCCTCCCAAATTGGTTCTAAAATTTCTATGTTCATAAAATCTCCTTCCCATGTCACCCTTGATAGAGAATCAGTTTCAATGTTCAACTTAGATGACTTATAAATAACTACTAAATAATATCCCAGTAATTTATCCTACCAACATTGATGATTAACCAAAATTACCTTTTGACTAAGAAAATACTTAAGGCCTTGATGATTCGTATATAAATCAAACCTTCTCCCAATAAAATATTTTTTCCAGGGATAAATTGTTAAAAATAAATCTCCAAACTTCTTTTCATATACTGATTTCACCAAAGTGGGTTCTAAAAATATTTTACCAAAGTAGGTTCGAAGCCTACCATCCTAAATCAAAATGACCCTAACCCTTAAACCAGAAGCAACACACTCCACAAAAAAACCTTTATAAAAATCTAGCATTATAATAATTGCGGTAGTAGTAATTCTTTCCTTTGTGTATTAAATTCTTCTCAAGTTTTAGGAATCCACTTAAACCCTCCCTTATTAATTCAAATATGGTTGTGGTTTCATTATATTTCTATAATTCTTAAAAAACATCCAATAGTATTCATGAATCCCCAAAAATACCTCACTCCCTTTACATTCCTTATCACATGCCAGTTTATAACTACCTCCTATTTTTTTGGATCCATCACAACTCCTTGGGATGAAATGATATTCCCCAAGTACTCCACAGTGCTCCTTCCGAAAGTTCAATACTTCTTATTTGAAAATAACTAGTTGTATATTAATTTTTAAAGAATTTATTACAAGTTATCTAAGTGTTCATTAAAACTGTTACTATACATGAGAATATCGTTGAATAACACCAACATATTATTCCTTAACAACCAATAGAATACTGAATTTATAGTGGCATGGAATGTTGATGACACATCCATGATCCAGAATGACATAATGAGGTATTTTTAGTGTCCCTGATGGGTTTTAAAAATAATATTCCTAATATCTTCTTCTTTTACCCATACTCGGTGGAAGCATCATTTTAGATCCAAATTTTTGAGGTATTATACCCCATGCATCTCACCCATTATATTTTCTATTATAGGAATTGAAGACTTGTCTAGAATTGTCAAGCATTCAAATCCTAAAATCTACACACATTCTATACCCTCCATCCTTCTTCTTTTATAAAATAATTTGACTATAATATGAGATTATACTATGTATGATAAACCCCCATTCCAAAACTCATGTACCTAAAATTGAATTTCATTCTTCATAAACTAATCATTCTTATATGTTTTTATGTTGAATGGATCCACTCCCTCCTTCAAATTGATCAAATGATCTCTCTCTCTCTTATGTTGTAGTTCCCATGGTGACATACCCCAAAGTTTCCAAACAAGAAATTCCCAACATCAGGTTTGGAATAGTGGTGAAAAAGACATATGCATCTACCACAACGTCTTCTTCCCCCAACAGAACCACCAAGGACTGACATAGTCCTTCTAATATCACTCAGTGTCCATTTACCAATTGAATAGTAAATGGTTTGGTCTTGGTGACCAACACTATAAGGGACTTGACTATCCACTTGGAGATAAAATTATGGCTATCTACACTATCTACATGTATAAGTAGGGGTAATCCCTAAATATTACCCTCCATAAACATAGAATTTACATGTTCCACCTTTGTCTCATCCACACCACATGTTGTAGTTCCCAACATCTCCATTTCTAATGCATTATCATCTGGTCTCGACTTCTCTTTAGAGCCTCTTGATTATATTTATTCATCTTATTGGGGATATACACATTCCTATACCATCAATTCATAGACCCTTCTATACTTCTATGTGCTCGACCAAACTTTTTTTTGAAATAATAACACAATACCTTGGTTTTTCTTTTCTCAAAATTTTCTTTAGATCAATTCATGGTTCCCTTCCACCTTAGTGAGTTTCCACCCTTCATCACATTCAAATGTCTTGATGAGAACCATGTCAATGGCACTAAGTCAATTTCCAAGGTGGAGTTATATTTGCATGTTCAGATGGTGAAAGAGATATTAATGAGGTTGAATGCTACAATGGGTGCCCATCTCACAACATTAAAGGACCAATGGACCTAACCTTGCATGGATATAATAAATGGGACTATTATATCACTTATTCAATCCCAAACATGATGTATTAATATTGACCCACATGATTCCATGAACTTGGGAAGCATTTCCCACATGTAGATTTTATAATGGAATCTTTGGACACCAAATTCAAATCTAGTGGCCTAGGTACTTGAGGTAAAATATGGTGAGCTATGGGTGGAAACAAATGTTCTACTTTTCCAAAAAGTATTTTTTAGACTTTATCTTTTTTACTTTAAGGGGATAATATAGAAATAAGATTTATGACATTAGGGTATTAGAACCTTGACCTTTGTATCAACCGTTATCTATAAATAGCCACCCCATGAAATTGTATTTGGGATTCAAGATTACAATAGAGAGCTTGTTATTTGTTTTTATCTATTGTGTGAGGATTCTTCCCATTTCCACTTACTCCTGTGCATTTTTTCCTTATTAATATGAAAGTTAGATTAGTGATCTAAGATCACAATGTCCCCAATTCTGTGCCTTAACCCAATGTTTTATTGTGTAGATCGATCATCAAATCCCCCTTTGAGTGTGTTGTCCAAGTAGTAGGTCACACTCCTTATAGAATTGGTTGACTACTTTCTTCCACAATCCTTACTGATCATCCAACACTTAGTCTTGAACAACATCCTTCATCTTCCTTCCTATACCATGAGATTAAGCCACCCCATGTGTATCAGATCATCTCTTACCATCACTATTCTTATTGAATTGGAATTGCATATACTCCCATGATGACCATCTATGTTGCTCCTATTTTATTCCTCAAGATACTAAATAGTCCCATTTACTATCAACTCCCTTTCAAATATCCTAGAAAATGTTAGAAAGTTTGGCTTGTTTTATAGTTAACGTGTCATAACTGAGCTTCCTATTTTATAATTTAATCCCCCATTGAATAAAATTAGGAAAAAAATTCTATGAAATATCTAGTACTTGCAATTCCACCCACTCAAACTCATCTATACACATGACCATAGTACCACTCATTCATAGATGCTTCAAGAAGATAACTAGATCTTCCTTTTCCACACTACCATTGTACTCAAGAAACTACTATTTAGTTGCATCAAGGTGATCACAGTTCTTCTTGTTTTAAGTGAAATCATCCAATATTGGACCATTCTATCCATACTCAACTGAGCTAGAGTAATTATCAAATCCTCTGAAGTTTTATGGATTAAATAATATCCCTATTCTATGGTAACTTATAATACTAGATCTTATCTGGAGAAAATTGGCATCTTCACATGCCTTGAAATTGCAAGAAACTCTTCCCATTCTGTGTCGTTTGTTCTTATACCTTCCTATAATTACAAATTATTCTAACCACATGACACTATATTTGTTTTCAAACTAATATCAATATCCTTAACTTTGGATGATTCTCTGTTCCCCTTTCTGCATTCAGATCTCTCCACCTAGTTCCTTACTAATTGGTTGAGATGGCACAAAGTTATCAAAACATCATGAGTTTTCCATTGAATGGATGTCATTACTTTTTCCAGTTTATCCTGATGTTGTATTCCCACCTTCAAATCTAGATCCATCGTTTCCAAGTCTGTGATCCTAAAAAATTCATGTATAAATGAGTGTCCATAGAAGCAAGCACACAAAAACAAGAAACTCCTTATAGAAGAACTTATCCTCTATTCTGAACCCCCAATCTTTGAGTCTAATTTAGAGATTTTGTTGAATTTTATTAATAGAATGTTTCCCCACCACTTCTATAGCATCCCGCCATTTTATAACATAAACTTTCATTACATTACACACAACTGAGGATCTTTAAGGTTTAGTGTCTTGGAAACCAGGAACATAATACATGAAAACAACATAAAGCATTCTTCTTAAACACTGTAAAGGCTTCTCCTTAAGTTCATCCTAGGTTCATTACTGCATCTCATAACCTGGGGACATACATCAAAATAAAGGGTGAGCAGAAGGCCCAGTAAGGGAAACAAGAGGAACATTTTACATGTGAACTTGATATACTTCAATAAGGACATGAAAAGAACTTTAAGGAATGAGAAAGAAAATCATGAGGCATTTCATAATAAAAACAACATTTTCCATAACTTGAAGATGTGGATACATCATTTAACATAGACAATCATGAACATATCACCAAGGTCCATCCCCAAGGTGTCATTTGAACATTACCAAGGTTATTCACCAAGGTATCATGAAAATTGTAATCTCTAGTGGTTACATCATTACCCAATGCATTGATTAATGATGTAACCACTAGAGATTACAATTTTCATGATACCTTGGTGAATAACCTTGGTAATGTTCAAATGACACCATGGGGATGGACCTTGGTGATATGTTCATGATTGTCTATGTTAAATGATGTAGCCACATCTTCAAGTTATGGAAAATGTTGTTTTTTATTATGAAATGCCTCATGATTTTCTTTCTCATTCCTTAAAGTTCTTTTCATGTCCTTATTGAAGTATATCAAGTTCACATGTAAAATGTTCCTCTTGTTTCCCTTACTGGGCCTTCTGCTCACCCTTTCTTTTGATGTATGTCCCCAGGTTATGAGATGCAGTAATGAACCTAGGATGAACTTAAGGAGAAGCCTTTCCAGTGTTTAAGAAGAATGCTTTATGTTGTTTTCATGTATTATGTTCCTGGTTTCCAAGACACTAAACCTTAAAGATCCTCAGTTGTGTGTAATGTAATGAAAGTTTATGTTATAAAATGGCGGGATGCTATAGTTGGTATCAAAGGATGGTTTAGTTATTTGTGGAAATTAGGATATAAAAACTTTAGGAAGAATCCTATAGAAAAGTTTAAATATAGGAAAACTTCCTGGTATTTTGGTAAGTATTGAGTAAGTGGTCTATCAAACAAATACATCCCTGTCTGGATACGAGCAGGTAGAGGCGGCTCTGGCACAGATGTACATAGGGGTAAAACCCGAAAACACCGCTTTGAGCTAGACTCGAACGGGAACTGGTGCACGATAACGGGCCTTGCTGCACTCTTGGTTACGACACTCCCGGGGGATATGTTTGGTCAATCACATGCTTTTTATGAATCATTATGAAGGAATTATAGAGAACTATAATTATTTAAGCATGAAGTCTTAGTTAAAAGATTCATAAATGAAATAAGTTTCTCACTAAGGTTTGATTCTTTTAGAAGATGGCGGGCAATAGGAGGAACCGTGCTGATGGTGACCGCAATGCACCATGTGCTGATGGACCTCTGATGGAAGCCGGAATGGAAAAATTCATGCGAATGATGAACCAACTGACTCAAGTTATGAGTAATAACTTGAATCAAGCTGAGAGGCCGACCTCACCACGAAGGGAACAACACTCTGTTGAGTCCTTCATGCGTCAACGACCGCCAACATTCAGTGGATCTACTGACCCATTGGTTGCGGAACAATGGATAAGCTCCATTGAAAAGATCTTTTCTGTACTTCATTGTTCGGAACAAGAAAAAGTCACCCTTACTATTTACCGCCTTGAGGGAGAAGCTGATCAGTGGTGGTCACTGATCAAAAACACGAAGCCACGAGGAGAGATGGAAGCTATGGAGTGGGAAGAGTTCTGGGGAATATTCTTTAATAAGTATTTCCCTCGTTCGATGAGAACGAGAATGGAGAAAGAATTTCTCGAGCTGAAGCAAAAGGAGAATGAATCAGTTGGAACCTACGAGATGAACTTCACAAGGCTTTCCCATTATACCTCAAGCTTCGTCATGGACCCTACTGGGAAGGTTGATAGATTCTTTGGTGGACTACGACCTCATCTGCGGAAGAATCTAGCCAACAGGGACTATGATAGCTATGAAGAAATAGTTCGAAGTGCCATGAAGGTTGAACTAGAGTTTGGGGAGACACAGTGGTCTCACAAATCTAATGAGAAGAAGATAACTCTAGAACCGAGCCTGGGAAGAAGTTTTGATCAGGAAAGAGGTGGAAATCTTATGCAACATCCCAAATGCAATAAATGTGGGAAGAAGCATTCGGGGAACTGCTTGATCGGAAGTGGTAAGTGCTATAGGTGTGGAAAAGAAGGCCATATTTCTCGGAATTGTCGTAGTGATGTGAAGCCTCAACTTCCCAACACTAACGACAGAGGAAAGATGGTTCTGGCCCCACCCGAAGTCACATGCTTCAAGTGTGGACAACTTGGGCACTTTGCTAATCAATGTCCAAATCCGAGGGCGGTGGGGGGGAATCATCATCAACCTCAGCAGAGGCCAATGGAGCAAGGTCGTGCTTTCGCTATCACAACAGCTGAAGTTGAAGTCCCAAACGAAGTGGTAGCAGGTACTCTTGTTGTCCTCTCAAAGCTAGCAGGTACTTTATTTGATTCTGGTTCTACGCATTCCTTTATTTCCTCCAAGTTTGCAAGGAAAATAGAATCAATCCCCGAACTGCTAGAGGTAGAGTTGTCAGTCAAGACTCCAAGTGGGATTATCCTTGCATCAACAGTATTGAGAGACTCTAGTGTTTACTTTGGTGAGCACAATCTTATCGCAAATCTAGTAGTCATTCCCATGATGGAATTCGACATTATACTAGGGATGGACTGGCTCTCAAATTATAATGCTAAGATCAAATGCAGAAGTAAGGAAATCTCAGTAGTCTTGAATGAACGACCTACAGTTATCTTCCAAGGAGAGATATCCCGAACTGATCCCTATCTAGAAGCACATCCTATAGCTTTCTTTATGGAGTTAATCGGTGATGAAGAAGAAAGAAAAGGGAGCATACAAATAGAAGATGTTCCGATTGTTCAGGAATACATGGATGTATTTCCTGAGGAGTTACCTGGACCTCCCCCAGAAAGAGAGGTAGAGTTCTCCATTGAACTCATACCTGGGTCTCAACCGATATCAAAGACTCCGTATAGAATGGCAAATGTGGAGCTAGAGGAGTTAAAGAAACAACTCCAAGACTTGTTGGAGAAGGGGTTTATCCGACCGAGTGTGTCTCCTTGGGGAGCACCAGTTCTCTTTGTGAAGAAGAAGGATGGATCAATGCGGTTATGCATTGATTATAGAGAACTGAATGGGATCACAGTGAAGAACAGATACCCTCTTCCAAGAATTGATGATTTATTTGACCAACTTCGTGGGGCTCAATTCTTCTCTAAGATTGACCTTCGATCTGGTTATCATCAACTGAGGGTGAAGAAGGAAGATATTACAAAGACTGCCTTCCGATCAAGATATGGGCATTATGAGTTTACTGTTATGCCCTTCGGCTTGACTAATGCTCCTACTATTTTCATGGATTTGATGAATAGAGTCTTTAAGGACTACCTTGATAACTTTGTGGTAGTTTTTATTGATGATATTTTGATATATTCAAAAAGTCACGAGGAGCATGAAGATCATGTGAGGGTTATTTTGAAAACTCTACGGAAGGAGAGGCTCTTTGGGAAGTTCAGAAAGTGTGAGTTTTGGTTACAACAAGTGGCTTTCTTGGGGCACATCGTAACCAATGAAGGAATCTCGGTTGACCCTGCAAAGACAATGGTTGTGGAGGAGTGGCCTCAACCCACAACAGTAACTGAGATTCGTAGTTTCCTTGGTCTAGCGGGATATTATAGGAGGTTTGTGAAAAACTTTTCACGGCTTTCTAATCCACTAACCAAGTTGACTCGAAAAGGGGTTAAGTTCATCTGGACAAAGGAATGCGAGGAAAGTTTCCAAGAGCTGAAGAAGAGATTGGTTACTGCACCTGTGTTAACACTACCCTCTATCGAAGAAGGATTCGTTATTTTTAGCGATTCATCTCTGAAAGGGCTTGGGTGCGTCCTCATGCAAAATGACAAAGTAATTGCTTATGCATCTCGACAGTTGAAGATTCATGAGCAGAATTATCCTACGCATGATCTAGAGCTGGCGGCAATTGTTTTTGCTCTAAAGATATGGAGGCACTATCTTTATGGGGAGAAATGTGATATATACACTGACCACCAAAGTCTAAAGTATATTTTCACTCAGAAAGAATTGAACATGAGACAAAGGAGATGGTTGGATCTTATTAAAGACTATGATTGTTCAATTCATTATCACCCTGGAAGAGCAAACAAAGTTGCGGATGCGTTAAGAAGGAAAGATCCTGTTGTTCTGGCAACAATGAGGATCCTGGGAGATCCCTTGATTAAAGATCTAGTAAAACTGGACATGGGAATTATAAGGAAAGGGACACCATCAACCCTATCCCAAATGATTTCTCAACCTTCATTACTAGAGAAGATCAAGAAGGCTCAAAAAGAAGATCCTTTGCTGCAGGAGAAGTTCGAGGCTGTAAAGGATGGGAAGTTCCCTGATTTCAATATTGATCAAGAAGGTGTATTGAAATTTCGTACAAGACTATGTGTTCCATCTATTCCGGAGATAAAGAATGAACTGATGGATGAAGCTCATAGCTCTACTTTCTCTATACATCCGGGAAGCACTAAGATGTATAGAGACCTTCGTGATCATTATTGGTGGGATAACATGAAGAGGGAGATTTCCGATTACACTACAAGGTGCCTGGTGTGTCAGCAAGTAAGGCAGAAAGACAACTTCCTAAGGGGGTATTACAACCGCTACCCATACCAGTATGGAAGTGGGATAATATCACCATGGACTTTGTAACTGGTCTCCCAAAAACATCCAAAGGAAACAATGCGATATGGGTTATTGTGGACCGTCTCACCAAGACAGCCCATTTTATCTCTATTCGGGAAGATTTCTCTCTAGATCAGCTTTCCAAGATATACGTGAAGGAAGTGGTAAGGATGCATGGGGTACCACTATCCATCGTATCTGATCGCGACCCAAGATTCACATCAAAATTCTGGAGAAGTCTTCAACATGCTCTGAATACTGAATTGAATTTTAGTACGGCCTATCATCCTCAAACTGATGGCCAATCTGAAAGGACTATTCAGACACTCGAAGACATGTTGAGATTATGCTCAATGGAATTTAAGGGTGGATGGGATCAACACCTCCCATTAGTGGAGTTCTCCTATAACAATATCTTTCATTCGAGTATTCAGATGGCACCCTATGAAGCTCTGTATGGAAAGTGGTGTAGAACTCCTACTTGTTGGGATGAAACTGGTGAGAGGAAGCTTCTTGGGCCTGATCTCGTGCAAGAGATGACGGAACAGGTTCATGCCATCCAACAACACATAAAGGCTGCTCAAAGTCGGCAGAAGAGCTATGCTGACAATCGTCGAAGGGACTTGGAGTTTGGTGTTGGTGACAAAGTCTTCCTTCGAATTTCTCCATGGAAGAGAGTCATGCGGTTTGGGAAGAAAGGGAAGCTCAGCCCTAGGTACATTGGCCCCTATGAAATCCTTGATCGCATAGGAGCAGTGGCCTATCGTCTAGAACTTCCACCGAACCTAGATCAAGTTCATGATGTCTTCCATGTATCTCTCTTGAGGAAGTACATACCCGACCCTTCACATGTACTGAACCCAGAGGTGGTACAACTTGAACATGACCTCTCTTATGAGGAGCAGCCAGTGGAGATCTTGGACCATAGAGACAAGGTCCTACGAAACAAGACTACCCACCTTGTGAAAGTGTTGTGGAGGAATCATAAATATGAAGAAGCGACTTGGGAGCCTGAGGAAACGATGAAGCAAAAGTACCCTCACCTTTTCGACTAGGCCTCAAGTATAAATTTCGGGGACGAAATTTCTTAAGGGGGGAAGAATGTAACGACCCAATTTTTTTTTTGAGTAGTATATTAACTTACTCTTATTGATTTAATAAGATGTTAATGGTTAATGCAGAAAGAGGAGTCGATGGCTTCATCCAGTAGACTCAACCCTTATGAAGCCCACTTATCAGAGCTTGGGAAGGAGGTAGCATCTGTGGGCTTCGCTTTGGACCAAGCCCAAGCCGAACTCCAGCGTGTCAAGCTTGAACGGAAACGCCTACGGGAGAAGTTCAAGTTAGTAGAGATTACTACTAGGGCAATGTTATCTGAGCCTCCCTCAGATTATCTCACCATAGCACACCTTACACTCAGGACTTATGCCGGTGTTATAAGGGGCTATGTGACGAGACCCTAGCTTCCTTGTGTAGTCCTTTCGGGTGAATAAATTGAGATTTCTTCCTTTAGTGATGTTTGTGAAATTTCAAATGTCCGGATAATTTTAGAATGTATTTTATTGATGAATTTTGAAAAAGGGATATTTTGAAATATTTATGTAAACCCTAAATAACTAATGATGTGTAATGATTTTCAAAAAATGGTCTTCTACAAAAGTGTTCATTAAGGAATTTGGAGTCTAATAAGATCAACATAATTTTTGATGAATAGTAAATAGTGAATAGTGATTTTACACTTAGGATTAGTAATGTGACCAAATGGATTAGTAATCTCACTTAAAGAAAGTTTTAAAATAATCTAGGCACCTTGATTAAGTAATGTGATTCAATAAAATGGGTAAATAACAGTTTCATAAATTATTATTCAAGTATTAGTTTTTTCGGATGAATAGTGTTTTTTAATTAAAAATTTAATTAAAAATATTTAGAAAATTATTTTTATAAAATGGAGTTCATTTTTGAAATCATAGCATTGATATTTGGTTAAGGTGAAATTTTGGGATTATTCTGAGAAAGTTGAATTTTCGGTGAATAGTGAAAGTATAGTTTTTAAGTTACGGGTGTTTAATGACATCATTAAATGATGTATTAAGTATATATTTAATATGTTCGAATTATGAATAGTAAGATAAGGTGTGAGGGGTCCCAAGTGGCCAATACCATGGGCAAATACCATGGGCAAGCCCATGGTTTTGCCAAAACCACTAGTGAGGTGTCCCTTGGCCATTAATGCTTTGTCCCCTCACTTTCCCTGTAAATACCCACCCTTTCCTCCTTTAGTTTTCACTCCCAACTCTCCCCCAACGAAGTTCTGGTCTTCTTACCTTCCAAGGAGTCCTCCCAAGGTGCCCCCAAGCCCTCAAGGTCCAATCCTTTGAGTTTCAAGAGTCACGTTTTATGGTAAGGGATCCGACCCCTCTCTTTCTTTTCATGTAATCTCTTTTATGTCATTCTTTTTTTGCTCCATGTTTTTATGAGAGAGGATGTTCTTTTATATTCCTCTTACTGTCCTTTCATGTTTATATGATGAGAGATCCCCTCTTACTCTCATCATTTCGTTTTATGAAAGTTTAAGTGACGCCGTTAGGCTGCCGAATTTTTAAGGGATTCTTTCACCCTTCTCATTTTTCAAGTTCGATTTTCATGTCAAGTCTTTCAAGTTCCTTTTTATTATGTTGGGGTATGATCTCTATATCTATAATACTGATCTATTATGATCATATGATGAGGGACCCTATTTGATCTTGTCAAATCATTTTCTTTTGAAGTTAAGTGACGCCGTAAGGCTGCCGAATTTTCATAAGAGAAATCTAATCTTTTTTCCTTCCATGTTTTTCATTTCAAATGGTATGTCCCTAAAATTTCATTACCATGTCCATATGTCCTTCTTATTCTTTCACCCTACTGTTTTATGGATCATTTATGAGTGGGTGACCCATGTCCCCTCTCATTTCAATGTTTTCTAAAACCCCGAAACTTAGCCGTTATGCTGCAGAATTTTCCCCTCAAAATGCCTCTCTCTTTTCTCAAAAATTATTTTATGTTATAAATTGAATACTCAAAGCTCTTATTTCTACAAGGGTATTCACATATATATCAAAATGTTCCATTTTAAATTCTGGGATTTACATACATGAGACCCGCTTTCCCTTTCCGTGGGTTTAAAGTGACGTAAAGATCATGTCTTCAAAGCAGTTTTTAAAACGTTATGATTACGAAATGAAACCCATTTATTTTATGCTATGTGGGTTATTTATGAAATGTTTGATGATGATATATGTGGCTCGCATGATAATAAAGGAAAATTTAAGGGTGCGCCATGATAGCGCTCCAATGCATTGGGTAATGATGTAACCACTAGAGATTACAATTTTCATGATACCTTGGTGAATAACCTTGGTAATGTTCAAATGACACCTTGGGGATGGACCTTGGTGATATGTTCATGATTGTATATGTTAAATGATGTAGCCACATCTTCAAGTTATGGAAAATGTTGTTTTTTATTATGAAATGCCTCATGATTTTCTTTCTCATTCCTTAAAGTTCTTTTCATGTCCTTATTGAAGTATATCAAGTTCACATGTAAAATGTTCCTCTTGTTTCCCTTACTGGGCCTTCTGCTCACCCTTTCTTTTGATGTATGTCCCCAGGTTATGAGATGCAGTAATGAACCTAGGATGAACTTAAGGAGAAGCCTTTCCAGTGTTTAAGAAGAATGCTTTATGTTGTTTTCATGTATTATGTTCCTGGTTTCCAAGACACTAAACCTTAAAGATCCTCAGTTGTGTGTAATGTAATGAAAGTTTATGTTATAAAATGGCGGGATGCTATAACTTCAACCTATTTTTTTATTTTTATGAGCTCTAAAATTTGATTACTAATAATCACATATTTATTTGTCATACCTATAGTGAAGGTAAATTGGTGCAGGTGAAATTACTAGAAAAAGACTTGGTAGGGGTGTTAATAGGACTACATATTTTAATTATATTAAATATAAATTGAAATGTATTATTTACTAGTCAAAAAGTTGATTCCATAATTCATAAATATTTACAATTCTGTTTGAAAATATAGAGTTTTAGGGGGATTTGTTAGGAGGGGTATGAAAATGTTGACACTCTCATTTCAATGGCTTCCAATTTTTGCTTCTCTAGAGTGTTGGATGATGATAGAACTGAGAGATTTTGTAAAAAGGTCTATATTTGAGGTTGAGTTTTGACCTATATTTTTTACTGGTTTTCGGTTTGGTAGCATAATTGTTTCAGAAAATTTCGGAATATTTGAATGTGGTTGTGTGTATGGGATGAGCCTAGGGGTGGTTATTTTACATATGTATATCTATAGTTTTTTAAAGGTTTTGTTCACATATCAGTATTTTTGACAATGCTAAACTCTTAGCTTGTGCACATTTGGGCCTTCTCTAGAGAGGGTGTGTAGAGGTCTAGTAAAAGGGTATCTCACTGACTTTTTTTATCGACCAGATGCAGTTGTAGGGGGTTCTGGGTTGTGTAATATTGTTTTAGTATTGGGAATTTAGTTTTGGGATTACATTTCCCTTGCTGGGTGTTGGAGTAATACAAGGGGAGGTTTAGATGATAGAGGATATGAGGTGTATAGGGTAGTGGAAATGAGGCATGGGAAGGAAGTCCTTGTGTAAGAGTCTGATCTTGGATAATAAGAAATATGAGAATAAATAACTGGAAAATCTCATTCTAGAGGGTTATAACATGACAGGGAAGAAGAAATTTGTGAAAACCATGTCATTTTTCACTATGCCTAGGTTCTAAAGAGCTTTATTGAGGATGGAGGTCATCCACACAACAAACAATTAAAGGTAGATATTTTTTAATCCTTTTTACATAGTGATAGATGGTATAATTTATTTAGATCAAATGAAGAATCCATTCAAGGTACCAAGTTTGGTCGATTGAGTAATCCAAAAGTCACTCCAATATTGTGATTCACTAGATGAACCCATTTGAGGAACCAGGATTAATCTTGTGGTCATTACTTAGGTGGAAGGCTCTTCTTGTGTGGTGTAAGCTTCTTGAGTCCTATCCAGAAACTTTCACACTATAGGATATGGGAATTCTAGGTGTTGACATTAAACATTTTTTATTCTCATTTTTGAAATTGATATATATGGATAAATTTTAAGGGTGTTTGGCACATTGATTGTGTTTTGGGAAAGGGATGATGAAGGATCACAAATACAAGTGATATTTTTTGGAACATGGATTATATTTATGGCATTTTTGATCCCACATCATTTTGATGTTTCTCCCTTTCATCCTCTATTAAATCTGGTTTTCAAATTAAAATGTTGTTGTATTATTCCATGAATTTATTTATTACTATGAAAATTATTCTTCTGGGATCTGTTCTGTTTGTGGGCCTCTATTTGGGATTATGTTGTCATTGGGCCTCTGTTTGTGCTTTGGGATTTGAGGGTGTCCTAGCATCACCAGCTTACTCCTACCTCTATTCCTTTTTTTTCTTCTGACTGTTGATGAGTTATGATCTAACTACTCTGATTTTGGATGTTTGTGTTTTCTAATTCCTAGAAATTCATGTCTTATTCCACCTGGATGTTCCCCTCCTACCATGTGTCTTGATTTTAGCATGATTAGTTGGACCTGCCTGATCTTCTCAATCCTTTAGTGCTCCCTCAACTATCCAAATGCATGCCTCACCTTTTGGGTCTGTCAGTTCATCGCCACACCTCTTCCACGACTCTGATGAGTATTTATTACGGGATGAATCCACTTTATTATTTGATTGTGGTTCTTTGACTTCCTTCAACATTATTCATTCAGAGAGATAGCTCAAGAGAGAGTAGCTTCGAATCCCCTTATCTATGGTCCTAAACACACATGTTTTGGTGATCCCCTTCGGTGGAGATCTTGCCTCCCATGATCCTAGCTCGATTTTTATGCCTTCAAGATGTACTGGCCTTAGTAACTCTATTGATCTTATTCAAAAAATTCTTCTCAGGTTATTAGTGTAGACATGAGTTTTTAAGGATGTATTTGTTTTTCTATTTCATCTATGTGTTGTATTTCTTTATTTATTTATTTATATTATTAGTGTTGGGGTTTCGTACGTGAGTCTATCTTTCTTAGAGGTGTATGCTACCATATTTGATTTAGGTTCAATATAATTTCTAGAGTGTCAAGGACCTCACGAACATATAGTTTTTTGGTCCACATGCATTATATTTCAACTTTACTTTCTCTATTGTATGTTTTTTTCTTATTTTTCATAATAATTAACATTGTGGAGGTGCTCTTTATTTGGAGTAAAACAAAATGTTCTGAACCATGTAAATACCTAGTTAATATTTAATTTAATTCAATTATATTTTTTTGTTTCACTCATTCTTGTTTTTTCCTTGCTTCTATCTTTGTTCTTATTCTTTAATTTATTTTGGAACCATCAAACTGATTCCTCATTTTTATTCTATTAGCATCGAACCACATTAATTGGATCTGTTATGATATTAAAAATTGGTATCAGAGCCTATAATAGGTTTAACCATGTCATTCGTTAGGTTTTATGTTAAAAAACATGATAGTGAGAGAAATTTTAGTATGTTTAGAGTTAATATGCTTTCATTGTTAGTCCATAGTGGGCTAGAAGATTCTTTTGTTGGCCCCAATAAACCCTTAGTAACTGTATTTTCTGATGGCCATTCTGCTACCACTTACGTTGATGTCGACCCTACTATTTTGGAAAAGGCTCATTATAAACTTTTATGAACCTTAAAAGACAAATTCTTATGTGACGTTTCCCATTAAACTACTGCTAAATCCATTTGGATTAAAATAGAACATTTATATATGAAAAAAATATTTCATGGTCGTTTGTATAAAAAATGTGGCTGTATACTTTCAAAATGACCCTATATTCTTCTACGAATGTTCATATTAATGAGTTTAATAAGGTCCTTCTAGAATTAGCTAATATTGATATTGAATTTAAGGATGAAAACTAAGCTTTAATCCTTATAACATATTTTGATTATTCTTTTAACTAATTAAATGATTCCATGATGTATGGTAGGGATTCAATTAGCTTATAAGAGGTGAAGTTTTTTGAGTTGTTTCAGAATCTTCAAACATATGGTTTGAATGAAGAACCTAGTGGTGTTAAGAGTCCACCATAGTTAATTCATGCTATGTTTTAGTTGAAATAATAATAAAATAGTTAATATAAGAACTTTTTTTAAGAACTTTTGGTGATTTTAGTTTGGTAAGACCAACCATATTAAAATGTACTATCCTGATTTTAGATATAAATAAAGCATGTCTCAGAGGTGATATGCCCCAGGTTTTCCACTACAGGTGCTCTTTCATTTGTTTGTTTAGCATCCATTAGCTATAACTAGGAATATATTCTAAGGAGTCTCTCTTATTTGATCCTAGGTATACTCCTGCTTTCATTTTTAGGGGAACCTGGTTAAAAGAGAGGGGTTTTTAGCAATGGTCTAATCCATTTAGGCTTAAGTGTATATCCTTCTCATGTTGGATCCCTTCCCCTATTCTGGTGATCATCTCTAGTGGATATCTCACCTCCTATAATCGTAGCCCAACCGTTACGCCTTCACAAAGTATTAGCCTTGACTTCTCCATTGACCTTCTCCAAAAACCACCTCTTGGGTTCTTGGTGTAGGATTAATTTTGTAAGGTTGTATTTTTTTTCTATTTAGTATCATAATTGTGTTTATTTATTTCACTATTTATGTTCTGAGTGTTTGGGTTGCATGAATGAGTCTGTCCTAGTTAGATGTGTAATGTTTGGGGACTTTCCCTAGTTTATTCTCATAGAGGATCAAAATACTTTGTGAATTTCATTGAAGAATCAATGAGAAAAATATAAATATAATTCCTAAAAAATAAATTAGAGGTGCTTGGAGTGTTCCTGAAATGAAAGACATGAGTGAAAGAAAAATGGGGTGCTAGATGAAATGATTTAAATCAGACAATGGAGATGAGAATGGGAGAATTTTCTTGATCTTTTATAGACACAGTGGAATTAGACATGATAAGACTATTCTTGGAATACCCAAGAAAAATGGAATAGATGAAAAGATGAATCAAATGTTGATGTAAAGGGTGTGAAGAATGATGCTGTATTCATGGATTCCCAAGGTTTTCAGAAAAAAAAACTTGGTACTATTTATTATTTGATCTATTCACTACAAAAAAAATCAACTATTTTTTTATGGTTTATTTGCGATGGGATCCCATCGCAAATAGTAATTTTTGACGGGGTCATGCTAGAAATAACCCATTTTAGAAAACAACATTGTAAATAATAAGATCCATTTTTATAAAAAGATAATTGTTATAGAAGGCCCCCATTATAAATAACCTAAAAAATAAAAAATAATAAACAATAATTAGTATTAAAAAATATTATTCTTAATAATATAAAATATGCACTATATGGAACTGTAAATATTAGAATTAATAAAAATATTACAAAAAATATATACATTTAAATATTTAAAAAAATAACTGATGGGGAGGGGTTATTTCAAAGAGGTTATGGAGGGAACCTCATCCTTAATTCATGTGTTAGATGTCACATGTACTACATCGTCTGCTCGTGGTGCTACTCCTTCCATTGACACATCTCCTACTACTGTTATTGATGTTGTCAACAGAGATCCTCCTACTCCCTACGCATGGTCTCTATAAGATCAACCTGAGCTATAATCTACTCCTCATATTGTGCATCATATGATGATGAATCTTCATGATCTCCCCTCGAGATAAAAAACAATATCGTAACGGTACAATAATAACTCTCAGGTGTCAATAGAGATTTGATACTGAAAACTCTGCCTTTTTGGAAGGCATACTTATTCATCTATATCCATGGTGCATTATCAAATACTGTTTCACTACTAGTCTAATCCTCATCCTTGGCTTGACTATCATCCTATTTCTAAGAATTTGCAGCCTCATATGACTCCTTGAATTTCAATTTAAAATTAAAATTGTTAAAATATTATTTTGAGTTTATTTTAAAACTCAAAAAAATATTGACCACAATATACCACTAGAGACCACCTGTAATCTCTCTAGTGATAGGATCATTGTACATTCTCTTGTAAACATCAAAATCTATAATATCAGGATGTTTTACCACCTATATGTGTATAAAAAAATAGTTCACATTTAAAATTATATAATTTACTAAAAAAATCACTTACCATATGCCATCTATTGGCACTAAATGTAGGAATACCAGCTCAATGTATCACCTCCTACCTCCCTTGATTCTATAGAACTAATGATTCTCTCCTATAAAAATTATATCTCATATGGTATGAACATAATTCATCCCAAACCTGAGATGAGATGTAATCTAGTCAGTGAGTGCAACAAGACTGATCAAAATCTGTTACTCTCACTTTACACTTGGTTGTCCTCCTCAGATTGTGCAAAAACTGGTCGCAGCAATCATGCATACAAATTTCCCATGCCTATCAAATAGAGCTATATATTATATCATCAATAGGATACCATAATCCCTACAAATAATTAATAATATCAAGTTACAAATTAAATAAATTTCAAAATAACTATTATTTCTTTCTGTACCATATAATGATCAAACATGTGGTTCCCAACATCAATGGGTATCTAATAATTTGTCATACATTCTTTAGAAAAATAATTCTATAGTATAACACTCACATATCCAACAACTATATGTAAAAAACTATGCAAAAATAGAAGAAATAATCAAAAAATTAGTATATAAATAAATAAATTAAAATTAATGAAAACTAAATAAAATACACATAAAAACATACCTCTGCATGCATGGATTGAACTCAAGACATTGATTCAACTTCATGATTGGGTTGGGAATCATCAATCTCACAAGACCACAACCAATCTGGGTCATCACTAAACCTCTAGTAGTTTTAGGGTTAGAAGATGTAGCATCATACTTTTCATCAGGTAGTGAAGCCTCCTCTAGATCATGAAATAGATCAAATAAACACTCGTCATCCATCCAAAATATCAATTGACAATTGTTAGAAAATAGTTGAAAACAAGTATTATATATAGATATATATTATATATGATTATAACCAGCATTTAACTATGTCAATATGCATCTCCAAATTTATCTTTGTATATGATGGTGTCAATATCTTCATATTCCTCCTCATTATCATCAATTTCCATAGAAGTTTCAACTTCATCATCTCTTACTATTTCAAATTCATTTGTTAATGCAAAATAAAATTATTTTCTAATAACAGTCATTTGTACAATTTATTACTAATTTCCATGAGTTAATAATTTTTATTAATTTATAATAATTTATAGTATTTTATATCAATTTGTTATAAATTATATAAATTTTTTAATTTTTGTTAATTTATAATAATTCTTTACTAATTTTTACTAGTTTTTACATATTACCACTAATACATATTGAATTTTATTAGTTTATAACAATTTATTACAAATTATTACTATGTTTTACAAATTATTACTAATTTTTACTAATTAATACTAATTAATACTAATTGTTACTAATTTCCACTAATTAACACTAATTATTACTAATTACACCTAATAATTAATAATTACTGATAATTGAACGAAATTATTAAAAATTAAAATTATTTACTTTTAATTAAAAACAATACTGCTAATTTTAAAAAGTATTTCTAAAACTAATTATTGAAAAATGAACATAACTAATTATAAATAAATAAAATTACCTGTAATTAATAATTATTATTTATAAAATAAAATAAATTTAATAAAATAAACAAATAAAAAATATATTAAAACTGAATCCTTCGGTGGATACAAAGCTTGAAAGTTGCTCCGCTGTAAAATTTAAAACTTTGAAAAAAAGTATAGAGAAGAATATGAGAGCAGAGAAAGAGAGAGGAGTGCAGAGAAGAATGAAATGGAAAAAATTATGGGGTGGGGGTGTATATAGGTTTTATCATTTGCGATGTGGCCCATTGTGAAAAGTACCACTAGTATTAATTACGAGAGTGGTTAAAAAAGGTATTTGTGTTGAGAACCATCATGAATACTGTCTTCTGATAGTTTATTTGTGATGGGAGAAAATCCTCTCAGAAATAAAAAAAAGTTAAGGAAAGTATTTGCGAAGGCTCTCGCAAAAAATACTTTCCTTCCAACACAGCATTTGCGACAGGAGTAAAATCTCATCGCAAATAACAAAAACCATAGGATAGTATTTGTGATGGGGGTATATTCCGATTGCAAATAGCCTTTTCTAGGATTAGCGTACAACGTACACCAAAGGTTTTTGTGACAAGAATATCTTCGTATCACAAAAAGATTTTTTAACAAACTATTTGTGATGAGATATGATTATCTTCACACATAGTATCTTTTTATGGACGATTTATGATGGGTGGCTGACCCATCACAAATATCCTTTTTCCCGTAGTGATCAGAGCCCCTCAGAACTAATGGGATAAAAATTATCAAAAACTATGTGGAAATGAAAAGCAACATATTTACCTAACATATAGGTCTTTGGAAATATTGTCTATGTTCTTGTGGATGCTAGAGACAGAGATAAACTTGATGATAAATATCATTTATTTTTATTCATAGGCTGTGGTGATGATGATTTTATGTTTCAACTATGTAATACTGATAAGAATAAAGACATCAAAAGTAAAAAAGATGTGCTCTTTAATTATTAGGTCTTATGGAGGTACCAAAATTTGAAGGTGAAGTTAGTTAAAGGAATATAGTAAACTTTTATGAAAATTAATCTAAATATAATCACAAAAAGTATGTAAATTCAAGAGAATTCAAATGGCTATGAATCTATTGAAGTTCATAAATTATTGAGGAAAATTCTGGGAGAACCATAGAATGATCAAGAGTGAGACTAGTGGGGGGGGGGGTATGTTAGATATCTATAGAACTAGTGAGGATCATTCCAGAGTTCCAAATAATGAAATTATATAGGTTTTAGTTCCATAAAGGGAATAACTCAAGGTAGCATGGAAGAGGTTAGAAAGATTCATACGACTGGTAGATAATTATGGAGATTACTTGAACTTAATTCTTTTAATGTATGAAGAATTACCATAAATACTTGAATAAGTGTCTAATATTAGAGATTTTGGTGAGTTATATTTGTCTATAAAGGATGATTTAGATTCACTACATGTGAAAATACATGGGAGTTAGTGAAACTACCATATGAAAAGATGGAACTTGATAACAAGTGGGTTTTCCAATTAAAAGAAAAATATAATAAAATTAATAAGTACATGGAAAAGATGGTTGTTAAGGGATTTCAGTATATGTATGGAATTAAATATTCTTGAAGTAATAAGCACCACAAATAGAAGAATAAGAAAATCACATGGTGAAAATTAGGTATGCCTGAGTAGTAGGATGTCTCATGTATGCAATGGTGTACACTTGAGTAGATCTTACCCATGTAGTGGGAGTTTTCAGTAGGTTCATGTAAAATATAGGGAAATAACATTGAGATACTGTGAATTGGATATTGAGATATCACAAAGGAATGAGAGATACATCCCTCTAATTTAAATATGATGATTTATTGGATGGGAATGTTGATTCATAATTTGGATAAGACTTCTATTACTCGAAAAATACAATTGGATATGCCTTTGGTGGAACTATAGTTAGATATATATCAAAGATCAAACCAATGATTGAAATATATATAATAGAATCTGAATATATAACATCAATGGAAGAAATAAAGGAATTGGTGTGGTTGAAATGCATGATTGAGGATCTCAAAAGAAATCAGGAAAATTCATCACTCTACTTTCATAGTTGAAGTGTAATACATTTGGATAATAATTTTATGTTTCATACAAGGATGAATCACATGAAGCACCATTATATCTAAAATTTTCATAAAGATAGAGTGTTGGGGTTTCAAAAGATAGCTGGATAACATAATCTGGTGGATATGTTAAAAAAATTAGTTTAGGAGAGATTTAGGAAACATTGTTCCTCAGTTGAAATTGGGTAAATAAAGGAGGAATTAATAGGATAATTCTATGTGGTAATATTACAGTTGTTGGTGTTTTCTAAAGTGATGGATCATGTTTTTAAGTCCTTAAATAAGCCTTCAAGTGGGAGATTTTTAGGATTTATGGAAACTCTTATCAAACTGGTGTAAGTTCACCAAAATGAGAAACTCTAGAGGACTTTTTAATCATGTTAGAGCAGTGGAAACAAGATTCATCTAGGTGGAAATGAAGTTTCTATGAGTTTATAAACTTTTTATGGATATCATCATGGTGGACAGTCTACCTATAATCCGAGCAGCTGTTGAAATCATCTTTAATTAGAAGTATCTATGCTTGAATCACTTCTAGTGTGATTTGTGTTAAAGGATTCAGGTTTATGGAACACTATTGATCTACTGGTGATCATTGGACAATCCAAGATGATCAACATGGGATCAATAGTTGCACAGTGCAGTGGATTGATGACTGCGAATGTAAGCAGTTAGTGTAACCACATCATAGGCTGGGGCCCTTCATATAAATGAGGTGGGAACACTTTACTAGTGTGTCTTGTAATACTTATATGTAGTGGTCTATGTGTCTTATGATTTATAGTGAGTTTACATTATAATTCCAAATAAATGAAAGTTGTAATGTCTTCTCCCATGGACATATGAGGTAAATCCAAACCATGAAAAACCATTATATATTTTAGGTGATTTCATTTTAATTTATTATTTGATCGAATGTTTGTATGAGATGAAGTAAATATGGATTGATTCTTCATTGGATTCAGTGTGGTGATTTTAGTGAAGAATATTCTTCTATATTCTGGTTTATCAAATTTTTGAAGGATTCCTACTAGTGACTTGTTTCCTCCAGTGTGGTCTTCGAATTTCGAACTTTTAGTGTGTGAAATTATGGTGGAATTTTTAATATAATCCACCACTGAGTTAATAATGGATATGAGACTGACCCATGAGTCACTCCTTCAATAGGCCATGGGTTAGTGACTAGCATCGAGGGTATCTATAACTATAATGGGAGGCATTAGCCTATTAATTCACATGAAAATATAACCAAATCACCAATCAAATCTATATATATAAATGGAAAATTTAACATTTCCCAATGCCAAATATTACTACATGAAACATAAAAATACAACCAGATAAAAATGAAAAACTAATCTTATAAATATCCACTTTAATTACCCAAATATCAGTACCCCAAGTCCCATTTGAGTTATCTTTCAAAAAAACTCATTAAAATTATAGAGGGGTGAGAAATTAGGATAAATTATTAGGATTATATTAAAAAAAATCAATATCCATGTGAAATCAATGTTCCAGGATGAACATGTGTGAGAAAAACTAATTAAGGAAAATATAGAACCAAGAGAAAGTTTAGAAAAAACCCATTATTAAGGAATATGTATCACATCTCATCAACAAACATAATCAAGGGAGATATCCCACATATTATGTTACCTTAATTTTCCCCATTAACCAAATTCCTTGAAACCATATCCATTATCAGAAAAACATAACCATAAAACATGAATGGAAATATAAATAATATATAATATAGAAAATGGCTTATAAAATTACCATGACTCTTGACCCTCAGTTCAGAGGTCATTATAACTCAAATCAGTAACGAGCCAGTTGGAAAACCCCTCACCAACAGACCATAAAACTAATAATGAAATGAATAATCATATCAACATGAAATACCACGTCACTATAAAATCATCATTTCATAAAAACCAAAACCTTATATTTATATAAATAGTTATCTTTACATTATTATATCATTCAACCTCTTGAAAAATAAACCCTGAGCCATTACAACCCCAATATATATGTCAAAAACCGTATTATCTAAGCACAAATCATATAAATATTATTTCACACATGATGAAAAAATCATAACAATGGATAAAAACAATTAATAAATAAGAATCATGATAAAAAAGGAAATAGAAATCACCATTGTTTCATTAAACAAATGTCACAATAAAGGAAATATTCATACCACCATGAATATTCTCATTTTATAGTCTCTTTTATTTATTCCTCAGATTAATTATTTAAAATATTCCATCATGATATCATTTAAGAATATGTCAATATTAAATAAACAATTCAATTATTTCATCCTTAATCATATTATAGTAAATTCAACCCTTTTTAAAGTTACCACTTCATTAATTCACTTAGGCATGAGATGAGGTGAAATATCTAATTCATTTAGCTAATATTAAATTTAGATTCACAACTTCATAAAATTACCCATACCCTTTATAGATTCTTATACTAACCCAAATAAAAACAAAATTCAAACCCATAACTATATAACTCTTCAATCCCACATAACCTATTAAATACTAATGGGAAACTGAGTAAGGTTTTCATGGATCATCGTATGATCCTTTAGCAGTGGAAGAACACCAAAATGATGCAATCTATCCCAAAACAGAGGAAACATGCAAGATATATATAAAACTAATGAAAAAATATAATACCTAGTTTGTTGTTTGAATAATTATTTTCTTCCCTAATGTTAGGAGAATTCTTAAGGATGATCACAAGGAGTGGGTTCTCTAAGACTACTACCTCTAATGGGGATGCACCATCCATTGGATATCGATCTCTATTAGAGGACACCCGAAACTCTCTAATGGGTTCTAGAACCTTCCCAAGAGATATGAATAAGCCTTGGGAATAATAAATATTTCAAGAAATTTTCATGAAACCTGTTATCAAAGTACAATTGAATGAATGAAATAATCCATACACGATGTCAAATAGAATTGTTTCTCTTTTATAGAAAATAAATGATGAATTATTTATAAATGAAGAATCAGTCTACTATTATCAAGTATTGTCTAATAATACCCATTATTTATGTCTCAATTGTGAGTGTATTAAAATTTTCAATTTTCATTATAAAAAGCATTAAATTCGGTTGGAACCACACAGAGAGGTTTTTTTTCATGTGATAAATGCACTTGTAGTAAGCATGTCTCTTCAATTTTCATTGCTTGTATTCATGCATCATATTTATGTATACTACATGGTATTGTCTTCATGAGTACATGAATAAAATAAATATACCCTTCAATCATTATATACATGATTATATACATACATCATATGTATGTATAATACGTGCATTAGACACACACTCAGACATATATATATATACTAATAATACATTTATCATATACATGTATTCAATGTACATGAAATATATTCATGTATATTATAATACACAACCAACAATATCCCACTTTCATTAAAATCTCATTGAGACTTAATTCAAAGCTTCACAATTATTTTTGAATCCATCTAAACTCTTTTGAATATGGTTTTATCAAGATATCTTAATTTCGAACACACAATTCATCAAAAAATTTATCCTTATACAAAGAAATAACTATGTGACCTTAAGGGAATTAGTATAATTAAAAACAAATATGAAATCCATATTTCATAGATGTAAGAAAATAGCTTCCTCTAGAAAAGCATCAGTTTGATTTAGGTTACTAAGGTATCTGGTGTGATCTCCATAAAACATACTCATATCTCTATACAAACCTATCCATCATAAGATGTATCATATATATCATATATATACCTATATAATATCATTTTACATGACATCAAGTTACCACTAGACATGGAACATGTTAATCTAATATAGGTCATCTCACTTTTCCTAAATCTCTAAAATAGACTATGTAAGTTAATGAATACATCACATGTCATTCATATAACTGATGAGGACATAAAATATCACTCATCTAAGTAGTTAAGAACATAATATGTGACATAACTAATCATGGAAATTTATTTTCTCAGTCTAATTCAATCATGAGAAAGATTTATTAACTTTCATAATGGTGGATTGCAACATCCCAAAAATTATAAGCTTATAAATATTTTATTCAAACGATTAATTTATACAAACATTGATTAATTAGTTATATTTAATATTTAAAATTATATAATATTAAATTAAATTGTCTCATTGATTATGAAATTTATTGAATTTATATCTTATGTTTTTAAATAAATTATAATTTTTAAGAAAAAATATATTTGATTTTAATTTAATTTAATATTCAAAATTATAAACAATGCTATTTTAAACATGGTACTATTATAAATCATGAATTTATTATAAATAGTTATATTGAAATACCTAAAAAATATTTTCTAATAAAATTATTTTAGAAATTATTTTTTCTATGTGATGTTTATAAGTTAACAAATATTATAAAACAATATTTTATGGAATTATTGTTTTAATATAAATTATTAAATTATTATTATTATTATTTTGAAAATTAAAGGTTTAGTGTCATATTATTAATTGAAATTTTAAAATTATGAATATATAAATTATGATCATATAATTATTATTATTATTATTCAACATTTTAAAAATTCATAATCATAATTTGTTAAAAATTTAATAAAATATATATATATATATTGTAAAATTAATGAATAATAGGTTGTTAAAAAATGATGAAACGAATTTAAAAAAAATTAAAATTAAAATGATAAAAAAGGGTGCATTAAAGAGGGGAGGTACATCTTTCGGTTTGGGTATTGAGGGTTCAGAGGTGAGCATGCATGTTCGTCGGAGAGGCCACGATGATGGTCAGGTGAGGTTTGATTGCACCGATGGAGAAACCATGTTTCATCAGATTTTGAAGCTGAGTGAGGATTCATGGACCTAGATATCAAGAGAAGATATTTGGATTGAGTACGAGTTTGGCCTCCAATAAACCTGGTGACGTCGATGGAGATCTGAGCGAGTTAGGGTTCATTTCCGACAAAGATCTGTATGGATGATGTCTTGGTTTTTATTCAACTTAAAAGATGTAGGAGTTTGTCTATTTTTTATTTTAGGTATCTTAATATTTTCATTTCCTTCTTCTCATCAATTTCTATATACATTATTTACCCTTTTTTAGTGTTTTCTTCTTGCTGTTTGGAATGATGTTTATATTTTTAAAAAATAAAATTGAAACTAATTTTCAATGTTTATGGTCCACTGCTTTGCTTTTGAATTGTGAATAGAATAAGAATAATTTGGTCCTCAAATTTCAATTCTATTGCAATTATTTTCTAACAATGTTTTGAGGATTATTCTCTTTATATGAATGCATTTCAGTAAAAGTATGAATATATAGAAGAAACACTCTATTTTCTACCAGTACTCAGCTTGACCTATATGATTTTTTGTGTCTTTGTTATAATCTCTTCTCATCTATAGTGTCACCATTTGTTTATATATTTATTCCACTATATAAGTAGTAGATGTTATATATATAAAAACCTTATTCATTTTTGAGAATTCAAATAGAAAAACTAATTTGCAATCTTATGTGAGATAGAGAGATAGTCTGAGGAAAAATATGGTCTTAAGTTTTTTTAGTGAACCAGGTAAGGGATCTAATTAATTTATTTGTTTTCAATTTATTATTCCTAAAAATATATATCTAGTAAGTGATTGTTTATTTTGTATTTTATTATTTTTATTTTAAAATACTGATATATTCTATGAAATTTAAATTTAAATGAGAAATATATATTTTCAATATAATTTATTTGATATTTTTTAGATCTTTCATTATATATGAATAAACATATATAAACCCTTATAGTGGTTTGTGTTTGATTATGAAATATTTATATAAAATATATCTTATTTTATTTATGCACATAGAACATAATAAATTTATTATTTAATTTTTATTATTTATAGTAAGTTTTAAATAATAAAAACCATCATTTTATACATGGAAGTACATGCGCAACCATGAATTTCACATGTAATGTAAGATATGTCCATAATATTTATCACATAAAATATCATGAAAACATTAGTTTTTTTCACTCGTATATAGATGTGTATTGAATAAATCATATTTATTTTGGAAACTACTATTGAAATGCTTTTTATGAGATTAATGAATGCAAATTTTAATAAAATAATGTTAATTAATATTTTATTAAAATTCTATATATATATGATATGTCTAAAAGTGGATAAATTTAGTTTCTCTAATTTATAAATAATTTTTCTTAATTAACTTATAAGTGTAAATTTATTTATAATCATATGTGAATATGTTGTCAATGTTTTTAAAGTACACAACTCTAGGGAACGTATATATAAGTAAAGAAAATTTAAACTGTTTTTAAAAAATTAAGAACATGAACATTGTAAATATGGTATGGAATTGGGGAGTGAACCCATCCCTTGGAAAGTGGGTAGGCCCAGGACAACCTTCAATGCTTCAAGTGGACTTAGTGTTTTGTTTTCAAAAAATTTCATATTGTTTTCAGAAAAATCACTCGATTATTTTTAAATTAATTTATGAATGTAATTAATTTCAAAATATGTTGTATTTTTAAGGCGTAAGTAATTTAAATAATTTTTACAAGAGTTATTTCTAAATTTATTTTCGATTTTATTTTTCAAAATATTATTTAAAAGTATTTACAAATATTTTTTAAATTCCTTACTGGGAAAAATTAATGCACACCAATTTTTTTAAATTATTTTTTTCATAGGTTTGGTAGTGTTTTTTGAAGGTGTTTTTATGGAGTTAGCACACGTGAATTCTTTTTGGTTATTTTATTTAATTTTTTGTATAGCTTTGATAAAAATGTAAGGTTTGTCTAATCCTCCAAAACCTAGACTAGTAAAATTTTATGGTATGTAATAAATGTTGTGTATGTTTTCAGTTTATTTTATAAATAAAATAAAATAAATACATAGAATTTATACGTGTTGAGTCTAGAAGAGAGAGTTTGGGTCTTTACAGTTGGAATCATAGTGACGATCTAAACAACTTTGGAGATTAGATGTTGTCATTTGAGAAAATTCTAAGCGGTGGAGTACAAGAGTCTAAAAGTACCAGTTTTCTTAATTTAGAAGATAGAAAATTAGAATTTTTTAGAGTCTGGTGAATAAATTATGTGGGCACAATTCATTTTAGGATGTGAAGAATGTAACATCACATATATTATAAGCACATAAATATTTTATTCAACTGATTAACTTATACAATATTTGATTCATTAGTGATTTTGAATATTTAAAATTATATAATATTACTTTAAATTAACTAATTGATTATGAAATTTATCAATTTTATATATTATGTTTTTAAATAAATTATTATTTTTAGGACAAAAAATATTTGATTTTAATTTAATATTTAAAATTATAAAAAATTACATTTTTTAACATGGTATTATTTTAAATCATGTAGTTATTATAAATAATTATATTGAAATACATGAAAAATATGTTTTAATAAAATAATTTTTGAAATGATTTTAGATAAGTGATATTTATAAGTTAACACATATTATAAGACAATATTTTATGGAATTTTTTTAATAGAATTTATTAAATTATTACTATAATTTTAAAAATTAAAGGTTAAGTGTTTTGTAAAGTAAAATAAAATTTAAAATTATGAATATATGAATTATGATCATTTAATTATCATTGTTATTTTTCTAAATTTTAAAAATATATAATCATATTTTTTGAAAATTTAATACAATATATATATATAGTTTTTATAAAAAATAATGAATAATAGGTTATTAAAAAAAGGATGAAAAGATGTTTAAAAAAATGAAAATGATAAAAAGTTGTGTTAAACAGGGAGTGTGTATTTTGGTTTGGGGATCGAGGGTTCAGAGGAGATCGAGTCTGTCTGAGGGAGAGGGAGTGATGAAGTTTGAGAAAGGATTGAGAGTCCCGATGGAGAAACCATGCTTCATCTGAGGTTGAAGTCGAGTGAGGAGTCACAGACCTAGAGATCGAGCGCAGATCTCAAGCTTGAGTGTGAGGTCAACTTGTCACGACCCGTCCCCCAGGGCCCGTGCTGTGACTACCCCATGCCCGCCTTCCATATGCCTGGGGCTGACGACTAGCACCAAAGGCATAATTCCCTAAGACCGGGAAGACATTGCCGTTATATAGAGTAACCTCACACAACATAGTATAAGCTGAAAGCGAAACACTATGTAAAGCTGTATACAAAAGAGTGATGAAAAAGTAAAGGGGGCTAGAAATAAAAGCCCAACAGGAAAGTACAAGTAAAACTAAAAAACATTAAAGAAGCCACATGGTCGTCCTTCGGGGTTCCTACCTGAAGGGTAGGTATATATGGCCTCCTCAACACTCCACATCTGTCAGTGTCCTCCGTGCACCAACTCGTCGTAAGGTCCACCTCCGAGTACCATCCGGTCCTGCTACTAAGCCCCAGTCAATGCTGTCCGTCATCTGCTTCCAACACAACAAGGTGATGGCATATCCAGTGCATGGGTGAGTATAACAATACTCATTAGGGACCCCAAGAACCTCAAGGTATCACAAAATCCAACAAGGATAAACCACAAAGTATTAAATCAACAGATAACCCACTTAGGTATATTCCCATACATATACCTAAGTTATCAAGTAATCCATCTCAATCATGAGGAAACACAGGAGTTACTGACTCAGCTCAGACAGGTATACAACTTATGTAGAGAGATAGAGATGATCAGATTTAGTCACTGAATCATTAGAGCTATCAGACCAACACATGATCCAGGACCAACTATTCTATCAGACCAACACATGATCCAGGAACATAAGTTAGAGATGTTAGACCAACACATGATCCAGGACCAGCTATTCTGTCAGACCAACACATGATCCAGGAATAGAAGTGAAAAATTTCAGACCAACACATGACCCAGGAACAATCGTCAGAGCTGTCTGACCAACACATGATCCAGGACCAACTATTCTGTCGGACCAACAAATGATCCAGGAACAGAAGTCAGAGTACATCTAGCCACAGGGTTTCTACAAAGCACTCTTGATTCCGGGAGGGTATTCTCCTCAATCCAAGTGTTTATACATAAACTTCCATGAATTCCCACATAGAAGTATCACAAAGGTCCACCTCATCATATGTGTCTCAACGCATTAGACGACGTGTCAATCTAACGCCCGGTCTGTGAGTTATAAGCTTTTTAGTCCCGGGGGCCCAGTTGGATTTGTGTACAATCCAACCTGACCATATCTCAATATTAACCCACAATCTAGTGGGGTATACTCAAAGGGACCGTCGTGCTCCACGAAAACCAGCGCTGCTGACGGTTCGTCAAATAGTCGTCCAGTGCCAATGTTACGGCCAAAGGAAGTAACATAGTCGGTAATGGGCTTGGGCCAGGTCTGACCTGGTTGGACCGACACAACCCAAACTAGACTGGGCCGACCCGGCCCGTTGGGCGGGTCATCCCCCTTGGTTCGGCCAGGTCCGTTGGGCCTGGCCCAGTGGACTGCGTGGGTGGTTCATCCCGGAGGTCGCCGTGTAGGAAGCTCGACCCAGAAGTCAGGGCCGGTTTGGCCAACACCATGTGGGGCATGGCTCAGGCGTCTCATCCTGGAAAGAAAATTCATTTTGTCTAGCGACACTATGAAGGACGTCGCATGCCGGCTCGGGTGGACGGCATGGCTCAGCCGATTTGGCTGGGAGCCAGGGCGCCGGCAGGCTGCGTGGGGTGCGGGCAGCACGCAGCCATGCTGGTGGGGCACCGAGATGCACGTGGGCAGGCCGTGGGGCGCCGGTAGGGCGCAGTTAGGCAGCGGAGGCATGACCAGTATGCGGGAAAACCGGAGGGGCACGCGGGGAGGCCGGTGGGACACTAGTAGTGTGTGGGCCAGCTGACGGGGCATGCAGGCAACACGCGGGCAGGTCGGAGGGGCGCGCGGGCAGCGCGCGGGCAGGCCAGAGGGGCACCGAGTAGCGCACGGGTAGGCCACGGGCAGGCCGCGGGAAGGTGGATCGACAGCTAGTTCAGCGCAGCTCAGGCCGGCAGTGTTCAGCCGGATACACTGGTGCACCGCGGGGGTGGTGCGGTTCACAGAGGCCGCATGTAGCACAACCTTTGTCATTGGCGCCTTCGTTTCCTCATTGCCACTTCGTCGCCATGCTGAAATAAACTTGACAAAGAGATTACCGGAGGGATTCAGACCATGTTAGTTTGGCCCGCACCCTCCGTGTTTAGGGATGATAACAATTGGTTCAACAAAGAGGAAGAAAGTTGAAAAACAATTCTTTACAATACATCGCATCGATTCCTTTTTAAACTAAGATGATAAGTGTAACGACCCGAAATTTTGAATAAATCTTGTTTCCTAATTTCATGTGTTATTTTTTATACTCAAAAAAAATGTTTTATTTGATAAACATGATTATAAATAAAATGAGACCATTGGTTTTTGAGTGTTATATGACCATCGGTCAATATGACCACCGTGAACAAAATGTTTTGATTATTGTCTCTAAATTTAAGTAATCTTGGTTAATTATTATAGAAAGAAGATTTGATGGCCTCACCTAGTAGCCTTGGGCCGATCGAAGCCCATCTAATAGAGATTGGGAAGGAGGTAGCACCATTGGGCTTTGCTCTGGACCAAATCCAAGCCAAACTTCATCATGTGAAGCTAGAACAAAATCGCCTTCGCGAGAAGTTCAAACTGATAGAAATTACTACTCGGGCAATGTTGACTGAGCCGCCCCAAAATTCTATCACTCTAGCACACCTTACTCTTAGGTCCTATGCTGGTATTATAAGGGGTTATGTAACGAGACCGTAATTTCCTTGTCTAATCCTTTTTTTTAAATAAAAATTTGGATTTCTTCTTATGATGATGTTTATGAATTTTCAAATGACCGGATAAATATTGTATGCATATTTTTGATGAATTTTAGAAAAAGGATATTTTAAAAATGTTTGTGTAAACCTTAAATAATTAAAAATGTGTAATGATTTTCGAAAAATGGTCTTCTACAATTATGTTCAGTACGAAATTTAGAGTCTAATAAGATCAACTTGATTTTTGATGAATAGTAAATTATGAATAGTGATTTTATGATTAGGATTAGTAATATGACCAAATGGATTAGTAATCTCACTTAAAGAAAGTTTTAAAATAATCTAGGCACCTTGATTAAGTAATGTGATTCAATAAAATAGTTAAATAACAGTTTCATTAATTATTATTCAAGTATTAGTTTTTTCAGGTGAATAGTGTTTTTTAATTAAAAATTTAATTAAAAATAATTAGAAAATTATTTTTATAAAAATGACTTTATTTTTGAACTCAGAGCATCGATATTATGTTATGGTAATTTTTGGGGTTTTTTCTGAAAAAAATGAATTTTCGATGAATAGTGTTTTTATTTAAAAATTAAATTAAAAATATTTAGAAAATTATTTTTATAAAATGGATTTCATTTTTGAAATCAGAGCATTGATATTTGGTTAATGTGAAATTTTGGGATTTTTCTGAGAAAGTTGAATTTTCAGTGAATAGTAAAAATACAGTTTTAGGGTTTCGGTATGTTTAATGACATCATAATGGTGTCATGATGATGTCATGAGATCTTTTGAGGGTTGGCCGGCCAAGGGTGATGAATTATTGTTTTGGGGGCCCCATGTGGCCTAACTCCATGATAAATGACAAGGGAGAGCACATGGGTTTGAGAAAAGCACATGTGAGGTGTCCCTTGGCCATTAATGCCTTGTCCCCTCACTTTCCCTATAAATACCAAGCCCTCCTCTCATCCATTCGACTCCCCACTCTTTCCCAACGAATTTCTGGTCTCATTACCTCCCAAGGAGTCCTCCCAAGGTGCCCCCAAGCCCTCAAGGTCCCAACCTTTGAGGTTTAAGAGTTACATTTTAAGGTAAGGGATCCGACCCCTCTCTTTCTTTTCAAGTGATCTCTTTTATGTCATTCCTTTTATGCTCCATGTTCTTATTTTGGAGGATGTTCTTTTATACTCCTCTTACTGCCCTTTTTATGTTCATATGATGAAAGACCCCCTCTTACTCTCATCATTTCGTTTTAAGAAAGTTTAAGTGGCGCCGTTAGGCTGCCGAATTTTCAAGGGATTCATTCACCTCTTTTTTTTTTCAAAGTTCTACTTTCATGTAAAGTCTTTCAAGTTCATTTTTATTATGTTGGGGTATGATCTATATATTTATCATACTGGTCTTTTATGATCACATTATGAGAGACCCCATTTGATCTCTTCAATTCAGTATTTTGATGTCTTAAGTGGCGCCGTTAGGCTGCCGAATTTTTAAGTGGTTCTTCACCCTTCTCGTTTTGAAGTTCTACATTCATGTCAATTCTTTCAAGTTTATTTATATTATGTTGGGGTATGATCTCTATATCTATCATACTGGACTCTTATGTTCATATGATGAGAGACCCCATTTGATCTCTTCAATTCAGTATTTTGATGTCTTAAGTGGCGCCGTTAGGCTGCCGAATTTTTAAGTGGTTCTTCACCCTCCTCGTTTTGAAGTTCTACTTTCATGTCAATTCTTTCAAGTTCCTTTATATTATGTTGGGGTATGATCTCTATATCTATCATACTGGACTCTTATGTTCATATGATGAGAGACCCTATTTGACCTTGTCAATTCAATTTTGTTGAAGTTTAAGTGATGCCGTTAGGCTGCCGAATTTTCACAAGAGAAATCTTGTTTTGTTTTCTTCCTTTCATGTTCTTCATTTCATATGGTATATTTTCAAATTTCATTACCATGTTCATAAATACCTTATATTTTGTCCCTCTACTGTATTATGGGTCATTTATGAATGTTTGACCCATGTCCCCTCTTTTCTCAATGTTTTCTAAAACCTTGTAACATAGCCGTTATGCTGCAGAATTTTCCCCTCAAAATGCCTCTCTCTTTTCTCAAAAATTATTTTATGTTATAAAGTGAATACTCAAAGCTCTTATTTCTACAAGGGTATTCACATATATAACAAAATGTTCCATTTTAAATTCTGGGATTTACATACATGATACCCGCTTCCCTTTCCGTGGGTTTAAAGTGCCGTAAAGATCATGTCATTAAATCAGTTTTTAAAATGTTATGATTATGAAATGAAACCCATTTATTTTATGCTATATGGGTTATTTATGAAATGTTTGATGATGATATATGTGGCTCACATGATAATAAAGGCAAATTTAAGGGTGCGCCCTGATAGCGCTCCAATGCATTGGGTAAAGACTTAATCTCTAGAGATGACCATTTTAATGACGCCTTGGTGAATAACCTTGGTAATTTTTAACGACACCTTGGGGATAAACCTTGGTGAAACGAAACGATTGCCAATATTAAATGTTGCAGCCACATCTTCAAGTTATGAAAAAGTTTTATTTTTATTATGATATGCCTCATGATTTCATTTTCATGCCTTAAAGTTCTTTTCATGACTTTATTGATGTATCCCAAGTTCATATGTAAAATGTTTCACTTGTTTCCCTTGCTGGGCCTTCTGCTCACCCTTTCTTTTGATGTATGTCCCCAGGTTATGAGATTCAGTAATGAGCCTAGGGTGAACATGAGGAGAAGCCTTTCAAGTGTTTAAGAAGAATTCTTTATGTTGTTTTCATGTTTTAAGTTCCTGGTTTCCAAGACACTAAACCTTAAAGATCCTCGGTTTTGTAAAATGTAATTAAAGTTTATGTGATAAAAAGGTGGGATGCTATAATAAGAAGGAAAGGAATGATACTGTCACGAACCGAATCTGGTCGCCTTCAAACTCGGCACCCGACCCGGTCCATGGCAAGACCCGAAGGGCATTCCCGATCCCCATGGGCTGGCACAAGTGCCCGGGTATCATAAAATGAAAATTGGGAACGATTTACCCGAGTTCATAAACATAAAACAACAAAAGAATCCAATGAAACAAATCTGGATTTTTCAAACCAAACAATATTTTACAAAAATTCAGAACTGAATTACATGGCTTAAAACAACTCAAAAGGTCTATACCAAAGTTACAAATCCAAATAAGTACAGCCCAAGAACCCTCATGGCAAGGGACACCGCCCACAAGCCACCTCCACAAGACTTCACCACCAAGGACCTGCTAGAAACCCGAACCACTGGAACAAAAAAATCTGTACCCAACCTGCGACAACAAAAACAACCATGCCTACTTACACCCAAGGGTGTAAGTAGGGTGTGAGCCAATGCCCAGTAGGATACCACCACTAAGAGATTCCATGTGATAAACATTTAAAGACGAAAAGCATGAAAGTTTTCAAAAACCTGAAAAGCTAGTTACAATTTCTAAAAGATGCTACTTTGAATAAAAACAGTTTTCAAGTGGGCTATCATTAAGAATAAACACTTTTAAAAAAAATTCAACACTACTGAATTTTGCAGCCAACAATACCGTATGCTGACGGTAAGTACAAAGTAAATAATGAGCACAAGAAATAGGAAGTAACACCTAGGAACTAGCTAGCTGTGGGTCCCAGGTACCTCATATCTCGGTGAGAGTAACCATCACAAATATCCATTCTCGTGCACGAGCCACTAGTAGGGAACATACCCATAACCTAGTGGTCCCCAATCATCATCATCATATTTTAGTTAGAGTTGTAAGCGTCAATCTTGCTAAGTGAAACTGAGGCCAAACCCCACGGATTCACTAGCATACTAGTACACGTCCACCCACCTAGATACCCAGGTTTTCCCCTTGTGCTCAAACATGTTCAACATGTCAAGAAATGTACATTGAACATGAAAATATCATTTCCACATCACAAATTCACCAAACAGCCCATATGTATACCACACAAGTCACAAAAATCCATTTTTTCATTCAAAATGATTTTGAAATCCGAATCACACCAAAATAGCCCACAACACATTTCACATTTTTTCAACACTTCCACAAAACCATTAAACAATTTTATAAAACAATTATAAGATATTTAAACTCATATAACAGCCCACACACATGGAATATAACACTTCTTTAATATTCAAAAATTCAATTTTTCACATCACACTCACACAAAACACTCCACATCACTTTCACATCACTTTCACCCCAAAATATCTCCTTCAAAAAATTTAATAAAATATTTCCAAGATGATACATATCACATAACAGCCTTTTCACAAATGAAATAGACCTTTTAAAAATATACTCCTACCAAAACAGTTTGCTGATATAGTTTCACCTATTACACAACCCAATAAAGCATTCAAAACTTTCATAAAACAATTATAAAGAGTATACCCAAACTTTGCACATAAAATCCATTTCAAAAATCTCTTTTTAATCCAAAAGCACACCAAGACCCTACCAAAACAGAATTGGCATCCCAATAAACATGAAATAATCCACATTCAAATGTTATATAATCACGTTGAATAATATCACAAAAGGTACCCATGAGAACACACAAATCCATAAAACACTTTCAAGGAGTATAACAAGGTTATAAAAATAAAACCATTCAAATACACCCCATTTTTAGGACCACATGGAACTATATCATTACCTAACCATAATTAGCAGCCCCTTTCAACAACTAATAAATCACTTCCACATTTTACAAAACTACCACAAGATATAACACATGAAATACATTTGAAAAATACACACTTCAAGCAAAAATGTAACTTTAAAAAAAAATTCTTTACTATTGCAACCAAAACTGGTTTTCTCATAATGCACAACACATAAGGAACATGAAAAATTATTTAATCAAGCAAACTAACTCATCATTAAATGGTTACCCATGGAATCACCTACCGAATGTGTCGAAACCCTCAAATATTGGGACGAAACATCAACCGCATGACCGCCGCACCTCAAGGAAGTAAAAAGAAACCTAAAACCTCAATATTTCACCCAAAATACAGTAATTTAGAACCTATGAACGAACCCTAACTTCTGTAATTTTTTTATAATTCAAGAATTAGGGAAGAAACCCTAAGCAATTTGAATGAGGAAAGAAATAGACTCACCTACTTGAAGTATCCTGAATTAATCACTCCAAAAACAATAGTTTCTGAAATTGAAAACAGCCAAAATTTAGGTATTCTTCGAACAATATATAGGAGGTAATTTGGGAAGTGGAATGGAGGGGAAAAAGTAATAATTGTGAGAGTTAAGAAAGGATGAAGTTACCTCTTCAATTCTGGCCGATTTGATACACCCTATGAATATCATCCCTAATTCGCGATACCAAAGAGCTCCAAGGAGGGGGGGAAGGAAATGGGAGCGCGCCTGGGTTTCTTAGGGTCGAGTGGGAGGTGGAATCACCGAAAAAACGCAAATATTGAAGGAGATATAAAATATTTAAAAATTATTTTTAATGCAGGAAATGGGCCTTCGGGCAGGCCCAATATCTTAAATAAAAACCCATATCCACCATGATTATGGATTTATAAAGGCTCCAAATTTATATTTTGGTGTTAGTAGGTCATAGGGGACCATTTAGGAATTGGAATGAAGAGAAAATATAAAAAAATGAAAAAGTTATAAAGGAAACAAATTTTATTTTTAAATCTGGAATTGGGCTCGTGATTTTGCCCAATTCATGAAAACTCATCTATTTCTCCATAAAACCTTTGGAAACCATCCAAAACAAAAAATGAAAGGAAAATAAATGAAATTTAACTTCAAAATAATTCATTTATGTGACAATTCTCCCCACCATGAAAACTTTCCGTCCCTGGAAAGCTACAGAAAGGCCAGATACGAAAGCCAAACCGAACTGATAAACCAAGATGTACTCCCTTTCCAAGTTTCGCCCCCAAAGGCCAAAACACCTCCATTGATCAATTAAGGAAGGAATAATTCACAACAAAATCATACACCACTTTCCTGAAACAATCAATCACATTAAAGCTTTATCCCAAAGGAAAACACCTCAAACACTATCAGAACAAGACTCAAGCAATTCACTCAAACGAACAACAACATCGAACAAGGTTACACATTCCTTGCTATAACTAAACCATTGGGAACTCTCCAATCTCAATGGTTACTCAAGGAAGATTTAGGTAGATTGATAGATCCAAATGAGACTACATACCACTAATCCTTGACCATGGATAAATCTAAGTTATCGGTACGAAAAAAAAGCTCCCCACCATAAGAACCAACAATCTTAATCGACCAGCATGGGCCGGTACAGAAAGACCCCAAAATATAAAGTGTTGGGATGACCACATGGTTAGTCTGCATGGTTTGGGAAACCATGAACTAACAGTGGAGATTCTTCTATCTACATGGTTTTTTTGGGGGGGGGGGCATGGTCACTACTAACCAAGTGTAAACCGTGTGGTCAACCTGTCTAGCCAAACTTCATACCTTTCTCTAAAGACTCAATGGAAACCAAAGTGGGAGGGAATAACATTGTGTGATGACATGGGTACAAGACCCTCCACCTATTTCCACCAAACAGGAACAACTGAAGAAATATGATGACACCATAGGTTTAAACACTTATTATCTTTCATATTGAGGATAGGACTTTGCACAAGGGTTTAAATGACACTGGGGTTTCCCCTGACTACGCGCCAGCTTCTCTCCAGGACCTATGGCTGGAGCTCAAAATATTGAAGCATCTTCGGCCTTGCAGTTAGGCTTTGGAAACCACCTGAATGCGAATTCTTCTTTCATTTCAAACAACAACTACACCGCAATCCCCCCGATAAGTTTTTTTTTTCAAGACATAACACATTCCAAACTCACTTTACCCTAACTCTATATTTCACTGAAACAAGGGATTAGAAGATGTACACACATCATACCTTGTTTGTTCGGGTGAGAAACAATAGAAGTAAAGAACACTTATACTCACCTTCCTCTAAAATGGAATATTTTTTTTATGTTTTTTTTTTCAAGGGAGACATTCTCCCAACATAATAGAGACTCTCAGATGATCGCCCAACTTTCACCTTTACAGTCAATCGAGCACATGCCATCACAAGGAATCACCGAACATGACCATTGCGACTGATATAAACAATGAATAGAGAGGGAACTTGTACAACATCCCAAAACAACACACAATTCTAGAAAGTGGCCATAATATCCTCTCATGACCAGATTTCCCACAATAGTAGTTTAACATAAACTCCTTCTTCGAAGAGACTATGAAGGACCGAGAGTTCCTCTTAGACACTATCCAAATACTCATCCATGCTAACAAACCCAGAACACTTCCACCTTCAAAAAATTAGGAAACTTAAGAGGCTAAGGTCACTTTCAACCATCCATAATCAATCTCCCACTACAAGAGGATACACAAAACCAATAAAGGAAAGGGTGTATACTCAATCTAAAAATCTCAGGAAATGGATTCCTTATATTGATCAACTGGAGGATTTTCCAATGGAGAAACAATCTGGGTTGCGCTTCAGTTATGCATTAACCATTAATGGGGGTGTACCTTATCCAATGGGAGAACCCAAGGACCCAACCAACCTGTTCCATTGGTCAAAACAAGCCATAAACCAGATCCAAACACATGAAGGGAACTATCGTAAAGTCATCCCAAAACATTTTTCAAAAGAGACCACTAACCGTCCCTACAACACAGCTTACCGACCAAACACAAACCCAAAACACAGTTCAAACAGAAGGGGTTCTTGGAATCAAAACATCCCACAACATCAACATTTTCAAAAACCCATAATACAAACCATACAAAAATATTCATCAAGACAACGTATTTTTCTTTAAAAGTAATTCTTTGAGAACAACCAGTTTAGCAGTAAGCATATCCACCAATGGTACCCCATAGGCCTCACACATGCATGTTTTTGTGCCACACCAGACACCCTCCTCATATCCATCCCGGCACTCATCCATTCGTGCCATCAACCATCCATCATCCCATATAACCCCATGCATGTGGTCGCTAATGGAAATACCAAAGGTTAAAACAAAAATTCTTTCCACTTTTCAAAACCAAAACGGTCAACCAACACATCCTTTTTTTCTCATAACTGCTAACTATGAGATCAAAATCCCAACTCACATCTTACAAAAATTTTCAAAAAGTCACAAACATTTAGAAAATAACTCACTTTCAAGATATTCACATCAATTTTGAAACATCTCATCCCATTAAAACACACTCTGATTGTTTAGAAAACTCTATTGGAAACACTTTTCAAAACCAACATCAATATAGTTCCTACTTTCAAAGAGGTGTAAGCACACCATTTTATATTTCAAAACAATTCTGAAAATTAAGTTCCTCCATTTCATAAACCAAACCATTCCCTCTTTATTTGAAAATCATTTCACAAAAACTTTACACTTCTTAAAACCAAAGTGCTAAGGTTTCAAAACCTAAGCAGAAAACAGTGCAAGAGGAAACTAGTTTCAGTGGGTGACTTGGAAATATGGTTGCCAGCCATATTCCAATCACCTCACTGTCACAGAGAGTGTTATAGGGAATATCCTTGGCTCCACATGTCTTGCCAGGCCTTGCGAGCTCACTAGGACCATTAACCCAACACTCTTTTCATTTCCCTTAATCATCATCGAACCAAGAAAACCGAAGGACTTAGATAAATACCGATTTCTCTTGGAAACTTGAATCCCATTATGAGGTGTGGTGATCAGTCACACTACCCATAACTAGAATTCCATGTCCCAACAATCCTAACTCCATACTATCCTGACTCTTCCCCAAATAACATGACCCAAAGTGTTAACCTGAACCTGGCTCTGATACCATTTTGTCACGAACCGAATCTGGTCGCCTTCAAACTCGGCACCCGACCCGGTCCATGGAAAGACCCGAAGGGCGTTCCCGATCCCCACGGGCTGGCACAAGTGTCCGGGTATCATAAAATGAAAATTGGGAACGATTTACCCGAGTTCATAAACATAAAACAACAAAAGAATCCAATGAAACAAATCTGGATTTTTCAAACCAAACAATCTTTTAAAAAAATTAAGAACTGACTTACATGGCTTAAAACAACTCAAAAGGTCTATACCAAAGTTACAAATCCAAATAAGGACAGCCCAAGAACCCTCATGGCAAGGGACACCGCCCACAAGCCACCTCCACAAGACTTCACCACCAAGGACCTGCTAGAAACCCGAACCACTGGAACAAAAAAAAACTGTACCCAACCTGCGACAACAAAAAAAACCATGCCTACTTACACCCAAGGGTGTAAGTAGGGTGTGAGCCAATGCCCAGTAGGATACCACCACTAAGAGATTCCATGTGATAAACATTTAAAGACGAAAAGCATGCAAGTTTTCAAAAACATGAAAAGCTAGTTACAATTTCTAAAAGATAGTACTTTGAATAAAAACAGTTTTCAAGTGGGCTATCCTTAAGAATCAACACTTTTAAAAAAAATTCAACACTACTGAATTTTCCAGCCAACTATACCGTATGCCGATGGTAAGTACAAAGTAAATAATGAGCACAAGAAATAGGAAGTAACACCTAGGCACTGGCTAGCTGTGGGTCTCAGGTACCTCGTATCTCGGTGAGAGTAACCATCACAAATATCCATTCTCGTGCATGAGCCACTAGTAGGGAACATACCCATAAAATAGTGGTCCCCAATCATCATCATCATAGTTTAGTTAGAGTTGTAAGCGTCAATCTTGCTAAGTGAAACTGAGGCCAAACCCCACGGATTCACTAGCATACTAGTACACGTCCACCCACCTAGATACCCAGGTTTTCCCCTTGTGCTCAAACATGTTCAACATGTCAAGAAATGTACATTGAACATGAAAATATCATTTCCACATCACAAATTCACCAAACAGCCCATATGTATACCACACAAGTCACAAAAATCCATTTTTTCATTCAAAATGATTTTGAAATCCGAATCACACCAAAATAGCCCACAACACATTTCACATTTCTTCAACACTTCCACAAAACCATTAAACAATTTTATAAAACAATTATAAGATATTTAAACTCATATAACAGCCCACACACATGGAATATAACGCTTCTTTAATATTCAAAAATTCAATTTTTCACATCACACTCACACAAAACACTCCACATCACTTTCACATCACTTTCACTCCAAAATATCTCCTTCAAAAAATTTAATAAAATATTTCCAAGATGATACATATCACATAACAGACTTTTCACAAATGAAATGGACCTTTTAAAAATATACTCCTACCAAAACAGTTTGCTGATATAGTTTCACCTATTACACAACCCAATAAAGCATTCAAAACTTTCATAAAACAATTATAAAGAGTATACCCAAACATTGCACATAAAATCCATTTCAAAAATCTCTTTTTAATCCAAAAGCACACCAAGACCCTACCAAAACAGAATTGGCATCCAAATAAACATGAAATAATCCACATTCAAATGTTATATAATCACGTTGAATAATATCACAAAAGGTACCCATGAGAACACACAAATCCATAAAACACTTTCAAGGAGTATAACAAGGTTATACAAATAAAACCATTCAAATACACCCCATTTTTAGGCCCACATGGAACTATATCATTACCTAACCATAATTGGAAGCCCCTTTCAACAACTAATAAATCAATTCCACATTTTACAAAACTACCACAAGATATAACACATGAAATACATTTGAAAAATACACACTTCAAGCAAAAATGTAACTTTAAAAACAAATGCTTTACTATTGCAACCAAAAATGGTTTTCTCATAATGCATAGCACATAAGGAACATGAAAAATTATTTAATCAAGCAAACTAACTGATCATTAAATGGTTACCCACAGAATCACCTACCGAATGTGTCGAAACCCTCAAATATTGGGACGAAACATCAACTGCATGACCGCCGCACCTCAAGGAAGTAAAAAGAAACCTAAAACCTCAATATTTCACCCAAAATACAGTAATTTAGAACCTATGAACGAACCCTAACTTCTGGAATTTTTTTATAATTCAAGAATTAGGGAAGAAACCCTAAGCAATTTGAATGAGGAAAGAAATAGACTCACCTACTTGAAGTATCCTGAATTAATCACTCCAAAAACAATAGTTTCTGAAATTGAAAACAGCCAAAATTTAGGGATTCTTCGAACAAGATATAGGAGGTAATTTGGGAAGTGGAATGGAGGGGAAAAAGTAATAATTGTGAGAGTTAAGAAGGGATGAAGTTACCTCTTCAATTCTGGCCGATTTGAGACACCCTAGGAAGATCAGCCCTAATTCGTGATATCAAAGAGCTCCAAGGAGGGGGGGGGAAGGAAATGGGAGCGCGCCTGGGTTTCTTAGGGTCTAGTGAGAGGTATAATCACTGAAAAAACGCAAATATTGAAGGAGATATAAAATATTTAAAAATTATTTTTAATGCAGGAAATGGGCCTTCGGGCAAGCCCAAAATTTTAAATAAAAACCCATATCCACCATGATTATGGATTTCGAAAGGCACCAAATTTATATTTTGGTGTTAATAGGTCATAGGGGACCATTTAGGAATTTGAATTAAGTAAAAATATAAAAAAATGTAAAAGTTATAAAGGAAACAAATTTTATTTTTAAATCTGGAATTGGGCTCGCGGTTTGGACCAATTCATGAAAACTCATCTATTTCTCCATAAAACCTTTGGAAACCATCCAAAACAAAAAATGAAAGGAAAATAAATGAAATTTAACTTCAAAATAATTCATGTATGTGACAATACTCAAAGTAAACCCCCTAACTTTTGATTATTGGGCATCGTTCGTTGAAGAGGTCGCAGAAGGTAGACAAAGAGAATCGTCATTCGTCGCATCTACCGCACGCTCCCAAACCCATGCTTTATAGGCTGTGGAAGACGCTCCACGTTGGTAGGTGTCTGGGGAATAAGTCTTAGAAGGATCCTCACCGACGTTCTTTGTTGGAAGAACACATTCTTCATTCTTCATTGAGAGGAGCGTTCTTCATTGGGAGTATTCTAATTCTCCCAAGCTCTCCACTCAAAAGATCCTCCAAGTGTGAAATGCCAAGCCAAAATAATATTAGATGTCTTATTATTTTAGATGTTGGAAAAAATTCAAAAATGGAGAATTCAATTAAGAGGCTCCACCTAATTAATTCATGTGTGTTGGCAAGAATTAATTATGGGAGGTCAAGAGTCTCTCCCTCATTAATGAGGGAGAGTTGGGTGGTTATACCCTCCTCCCATTAATAGGGGTTGGGTGGTCCTCACTCCTATTATTCAAATGGGAGGTCAAGGTCTCAGGTGGTCCCCACGCCATAGCCTCTCATGGGAGGTTATGTTTGGGTGGGACCCACCACCATAACCTCTCATGGAAGGTTAAGGTGTGGTGGTCCCACCTCAAAATTCCAAGATGAGGTTTCAACTACCAGTGGGTCCCACCTCCAAACACTTACATGGAGGATGAAATAAAATAAAGTGTAGCTCACTTTATTTAATTATTTTTTTTATGAAAACCCAAAAACATACTTTTATTCTCGACCATCTGCCATCGAGGTGAAAGTATTCTTAACAGAATATTGGCATTGCGAGTTCAACGTTGCCCTCAGATTTCAGTTCCACGCACCGGTTCAAATGTTATAAAAACCCGCTCATACGTTTACTAAACGTACCTGAACAAAAACTTCAGAAATTGATTCCGGTCACACCAGGCCTCAGAAACAAGTGCCGTAAATTTTTGCGGACTTGTAAAAATTCCATGTATTAAAAAATATTCCACGGGATTTCCGAGTATTTACATTCTCCCCACCTCTGGGCTTGATGTCCCCATAAGCTACAAATCGAACTAAGTGAACAAATGGGGGTAATGAGAACGCATCTGAGCCTCCCACACCCATATGCTCTCTTGGAGGTTCCTGTGCTGCTAGAGAACACACACCAGAGGAATCGATCGTCCACATAGGACCCACTCCTGTTGATCTTCAATATCCACTGAAACCTCTGTGAAAATCGGCCCTTCATTGATGTCCAGCTCACCGTGGTCAATGATGTGAGTAAGATCATGCACGTATCTCCTCAGCTGAGATACGTGGAAGACGTTATGAACCTGGTGCAACTGAGGTGGAAGAGCTAAGCAGTAATCCACCTTTCCAACAATTTTGAGGACCTGAAATGGTCTGATGAATCTCATAGATAACTTGCCGCCTCGGCCAAATCTCCATAGACCTTGTCGGGGTGAGACCCGTAGTAAGACATGGTCACCATCCTCGAACTCTAGAAGTCTCTGTCTCCTGTCATCATATGACTTCTTCCTGCTCCGTGCAGTCTTTATCCTCTCTTGGATGATCTACACCTTCTCTATGGTGGCCCGTACCATCTCATGTCCCACTAGTGCTGACTCTCCTGGTTCAGTCCAGCACAGTGTCGATCTGCAAGATCAACCATACAAGGCCTCAAAAGGTTCCATCCCAATGGTGGAGTGATAATTGTTCTTGTATGAAAACTCCACCAAAGGTAAGTGATACTCCCAGCTGCGACTGAAGTCGAGGACACAAGCACGTATTATGTCCTTGAGGGTTAGAATGGTCCTCTCAGTCTGACCATCTGTCTGAGGATGGAATGCAGTGCTCAAGTGAAGCTGTGTCCCGAAAGCCTCCTACAATCCCTTCCATAGCCAGGAAGTAAACCGTGCATCACGATCGAAGACAATAGAAGAAGATAATAAATTTAGCTGCACAATCTCCTACATGTAGAGTCATCCCAATCTCTCTAGTGAACCATTCTCTCTAATTGGTAGGAAGTGGGCCGACTTGGTGAGTTGGTCAGCAATCACCCAAATCGAGTCATGAACCATGGATGTATGTGGAAGACCCGTCATGAAGTCCATGGATATCCCATCCCACATCCACTCTGGGACCTCTAAAGTCTGAACCAATCCTACTAGTACCTGGTGCTCCACCTTCATTTACTGAAAAGTGAGGCACCGAGAGATAAAATCCACTACATACTTCTTCATACCTGGCCACCAGTGCCGTCATCGAAAGTCCTGGTACATCTTCGCCACTCCTGGATGTACCACTAGAGGGGATGTGTGAAACTCCCCCAACACTTCCTCATGAAATGACCCTGGCACCATAGAACGTCCTCTAAAGAGGATGATGTGCTCCCCAACTTTAGAAAATCCATTAGATTCCTATCCTATGGATATCTGAGCACGTCATGTCTTGCAGTCAGAATCCCCACGCTGCACCTCCTTAACTCTCTAAAGAAGTGGGGGGGTGACTGTAAGAGACTAAAGGAAGGATGCTCCATCTCTTTCCACAAAGGATATTTTTAAAGTAGCTAGCTACTATTTTCCCTCACCTAACAGTTGTATACCAGATCTCCAACTGAGTGCATCTACTACAATGTTTCCCTTCCCCGGAGTATAGACTATCTCGAAGTCATAGTCTTAGAGGATCTCAAGCCAACGTCATTGTCTCAGGTTCGGGACTTCTAAGAGAAGATATACTTGATACTATTGTGATCAGAGTATACGGTATAACGGTCACCTATAAGATAGTGCCTCCACATCTTCAAGGCAAAGACCACTATTGCTAACTCCAGGTCATGGGTAGAGTAGTTTTTCTCATGTTTTCTCAACTACCAAGAACCATATGCGATCACTTCTCGCTCCTGCATCTAGACACATATGAGTATGGTCCCTAATGCGTCACAATAAACTATGTACCCTACACCTTCCTCTAAAAGAATCAAGATTGGGGCACTAGTCAGTCTCTGCCACAGCTCCTGAAAGCTCTGTTGGAATCTCTCCGACCACACGAAGGGTTGCCCCTTCTTCTCTAAGGCTGATAGTGGTTCTGTAACTCTGGAGAATTCTGGCTCAAAGGTAAGCCTAGAAGAATCATGAGTGATCGACTACACCCTCTTATGCATGAGTCTATCCTGTGCTGCCTGGGTTTTCCTTTTCTCTGACCAATGAACACCCCATCCCAACGTTGTAGATAAACCACACCCTTTTTCCCAATTTAGTCAATCTGAGTGTGAATTGTGGATGTCATGTCCAAACCCAAACTAAAATCATAATGCCTCGATGCTTCCACCAAGATGTTCCAACCGAAACTATCACTTCAAGGGTCAGATCAAACTGTTGGTGAAAGTGTGATTATCGAGTCTCTACCCAAAGGTATCTTCAAATGTGAGGTCAAGTCAACCTTTTAACCAGAAAATCTAGGTCTTGGATAAGATTTGTGGAAGGAAAGAGTGATTAATACCTATGTCTATTGTTATGGCAGCTAGTAGTAGACACAAACTGTACCTTGAATCATTCCTAGAGCCTTTGGGTCACACTCCTTGACCACATGAAGATACTATCTTCCCCTGCCCTCTAGCTTCCTGAGCCTAGCAGGTTACACATAATGGGGTGGTTGTAACATGTCAAAATGTACACCACTTCATGCTGCTCTCCTAGATCTCCTTCTACATCTGCTTCCCTAAAGATTCATATTTCCTTAACACTTCCTCTTCCCGAAACATTTTTTACATGCTCAAGTCTCTGAGACTGGCGCCAGTTTCCTACTTTACCACTGCTAACATTCACTGGCTGTATCTGCTCAGCCAAAGAAAATTCAACCACAATAGTTCTCTCTAGCATCCTAACATAAGTAGGAATGCGTAGAGAAAGTGTGCTGGCTCAGATGTCCTTTAAACACGCCTCGCTCAGAAGTTCGAGCCCTAAAGCACTGATCATACCATATTCATCAAGTACAAGGAATGATCGGTATGCCTCGATGAATACTCAGCTACTGACACGTCATCCTACCGAAGTTGTAGAAGTTATAGGGAACTCTAAGCCACCTACTCAAGCTATTCCTTAGCCACCCGTGAGTCAGGATAACCTCAGAACCTAAGGGGTATCTGATGATGAAACATAAGTAAGGAACTAAACCTACAAGTGTCCTATACTAGTACCGCCGGTTTCAACTACTGACCAATAGGTAGTGATATAGCTGACACACTACCCAATGGTACTATCTCGAGTAATGGTCCACGTACCGAGGCCCCATCACTATGCTGACCATCCTCATGGTCACTCATTGAAAAAGGCTGGTAGCTAAGATCACCATCTTCTCTACTAGTGTCTCAAAATGGAAGAAAACTCTAGAAATCACCTCTATCCAGCCCTCAGCTGCGTGGGAATCTATCTCGCCTCGAAACCTTAGAGGCCGCTATTGCGGAAACTTGTATGATCGCGCTCTATCAGCATGCATCGTACACCAGTGCGACTGGTGTTATCTACTGCCCTGTGGGTGGTGGTGCTGCTAGTACACCACCCGATGGTTCCAACATAGTAAGAGGGCCCTGCACCAGTGCCTCGTCGCTCGGTGGGCCATCATCGTGTACTCTCTTGAGAACCCTAGATGGTTGTCCATGCAGTGGAATCCTAATAAGGAACCGGTGTGCCATCATCAATAAGTTATACTTGGTGTGTTGAATCAAAGAGTTCACAAAGAATATTGTTGAAAACACACTCGCTGTCAGTGTTTTCGTGCACTGAGTTGGAAATCAAGAGTTAGGGTCCAGGTGTATGGATACGCCGGCCGTCACACTAACACTGGACCCCCTGAACTGAAAACCACGCTCATTAATCTTAACACAATTTATTCACAGAAAATAAAGATTAGAGTTCTAATTTCTGTGGTAGAACCGACTCCTATGATACCAATTTGTCACGACCCATACCCCGGGGCCCGTGCCGTGACTACCCCAAGCCCGCCTTCCATAGGTGAGGGGATGGAGACTAGAACCAAAGGCGTAATTCCCTAAAATTAGGAAGGAATTTCATTTATATGGATTAACCTCACATAATAGATTTCGAGATGAAAGAAAAACACTATGTAAAGATGTATACAAAAGAGTGATGAAAAAGTAAAGGGGGTCAGAAATAAAAGCCCAATAGGAAAGTACAAGTACAACTAAAAAAAGTAAAGCATCCACATGGTCATCCTCCAGGATTCCTACCGGAAGGGTAGGTACATATGACCTCTCTAGAACTCCACGTTCGTTAGTATCCCCCATGCACCGACTCATCGTAAGGTCCACCTCTGGATACCGTTCAGTCCTGATACTCAGCCTCAGTCAGTGCTGTCCGTCGTCTGCATCCAACAAAATGAGGTGCGGGCATAGCCCGTTTAGGGGTGTGTATAACAATACATATTAGGGACCCTGAGACCCTCAGGGTCTCACAAAACCCAACAAGGATAAACCAAAAATTATGAAATCAAAAGATAACCCCACTTAGGTATATGCCCATACATATGCCAAAGTTACCAAGTAATCCATCTCAATCATGTGGACACACAAGAGTTACTGACTCATTTCACATAGGTATAAAACTTATGTAGAGATATTGAGATGATTAGATTTTGTCACTGAATCATCAGAGCTATCAGACCAACACATGATCCAGGACCAACTATTCTTTTGGACCAACACATGATCCCAGAATAGAAGTTGGAGCTGTCGGACCAACACATGATCCAGGACCAGCTATTCTATCGGACCAACACACAATCCAAGAATTGAAGTCAAAACTGTAGAACCAACACATAATCTAGGAACAGTCGTTAGAGATATCGGACCAACACATGATCCAAGACCAGTTATTCTGTCAGACCAACACATGATCCAGGAACAGAAATCCGAGTACAACCTGCCACAAGGTTTCCACAAAGAACGCTTGATTCCGGGAGGTTCCTCTCCTCAAGCCAAGTGTCGATACATCAATTTCCATGAAGTCTCATGTAGAAGTATCAAAAAGTTCCACCTCGTCATAGGGGTCTCAATGCAACAGACGGCGTGTCAATCAGACGCACGGTCTGTGAGTTATTAACTTTTTAATCCCGGGGTCCCGGTTGAATTTGTGTATGATCCAACCTGACAGTATCTCAACATTACCCCCGAAATTCAAAGGGGTATACTCAAAGGGACCGTCATCCTCCAAGAAAACCAGTGCCACTGATGGTTCGACAAACAGTTGTCTGGTGCCAAAGTTACGAATAAAGGAAGTAACAGGGTCGGTAATGGGCCAGGGCCCGGTCTGACCTGGTCAGACCGACTTGGCCCAACCCAGATTAGGCCAACCCGATCTGGGTCAACATGATCAGACCTGTTGGGTCTGACCCGGACCATTGGGTGGGTCATCCCGCTAGTTTTGGCCCGCTCCGCTGGGCCTGGCCCAGCAGACTACGGGGGCGGTTCGGCCCAGAGGTTTCCGCGTTGGCGGCTCAGCCCGGAAGCCAGGGTCGGTTCAGCCAACACTACGTGGGGCATAACTCATCCCATAAAGCCAAGCTGGTTCGCCCAGAAAAACCGTGAAGGATGTCATGGGTCGGCTCGGGTGGACTGCGCGGCTCGGCCGGTTCGGCCGGGAGCCGAGGTGCAGGTAGGCCACGCGGGGCGCGGGCAGGGCGCGGGTAGGCCGACGGGGCACCGGGTAGCGCGTGGGCAGGCCGTGGGGTTCCAACAGGGTGTGGTTAGCTCGGTAGGGAGTGGGAAGTGCTGGAAAGGCTGGCGTGGCACGCGAGCAGGGCGTGGGCAGGCCGGAGGGGCATGCGGGCAAGCTGACGGGGCACTCGGGCAGTGCCCGGGCGGGCCGGCGGGGCGTGCGGGCAGGCGGGTAGGGTGCGCAGGCATGCCAACAGAGCAGGAGGGAAGCACGCGGGAAGACCGGTGGGGCTCCAGGTAGCGCGTGGGTAGGCCGCGTGCATGACGCGGGCAGGCGGGCCGACGGCCAGTTCAGCGCAGCTTGGGCTGGCGCGGGCCGATAGTGGTCGGCCTAAAACACTAGTGTCCCATGGGGGCGACATAGTCCACAGAGGCCATAGGTATCGCGGCCGTTGTCATTGGCGTCTTCGTCGCCTCGTTGCCGTTTCGTCGCCATGCCGAAAGAAACTTCACAAAGAGATCGGCGGAGGGAGTCGGGCCATGTTAGTTTGGCCCGTACTCTCCGCATTTAGGGATGATAAGAATTGGTTTAATAAAGAGGAAGAACGTTGAACAACAATTGTTTACAATACATCGAATGGATTACTTTTTAAACGAAGATGAGAAAAAGGAAAGGAAGAATACTCAAGGTAAACCCCCTACCTTTTGATTATTGGGCGTCGTTCATTAATGGGGTCACAGAAGGTAGATGAAGAGAATTGTCGTCCATCGAGTCTACCGCACGCTCCCATACCCATGTTGTGTCGGCTGTGGAAGATGCTCCACGTCGGTAGGTGTTCGGGGAAGAATTCAAAGAAGGATCATCCCTGGCGTTCTTCATTGGAAGAACATGTTTTCGTTCTTCATTGGGAGGAGCATTCTTCGTTGGTAGAATTCAAATTCTCCAAAGCTCTCCTCTCAAAAGCTCCACCAAGTTTGAAATGCTAAGAAAAAATAATATTAGATGTCTTATTATTTTAGATGTTGGAAAAAATCCAAAAATGGAGAATTCAATTAAGAGGCTCCACCTAATTAATTCACGTGTGCTGGCACGAATTAATTAGGGGAGGTCAAGAGGCTCTCCCTCATTAATGAGGGAGATTTGGGAGGTTATACCCTCCTCCCATTAATAGGGGTCAAGTGGTCCACACCCCTATTATTCAAATGGGTGGTCAAAGTCTCGAGTGGTCTCACACCGTAACCTCTCATGGGAGGTTATGTTCGGGTGGGCCCCACCACCATAACCTCTCGTGGGAGGTTAATGTGTGGTGGTCCCACCTCCAACTTCCAAGAGGAGGTTTCAACTACTAGTGGGTCCCACCTCTAAACACTTACATGGCGACTGAAATAAAATTAAGTTTAGCTCACTTTATTTAATTATTTTTTTATGAAAAGCCAAAAACTAACTTTTATTCTTGACCATCTTCCATCTAGGTGAAAGTCTTCTTAAGAAAATACTGGTGCTACGAGTTCAACAGTGCCCTTAGATTTCAGTTCCGAGCACCAGTTCAAAAGTTATAAAAACCCGCTCATACATTTACTGAACATACCCGAACTAAAACATCAGAAATTGATTCTGGGTACACTGGGCCTCAGAATCAAGTGCCGTAAATTTTTGGGGACTCGTAAAAATACCATGTATTAAAAAAAATTCCATGGGATTTCCGAGTCTTTAAACAACCTCTCATGAACAAGGTGAAGTTGATGGAGATCCAAGCGAGCAAGGGTTCGTTTCCAAACAAGATTCGTATGAATTATGTTTTGGTTTTTCTTCAACCTAAAAGAGGTAGGAGTGTGTTTGTGTTTTCTTTTAGATATCTGAATCTTGTTATTTTCTTCTTCTTCGTCAACTCCTTTTTACATCCTTTACCATTTTTTAGTTTTTTCTTCTTGTTGGTTGGAATAATGTTAATATTTTTAAAAAATACAATCAAAACTAATTGTCAATGTTTGTAGTCCACTAGTTTTCTTTTTAATTTTGAATACAATATGAATAATTTGGGTCCGAAAATGTCAATTATATAGAAATTTTATATTGTTATTTCAATTTTTTATGGAGTTTTCTCTTAATATGAACCCATTTCAACCAAATTATGAATATACAGATGAAATATTCTATTCGTTACCTTTACTTAGCTTTCCCTACTATCTTGTGTGTCTCTCTATTATAATCTCCTCTACTCCATAGTGTCACAATTTGTTTATTTATTTAATCCACTGTATAAACAGTGGAAGTTATGGCTATAAAAGCATTATTCGTTTTTGAAAATTCAAACTAGAAAACGAATTTGGAGTCCTGATAGATAGAGAGATAGAGAGATAAAGGTAAGGAGAGAGTCTGAGGAAATATAAGGTCTTCATTTTTTCAGCGAACCCAGTAAGGGAGATATTTAACTTATATGTTTTCAATTGATGATTCTAAGAAATTTCAAACTAGTAAGGGATATTTTTTAAAATTTTTATCTTATTGTTTTGTGTAAGGTATATTCTTTCATTCTATATTTTCAAATAATTATCTATAATTTCTCAAATTAATTAGATATTATCTATTTATTGGTATATTTTTTGAAGACAAATTTGATTTTATGTAAGAGTGTTTATAATTATTCATATGTTCAATTTTTTTGGGATTTTATTATAATTTTTTCAAATAATAATCTATTCAGTGAAATTTAAATTGAAATGAGAAATTTATATTTTCAATAAAATTTATTTGATCTTTTTTAGATCTTTCATTCTATATGAATAAACATATATAAACCATTGTGGCGGTTTGTGCTTGATTATGAAAATATTTCTATAAAATCTTTTTTATTTTTTATGCACTTAGAATATAAAAAAGATAGCACTTAATGATTATTATTTATAGAAAGTTTTAAATAATAAAAACCATCATTTTATATGTGCAAGTACATGCACAACCATGAATGTCACTTTTAATATAGGACATGAAAAAATATTTAACACATTACATATCATGCATAAATTAATTTTTTTATTTGTATGTAGATGTGTATTTAATAAATCATATTTATATAGGAAACTATCGTGTAAATGGTTTTTATGAGTTTAATGATTGAATATTTTATTGAAATAATTTTAATTAATCTTTAATTAACATTTTGTGTATTTTTGTGATGTCTAAAAGTAGAGAAACTCATTTTCTCTAATTTATCAACAATTTTTTTCTTAATTAAGTTATATATGTAAATTTATTTATAAGTATATGTGAATATGTTGTCAATGTTTTTAATGTACAAAACTCTAGTGAATGTATATATAAATAAATAAAGTTTAATCTATTTTTATAAAAACAGAAACTTGAACGTTGTAAATATGGTAGGGAATTCAAGAGTGAACCGATACCATAGCATGTGGGTAGGCCCAAGACAACCTTAAATTCTTAAAGTGGCCTCAATGTTTTTTTTTTCAAAAGATTTCATACTGCTTTAGAAAAATCACTAGATTATTTTTAATGTAATTTCTAAATGTAAGTAATTTCAAAATATGTATATTTTTAGGGCGTAAGTAATTTCAATAATATTTGGAAAATTTATCTCTAAATTTATTTTTGAAAGAATTTTTCAAAATATTATTTTTAAATTATTTATAAATTTTTTTAAAACCATTAATAGGAAAAATTAATGCTCACCCCTTGTTTTAAATTATTTTTTTCATATGTTTAGTAGAGTTTTGAAAAGGAATTTTTTTCTACTCATGGATTTATCACATGAGAAGTCTTTTTGGATATTTTATTTTACCATTGTATAGCTCTAATAAAAATGTAAGGTTTTTATAATCCATCAAAACCTAGATTGGTAAATGTTCATAGTATGTAATAAATATTGTGCATTTGTTTAGTCTCTTTTATAAATAAAATAAAATAAATACACATCATTTATTTGTGCTGAGTCTGGAAGTGCGGGCTCAGGTCTTTACGTGGATAAATCTCATCTTGGTTGCACTCCAATATACAAAATGATCATCAAAATACCTAATCACCCCTAGTTATCTATGTTCATATTTTGATTTATATAAGTATGGTATCAATGCATAAGGGTTCTCATGTTAGTTATCTATCCATACCTAGGTAAAAGGATTTGAAAATAAGTAAACACCCCTAAGAATATTTTTGACCATATGATATATCACGAGATATACTTTAGCGGGTCAGTCCAATTAATAATTCTATAATTATTACGTCATGAATATATTATTCATATAACATATACACCCCTTTATAATGAGTATAATAATCTATTCAATATAATCTTTACAAATCATAATATCACATTTTACTTTATAATGATCATTGGTAAGGGTAAACTCAATGTTCTATACATTGAGGGGATCTATCAACTGACCATTCATGTAAAATATATTAAAGCATACATGATTTAATGATAAATAGAGATTTATTTTATAGTAATATCATGATACATTATACAATTGTTTAACCAATATATCAATTATCATATACCAATAGATTCCACATAACCCATATGCTTCAATTGTGAAAATGGTTTCTTTGGTTCATTTCATGTCACATCTCTATATGATTATCTGATAAAATATTCCCTCTAAACCCTTTTAATGAGTAACATTTATAAAGTGATCCAATCTCAATAATGGTGAGACTTAGGAATCATAATACTAATTTTTAGTTGCTTAAACATATTCAAACTCCTTAAATTAATTACATCAAATGTTATGATATCAAATTTTGTTGTCTACTTAAAATTATTTCTAAATACATCCTCTCCCTTCTTGGAATAATTTCCATCAAACATTTTGTTTTAAATCCTTTTGTAAATAATGTAACTATTTACATTATTACTTTATCAACACATCCAAAACACCTTTTATGATAAAGTGATATCTACTTTGTTACACTAACTTAAATATATTTATTTATATTTGTTTTTTCATCATATCCTAAAACTCATTTTAGGATATCAAGTGTAGTTCACTTTGTAATTTTATTGCTATAATCCATTAAGAAATATTGAAATTCAGTTATTCACAATAACTAAATATAACTCTATATATTTTTCTTTATCATCACATATCCTAAACTCTGGGATATTATGTGAAAATAATTATAATATTAGACTAGAATAATCATTTATTTGTTAACTTTAAATTTCACTATGTTAAAATATAATCCATATCACATCTTATAAACTATATTTTATTTGGAATATCTTGCTAAGATTTAACAAACATTACATTGTTTTTTAAGAAATAACACTTATTTATTTTTAGTAAGAATTTTTAACAAATAAACAACTGTTTCTATTCATATATGATATTTTATGTGTTCATATTATTTTCTTAAAAAGAATATTTTATTATTTAAAATACACCACTATTATGTGGGAATCACAATACAAAATATTTTAACAAATATCCAGATAAAAACTTTTTCCAGGATAAAACTCTTTTATCTATATATTGTTCTCAAAACATGTTATGAAATCCAATGAATCATAAACCATGTGTATATTATTAATTTTTTCATTTTTTTCATAATAGTTTTTAATGAGAAAACATATCTTATCATATAAGAGGAATGGGATTAAGATAAAAATTATTTATTTAAATTCATCTAAACTTAACACATTCAAATCATATATGTATCAACCTATTACTTCATCACTTAAATGAAAAATAGAAGATCTAATAATTAATCCTTTGATTTTGAACCCCTGTTTATTTATAACATTCGTAAAGTATATATTCAATATCACATACCTTTTAAAATAGAAGAATCTATTTCAATAACTTTATTACTTGACATGGACATTCCATGAATTTTACTAAAACTCCTTCATGTATCCTGTATAATCCCATCATATGAAATTATTACTCCTAGTTCTTAATAACCCAAGGTTTCAATGACCTTTTACAACCACCTAAATAAAAATTAGTGGAATTTTCCAACTAACCTTTCTTAAGTTGGTTTGAAATTATAACTACTTATATTATTCATGAAACATAAGAACCTAGAAATTATATTACTAATACATTTATCCCCCAAAATTTGAGCATATTGGGAAAAACTTTCATGACCTCGTTCAACTTGTAAAAAAATTTCGACAGATGAAAATATATTTAATTCCTTAACCAAAATAACCCTTATGGAAACCTCTAGTCTCACCAAGTTATTAATAATAAATCTTATTGAGTATAAGAGTGGAGACTAAAGTTACTTAGATAATTTTTACCTCTAATTACATTGAATCTTTAAAATAATAATTTTTTACTTCCATAATCATCTAGATGAATATTTTGAAAAAAATTCAACACTTGGTTACTCGGGTTGGTGTTGATTTAACACATATAATTTTACATAAGGACATTTCTTAACTAAACATTCTTAGAAATTTCTTACATTGATGCATCTCCTTTAAAGGATTAATCTAAAAGTTTTTTTAGTTGATGATGATGATATTTAATTTCAAAATAATCTTTCATGAGATGAGTATCCTATTTTATATCTTTTAGTAAATTATTCTTAATGAATATTCTCCCACTAAAATTTATGACCCTATACATCATATCCATTTAGTGATCCAAGACCCATATTTCACATGGAAATAACCCTGATTTGGTATAAAACTCATCACGTTAGGTATTTTTTTAGAGAAACATCTCAATAATAATATTTATGATTATTAGAGAGTTGAGTGGGTAACTATTTACCTAAACCATCATATGGATAAATCCAACTCAATTGATTTTGTATACCAACCCTTGGAGTTTCCCAGATAGTGTAACCAAAAGAAAAATTAAAAAACGAGTTAATGTTAGACAATCTAAGGGTTCCCCTATTTGATGTGAAACTACCTGGTTGGATAATCTAGGGTTACTAATTACTTTATTTTCTTACACAAGATAATTCAGGGGAACCCCATAATGGCATGAAACTGCCTGGTCGGATGATTAAGGTCTTAGCATGTGTCGCTTCTCAAGAAACCTTATACTTAGTATTTGAGGGGTTTTCATTCAAAGTCTCCCCATCTTAATATACATCATATGAATATTAAGTTTATAATTATTCAATAATATATAATATTTATCTTGTCATGTTTTATTCCTTTGTGTATGCATGATTCTAATGATTTATTTTTTAAATTACTATTATATCTACCAAAGTTTTGTGATAACACCACATTTTTGTGCAATTATTTACAAAACCCATAATTTTTTATTACTCTCCTAAAAATAGAATACAAACATATTCATAAATATTTAAATGAATAATATGGATATAGTACATGAACTTTTCAGGTAAAGGTTTAGAACTATATGAGATTGATAATATCTACATGAGTAAGCCAAGATCGACAGATAACCAACCCCATTAACCTTTCTAAAAAAGTCGTATTAATCTAGGTCAATAAGTAGTTTGACCCAAATTCTCTCTCTATCTCTAGGGTGATGTTACTAAAAAGATAATCCAATTCATGATAATTATGAAACCTAATTCACATAAATTATATCTAAAAACTAAATTTAAGCTATTTTCTTCAATTATAAACTAAGGTTAATAGAGATGAAAACTAAACCTTATGGATTCATACCACCACGTAATGTAGGTATCTATCTTCTAGAAGAAATTTATCAAATAAACGAACACATCATAAATTTAAACATGAGAATAATTTATGAATTTTTTCATAAATAAAATCTTATTATAAATATTTTATAATAAATATAAATGTTTTGTTTATTCTATAATTTTGGATATAAATAATTTTATATCCAATTTTAATATGAAATCTTTTAAATTTTATATTATATGGAATTTCAATGATTTTTTTGAATTATAGAGATTTTATAATTAAATTTATATCATGTAAATATTTTACATAATCTAAATATTATATAAATTATTTAAAATTTCAATCAACAATTAAAACATTTTTGATATGGTTTAAATAATATCCTTAAATAAGGCCATTCTTCTAAACTGAAAATTTAAATTAATTAATTATGAACATTTCATAATTAAAAATATAAACAATTTTATATTTTGTCCTAATTTTTTAATTTATAAAATCTTTATAAATTAACCTTATGAATTCAAAATAATTATTTTATTTATAGACCAGAAGGCATGCTAGATAATTTTGAAAAAGTTATTTTAAATATTAAAATTTAATATTTCGAGTATTTTTTTAATAAATGTTTAATAAAAATTTAAAAAATTAATTATAAACTATTTATAATTAATTAATTTATTAACTCTTTATAAATTAAAATATTGATAAAATAAATTTTCTTATGATTTATAAACCTTTTATAAATAATAATCATACTTAACAAAATATTTTGTTTCTTCCAATTTTATATTTACCCTCATGCAGAAACCATCTCATGGATATGGGTAGACTTTTATGACCCTTTCACAGAGCACTATACATAGGGGTAGTATATACTAACCTTTACATAGAACCATCTGCATAAGGGTAATATATGATGACCCTTACACAACACTATTTTCATCAAGGTAAATTTGAAATGACCTTTACATAAATTTTATTAACATTCAATGTAAAGGTAAGTATTACCTTTATGTAAGGGTGGATAGAATTTACCTTTAAGCAGTCCTGTATACATGAAGGTAAAATGTGATTACCATTACATAAGCTTCTTATAAGTCTGTGTTAGTGTAAAGGTGGAAGATCCTACACTATATGAAATCCTTATGTCATTCTTCCATTATATTCTTTAAATGTTCCATGATGTTTAGTGATTCTATAAACAGTTCTCAATATACATGTTGTGTATGATGCCCGACAACTGAATATCATGATCACACACCCACAATGAACTCGATATCTATAAGTCTTGTTCAATCCTCTTCAATCTAAACATGAAATATGAATGTCATTCATATATAATGCCCACACTTCTCCAGCATGTCTCTCTTAATATTACATTTTCATATAATGAGATATTTAGCCAATCTTGAGGTCATGTTGAAGCCCAACATAAAAAAGAAAAAAACATGTGCTATATTTTTTTTTGAAATCAATGTTTAATGTAGTGTTATCACATACCACTCACACCCTTGGCCCTACCATTCATATTAATAGGTTAATATGATACTTTTAGTGGCTTAACAACATAAATATGATCAAATTATCATAAAATGAAAAAAAATATAAAATGAATATACTGATCTTTTTATAACTAGTGAAGAATGCATGTTGATTTGACAAGGAAACTAGATTTGATACCACCATAAGGTTATATTAGATTATCATATGATCCTTTGGTAGTGAATTAACACCCAAATGGATAGAATATATCCTTGAACAAAATAAAAATTCATGATATATATAAAAATATGAAAAGAAAGCCCACATGGTTTATTGTTTAAGCTATTCTTTTCTTATTTGATGTAGAAAGAATGCTTGATGAAAATCATAAAGAAAATGAATCATTATTTGAAATAAAGGAAGGTATGCAAAAACCCATCCCCAGACCAAAAAAACAACACCAAGACCAAGGGAAGAGTTAGATAATGAAACACATAAAGTAAATAAACCCCCCTCCACAAACCAAAATATATCTACCAAGCCCAAGGGGTGAGTAATAACTCACTGTGTCTGAAGGATTTTTTTGTTGTGGGTTGATTATCAGAGTTTTAATTGGTACAAGAAATCATGACCCATAGGATTCAATAGGAGGGTCCGAATTAATGATAATAATCATAATTCCAATAATTTATATTGAAGGATATAGTAATCAAAGGGTAATGATAATAATTAAATTCATTTGATTAAAGGGGATAATGATCAAAGGTTTCTAGGTTCGATAAGGGTAAATTAGAAGGTTCCACATAATATAAATTTACATGTAATTTTAGATGATAAATTGATTCTCAAAAATAATATACCATAATGATGTCAATAAATTATATGATGATATAACAGAAACTAAACACCAATGAATATGAAAGAAGTTTCATTGAACATCATATGAAAGGTTATAGATCTCACAAAGATAAGAATAAATAGATTCTGAATGAGGACCAACGACCTCTAAAGATTTTTGTCTAGTTTTCTAGGACTTTGGGAGAAATGATGGAAAATATAATAATTCAGATGAGCTTCTGAATGCATTATAAATCTAGAAACTTAAGGCATCATGATATGATAGATTATGGTCATGACATGATGGGTCTAAGTCAAAAGAATATCTACAAATTGAATTGTGATCTCACCTATAACCTTATTTAAATCATTTTTAACCAGCATAATTTTATATAATCGCGGAAGGTCCACGGAACAATGACTATTTACACTTCAGGACATCAATGTATCTATAAATACCAGTAATAATCCTGAACCAAAACCAAAATGTGTTCTATAAAACACAACATAATGACACCCAAAAATCTAAACCATATGGAATCATCCACTTAATCTCCACACGATGGATTTTGTGGCTACACCACAAAGTCCATTCATGGAAAATAAATCGAACTCCTAAAGAACCTTCATTCCATGTATAATGCCTCCAAAATACAACCAAGAAATTGGAAAAGGTAATAATAAAAATCAAATAATCCTCATGCATGATTCATTTTAATGAAACATAATGTTTTACACATATAAAAAACCTACTCAACACCCTTCATGTCACGGAACAAATCCACCATGCCACAACTGATATTCCTCCTCAAAATAGTATAAAACCTAATTCTTATGACTTGAACACCTATGTAGAGACTCTCCATCACGTTGTGACAAACAAAACTACATAGATCCCCTTCCATCCAACTCCTCACATTGTGAAACCTAAGGCCATGTTGTGAAGCACAAATCCTAAATGAAAACTCATCTCCAACTCCACATTCCTCCCTCTGACCTTATCTTGTACCTCTAACACTCATAAAAAAAATTATTATCCACGAAGGTCTGGTTTATTAAATGAAATGACCTATTATCTGTTATATTTTTTGATAGATAATCATAGTTTATGACAATCCCTTTGGTTAATAGGAATCGTATTTAATGATATACCTTATATCAGAATGATGATGAAAAACTCTATTTTGAAAACAAGGATTGTCACTATTGTCCCATAACACTTATCATATCATACTCTATGATATATGTAAAGCCATATAATTTCAACTATGTCACCTCAAAATTGATCCCACATCATAAGAATCAACTATATCATGGATTATCATATCATATATTATATATCCAACCATAATAAATATTTTTAATCATATTTTTTTGATAGGTAATGAAATATGTAAAATGACATACATTTCCTTCATTTTTAGGCATGATTTCAAGAATCAAGAAGCATGGAAAGTATTTGATACCACTAAGGGTGTTTTAGGGATTTAATAACAATTATTCAATGCATTGGATGAAATTATAAACCTCAAACCCAAAATCATCATTCTTTTAAAAACTAAAAAAAATTGGAATAGAAATAATGTATATATACCTTTCACTGATGATGGTTGAACCTCCTTATTCAATCAATGTGGTTAATGAAGATCACTAAGGAAATTCTAAAGGAATCTTCCTTTATATGTGTATCCATAAATTAACTAAATCACCCAATGCTTGGGATGGATTCTCCATAAATTCTAGGGTATATTAGTACCTCTCAATGACTAGGGAGAAGGAGGGAGGGAGATTTAACAAAGAGAGTGAATTATTAGGAAGATAACCCAATTATTTCACTCACTATTCGCATTGATACTACTCCCTTATTTAGGCATCATGAAATTCTTGTTAATTTACATGAATTGACTCAAACATTACATAATATATGATTAAATACATCAGTTATTCATGAACTTATCATATAAATATTCCATTGATTATCCCATACATTACATGTATTAGTTAAATCCAATATAGAATATTATTTGAATATCAAAATTTATCCCTCAATATCCTAAATGAATCATAAGGATGATATTAGAATTAAACCATGAAATTCATCATGTTATGGAATTATAATTTGTCCATGTCATACAATATGACTAGAATAGAAAATGACATGATATCAACATGTCATTCTTTGTAATGTGAAAAAAAGCAATATGATATAGCATTTGTTTATATATGTCATACGATATGACATATCTATATCATACAGTATGATATGCACTATTTTTAAATTACATGAATTCATAGATTTAGGTAATATCTCCACCATAGATACTAAATGGATTTATGGTAGTTTTATATCAATGTTATTGTCATATTATAGGAAACATAATAGTCAACATGGTAATGTATTTGTCACGACCCGCCCTCGGGGTCCGTGCCGTGACTACCCCAAGCCCGCCTTCCATAGGCCAGGGGCTGGCGACTAGCACCAAGGTGTAAATCCCGGTAAAAAGGGAAGGCATTGCCTTTGTAAAGTAAACAAACACCACAGAGTAAGCAAGCGGAAAGTAAACACTAAGCAAAAGCAGAGTACAACTGAAAGTGCGGAAAAGTAAATGGGCCAGTATACAAACCCAAACTGAAAGTAAAGTACAACTCGAAAGGGAAAACAACAACTGAAAAGTAAAAGACGCTACACCGAGCTGTCCACTGGAAATCCCACCTGAAGGGTGGGTACAGATAGCTCCACTGCTCCTCGGGTCCCTCCGTCCGCTCCGAGCACGTCCCGCCCAGTGGTCCACCTCCGGATACCGTCCCGCTCTGCAAGCCTCAGATAAGGTCAACGCTGTCCATTGTCTGCAACCAACACAACGTAGTGCGGGCAAAGCCCGTGCAGGGGTGAGTATAAGCAACTCAGTAGGGACCCCGAGACCCTTGAAGGTCTCTCAAATCCACAAAGGATAAACCACGAAGAAAGGTACAATCACGAAGTATCAACCGACACTGCTTAGGTATATGCCCATACATATACCTAAGTCATCAACTTCAAACACGTACCAACATCCGAGCCCAAGTACAACTCAGTCCACACAGGAAAGTAAACGTATTCCACACAGGAAAGCAAAATGTAATCCACACAGGATTGCACAACACAATCCACACAGGAAAGCAAAAGGATTCAGCTCATACAAGTATACTTATTTGAAAGATGATAAAGATGATCTCTGATCCATCTAAGTCGTCGGACCCACGAAGGATCGATAGGTAACTAACCCCCGCAAAAGACCCACACAGGATCGGGCCCACGTAGGACCTGTAGGCGCTGGTTCACACAGGACCGCTGAGCGCAAAGACCCACACAGGATCGGACCCACACAGGATCGGGCCCACACAAGACCTGTAGCACTGATCCACGTAGGATCGCTGAGTGCTGAAGTCGTCGTCGTCGAATCCACACAGGATCTCTGTACTGTCGTCGTCGCAGTCGCAGTAGCAGTAGTAGCAGTAGTAGTCACAGTAACAATCGCAGCCAGCACTAGGGTTCCCGCACACAGCAAGCTCGTTCGGAGGGTCCGCTCCACGAGCCGAGAGGTTGATACATCAACTGTCACAAAGACCAGAGTTGATGTATCCAAAAGTTCCGTATCGCCAACAGGAACTCAACGCAACAGACGGCGCATCGATCGGACGCCCGGTCTGAGAGTTATTGGCATTTTCGTCCCCGGGGCCCGGTTGGTTTTTAAGGAAAAACCAACCCGACCATACTCCACCTGCGTCCAAACCTCTGGTGGAGTATGCCAAAAGATCCGTCTCACTAAGAGGAACACAACACGGCTGACGGCACGTTAATCGGACGTCCGTAGCTCAAGATATGAGCGTTTCCGCTCCGAAGGCCCGGTTGGTTTCGTGAACGAACCAACCCGGCCAAACTCAAAGTAATCCGAAACCTTGAGTGCGATATACCGAAACGACCGTCTCAATCCAAGGATCTCGTTGCCACAGACGGTTCGTCGATCGGAGGTCCGAGGCTCAAGTTATGTCCAAAAGACCGAAACTGAATCGAAACGGGGGGGGGGGGGTCCGGGTCCGGGCCGACCCGGCCCGACCCCCCCTGGGTCGGCCCGAACCGGGTCGACCCGGCCCGGCCGGCCGGCCAGCCGGCGGCGCGGCGGCGCCGTGGCCGCGGGGGCCTGGCGCCGCCGGAGGCAGCGCGCGGGGGGGCAAAGCCCCCGCTTGATTGGGAGGCGGCGCGGCTTTTTAGCCGCGCCTGTTTGCAAAACCGCCCCCCCCCCCCTACGTGGGGGGCTTGATTGGCAGGAAACGGGGGGGGGGGGGGGCCTGGCCCCCCTCAAAGGAACCGCCCCCCTCATAAAGAGGGGGGTTTTTAGAGCTGGCCGGGGGAATTTAATTCCCCCGGCCTTTGGCCGGCCGGATTTTCTCCAACCGGACCGCAAAAATTTCCGGTCCCCTTTCCGGCTTCCGACGCCGGTGGCCCGGCGTGCCGCCGGTCTTGCCGTCTCGCCGCGGCCCGGAACCGGCCACGATGTTCATCGTCCGGCGCGGTGTGACGACACCGCGCCCCTCCGCCGCGCCTTCGATTCCCCCTTAACGCGGCGCGACGACGTCACGTTCTTGATGATACTTCCACGACGCGGCGCGACGGCGCCGCACAAAAAGATTTGGGCGAATATCCACGTGGTGCGACGGCACCACGCCACCTTGATTCATCCGTAAAATAAACACCAAGAACGAAGGAGGGGTTCGGCCGTGTTCATGCGGTCCGGCCCCCTCACGTTAAAACACAACTTAAAATCCTTACGTTAATCATGCATGAACCACGAACAAGGATAAATAAATAAACAAAATACAACAACCCCTACCTTGGGTAAAGGTTCGGAGATTTGTCAACGTTCCGCGGAAGACAACGTCGCGGAGGTCGGGCGTCGCGGTAGTCGTTCGTCAAATCCGATGACGAAGAGGTACGTCCGAAGAGACACGTCATTGGTGAATCCTTGTACGCCGACGAAGGTTGTCCGAGGAAGAAGTGGCGTTCCCTTTCGTTGACACGGTAGACGAAGAAGGGAGGTGCGGCGTTCTTCGTCGGAGCTTGAGCGTTCATCGTCGGAACTTGAGTATTCTTCGTCAAAGCTTGAAGAAGGAAGAAGAGCTCTCAACCTCTCCAAGATGGCTAAAGAGTTCTAACCCGACAAAATAAGATAATGTCTTATTTTATTCACAAAAGAATTTCAAAGGTTTGAAATTCAAATAAGAGATAACTCCACATTAATTAACAAGTTGTCATGTTAATTAAAGAGGGGTTAAGGGAGTTTGAGGGAAGATGTAAAGTTTAGGGTTCGTGTGGGCCCCACCACACTTAATCCTCTCAAGGGAGGTTAAGTGGGTGTGGGTCCCACCCCTAACTCCCTTTGAGAGGAGTTAACCTACAAAAGTGAAATAAAAAGAATCCACATTTTTTTTATTCAACTTTTTATAATTCTCCCAAAAACTAACTTTCGTCCCGCAACAAACGCAACTTCCGAAAAGATCTCTTTAAGTGAATATCGGCGCTGCGAGTTCATCGGTGCCCTCAGATTTCAATTCCGAGCACCAGATCAAAAGTTAGGAATTCCCGCTCGTTCGTTCACTGAACGTACCCGAGCCAAACTTCGGAAATTGATTCTGGGCACTCCGGGCCTCGGAATCAGGTGCTGTCAGAAACCGCGCTCTTGTAAAATTCTAAAGAAAATTAAGTAAAACTTTCCCTTGAATTTTACGGGTCTTTACATTACTCCCACCTCAGGGATTTACGTCCCTGTAAAGATACATCAAAAACTAGGGAAACAAATGAGGGTAATGAGCACGCATCTGAGCCTCCCGCTCCCATGTGCTCTCCTGGAGATTCCCGTGCAGCCATCTGATGCGCACAAGAGGAATCGATCGCCCACGCAGGACCCGCTCCTGTCGATCCTCTATCTCCACCGGGACCTCTGTAAAATTCTCCCCATCATCAATGTCAAGCTCCCCATGGTCAATGATGTGCGTCGGGTCGTGCACGTATCTCCTCAACTGGGATACGTGGAAGACGTCGTGCACCCGGTGCAACTGAGATGGCAGAGCCAGGCGATAAGCCACCTCGCCAACCCTACCGAGGACCTGGAAGGGTCCGATGAAGCACGGAGATAACTTGCCGCCTCGGCCAAATCTCCGAATACCACGTCGAGGTGAGACCCGCAAGAAGACGTGGTCGCCATCCTCAAACTCCAGTGGCCTCCGCCTCCTGTCAGCATATGACTTCTGCCGGCTCTGAGCTGTCCTCATCCGCTCCTGGATGACCTGGACCTTCTCTTTCGTGGCCTGGACCATCTCCGGTCCCACCAGTGCTGACTCTCCAGGGTCTGTCCAGCACAAAGGAGATCTACAAGGTCGGCCGTACAACACCTCGTACGGTGCCATCCCAATGGTGGAGTTGTAGCTGTTGTTGTACGCAAACTCCACCAAGGGTAGGTGGTCCTCCCAGCTACGACCAAAGTCGAGGACACATGCGCGGAGCATGTCCTCGAGAGTCTGAATGTTCCTCTCCGTCTGACCATCCGTCTGAGGGTGAAAGGCTGTGCTCAGACGTAGCTGCGTCCCGAACGCCTCTTGTAACCCCTTCCAAATCCGGGAAGTAAAGCGAGCATCTCGATCGGAGATGATAGATGATGGAGCACCGTGGAGCCGCACAATCTCCTGAACGTAGAGACGTCCCAAGCTCTCCACTAAGCTCTGCTCTCTGATGGGTAAGAAGTGTGCCGACTTGGTGAGTCGGTCAACAATCACCCAGATGGAGTCGTGACCTCTGGAAGTGCGTGGAAGTCCAGTCACGAAGTCCATAGATATTCCGTCCCACTTCTACTCCGGAACCTCCAAGGGCTGTACCAAGCCCGCTGGTACCTGATGCTCTGCCTTCACCTGCTGGCAGGTGAGGCATCGAGAAACGAACTCTGCTACTGCCTTCTTCATGCCCGACCACCAGTGCTGTCGTCTGAGGTCCTGGTACATCTTCGCCACTCCAGGATGTACCGCCAAAGGAGAAGTGTGAAACTCTCTCAGCACTTCCTCTTGCAAAGCGACTGGTACCATGGTACATCCTATGAAAAGGATGTCGTGCTCTGCTCCAAGGGAGAAACCATCAGGTGCCTGTCCCGAGGATATCTGTGCACGCCGTGTCTCACAATCAGCGTCCCCACGCTGTGCCTCCCTGACTCGCTGCAGTAGTGGAGGAGTGACTGTGAGAGACTGAAGGAAGGCTGCTCCATCTCTATCCATGAAGGATATCTTCAAAGAGGCTAGCTGCTCCGTCGCCTCCTCAAGTAGCTGAATGCCCGTCCTTCTGCTAAGGGCATCAGCTACTACGTTCCCCTTCCCAGGAGTATAGACTATCTCAAAGTCATAGTCTTGGAGGAACTCGAGCCATCGCCGCTGTCTCAGGTTCAGGTCCTTCTGAGAGAAGATATACCTGAGACTCTGATGATCAGAAAAGACTGTAAAGCGCTCGCCCATCAGATAGTGTCGCCATGTCTTCAGAGCGAAGACCACTGCTGCTAACTCCAGGTCATGGGTAGCATAGTTCTGCTCATGCGGCCTCAACTGACATGATCCATAGGCGATCACTGCCCGCTCCTGCATCAGAACACATCTGAGTCCAGTCCCTGATGCATCGCAGTAGACTACGTACCCTACTCCCTCCTCGGGAAACCTCAAGATGGGTACGCTAGTCAATCTCTGTCTCAGCTCCTGGAAGCTCTGCTGACATCTGTCTGACCACACGAAGGGTTTCCCCTTCTTCGTCAAAGCTGTGAGTGATGCCGCAACTCTAGAGAAGTCTGGCACGAATCTCCGATAGTACCCAGCTAGTCCCAAGAAACTCCGAACCTCAGTCACGCTCCTGGGTGGCTCCCAAGCTAACACAGCCTCAATCTTCGCGGGATCCACTGCAACTCCCGCCTCAGAGATAACGTGTCCCAAGAAGTGGACCTCACGTATCCAGAACTGGCACTTCGAGAGCTTACCATAAAGCTGGTGCTCTCGGAGTGTGTCTAGTACAACTCGCAAATGATAGGCGTGCTCCTCCTCTGTCGAAGAGTAAATCAGAATGTCGTCGATGAAGACCACGACAAACCGATCGAGGTATGGCTGAAAGATCCTGTTCATGAGAGCCATGAACACTGCTGGAGCATTGGTTACACCGAAAGGCATAACCAAGAACTCATAGTGGCCATACCGACATCTGAAGGCTGTCTTCTGCACATCCTCGTCTCTGACTCTGAGCTGATGATAGCCTGACCTGAGGTCTCTCTTCGAGAACCACCGTGCTCCCTTGAGCTGATCAAAGAGGTCATTAATTCTCGGTAGCGGATACTTGTTTTCACTGTCACCTGGTTCAGGCGACGATAGTCAACACAAAGTCGCAAGCTCCCGTCCGCCTTCTTGGCGAACAAAATCGGGGAAGCCCAGGGTGAAACACTGGGTCGGATGAACCCCTTGCCCTGCAAATCCTCCAACTGTACCCGTAGCTCTCGAAGCTTGGCGGGGGCCATCTGATATGCTGGAGTGGATATCGGGGCTGTCCTGGGGTACAAGTCAATATAAAAGTCTACCTCTCTGCGAGGAGGTAGCCCTGGAATGTCATCGGGAAAAACGTCCGCAAACTGATCCACCACTGCAGGAAAACCAGGACTCCGCACGTCAACTGCTCCAAGGATGAGGCTAGCCAACTTATGAGTGATGGGTTGTGCTCTCCTCCGCGGAAGTCCATCCTGTGCTGCTAAGGCTCCCTTCTCGCCGGTGAAGGTGAACCTGCTCCCGTCGGTGCGTACACATCGCACCTTGCGCCTAAAACAGTCAATCTGTGCATGGACCATAGATAGCCAATCCATGCCCAAGATGACGTCGTAAGGCCTCGACGCTGCTACAAGAAGATCCCAGCCGAAGATCTCGCCTCCTAGAGTAAGTTCACACTGCCGGCACCAGTGCGTAATCATCGAGTCTGCTCCCGTAGGAGTCTCTAGCCGTAAGGATCGAGCCAACGGCTCTATCGGAATCTCCGAGCTCCGAACAAGGGTAGCGGTTATGAAAGAGTGACTCGCTCCTGTGTCTATAAGAACTGCAGCAAGGGTGGAGTAGACACAGATAGTACCTCGAATCATCTCGGGTGCGCCGTGGTCGTAGGCCTCTGCTTCCTGGAGCTGTGCCTGTCTCTGCCCGCCAGCTCCCTGTGGTCGGGGTGGACCTCCTGGTGGTGGTGGTGGCAGAGCCTCAAAGCGTCGCCCACCACCGGCTGCTCGTCCAGCTCCTCTGCCTCGTCCGCCTCTTCCCTGCGGACCGCCACGGTCAACCCTCTGCCTCTGCCTCGGTGGTCCCTAAACCGTCTGCTGCTCCTCGGCACGGCGGGTCGGGCAGTCACGAGCCATGTGGCCCTGCCCGCCGCACGAGTAGCACTGTCTGCCTCTCGAAAGACTGGCTCCGCGCTGTGTGCCCCGCACTGCTGAGCCTGTGTCCTGAGTTCGTCTGCCCGAAGGTCTGGTCTGCCTGGACCCCTGAGTCATCCGCCGACTGCCAGCTGCAGATGACTCTGCCACGTGCCACCCTGCGGTGGGTCGCTGTGCTGGTGTAGACTCAGCAAGGAAGCTCTCGATCAGAAGGGCCCGCTCCAGTACTCCTATCTGAGTCGGTATGCTGAGGGAGATCAGCGATGCCCTGATCTCGTGTCTCAAACCCTTCTCGAAGGTCCGGGCCCGGAAGAATGGGTCCCGTACCATGTCGGTCGAGTAGCGCGAGAGATCGGTAAATCTCGCCGAGTACTGAGCGACCGTCATGCTGCCCTGCCGCAGCTGTAGAAGCTCCTGGATACGCACCACACGAAGGGTGGCTGGGACGAACTCCGAGCGGAAGAGGCTCTCAAAGTCTATCCAAAGAAGAGATGCCTCATCGTGCACCTGGAGCATCAAGCTCCACCATCGTCCTGCTGCTGTGTGTAGTAGGCTCGCATCGAGGATCACCATGAGGTCTGCTGGTGTCCTCCCTAGCCTAAACACTCGTACTACTGCCTCCAGCCAGTCCTCTGCTGCCTGGGGATCCGTCTCCCCACGAAACCTGGGTGGTCGCTGGCGCTGAAACTCATGCAGTGTGCTGAGGCGACGTGCATCGTCAGCGGCTGCTGCTGGAAGCATCGGGGGCTCGGCGGGTAGAGCTACCGCCGGTGCCACTGCTGACAAAGGGCCCTGCACCGAGGCCTCGTCACTCGGTGGGCTGTCGTCACGCTCGACTCTCGGAACCCTAGCTGGCTGCCGTCGTGGGGCCATCCTGAAAAGGAAACAGGTGCGCCACGGTCAGAACAGTATACCTAGTGAGCAGATATAAGGAATCACAAAGAAAACTTTGAAACACACACGCAATCAATGTTTTCGTGCATTAAGTCAGAAATCAGAAGTCAGGGTCCTGGTGTACGGATACGTCGGCCGCCGCACCAACACTGGACTCCCTGGACTGATAACCACACTCAATACGCTAAACATTATTGCTTCACATAGAAAAGATCAGAGTTCACGGTAGAACCGAACTCATCTGATACCAATTTGTCACGACCCGCCCTCGGTGTCCGTGCCGTGACTACCCCAAGCCCGCCTTCCATAGGCCAGGGGCTGACGACTAGCACCAAGGCGTAAATCCCGGTAAAAAGGGAAGGCATTGCCTTTGTAAAGTAAACAAACACCACAGAGTAAGCAAGCGGAAAGTAAACACTAAGCAAAAGAAGAGTACAACTGAAAGTGCGGAAAAGTAAATGGGCCAGTATACAAACCCAAACTGAAAGTAAAGTACAACTCGAAAGGGAAAACAGCAACTGAAATGTAAAAGCCGCTACACCGAGCTGTCCACTGGAAATCCCACCTGAAGGGTGGGTACAGATAGCTCCACTGCTCCTCGGGTCCCGCCGTCCGCTCCGAGCACGTCCCGCCCAGCGGTCCACCTCCGGATACCGTCCCGCTCTGCAAGCCTCAGCTAAGGTCAACGCTGTCTGTCGTCTGCAACCAACACAACGTAGTGCGGGCAAAGCCCGTGCAGGGGTGAGTATAAGCAACTCAGTAGGGACCCCGAGACCCTTGAAGGTCTCTCAAATCCACAAAGGATAAACCACGAAGAAAGGTACAATCACGAAGTATCAACCGACACTGCTTAGGTATATGCCCATACATATACCTAAGTCATCAACTTCAAACACGTACCAACCTCCGAGCCCAAGTACAACTCAGTCCACACAGGAAAGTAAACGTATTCCACACAGGAAAGCAAAATGTAATCCACACAGGATTGCACAACACAATCCACACAGGAAAGCAAAAGGATTCAGCTCACACAGGTATACTTCTTCGAAAGACGATAAAGATGATCTCCGATCCATCTAAGTCGTCGGACCCACGAAGGATCGATAGGTAACTAACCCCCACAAAAGAACCACACATGATCGGGCCCACGTAGGACCTGTAGGCGCTGGTTCACACAGGACCGCTGAGCGCAAAGACCCACACAGGATCGGACCCACACAGGATCAGGCCCACACATGACCTGTAGCGCTGATCCACGTAGGATCACTGAGTGCTGAAGTCGTCGTCGTCGAATCCACACAGGATCTTTGTACTGTCGTCGTCGCAGTCACAGTAGCAGTAGTAGCAGTAGTAGTCACAGTAACAATCGCAGCCAGCACTAGGGTTCCCGCACACAACAAGCTCGTTCGGAGGGTCCGCTCCATGAGCCGAGAGGTTGATACATCAACTGTCACAAAGACCAGAGTTGATGTATCCAAAAGTTCCGTATCGCCAACAGGAACTCAACGCAACAGACGACGCGTCGATCGGACGCCCGGTCTGAGAGTTATTGGCATTTTCGTCCCCGGGGCCCGGTTGGTTTTTAAGGAAAAACCAACCCGACCGTACTCCACCTGCGTCCAAACCTCGGGCGGAGTATGCCAAAAGATCCGTCTCACTAAGAGGAACACAACACGGCTGACGGCACGTCAATCGGACATCCGTAGCTCAAGATATGAGCGTTTCCGCTCCGAAGGCCCGGTTGGTTTCGTGAACGAACCAACCCGGCCGAACTCAAAGTAATCCGAAACCTTGAGTGCGATATACCGAAACGACCATCTCGATTCAAGGATCGCGTTGCCGCAGACGGTTCGTCGATCGGAGTTCCGAGGCTCAAGTTATGGCCAAAAGACCGAAACTGAATCGAAACGGGGGGGTCCGGGTCCGGGCCGACCCGGCCCGAACCGGGTCGACCCGACCCGGGTCCGACCCGGCGCGGCGGCACGGCGGCCTGGCGCCGCCGGAGGAAGCACGCGGGGGGGCAAAGCCCCCCGCTTGATTGGGAGGCGGCGTGGCTTTTTAGCCGCGCCTGTTTGCAAAACCGCCCCCCTACGTGGGGGGCTTGATTGGCAGGAAACGGGGGGCGGGGGGGCGCCTTCCCCCCCTACATGTTCCCTTTCCCATTCTCATAATTTCAATGAAATTTTATTAATTCCTAAATCATTTTCTCCAAAATATAATATCAAATTCCTTATTATTATTCTATACAATTTCATATATAAAATCATGTTTAGAGTTCTTATCAGTAGGTTAAAGCCTTTTCTCAATGTTTTAGGGTTTGATCCTCAAATTTCATTAGTTTATGGTAGCATCATTCATGATAATTTTATTATATAACATAAGGCCTACTATCTCATAATAAATAAACATTCAAACAAAAAAAAATCATTTTTGGGACCTAAATTGGATATAAAAAAGCTTATAATTATGTTTAATGGGACTTTCTTAAATGAGTTCTTGTGAAAATTGATTTTAGTGTTTGTTGGGTCAATTAGGTTATGGTGTGCATAACCAATATTACTTAAAATATCATCATAAATTGTTAGGTCCCAACCAAGAAAACTGATAATACATAGGGGCTGAATAGACCAGTTTTAAAATTTAAAGCAATTAAATCATGATTAAATTTAAAATAAATTTAGGTTCAAGGTTCTGTGAAAAAAATATAAACATAATGATTTTTATAGTAGTTAAAAAAAGGATCTTATTTATACTCTTCACACACATATTCTCTTTGATAGGTATGGTATACATTAAATGTGACATCCCAGATGCAGATGTGACTTAATAGGTGCCCTGAGCCCGGTGGGCCTCATGGCCTCAAGCACATCTCCCAGAACGCCAGAGTCTAAAGACTAGTAGCGAGGGACTAGGGTTTCTGTGGGGAGACTATGCCCTAATTACCAAATTGTAGTGCAATGGATGAATGTAAACAAAGGTAAATAGTATAAGCAATATAAGTAAATAAAATTTACAACGAAAAATAGATACAATAGTAACTATAACTGAAACAACTGGAATATTATTCAACAACAGATGATATTCTATGTCACTAGAAAACTGGAAAACATGGATACAAGATAGTAGTAAAAACATGTTGCACAAAAGTATAAAGGAAATCAAATACTATACCAAGAATCTCGAGCTCCAACTCGGTCATTTACAATCAACCTCTACACTAAAAAACAATTAATCAAGTGTTTGAATCTGTATGCTTCCCTTTTTCAACACTAGAAACCATTCAATCTACTCTGAGTAAAAAATGGCGCCTAGAGAGGGTGTGAGATAAATCTCAGTGGGCCACCAACAATGATTTCCATAACATCCAACCCGTGTAATGGAAATTTAACAGAGTGCAAGCATGAATATAAAAAGTAAATCAGTACAATGTAACTAAATACCCATGTACCTACTTCAGCCCTCATATGGTGTCAGAACATGAAAACAATTAATTATTTTATAGTTACCAATTTATAAATAAGTCACATGTTATAAATTAAAAAGGTTCCAAGTTGTAACAAGGAAACAACTAATGATATTTAATAGTGAAGTCCTATGGTAATAACCAAGGTAATGTATACTTCAAGGGTAACTAACTTAGTAATAAATGTAGCATGACATAGGGTAGGAGTTTAATCCAATGATCATTGTAAAATTAATTCCACAATGAGATGCCTACCGAGTCTAAGGAGTTCATACAAGGTAAAATGAGGCTAATAAATGACTGGGACTGATGGGATTTAATCTTGGAACCTACTTGTCAATGTTGAATCCAAGGAGTGTATCCAAGGAATCCTATAATAATATTGAAGGCATCCTATGGTGTTATACTGGGAATCCAAATAATATTAAAGGATCTATATTTAGGTGGGTCTCAACCTAAGAAAGATGTATCCTTGAATCGAATAGTGTTCCTGAGTGCTCATAAAATTATCTAATAAGAATACAAGTCAAGATCAAGTCAGGATACTCCTGTTTAATTATGAAGTCATGGAATATTTAATTTGGTTCAAGCCTTGCCTTTAATTACTGTTATGAGGTCAATTAGCATGAAACTCTTTAATCAAGTGATAATTAATCAATAAGTCCATTTGGTCTAAGCATTTCCTTTCATTAGTGTGATAAGGCCAAGTAGAATGACAATTTATTAATTCCATTTAAATCATATTCAATAATTAAGTTCCATTATGCTACCTTCTATTAGTGTGGTAAGGGGTTCTATAAACATGCAATCTATTAATCATTCACAATTGTTCCGATAAATTCATATACTTAGTATACTTTCCAATTTCTATTTCACATTTAATTATCAATTTAAGCACTTACATTTGGCGAGTCAAGTGGTCATCATACATAGAATCTTCCATTGTGAAATTTAAAATATAAATCAAGCCATTTAATATATAAAATCTTATACATAAAAGGCTCATTCATAGTCACTTCCGAATGGTGGCTCACACATGTCAAATGATAAAAACCCATGTATGGCATAACATCCTTCATGGGATGGATGGAGTTTTGGGTGAAACCAAAAAATATTAATCAAATATATAGAAATAAAAGATCTATATGTTTATAACGATTATAAGCATGACATATAAATTCTATAAATGACACCCAATGAAATTAGTGGGACCCACATGACAATTCCAAAATCAATGAACTTGAGGGATGAGTTATAGAACACCCACCTTTGGATTGTATGAATATCCTCCTCCAGTATTGGCCCTTGATTTGGATTGGATCAGATTAGATCTAAGAAAATAGGAAAATTCTCACACTTCGATTACTAGGTGAAGAGAAAAAGAGAAGAGGAAAGGCTTAAAGAGACTCGAGTACTTACCGTTGCGCATCCAATGTGACGAATGAAAGCTCAAACAGATCCCAGATGAAGGTGATCACTTCATTCCTACATTAGGTCTTCAAAAAGATCCAAATAGAGTGCCATGGAGGTAAATCTTATTGGAAAATGTATTAGGGAAGAAAAGGTGGCTTAATAGATTATTAAGGGAAAAATAAAAATTTACCTAGAAAAATAGCATGTGCATAGTTTTTCCGTAAGGTTTGAAAAATTGTGCACAAAATTGGAAAGGTTACCTTTCCTGAAAAAAGTCCATCTGCACGATTAGGAAAAATGTGTGCCAACCATGCGATATAGCGGTTGGTTAGAGTTCAATTCCTTAACTAGTTTAAATGATAAATTTTCTTATTTTACTTTTAAGTAAGTATCACAAACATGAGAGATATTATTCTTCATGTCTGGAAATTATATTACTTTTCTATTCATATTTTTTTTTCAATGGTCTAAAATTAATATGACCAAGCCTTTGATTCTAAATTACACAATCATTCTACAAAACATTAAAACACTAAAAATGTTGAATTTTTATCACAACAAGGCCAATAAAATAGATATTTTCATTAAAGATAACATAAATGAATATAGAATTATCCTTAAAAACTAAAAATTTATCATTTTAAAATTTAACATTAATACCATCACCACATGATTGTGATATTCTAATTAAGTTATATTGTATTCAATAAGCATATAAAAATTAAGAAATAATTGTATAGTTAAAGATACCAATTTCCTAAAAATCATTTAGTACAACTTTTGAATTTTCTTGAAATTTCATAGTTCCTCCTTAACATTTGTTGTGTGAAATAATTTTTTATGGGTCTCCAGTCATATTCCTAGAGAAACAACTATTTTTACACCATACATTGATCTTGAGACATCCAAGTAATTTTTTTCTAAAAAATTTTTTAATAGAAAATTTTGGCACCCAAGCTACTTTGGGTCTAATAAGATTAGTAAAACAATGTTTGGATACCCATATAGATTTAAAACATGTATTAAAATATACTTTATAGATAAAAATTCATAAATATAAGTCTTATTATATCCAAAAGACTATGGAAATCTCAGTGAGCATTCATTTTCATATTGTCCCTTCATTATACACCTAAAAATAGTAATATAAGAACAACCATTTAAACTTTTCAAAAACTAATTTTGATATATTAGAGGTAATTTTATATCATATCCAATTCAATTTATATTTCTCTACATCTTATTTAAGGACATCATTTTTATCATAATTATTTGTTGCTCAAATAAAACAAGATAGATTTTGATTCATTATTTCAATATCAGCTTTTAGATTTTCATTCAACTTATATTTAATTTTTAAATTTTCATAAACATTTTTTTAAGTATAAGAATTATTTCTTAATTTATGTTTTCTTTTGTAAAATTGATTTATTATTCTCAAAAAAAAGTTTCTTATTTTTCCATCTGAGTTCATTATATAATTCAAAAATTATAAAGATATATTTACTTAGTCTATAACATTCTTTATTCAATTCATCAACACTCAGATTATCAAAATTATAATCACTGAAAAAACACAGAAATTAAAAAAGAACAATAACCACATTTATAGATTCCATAAAACACATGTTATATAATTATTTTTCATTTTTGGATTCTTCACTAGAATTGGAATCTTTAGTAAAACTCAATCTTGTCAAAAATCTCTTTTAAAAGAAAATGAATAAAATGCAACATCTAAAGTAATATGATTAAATTTATTATAACCAATACTTTCTCTCTTATTATTATATTTTTGAGAGTTCTTTTTGGATCAGTTTTTGAGACCATTACTTTTAATTATTTTATAAAAAATAGGTACAATTTGATACATTTTTTTTCACTTCCCTAAACTTTAGAGTCAAAATAGTCAAAAGAAATAACATTAAAATATTTGAAACATAAACCTTTCTTTTGGTAATTTTTTCTTTAGATATATTCTTCAGTTCCAAATCATATTGAATTAGTAAACCAATTATCTCATCAAGATATTATTCCTTGGAGTTCTTTCTCTCATTAATGATGACCTTATTGGCATGACACATATTTGGTAAACTTCTTAAAACTATTTCAACAAACACAATGTTATTGAATGATTATCTAAGTGAATTATTTCCATTTATAATGATAGTAAACCTATGGAAAATCCAATATAATGTTTCAACATCTCCCATATTAAAATATTCATATCCAGCTCAAAACATTCCAAGATTTTTCCTTATCAACTTATCTAATCCAAGGTGAGTAACTTGAAAAATTCCCTAAATTTCATGAGCAGTTTAATAAGAATAAACATGTCTAAAAATAATTCTATTTATAACATAATAATGTATATTCAAAACATTATAATTTAAAACATATTTAGTTGAATCACCTATTTTAATTGAATCAGGGTCAAGCTCTAGTGATTCATAATGTTTTACTATAGTAGTCTAATGAAAATTTTTGTGTTTATTAATATAGACTTCCATTAAAGTATATCAATAGTCATAGTCTACACCATCAAAGTGAGGTGGTTTTTGTGGAATCCATTAACAATTTAAACTAGATCTTGTAATATTAAATATCCTTCCCTTAAAAGTTTAAGTTTAGGAAAAGGCTTTTAAAAAATATATCCACTAGAGCCAATGCTAAAATACCAATTTTAGTATCAATAGTAAAATAAATAAACCACAATTATTAAGTGATATGGTTTTAATACCAATTTTGGTATCAGGATAAAAATAATAAATATCAGGTCTTCAAGGGATGGGATATGATATGAATTGTTAGATCTCATCCAATATGGTCGATGGTATAGAGGGGGTAAAATAGACCGGTTTGAAAATTTAAAGAAATTAAATTAAAGTTCAAATTAAAATAAATTTAGGGTTTTAGATACTAGTGTAAAATGCATACACCAGAGAGGGGGGATCTGGTGTCATTTTTTTACCGAGTTTACATTTATTCATAGATTATCCCCTCTTCTCTCTCAAACCAATATCTCGATTAATAGATATAGATATAATTAGTATGAATGTGACCTTCACCTAAGTATTTAATGAATTAATGGAAATGAATAGTAACACATAAGGTTTTAACAAGGTTTGGATCCACTTAAAAAACCAAATCCTGGTCATGTTCAACATTGTTGAGTTCACTTATCAATTTAATTTGAAGTGATAAAAAGTGTATTAAAAGTCATAAAAAAGGGTTTAGATGGTATCATCCAAGTCCCTAAGTGAATATCAAACAATTTCATAGCCTCACACCATGCTTACATGGAATCCCACCATGTTATCCAACAACATACTAGATTCATATTATCTCACAGGGATTTGTATCTATGAATGGAATGGAGTTCGTTGAGGTCCCTCTACACACCATAAAAAAAGTATTCAACTATTATGATTTCATCAGCATGAATTCGTGTGTGTTGGAATTTCTTTTCACTTAGTATCACTATAATTTGGAATCATAGTGGATCTTTAATCTTCTAAGAGTGTTGAAGCATAGGATGAACAGTAATAATTCCATCTGTCTCTCTCTTTATTCCCTTCCATATTCAAAGAATAGGTGCTCTCCCAAATGTGTTGGGTTCTTATTCTTTAATACACACCAAATTTTATCTTGAAATCAATATCAGTTTCTATCTATCATCATTTTATAATCTCAATAATGATAGCCTCAAGAGTTTTTTTTTACTTTTTCTTTCTCTTGAAGATTATATACCTCTAGAGAATATCATAATAATATGGTGAATAATATTTTCTTAATATTCATATTTAAGTTATCATAAGAACGTGGAAGGTTATCCTCATATTTGAACTCATTTCCTATGTATATATATTCACATTTCCAAGTGAATATTTTTATGATTTTCGGTATATTTAATTCTCCTTAGTCTTCAGTATTCAACCTCATTTAAACTCAGACTTTATCTTCATTGAAATCTCTTAACGTCTTGATATTATTTTCTAACATAGTATTTAAATACATGTGTCCTCGTTATCTCCACTAATAGTGTATATTTAATTATTTTAAACCATGTATGAAATAATTCTTCAACACCATTGAAAATCATGCAGTGTAACACTCCCTTTGTTGGGCTTTCATCATCAAGGAATTCTCCAAACGACCATCATGAATGAAATACAACACAGTCCATGATATTATTATCCTTAAAAATAATTATATCACTTAGGAAACCTTGGGAACCTACATGTCATAGTATAGCATGTTATTTCTCATGGGTGGATTTCAGACTCACCATGGTCACCAAAACGATAACAAAATAAACATGACAACATGGTCTCATCTGAATTTCACAGCTCCTATGATGTATTCTCAATTTCTTAACTGTTTTAATAACATAAAATAGTCCTAGTTTCATCCTTATATAGTATAATATTGTTGTTTATGTTGTAAAGTCTTCCTATAGAAATCCCATCTCAGGCCACATTTTATTAGAATCACTGTGATGTTAATTCCATGATGATAAATACATGAGGAATCTTCTAATTAAGTTTTCAAATTCATTAGAACAAATATTGTAGAAAATCATCATCTTTTATGATCCATTTATTCATCAAATTATTCTAAATTCCTATTTTTATTTACCTTATATAGGTCATAAACTCCAATGTGAGCTTTACACAGATCACACTTACCTTTACATAGTGTTTATGACATTTATGTTAGTACTTAGTTACATTTACAATGTAAGAACCCAGATCTTCTTTTCAGGTATGTTTTTCATTTTCTGGTCATTTTTTAGAAAAGCGGAAAATCGATAAATTTTCAAAGTACACGCCTTTTACATTATAAGTACACAGCGTGTACTTTGATGAAGTGCAAGGCCGTGTGCGGGCTGTGTCCGGGCCACACACACGGTGTGTAGGGGCGATGTGGAGGCCGCTTATAGAAGAGTACGGAAAGACCAAGTACACGTCATGTACCCCATAAGTACATGCTGTGTAGTTTCTTTTTTTTTCATTAAACAGACCGGGGTCACGCCTAATAGACAGAAACACCTTCTTCTCCAAGTTCTTCGACCGAGAGCGCCCGTGCGGCTGCAAACATCCTATGAGCCCCCGATCCTCCATCTGTTTGCTGAATCAACCGCCGTCGATTGCGTTGGAACCACATCGGTGGGCTCTTCTTTCTTCTTGAGTCTCAATCCATGATTCTTCTTCTTTATCAAGATATCATGGGTAGAACGTTTTGATCAATTTCATAGATATACGGCGTTCTAAGGAGAATAAAGCCTCGTGGTTCTAGTATATTGATCCCCTATCATCGAGGTAGGTGGTTTGTGCCTTACCTTTCTATGTCTTTGAGTTTTATGTGAAAATTTCCACCAATACCCGTGAACGGGGTATTGCGTGTTTACCATTTTTCCCTGGTTGTTTTCCTGCCATGCTTGTATGCTTGTGTAGAGGTAACTTGATCATGTTTAGGGATAATTCCTATGCTTGGATGGTTTTCCCATTGCATGTTCTTGTTACGACCTTTGGGTCTTGTTATCCTTTGTCTGTTATACCTATTTTCCATGCCATGTGACTGTAGTATGGAATGATATTCTTGACATGCTTTTTTTTTGTAGACTGGTTATCCAAGTAGCTCCATAGGTGTACTTTGGCCTTATAGAATTATTATGTACTAAATGGAATGGGACCATGAGAACTTGGTGTTATAGACTATAGGGGATAGACTGAGTGAGCTTCCCATAGAGTCTTTGTTATTATAGACTATAGGGGACAGACCGAGTGAGCTTCCCAGAGAGTCTTGGATATTATAGTCTATAGGAGGGTAGACCTAGTGAGCTTCCTCAAAGGGTCTTTACTTTGTTTGAATTTCTTTAAAACCTTTCCAAGATAGAGAAGGAATTGATTGAGTGACATTCCTTAGAGATTCTATGATAGACCCGAGACTATAGGAGGATTGACCGAGTGAGCTCATCAGAGAGTTTCTAGACCTTGGGGCTATAAGAGGGTTAGATCGCGTGATCTTCCTCTAAGAGTCCCTAACTACCCTAGACTATAAGGGCAATTGACCGAGCAAGCTTTCCCAGAGAGTCTTATAATTTCGTATGGCCAAACCAGAGGGGTTAGGATGATTGCACTGCCCAGAGGGTTGTTGGTACTTCTTGGATATGACCAGAGGGGTTGGATGAAAGTACTTTCCATAGGGGTTTCTGTTGTGGTTAATTATCTGCTTCTTTTCTGTTTGTGGTTCTGTGGATTGATTACTGTTGTATACCATCCTGTTACTACTTACTTTTTGCTGCCTTATGTTTACCATTACTGTTTATTGCTTACTATACTATTACCTTCCATATACTCACTTACTGTTAGGCATAGATCTTCGGGTGGTTTCCTACTAGGACTTTAATCTCACACTCTATTTAGGCCATGCTTTTGGGCCCAAACAGACTATGTTGTTGCAGGTATAGACAAAGGATAGCACCCTTCGACTTCGGGTACTTGATTGCTTTGGAGCAGGAGAGCATGGGACCAAGCCAAGGCTTGCGATGCCGGGGAGTTTCTTATTTGTTTTTCTTTTATACTTTGGTTTAGTATTGTATTATGCATTGTGACTTGTTTGGATATTTTCTTATACATATGTATCATGCATCATTTCATATATACATGTGTTCTCAAGTTGGTTATTATTTTAGTCTTCTACTGTTTATTGTTGTTGGATATTTACTGCTGCTGTTATTGTATGATTTGTTTACTTTCACTCTGTACTCTGCCAATGAGGGCATAGTTTCCCCACTATCACACCCAAGGCCCTCGCTGGTAGTCAGCAGCCTCTGGCATTTGGGGAAATGTTTTTGAGTCCATGTGACAAACTGGGTACGGGGATCCTCTGGGTGGATTCCGGAACCGGGATGTTACAATGTGGTATTAGAGGAATTATTTTCTCTTGATTTACTGTTTGGAGCCTTTATCTAGGGATAAGACAGATTCGGTACTTGGTAATAAGCTGTGCCCAACAGTAGCTAACCTGTGTACAGGGAAAAGCCTACCAACCTCGTTTATTACAGTTTTCTAGTTTTGAGAGTTTAGGGTTTATATGATTTCACCTAGAGTTATTCAAATGCGTTGTGTTGTTATTTTTGTGCTATTGGGGTTCTATTTTTGTCGCAAACCGATGAGATAAGGGTATGCCACCTCATGCATCATATGGGCACTTGTTATAAATCGCATGACATGCATTCTTACCATTCCATCTAGGGTGCATTAGCGATTGCATGTTGTTGTGATAGACGTTGTGTAGATTATGCATAATGTTGTGATAGATGCTATGATATAATCTCTGCAGTTTGATGGAGAAATTGTTTGTATTGTACCTTTACTTAAATGAACGCCAAATTTTGATTCTTGAGGTGTTATGGGCCCTCATGAATCGGTGTTTGGTGGATAATTGACTTGTTTCCCTTGTATTGGATATGTAGAAGATGTCAAATTTTTATTCGCGAGGAGTATGGCCCCTCACGGATCAGAATTTGGCACCTCCATATTTGTTTTTCAGTGTTTTCTGGGTTTCGGTGCAGTTTCTAAGCTACTACCTGGAAAAACCCAGAATACACGACGTGTACTTGACTACTCACTGTGTAGTTTTAAATAGTTTCACTGACTTTGTGAGAAGAAACACAAGGTGGTGAAAATGTTTTCAGGAACACGCCGTGTAGTAGTGATCCGTGTACCCGACCGTGTCACTAACAACCTGGGTCAGGGAAGCTCATATAGTACATGCTGTGTTTTGTATGAATATGCCATGTAGCCCTGTCCTAGGTTCCTGGCTATGTTACAAACAACACGGGTTAATGTTATCTTCTCCTATACACGCCGTGTTTGTTCGGAACACGCCGTGTAAGGGTCAGTCATGTAGCCGGCCATGTAACTAACAACACGGTCACCGAAACCTTGTCTAGTACACGCCGTGTCCTTAGTGAACACACCATGTAGTCTAGGGTTAAGAGGAACATGTGGTTTATCCATGTAAAGAGAATCAGTCTAGGGAATGGAGTTCAAGTACACGCTGTGTGAGGGGACAGCACGCCGTGTAGTCAGGGGTGTTACACGACTAGTGGTGGCAGAAGTACACGCCCATGTGAATGGATTTAAGAAACATGCCATGTAATTTTATACACACCACATAGTCATGTTTAGTAAACACTTAAATGTTTGTTTCTCCTATTCCCGTATTGTACTCTTGTGTTCTTATTCTTTGATGATCCTGATAACAGGTGTGCATTTGATCTTTCAGAGATATGCCTTCGAGACGTCCTCCGTTTGTATGTCAGCTACTAGATGGTGATCAAAAACTAGATATGGTCAATCAGGGACCTCCTGAAGATCCTTCTGCTGTGCCAGCCTTGGCACCAATAGTTATACCCATTGCAGGCGTTGATGCGCAGTTCAGGGAGGACTTCCTGAGGATGATGCAGACCTTTCAGGGAGGGCCACCTCCTGCCCCGTCGATGGCTGAGTTGACGCAGGTTTTCTAGCAATAACATCCTCGTACTTTCTCAGGGGATGGAGGACCCCAGGATATAGAGTCGTGGCTAGAGGCCACACTAATGATCTTTGAGCACGTGGAGATACCTCCATAGAAAAGGGTAAAGATGGCTACTTATATGCTCTAAGATACTGCCAAGAGGTGGTGGGAGTTTATCTCACAGTTCGGGTGCTAGTAGAGTATGACTTGGGATGTGTTTCGGCGCATCTTCTATGATTACATCTACCTGGAGACCTTGAGGGCCAATCGAGCCCAGGAGTTTATGAGTCTCGAGCAGGGTACTCTTTCTGTTATGGAGTACTCATCTCGTTTTACCGAGCTGCAGTGCTTCACGCTGATTCCAGCAGGTGATGAGTTGTTCCTTGATAGGAAGTTTGAGGACGGTCTCATGAAGGAGATCCATTTCCAGGTGAATATCTCCAGGTTGACTTTGATATCATCTATCGTCAAACATGCATTGATCACTCAGTGCAATCTGAGAGATTCTGGAGCAGTGTGCCAGGGCAGTTCAACATCCAGAGTTAGTGTTCCTCCTACGGATAGCAGGAAGCGTCGTAGGGAGTCTACTCGAGGAGAGCAGGGTAGGTGGAATGTACCTTCGGGCAGCCAGGTAGTATGATTCCAATGTGGTAGGAGTGGGCATACTAGGCCTCAATGTCAGAGAGACACTATGGAGTGCCGATCTTGTGGCAACATGGGCCATCTTCAGCGTTTTTGTCAGATCTTATCACCTATAGCTGGTGGTAGGGGTTCTTCTATGACCCAGTGTTCAGGTGAGGCATTGCCAGTTTCTCACCAGTCTAGGAACTGGAGTTCTTCTGACCGTTCGGGACGAGGTGGAGGTCGCGGCCGTGGTGGTCAGTCACCAGGTTACCAACGACAGCAGAGTGGATCAGATCAGAGTGGTCAACCAGGGGAACAAGGCCACGTTACAGGCCAGTCATTCGCCATAGAGAAGACCTATGAGGATCAGGATCCCGTCCCTTTTACAGTTCGAGGTACGATCTTAGTAGCCTTAGTTTTATCTTCATCTTTTTTCGATGCTGGTGCTTCGCAAAGCTTTATCTTTATCGCTGTTGTGGAGAGACTTGGGCTCTGTATCTTTTCGTCTGCTGACATGTTGACTCTTGATACACCATTGGGAATGAGGATGTCTAGCGTACATCAGTTCAGAGAGTGCCATCTTTAGTTTTTAGGGTGTCACTTCTTATGGGACCTCTATGTACTAGAGATGACACGCTATGATGTCATTCTCAGTATGGACTAGTTAGTTCCATTCCAGGCAGTCATAGATTTCTATCGCCGCAAGGTGAGTTTTGTATCACCAGAGGGTGGATCTATTCTTCATAGAGGCAAGTTGGATGTCCAGGCGGGTAGAGCTGGACCAGAGCATCATGGGCTAGGGGAAGTTACAGCCCAGATTACCAGTCTCTATCTGGATGACCATGGGACATCACAGTTAGACCTTCCTCTAGTGGTGGATCATTTTAGGGATGTCTTTCTAGAGGACTTTCAGGTTTAACATTAAAGTGTGAGGTAGACTTCTCGATTGAGCTCGTTCCAGGAGAGACACCCATTTCCATTCCTCCATATAGGATGGCTACACCGGAGTTGCAGGAGCTCAAGAAGCAGTTGGAGGAGTTGTAGGCAAAGGGCTTCATCCGACCCAGTACTTCTCCTTGGGGTTCGCCTGTCCTATTTGTGAAGATGTAAGATGGCACCCTTAGGCTTTGCATGGATTATTGGAAGCTAAAACAGTTGATGGTAAAGAACCGATATCCTTTTATGAGAATCAATGACCTTTTTGATCAGCTTTGAGGAGCCCGAGTGTTCTTGAAGATCAATTTGAGGTACAATTATCATCAGTTTCACGTTAGACCATAAGATATACCAATTACATCCTTCAGGAGAAGGTATGGTCTATACGAGTATACGATCATGCCATTCGGTCTCACGAATGCACCAGCAGTTTTTATGGCACTGATGAACAGAGTGTTCCATCCATACCTGGATTCCTTCATAGTGGTTTTCATGGATGACATCTTGGTGTACTCTCACACTCGACACGACCATGCGACCCATCTTGAGATCATTCTGAGTACACTGAGAGAGCATCAGTTATGTGCTAAGCTCTCGAAATTCCACTTTTGGATGGATCAGATTCACTTCTTGGGTCATGTTATCTCAGAGACAGGAGTATCAGTAGACCTAGAGAAAGTGAGAGCTGTAGTTTCCTAGGAGAAGCCGAAAAATGTCTTTGAGGTGTGGAGTTTTCTAGGGCTGGCTGGATACTACAAGAGTTTCATACAAGACTTTTCCCGAATTGCAGCACCACTGACAGGTTTGACCAAGAAGGGTGCGAAGTTTTTATGATCAAGTTCCTATGAGTCAACCTTTTATGAGCTGAAGGGGAGGTTACCGTCAGCACCGATAATAGTTTTACTAGAGCCGAGTAAGAGCTATAAAATATACTATGATGCTTCAGGTGTCGGATTGGGAGCTGTTCTTATGCAGGGAGATGGAGTCGTTGCATACGAGTCTCTACAGTTGAGGCTACCAGAGAGGAATTACCCGACACACGATCTGGAGTTGTTAGCTATTGTTCATGCCTTACGCTGTTAGAGACATTACCTTCTGGGAGAGCACTTTGTGGTTTTCACCAACCACAAGAGTCTCAAGTACATCTTCACTCAGCAGGATCTAAATGTGAGACAGTGAATGTGGGTCGAGTATCTTTAGTCCGTCGACTTTGAGCTTGCCTATACACCGGGAAGGGGAAACACACTGGCTGATGCATTGACCAGAAGAACTCAGATTCATGCTATTCAAATGGCCAGCAGTGAGTGGCAGCTTATGGATCTGTTCTCTGAGATGCATCTGGAGGTGCTTGACAAATACGGGGAGACTTTTCTTTCTTCTGTATCTATTACCTCTACACTTCATGATCAGGTACAGATGAGGAAGCTATCAGACTCAAAAGGCATATACCTGCGAGAGACTGTTTCAGGAGAGGACCCTCTTCCAGGATGGATAGTGGGAGATGATGAGATCTTGCATTTCCAGGGATGCATATGGGATCCAGTAGACACACGCGAGGAACTGATGTAGGATTTTGATTCTTCAGTTTGGGCAGTTCATCCTGGCGTCACCAAGATGTATCGTGATCTACACCACCAGAACTAGTGGCCAGGTATGAAGAGAGATATTGTTGGGTTTGTCATGAGATGTTCTACTTGTCAGCTGATAAAAGCAGGGCATCAGTGACCAGCAAGGCTTTTACAGCAGTTACCCATTCACGAGTGGAAGTGGAACGATGTCGCGATGGACTTCAGGACTGGGTTACCGAGGTCACTTTGAGGGAGTGATGCTGTTGGGGTTGTCGTCTATAGGCTTACAAAAGTTGTTCACTTCTTGATGATCAAGGAGACCATTAGGGTTGATGATCTGGGGAGGTTGTACATACAAGATATTGTACGACTACATGGAGTTATACACTCCATTGTTTTAGACAGGGATGCAAATTTTACTTCTCGGTTCTGGAAGGGAATTCAGAAGGCTTTGGGTACACAATACTTTTGATTACAGCATACCATCCCCAGATAGATTTCCAATCTGAGTGTACGATCTAGGTGCTTGAGGATATGTTCCGACCTTGCATTCTAGACTTTGGCGGTTCTTTGGAGAAGCATATTCCTCTTATGAAGTTTTCCTATAACAACAGTTTTCAGGCGACTATTCAGATGGAACCTTACGAGGCTTTGTACGGTAGGCCATGTCGATCACATTTTTGCTGGCTGGAGGCAGGATATGAAGCTTTTTTGGGACCTCATCTTGTTCAGGAGACCTTAGAGAAGATAGAGTTGATTCAAAAGAGGATGGCTACAACATAGTCTCGACAGATGTCTTATGCCTATCAGTAGAGATGACCTCTAGAGTTTGAGGTCTGGGATCAGGTTTTCATGCTGGTCGCATCGAGGTTGGGACACAAGAGGATTCAGAGATAGGGTAAGCTTTCACTATAGTACGTCAGGCTGTTTGAGCTGTTGGAGAGATTTGGGCTGGTTGCCTATCAGTTGCAGTTACCTCAGAGATACCAGGCCATGCATGACGTTTTCCACATCTCTCAGATCCGATGTTACTTTTCAGACCCATCTCATGTCTTTAAACCTGAGGAGGTTGAGCTCTAACCAGATGCATTGTTTGAGGAGCATCCTATACAAATTGTCGATTGCATTATGAAGGTTCTCCATGGTTGGTCTGTTCCTCTAGTACGGGTGCTATGGAAGCACGAGCAAATACAGGACGAGACCTGGGAGAGGGAGGCCGATGTACGATCGCAGTGGCCAGAGCTGTTTGGGGTTTCTTCTTCTACGCCTCGCTAGGGAAATTCGGGGATGAATTTCATTAAGGAGGGAATTTTTAAAGAACTCGGATAGTTGTTTCAGGTATTTTTTTCCTTTTCTAGTCGTTTTTGAGAAAAGTGGAAAATTGGGAAATTTTCAAATTACACGCCATGTACTTTATAAGTACACGCCGTGTACATTGATGCAGTGCAAGGCCATGTGCGGGCCATGTCCGGGCCACTCACACGGTGTGTAGGGGAGATGTGGAGGCCACTTAAAGCAGAGTACAGAAAGGCCATGTACACGCTCTGTACCCCATAATTACACACCCTATAGTTTATTTTTTTCATTAAACAGACTGGGGTCACACCTAGTCAACAGAAACACCTTCTTCTCCAGGTTCTTCGGCCGAGAGTGCCCGTACGGCCGCGAACATCCTCCAAGCCTCCGAGCCTCCGTCTGTTTTTCGAATCGACAGTCGTCGATTGTGTTGGAACCACAGCGGTGAGCTCTCCTTTCTTTTTGAGTCTCATTCCATGATTCTCCTTCTTTCTCAAGATATCATGGGTTGAATGTTTTGTGCATTTTCATATATCTATGACGTTCTAAGGAGAATCAATCCTTGTGGTTCTAGTATATTGATCCCCTAGCATCGAGGTAGGTGGTTTGTGCCTTACTATTCAAATTCATTGAGTATTATGTGAAAATTTCCACCAATGCCCATTAATGGGGTATTGCATGTTTACTGTTTTCCCCTGTTGATTTCCTGCCATGCTGGTATGCTTGTGTAGAGGTAACTCGATCATGTTTGTGGATAATGTCTATGCTTGGATGTTTTTTCCCATGCCTTGTTCTTGTTACGACCTTTGGGTCTTGTTCACCTTTGGCCGTTATACATGTTTTCTATTCCATGTGACTGTAGGATGGAATGATATTCATTACATGCTTGTTTTGTTGTAGACTGGTTAGCCAAGTAGCTCTGTAGGTGTACTTTGGCCTTATAGCATTATTATGCACTAACTAGCATGGGAAAGTGGGAACTTTATGTTATAGACTATAGGGGATAGACCGAGTGAGCTTCCTAGAGAGTCTTGGATATTATAGACTACAGGGGATAGATCGAGTGAGTTTCCTAGAGAGTCTTGGATATTATAGACTACAAGAGGGTAGACCAAGTGTGGTTCATTAGAGAGTCTTTAATTTGTTTGAATTTATTTAAAACTATTCCAGGATAGAGAAGAAATTGACTGAGTGATCTTCCTTAGAGAGTTTGTGATAGACCTGAGACTATAGTAGGATTGACTGAGTGAGCTCCTCAGAGAGTTTCTAGACCTTGGAGATATAAGAGGGTTAGACTGTGTGATCTTCCTCAGAGAGTCCCTGACTACCCTATACTATAAGTGGAATTGACCGAGCAATCTTTCCTATAGAGTCTTATAATTTCGTATGACCAAACCATAGGGGTTAGGCTGAGTGAACTGCCCAGAGGTCTGTTGTTACTTCTTGGATAGGACCAGAGGGGTTGGCTATGAGTACTTCTTAGAGGGGTTCCTTTTGTGGTTAGATATTTGATTCTCTGCAGCTTGTGGTTCTATGGATTGATTACTATTGTATACCATCCTGTTACTGCTTACTGTTTACTGCCTTCTGTTTACTATTACTATTTACTACTTACTGTACTATTACTTGCCATATACTCACTGACTATTAGGCACATATCTTCGGGTGGTTGCCTACTGGGATTTTAGTCTCAAACCCTATTTGGGCCATGCTTTTAGGCCCAAACAGACTATGATGTTGTAGGTATAGACAAGGGAAAGCACCCTTTGACTTCTGTTACTTGATTGCTTTGGAGTAGGAGAGCATGGGACCAAGCCGAGGCTTGCAATGCTGAGTATTTGCTTATTTGTTTTTCTTTTGTACTTTGGTTTAGTATTGTATTTTTCATTGTGACGTGTTTGGCTGTTTTCCTATACATATGTATCGTGCATCATTTCATATATACATGTGTGCTCTAGTTTGTTATTGTTTTAGTCTTCTGCTGTTTATTTTTGTTGTATATTTACTGCTTCCGCTATTGTATGCCTTGTTTACTTCCGTTGTGTACTCTTCCAATCAGGGAATAGTTTCCCCACTTTCACATTGAAGGCCCTCGCTGCTAGTCGGAAGCCTCTGGCATTTGGGGAAATGCGCTTGAGGCCATGTGACCAACTGGGTACGGGGTGCCATTGAGTGGCTTCCGGAACTGGTATGTTACATACAAGACCATTGCTATTTAGTTGTTACATTCACATGACTCATGAATAACCTTTACGTAGCTTATATTTTTTAATGGTACCCTTACATAACTACTAGTTAACTTCATACGGCATTTGGATATTCTAAATTACCATGACCTGGTGCATGGACTACCTTTACATAGGTAGTGAAACCTCTAGATTACAAATCACTCTACATTCATGGATTACCTTTATGTAGGTTAGATCTAGCCTTTATGTAACTAGTGTAATTCTATGGTTACCTTTACATAGCTACTGACCTTTATCACTTCCTTTATAGGGAACTAATCTACCTTACACTGCTCATAATTCTACACTTTACTTATAACACACTAGAACTTTATCAAACTACCTATAAGCCTTATTTACCACGTTAAGAGTTTATCCATGTGTATTTAAAAAATAAATATAGCATCTTCCGTAAACAATAACCCTTTGATGGGTCTCTTTATCTTTCAAGCTATCATCCACCATTTAAACTCAAGTATTTTGATCTCTTCATTTAGTCAGCTCCTTTAATAATTTTGATATTTATTATGTAAATAGAATCATCATCTTCTTTACCACCAACAACACATATCTAAACCATATAATCAATAAGGAAATCACCCCTATTGAAAAAATACAATTCCAATATGGTAGATTCAATATCCCCCTTAGTATTTTTTGGAGATACCATTACATTCCTTTTAATTCAATATATGTGAATGAAAATTCCTTTTACTCTCCCCCTTATTTAAAATAAATGTAGTGATCATGTATGGGTTGAAACTTTCTTATTGTCTTTTTATTCTCCATGAGAAATTGATTTTCTATAAAAAATCATCTCTCTCTAAGATATGAATTACAACATGATTCACATCTTAGATATGTATGTGACCACAAACAACTTAACTATAAGCCTTTAGTTAATACATTCTATGTATATATGGGATATCTATTGTGGAAAACAATATATAATTCACCAAGATGTCAAGTTTGTCTATAAATTCCCATGCATATGATACCATTCTCAAACATCTTGATTTCAGGGTAGTTCAACAGATTTATCAAGAATTAAACACCCTACACTCAACTTGATAAATAACTCTCGTTTCTCCTATCAAATAAACCAAACAAAATTCACCTTTTTGAAATTATATTTCACAGTCAAAATAAGAGATAAAAGTGTTATTCTAATACCTCAAATTTGAGTTTTTTTAGTGTAAATACCTTAATCTAGTAGCCTAGACCCAGTGGTTACTTTATATCATTAGAATAAGATATAAGTAATCACATCCTGAAGGACCGAATAGTTTAATAGTCATGATAAATTAAATACATACTTTAAATTCCCATTATAATTGAAAAATTAAAATACATAAAGTATTTTATTTGAGAAAACAATTATTTTTTATAGTGTATCCCTGCATGTTAATCATAAAACACTTCCTTGTATCCTGGGATAATAAAACATAATTACGGAGAGAGCTCAGATACTCAGTAAGGGTAAGCATACAATGGAAGATATCATGAGTAAATAAGAATAATCAATATGGAAAGTTAAATAAGGAAAACACATTCCATTTAATCAATAAATTAATAATAATATGGTACAAATAAATAATGATCAAATAAATCCATATAAATAATCACATAAGCTTGAAACATATCCATGGATATTCTTACTAATCGAATAATCACATGAACATCAATAAACTATCTCATAATAAGGGAATGCATAATTTTAGACATATAAAAGATACTTTTAAGACCTTTTACAAGATATATAAAATATGTGAGTAGAAACCCATCTAATATGGACAACTGATTTGTCTCATGACACATGTCGATGTATCAAGGGGTTATCTAAAACTGGGATCGACGTTTCACTAAATAATCCCAATGTATTCATCATATAAAATGGGTGAACCATAATCAAAACAAAATTATTTATTTAAAAAATAACATATAAAAAGTAAATACTTACCCCAATCAAATAAACATAATCATAAACCATCCAAAGTAATGTAGTGATTGGTAATAAAATTGTACATCCTTGGCCAAAATTATCATAAACCATCCAAAGAAATAATAAGGATTATATCAATATAACATATCCCTAGTGAATCCCAAGTAAAATTAAGGGATGATATCGTTTATGAAAATAAAAACCATAAACATTTCATTAAAAACATTTTTGAAGAAAATAACCTTTTCACTTTTAAAATATTTTTTAGAAAAAAAATTCACAAAATATTTTAAAAATAATTTTATTTGAAAATAAACTTTTAAAACTAAAAAAATAAGATTTAAAACATTGATCGGTCATTAAATTTTAAAATTATGTTTGTTTCGAACACTTTAAAAAATGTTTTCTTTCACATTTTCAATAAAATCCAAATGGGCCTTATCTGGAAAACAAAATGAATATTCATTGAAAAATATTTTGTAAAAATTAAAACTCGATAAAAATATCTTTAATAAATCATTTTAAATGGTTAAAAACATTTTTTAAATAATTTTTTGAAAAATAGATTTTGATGAAAAAGAACTTTTGACCGAAAAGATAAAAAATGTAGAATTTTATTAAAAACATTTTCTTAGTTATTCTAAGTACCAAAGAGAAGGAAAATGGTACTATTACATGAAAAAGTTCATTAATAACCATAGGATAATAAAATATATTGATTTTAATATATAAATATCAAATAATATCCCAAGGATGAATTAAACATAAACAATCTTGAATAATGACGAGATTGTGAAATAAACACTTACCACTTTTGTAATGTTTGAATCATAATCCCTATGAATGAAATAACTTCAAATGACATGAAGATAAATAGATTCATGATATAAAATATCAAAGGGTAGGTATATACACCACACAAAAGGAATCAATGGTGTGTGTGGAATATGTATCACATAAGTAAAAGTGAGACGAGAAATCATTACCTCCGATTCTCCTTCCTTCATATATATCTAAAACTCCTGTATAATAAAAATCTGTTTATTATAAATTTATTAAATAACCATAATAATTTATCTCAGACCATATATGATTTACATATAGTATTTTATCACCAATTTTTTGACAATTCCTTGTTAAAATCACTATTTCAGGTGATGATTGTTTCGTTTTTCATTTATGTTTGATGAAATTTCACATGTCATTGAATTAATGAAAGAAATAATTAGATTATAAAATTATAGTCCCAAACTAATATTAATACTAGGGAATAGTAAAGTGGCTTTATAGTGTCGAACCCATAGGGATCATTGGAAGGTCAACAACCAATCAAACAAAACCATTTAGAAGGATTACTCACATTCACTTTTCTTGTTTGGTTTTTACTAAATCTAGGTAGTTTAGTCTTAATTTGGATAATTAATAAGGGATTAGGGTTAATATTAGGCCTCTTTGGATGAATATAATCCTAAATATAGCTTGTAATATTCCTATGGCTTGGGTTGTGAAGCATTGAAAGGGTCGCCAATTGGTTTTGGACAAACCAATTGGATCTACCTATGTAGAAATTATCCCATGGTTAGGTTATAGAAAAACAACTAGGTAAATTACACTTAGATTATATGAATAAAGTGTCATAGTCTAATGGTCAAAATCCTTCTCAACTCCATTTTGGTTAGGTTTATTCAATTTCACTTCCCATGTTCAAGGTTGTTCAAAATATTGTGATGAAAAATTATTATTAATCTAATTAATATCCATAGGGTTACCAAGGTTCAATATATAGATTCATTAGGTTTAGAAATACCCCTACTCTTGACCCCTAACCCTAGGTGGATTATTCGTGCATGATAGTGTTGTTCACAAGAAGGGAAATACTAAACATAATACACTTAATCATGAATCAGTTGAGAAATAAGTAATCGAAGATTAAAAAAAAACTAAAAATCAAGATCAAATAATTAAAACCAATGTAACTGCAACTAAAAAACTAACTATTCATGAAGAAAAAATTAAGAACCATGCATGCATTGATAAAGAACAACAAGCGATGTTAAAATGGACATCGAACAAAGAAATGGATTCACAACAGATGAATAATGGATATATATTAACCATCAACACAAAAGGATTTTAAAAAGCATGAAAATAATGAATTAAAACTATTTTGGAATGAAAATATATGAAAAAGTGGAGAAAAAATGAGAGAAAACAAAAGTATGTCAGGATTCTGTGCACATAGAAGCGCCTAAAATATAAATAGGATGAAAGTTATGAAACATGTAAGTCATTCACATCATGTATTGGATTAATTGGGTTTTTTCTCCCATATGCATATCATGTAATCAGAATGCATGTCATGTGTTTGAGATCCAAAATTCCCTCTAGAAAATAGTTCTTTATCTTTGACTGAGTTGGATCTCAAACTTTTCATGTCATGTAAACTCTAAACTCCATGTATTTGACACAATTTCAGTAGGATTTTAATTTTGAAATTCAAATGTTGTTTAATGAATGTACACTTCATGTACTACCTTTACATCATGTATAGACTTCACAGGTTGGTATGTGGCTCTATAGGCATGAAATGAATGAGGACTACACGTCGTGTATGATGTACATAATTTGTAAAACCTATATTTTCCATTTATTCTTCATTTCTTTCTTTGGGTCCAAATTTCCTAATTCCTATGAAAATAGACCAAAACATAGTTCATTATTTAATAAAACATGAATAATTCTAAAATAATTGTATCCAATATGTATATATAATTTCATCTTATCAAATTCTCCCACAAATGAACAATTTATCTTCCTCAATAAAAAAATAATCTTAAAAGAAATTCCTAAATTAAAATTTTTTAAAAAAAGAAACATTAATTACAACCATGAAAATAAAACTATGTGTAAGAACAAAAAGTCAGTCCTCCAAAATTAATCTTGTAGAGAATATATGACATGCCACATAGTTTAGTTATTTATCTATATTTTTTCTTCCTTTATTATAATTTCATAATTGTTCCTTAATTACTATACCCATTTTTTCAATTTTCCTTGAAATAAATTTTCTCTCATCGCTCAAGGTAAAATGTAATTTGAGTTATTCTTATACCCTGAATACATGTTCCAAACCATAAAATTACATTAATTCTAACATATCTACTTCAAAAAGTTAAATAAAAAATAAATCATGTTGGATTTAGTAAGAGGGTTCAAATATCTATGAGGTTGAGGGTGGGTGGAAAATTGATAAAATCAAGATCAAGATAAGGTTAATATATAAAGTCTTGTGCATGGAAATTGTGAATAATGAAATGAACTAGCTCCTCCTGAACAAAATGTTTCCCTGATCCATAGCTCAAGTGGGTCCATGAACATATCAAGTAATTATAAAAAATGTATCATGTTATTTTCTTTTTCTTTTTATTTATTTTTTTAAAATCATGTCCAGGACAAGTATGACATCCATCCCATAACCACATATGATACATCATAGGATTAATAGGTCTGGTAATGGTGATTTTTGACCTTCCTAATACACAAACCAAAATATTTTTCTTTTTCTTTCCATATTTATTTTTTAAAAATTAATGGGGTAAGAAAGGAAAAATACAAAAGTAATCCATGAACACATCATATCAGTCTAGTGAAAGTGTCACTATATGCCTCACTAATGTTAACATCTTGTGTAGATCCGTAGTGAAAATTAACCCACACATGTTCAAAGGATAATAATGCATCATAGTAAGAGTAGGTTAATAAGGATAATCATCATGAAATAGCTCTATCAAAATAATATTATTCATGGATACTATGGGATAGTGATGAAAATATGTATAGGCGGGTCTCATAAAAAATTGCCTCAAAAAAATTTCCTCAAACATTTTAAAATTGTGTTTTTTCTATAATATCCCCAAAAGCTCTCAATGAAAGTTATGGTAGACTTAAATGTCTTATTTTTCTCTTATTGAATATACTCAGGAAATAATATGATATTTTAAGTTAAGAATCCTCTCAAGAATGGGAGTAAACAAAAATAAATAGAAATCACTAAAGGTAGAAAATATAGTAACAAGTCAATCAAAATAAATTTCAAGAATCTAGAATTTGGATTAAATTGGTCAACATAAAAATCATGATAAAAATAAAAAAAAAGTGAAAATGGGGTTATAAAATCTCCCACCCAAATTCTTCTTTTATTTAAAATTTTGTGATGAGATATTTTCATAATTTTATTGAAAAATTTCTCCTCGTTAAGAAAAAATTGGAAATAAATCAAGTGCATCGATAATGAAGTGAAAGAAAAACTCCCCCACAATTAAAATGAGACAATGTCCACACTATAAATAGAACATAATGGGAGTGTTATCAATATAGTTATAGACAAAAATTAAATGAAAATAGAGATTTTAAAAGTAGGGAATCGAATTATACTTATATTGAATTCCATTCCATGGGAAAATTTGTTAGATTTGGAGTGGAGTTTGTGTGACCTATTGATTTTTTTTGAAATACAAAACTTGCACTAGATAAAACATTAGTCCACAAGGTTATAATAATATGGAAGTGGAACAATTATAGGTTCACATGGTGGAAAATAAGGGAAATGAGCTTGGATAAATGCAAAAATGTGAGTATAGTGAAGTTCAGGGATGAACTACAAACAAAGGATGCAAGAAAAAGAAAAAACATAGAAACTAATCACAGAATTGAAAAAAAAGAAAATAAAATATGGATTGACTCCCATAAAGTTCTAACAATAACATCTTCATCCAGACTGACGGAAAAATGGATCAGGAAGTGTTCTCCATCGGCTCAGAGCTCTACTTCCTCTGATAGGAACTGGTGGCTCTGTCATCAATCTCGTGGTGATGTTTGGTGGGATTTGACCACCTCGAGAGTGTACCAGGAATGAATCCCATGGGGAAAGAATAGAAATAGTGCTCATGGTGGGGGGGGGGACCACTACTAATCATAGATCTCCTATATGAACTCTTTAATTTGGCACTTGACATCAACCAGATGTTGAGACATCCGATGTAGGAGGTAAAATGATGGTGGGATAGGCACATCAATAACCATAGAGTACGAAGAAGATATATACATGGATAATGTAATGCAACAGTGAAATGAAAATAATGCAACCAGTAGTGAATCAAAAAATTATGCCTTGTTCATATATATAAGCAAGGATACAATAACTAAAAAGGAATACAATATTACAACTAATATGGACACCCAAATAGAGTACAAAAGAGGGAGGGTATTAGGGAATAACTGGTTAGTAAACTCAAAATCATCGAGATCCACATCATATGTCCACACTAAAATAGTGGGAGACTATAACTGGACCACCCTATCAATGTCATTGATAGTGGAAGTGGATGGGGGATTGACTTCGAGGTGGGTTTCATGGTGCTGGTAGCTATACCAGTCAAGGATATAGGAGGAAAGGCGTCGATTCGTACTGAGTCCATGTGTCTATAAAATGGATTGATAAAGGCAACCTTAGATGAAGATGGCTAGGTGAGGTTCTTTCCTCTTCGATCATGCTTTGGAATATACTTCTGTTGGGTAGTTGGATTGGTGAGCTCATGGGGGAGGTCGATTGGGGTGGTTTATGGGGGAGGGAATGGATGAGGTAGTGGGGAATTCATATGGTGGTGGGTGGATGGATTTAAAGTTTTATGGTGGAGTAGGGATGGTAAAATAGGATGGTTCACTGAAGGTAATTCCAAGATGGAGGAAAATTTGGTGGTGGTTTTCCAGAATAAATTGGATAGCATGCCATAGGTCGGATGGAGGAGGAGGTGGGGGTGCCGATATAGTATGTATAGTGGTAGAAGAGTTAAAAATGGAGGTAGGAGAAGTGGTGGATGTGGTATCATGGGTAGAGGAGGTGATGGAGGTGGTGAGGGAAATACTGGGTGCATGATCATGGGGAGGAGAGGCTAGGTTAGTTGTATGCTGGGCTAATTTGTTTTAAAGGTTGGGGATGAAGTCTCATTTTATTATTAAAGCAAAGCAAAGATCTCTTTTAACTAGGTAGAGGGAGACCCATTACATATCCCGAATGCCCAGGGGGCTTGTATCTCATTACATAGCCCATAGAACCAATTTTTTTCCCAATTCTCATTTTGTGAAGAGTAACTCGCTTGTTATAGTACCCGCACAGTACCGCCACTGCTACAGTGCCCTGCCGCCGCAACAGTACCCGTCAATCTACAGTGTCACCACTAGTACAGTACCACTATAGTACTACTACATTACCTGCACCCAATGGGTTTTTAACCTCCATTTTTCATGTAGGATTACAGGGTGCTTACCACTAAGCCAACTCCCAACTACCATGCAGGGCTGGTTCCTCATCATCATACTCAATATAAACATGAAAATATTGGTAGACGATTTTTTTCCTTCATGAAAAGCCTCATATTTTGTAGAATAAGTGGGTTTATTATCTCCATATGTCTAAGGGAGGTGTGGGGTTGGGCGACCTCAAAGGCACCGAGATTCCAGGACAGATGGATAATGAAGGAGCCTCCCATCGACGTACCTCAAGACCTCCTTTCTACGGTCAGTTAGAACTCATAGAACATCCTATTCATGTTGATGGATGGGACACCCATGGATGATGAAATAATGATCAACTAAATCTAGTTGATACCCTCATGAGGATCCCCTCGTGACAACTAAGTATGAGCCAATCCCTGAAGGAGAATCTAAAGAGTGGCACTGTAGAGTTGGGTGCTCTTCATAATGTAAGGATCAAAGGTGCTCTGTTGTTCTCTGATGATTCTTTCCCAAACCAGTGTAAAATCAACCCTATTAATATCTATATATAAGGTTGGAAAGACTGATTAGGTGTAAAATATGGAATATTAGATGTCGTGGCTGATGAAAAAAATCACCAAGGGTGACCTCCCAAGTCATACCTCATAGTCTAAATCTTACAAAGTCAATGGCTAGCTCAAAGGTGGAAATGAACTTAAGGAAGATATATCTAAATGTATCCTTGTGAACCTAGGTAATGGGAAAGAGCTACGACTAGTCAAAAAGGTCAAGTAACTCATAATGAATTTGTATCCTCTCAAGAACTATGAGGTCCAACATCTTGTGGGTCCACATTAGCTTGTCCTGGAGATGAACCATCCGAACATGGTTCTCCAGTGAAGAGAAGTGGAGGAAATGGTGGATATATGAGAGAAAAGAACCCTGCGACTTAATGGAAGATGACTGAAACCCATATGAATCTAAATTTTATGTAGAGGAGGAAGCAAGGGTCGAGGGGGATTGCTCTACGGGTGGGGGAGAAGGATCATATTTTCATTGCTTGGGTGTTAGGGGTGACTCATCATGCTCGGGTGCACATTTGGTGGTAGAATTACAAAATGTCTTACTTTGGGCCATGGAGAAGTTGAGTGAAAGAGTAGGGGAAAGGGAAAGAGGTGCGATAGTGAGGGGAGGATGAGAGGAGGAACAAATGGTGGTGAGGGAGGAGGAGGTGAAGTGTTGGGAGAGGAGGCTTCATGTGTAAGGGAGAAGGTGGGGTAGGGATGAGGCCAAGAACCTAGGTATCATGGAATTTAAAAATATACTAAAAAATTACATGTCGTGTATTTAATAAAAGATTTTAAAATATAAAATTTTGTTTATATTTCACTTTCTTGACATTTACAGGGTTTATACATGTTGCATGGTGTGTGTTTTGATGTTGGTTTCCCTTTTTATGCTAGGTCCTCTCAACAGACTTCTTATAACCCTTAATCTTTGATTAGCCAATAAAAAAATATTTTTATTAAATTTTAAGGGTATTAAATGTTCATTTTTTATATTATGGTCCTGAGTTAGTGGATTTTAGTTTTGAACATCCATTTTCATCATTTGTGCACTTCATGCCTAATATGCACCAATTTAGGCCCAATGTTTCATCTGATTTTAAAGAATGTAATTATACATATTTTAATTTTATATTTTGGGAAATAGATATAAGCATAAATATGAACATTTTTCATTCAGGGATCAATGGTGGATTCATAAAGGATGATGAGGATATTTTGTGATGAAGGGAAACAATTATGTAGAAGTCAGATTGGATACCATCCCACTGATCAGAATGTGGGGCCCACAATACAGGCCCAATGAAGCCCAAAATTTATGGGAGGATATAATACATATAGGGGAACAAATAATTATTCTATATCCAATTCTAATTCTCCTTACATTGTGTTTATTAAGGCGGACCAAATTGAAGATGCAATTCTGGGCCAGATTCTGCGGCCCAGAAAAATAAACTACTATTTATATCATATCTCACGAATGGATTATAATTTTGGCTAAAATGTTACAGGATGTTAGGGGACATCTGGGGATTCATTTACATCTTCTAGGGACCACTCAAATTTGGCTTTCTAGAATGTCATTTAGGCACGTCTTTCCGGTGGATGAAAGTTGGCTGCAACTTCGGTACAAGAAGTGGAAAAGTCTCTCTACATTAACGATCCACCCACCTTTCCCCAAAACAATTAATTAAAGTCACATGGGATGTTGGGGGCTTGGCCAATGCTTTATTTTTCCTATTTAAGGCAGTATTGGTGGAGTATTTAGGCATCTTGGAGCTTTGTTTTGATTGTAATGTAATTATACCAAATTGTCTTTTTAGCATTTTTCCTTCCCATGTAAGTTGTTCGAATCACCTTACTTTTTAATAAAAGTTATTCTCTTATCTTGTTATGTTCTTATTCATATCAACTTTATCCCTTTGCCTCAAGGTGTTAACTTTTTTACACCAATCCTTGTGATTTTGTTCACACAACGGTGGAGTGATCGTTATTTTTGTTGTTTTTACTTCTTCAATTCCACCCTTGTAAGTCTACTTTCCGCTTCTGTTGAGAACTTGTCATAAATGGAGGGCTAGATATTTTATGGGTTGATCCAAGGGAGGAGAAAGGGGCTGTATTTAATGTTATTTATCACTCTCTAAATGTTATTAATTCCTTTTAATTGAGTTTCATTCATTAAATTATTTTTATTCTTCCTCTCCCTTATTGAATTTATTCACCCCACTTTCATGTGATAATTATATCCTTTACCTTGGAGTGATCATGATAGTGATCCTACAAGTGTATTGGTGATTAGAATGTGTTGCGAAGGTGTTTAATCAGTAATTTATGAGGTCAGTTTTAATTCATTACATGGATCCTTCTCGAGTTAATGAAATTAACATCATAAAAAAAGGAATTCATTCAATCCAACCCGAGCAATAACCTAGGATCAACTCATTTTCTCATAATTTGAATTCACATAGATCTTTTAGTGCTACTTTAAAACCATCTAAAATCAACCCAATTTGGCCACTTAATAGCCAAAAATCCATCTCTTTTTATTGAGTGTCTAAAGGATCTTCTTATTTCTCTGAGGATTCGACAACCCAAGCTACACAGCAAGCGACCGCTTGACCCTTAAAACTTGGGTAAATTTGGGCGAAACCAAATTTTGGTATCGGTGCTGGGGACCAAGTAGGTTCCTTAGACTAAAACCTTCTTTTCTCACCCCCATTATTCTATTCTCACCCAAGATCTCTTATCTTTTCCCTTTCTTGTTTTTTTTCTTTTGGCGCATTTTCGCCTACACCCGCGATAACTCAAACAGGCTAGTTAGGGTGGAAAGTCATAGGATAGGGGAGTCAAGTACACCATTGGATCCTAATATTCATAATACCCCAGAGTTAATGATTGAGTCAATTTAAATGAAGGGTCTTCAAAGAAACCAACTCATAAACCTGGGTGAGAACCAAAATGGAAATCCAAATGAGGCAGCCCCAAATTTGGGGAGTGCAGTTCTATCGATCAAACCATGAATGACTACCTTACACCTACCTGGACCAATGAACCCTCTTTCATTAGGAATGATGCCCTAGGAGACTCCCACTATGTCTTTAAACCTCATTTCCTAAACCACCTTCCAACTTTCCATGGGATGGAGTCAGAAATGTCTTACCTTTATGTCAAGGAGTTCAATGACATTGTTGAAACCATGTGCTAACCACATCAACTTGAGTCAACTAAGATGAGGCTCATTACATTCTCACTTAAGGTTCGAGCAAAGAACTGGTTAAATAATCTGAGACCTTCATAAATCCACACTTGGAACCAACTGCAAAGAGAATTTTACAAAAAATACTTCCCCCATCACAAAACCATTGCACTAAAAAAGAGAATCTAAATTTTTTTTGAAAAAGAGGGATAGTCATTTTATGAAATATGGGAGAGGATCAAAGACACCCTAAACATGGTTCCACACCATGATTTTTCTATTCCTGAACAAGTAAGAATTTTCAATAAAGGTTTGGGCCCGGGGAACAAAGAATTCATTGACATGATGTGTAATTGGACCTTTAAAAACAAATCCCCAAATGATTGTTACAAGTATCTAGAAATCCTTCCTAAAAAAAACCAAACACGGGGAACATCACCTATTTCAAAAAATCCACAAAGAACTGCTAGAATGAATACACTTAGAGAAGAGGAAAGCATTAGAGAGAAACTTGCAGCACTCTCTAGGAAGGTTGAAGAGATAGACTATAGGAAAATCCATGATCTCCAAACCATAGACCATGTTTGCACAATATGTGACAACATGAACACAAAAAAGACAACTGCCCAACCATTCCATCCATCAAGGATGTTCTTTTATGAGGAACACCTACTGAAGTCAATGCCCTAAACTTTCAAAATCCCCAACACCCAAACCCATTCAACCCAAGTTATAATGAGCACCTTGGCTTCCGATTGAAAGATAAACAACAACCTAGCCAACCACAAGGACCAAACCCCTACCCTACACAAAATTTTCAAAACCATTAACAATTACAACCACAAATATTCCAATAGAAACAACCCATCCAAAAACCAAAGTATCCCCTGGGATTACCCAACCAACACAGGCCCCTTCCCAATCTGTCCCTCTCCCAATCCTTGAACAACTGTGCAAACAAATGGAATGGATGAACTCAGAAGTGTCTTCCCTAAAAAATAACTTCAAAACATCAAAACTGGAGAGGAACCCATTCCCACACAGGCCATTCCCCAACAATGATCAAGGGGAGAGACAAGTTGCACTCAAAAAAATCATGAACAACTAATGGCTGTGACAGTTTTGAGAAGTGGGAAATCAATTGAGAAATCTGAACCAATAGTTCAAAAACCACATGAAGATTCAAACTCTAATGAAAATTAAAATGAAACACATGAACAAACTAAAGAAACTAATAAAAATATGAAAGAAAAAACTCTTCAAAAAACAACCCCACAACCTGCCCCATTTTCTCAAAGCATGAGGGGGGAAACCAAGCCTGAATAGAGTGAAACAATAAGGGAAATATCCTCACAAGTCAAGTCGAACATTCCACTCCTCGATGTCATTCAAACCATTCCTGAATACTCAAAATACCTTAAGGACCTCTACAAATTTAAAAGGAAATTCACAAATAAGAACCATGTCCTTCTGGCAGCAAATGTTAGCACAACAATCCAAGGAACCCTTCCTCCAAATATGAAAGACCCAGGATGCGCTTACATAAATGTTGAACTAGGAGAGAACAAAGTTGTCAAAGCCTTGTGTGTTCTAGGAGCCAGTGTGAACCTAATTCCTTATGCCACGTATTGTCATTTAGGTCTCGAAGAACACCAGCCCACATTTGTCACTCTTTAACTTGCTGATCGTAGTATTAGAGTTCTAAAGGGGATCTTAAAGGATGTTTTGGTGAAAGTTGAAAATTTCATTTACCCAACATACTTCATTGTTCTTGAAAATCACCCAAGCTTAGGTCCTAGGGAGAAAAACCCAATCATCCTTGGTAGTCCCTTCCTTTCAACAATCAACTCTTTTATCCGAGTCCGAAATGGGAACATGACCATCACCTTTGGAAACATGAGTCTAGACTTGAACATCTACAATGCAAACTCTCAAATTGGGGATGATGAATAGATCCATGAGGTTAATTGGATAGGTAGTGTTGATAGTGGACTCAAGGAAAATCAAGGAATTACCGAAGGATGTTTAAGTCAAGAAGATATTGATTTTCTTTGTTCACATGAGGGAAATTTGTCTCCTTGGCTTGAATCTCTTTCAGATAGTTCTATTGATAATTTTTTAGAATCACCAATCAATGATACCATGGGTGAAATCAATAACATCGAGTCCATACCCATTCATGAAAGTACACTAGCTAATTAAGTGGATGAAAATTCTTTGCACAGGGAACCAATTTGGTCAAGAAATCTGAACAACGAAACCGAGTTCAATACAAAGTCTCACCCTTTCTTGGAATGTGATAACCGCTTTGATCTTGAATTTGCGGTATTAACTTCATCACTCATTTATGCATTCTTAGGGGACAATAAATCCTTTCCTGTCTTCATTTGTTCCTCTCTTGAAGCTGATCATGAGAGGATGCTGCTAGATGTCCTTGGAAGACACAATAAAGCCATTAGATGGACCATATCTGATATTCCTAGGATTATCCCACTTATCGGGACTCATAGAATTGTTCTAGAATTCGATTCAAATCCATGTCGCCAACCTCAGCGGTGACTCAATCCTAATCTCATGGAAGTAGTGAGAAAAGAACTTTTGAAAATTTTAAAAGCTGGTATCATCTATCCTATAGCTGAGAGTGAGTGGGTTAGCCAAATCCATGTGGTTCCAAAGAAGGCTGGAATCACAGTAATAACCAATAAGGATGGAGAGATTCTTCCAACAAGGGTTAGTAGTGGATGGAGAGTCTATATTGACTATAGGAAGCTCAACTCTTGTACCAAGAAAGACCATTTCCCCTTGCCCTTTATTGATCATGTCCTCGAGCGAGTGGCGGTTCATCAATTCTACTGCTTCCTAGATAGATTCTTAGGGTATAATCAAATTGATGTCTCCTTAGAGGTTCAAGGAAAAGAAACCTTCACTTGTCCATTTCGCACTTTTTCCTTCAAGTGCATACCCTTTGGGTTATGTAATTCCCATGGTACCATCCAGTGGTGCATGATGGGAATCTTCTCGGAAATGGTGGGGGATTGTTTAGAGGTCTTCATGGATGATTTCACCATCTTTGGGGATACTTTTGAGGGATGACTTCTAAATGTTGAAAAGGTTTTGTCAATGTGTTAGGATAAGAATCTCATACTAAATTGGGAAAAACGCCATTTCATGGTAAGGGAAGGACATGTTCTAGGTCATCTGGTATCTGGTAGAGGGATTGAAGTTGATAAATCTAAGGTTGACATCATTAGTCACCTTCCCTCTCCTAAAACTGTTAAGGAAGTGAGGTCCTTCTTAGGACATGCTGGTTTTTATAGAAGGTTCATTAGGAATTTCAGCTCTATTTCTCAACCACTTTGTGCTCTATTGATAAACGATGCTCCATTTTTATGGACAGAAAGATGTGAGGAATCATTCTATACACTCAAGTAAATTCTTATACCTCCACCTATCATGAAATCATTAAATTGGAAACTTCCTTTCGAGCTCATGTGTGATGCAAGTGACTTCTCTCTAGGAGCAGTCTTAGGACAACGGTGTGAGAAAACTCCATGTGTCATTTCTTATGAAAGCTAATATTTATATGATTCACAAATAAACTACACCACCATTGAGAAAGAGTTGCTTTATGTTATCTTTGCCTTAGAGAAATTCAGGTATTATCTCTTAGGATCACCCATCGTTGTCTTCACTGACCATTCAACCCTAAAATACCTTTTCAAAAAACAAGATGCCAAGGCCAGATTGATTAGGTGGGTCCTTCTTCTTCAAGATTTCGATTTAAACATTAAGGATAAAAACGGTGTTGAATATGTTGTAGCTGATCACCTCTCTAGGATGGAATTCAAAGACAACTCACACCACCTCTCTGTGTCTGATTCATTTCCTGATGAGCACCTCTATTCAGTGAGTAATTTCCCTTGCTAAGCTGACATAGCAAACCGTTTGGTGACAAGTGACATTCCAAAATTCATGGGGACCCAAGATAAGAGGAAATTACTTTCTAATGTCAAAAACTATGTGTTTGATGATCCTTACCTCTTCATGTTCCGTCGTGATCAAAATATTAGGAGATGTGTTCCCGAGTCTGAACAAGAGTCCATTCTAAAATTTTGTCATGGAGAGGCATGTGGAAGCCACTTTTCTACAATGAAAACTGTAACGACCTGACCCCAGCTACCCAGAGTCGGTGCATTACTTCGTAACATTGGCATGATCACAAAATATCAAGTCTCGAAAGACCGATTAGTTTAGTAGCCTTGGAAACACTAGATACATTCATAAGTCTTACATTACATCATAAAGTGAAAAACTAATAACAAAGTCTCCATAGACCAAACTCATATCCTATTCTAACAATCCCTGCAGGTCATTCATAAAATACTTCTTCACATCCTGGAAAATATTAAAACATTGAAAGGGGTGAGCTCAGATGCTCAGTAAGGATAACAATATTGCGGAAGCTTTCATAAATAAACATCAACATTTAAGGCAATGTATAACTAAAACAAAAGCCTTTTAAACATGAACTTCAACATAATATGGAAAAAGTAAAATGAGATAATTCCATTTACTTATTCACATGGATATTCTACTGGTCGAATATTCACATGCAATATCAATAACTACTTTCATAATGATGGAACTCATAATGCCAGACATTCTGAAACATTTTGTCAAGGCCTCGGCCAAGATGCCTAAAATGATTAAGGCCTCGGCCAAAATCACAAATCAAATTGGGAAAGGGCCTCGGCCAATTCCACGTCTAGTTGTCTCATGAGACCTACCGATGCATCTAGGAGCTATAGCGGGCTCCACCCGTCACTTGTTAAGTCCAATGCATTCCTCATATGAATAGGTTTAAACATATCATAAACCATAACATATCATATCACGTAAAACATGCATAAAGGAAACATAACATTTCCACATTTCAATCACAAGATATCAATACAACACATTGATATAATAAAAATGCTTTCAAAACCATTTTCAATACCAAAATAAAAGAAATTTAAAACATTTTATTTATTTTTATTTTAAAAAAAATTATGGCTTGTAGAGGTAGCCGAAACTCAAATAATGATCACGGCGGCAGTGAAGTCGTTGTCTCCGCATAAGTATGGAAATAAAAACATTCCCTTTTTTTCGTTTAGTAAAACGCTTCATATAAAAAAGATTCCTTTTGAATAAACGTAAAAGTCAAAGGGGTTTATACACCGTATAAAAGAAATTTGTGTATAAAACAAAATATGCCTCAATGAATGGAGATTGAGACAAAATCCCATACAAAGATCATTTTTAAAATAAAATAGATATATTATGTGTATTCACTATAAGTACACATAAATAAAGTACAAATACAAGATATGACATAATAATATCATGACATAATTTGAAATTAGGAGATTAACCCAAAGAATAGAAATTGGGTTAAGAAGTTCCCTTACCTCGTATCCGACTTGACTCAACCGTTCTTTAACATCCTAAATAATAAACTAGAGTTAATATCTACCTTATTAAGAACCATTTTCAATTTCATTATCCTTTTTATATCACTTATTACCATGTTATGAACATTATGTAATTATTTAAGTTAATAACGGTCGTTTTGTCGATCTTTGGTACTTGAGTCAACAATAAACTTCTTATAATTACAAGTTGTTCATGTGGTGAAATATCCATTATATCCAGAATTATATTCATGATTTAGTTATCATATATATCATATATATCCAGTATATACATTAATTCATAATATTACATAACATTTAGAGGTAAGAAATGAAATGCACCGTTCATGGAGACGGTAAGTCATACGTACGCATGAACACTACTTTCATTTCTATTTCGTACTTAATGGAAGGAAATCATAATGATATAAATTTATAATATAATTCCAGTATAATATATCATATAATACCATTTAATACATCCTTTATACATCACAGATATGGTATTAACGATTCAAATCACTTTGAGGGGGCGGTAGTCCGCACTTCTTAAAATGAAAATATCGCGTTTACCCATAATGGAAATCATAAAGGTTTGCCATAAATGAAAAATACATAAGCTTAAGTAAAACATAAACATATTATATATCATATATAAATATAGTGACATATTAATGGCCACCTTTGAAGGTGTTATATGAGTGTTGAACAATCATCGTTTCGTGAGGCAGAAATTCTCCATCCACAGAAACAGTATGTTATTTAACCATTAGATGTAGGTGTGTGTAAGTGTAGCTCAAATAATTCTTATAAAAACATCCTAGTATATTTATTATACTGGTTTTGTTAAAAAATAAAGTAATAAAAAGAGTTTAAGGGGTTGGAGAAGCAAAATAAAACAAAACAATATTAGAGAAGACATTACCTTAAAATCGGGTAACTCTTTTTGATTTGAGCCAAAGGCTTCCTTGGGAAGAGTTCTGCCCAAAGTGAGGCTTCTAGGAGTAATAGGGGAAGTTGGGAGAGTATTTGGGCAGAGTTTGGCCGATCCAAATGGCTTGAAAGTGTGAATGAGGTGGTAGAGGTGGGGGCCTTTTATAAGTGGAGAGGAGGGGCACTCTTGGAAAGTAAAGAAAAGTCACTTTATCATAAAATGAGTTTCGGATTTTAGAGGTCCCACACTTATATAATTCGAGGCTAAGGTGATAAGGGTTCTAAATATACCCATCCAATAGGATTTGGACAAGTGTAAGACTTGAAAATTACATTATCTTTTTATTTTATTTAAAATCGTTAAATAATGAGGTCATCGCTGCATCATAATGATGTCATAAATAATTTACTTTATTTATTGTCTAAAAATTATAAAAAAAATACTATGATGTAGGAAATCTTTTTATCTTTCCAATTACTATTTATAGTAAAAAATATGACTTGTATAACCCCATGTAAAAAATTGTTTTAGTAAATTATTTCATGTTTGTGTCATTTTTTACTTTAACATTAAATAAAAGGTATTTATGTCATTTTCCAACTAAAGTGGCTCCATGGGGTCCCCAAGTTGGCCCATGGATTGTCTTTGTCGGCCATGACACATCCAATGAGGGTAGGACATGTGTCAAGCTCATATCATATTATTAAAACATTATTTTTACCTTAAACTACACTAATTACCTCTAATTGCGATTAAGAAATTAAAAGTTACTATTCACCAAAAATTATTTTAATCTCATTGAACCACATTTTACTTCTTAATGACAACCATGTATGCTGGATTTTTGAAAATCAAAACACAGTAGTGGTAATATTTCATTTAAATGAATAATCAGTTATTTAACTACAACTTACTGGTTTCACTATTCATCAAAAATTGAAGTTTTTCAGAACAATGCCAAAATTTCACCCTAAGCTATAATTGATATTCCGAATTCAAAAAAGATGTCTATTTTACAAAATTCCAAACATATAAGTTGAATTAATTAATTTTATAATTAATTCCCGCTGTCACAACAAATAGCGTGTTTTTAAGAAACAATTTATATCAAAAGATTGGCAATTGTTTATGTCCAATTTCAATGTTAAATTAATTCTAATGACCACCATTGGATAAAATGGTAAAAATATATTCTAATTATACTTTAAAACCACTAAATAGTATAATTTATCAATATAAATTATTTTGATTAAAAAAGTTGTTTTTAAGTATTTTTCACTATTCATAAAAAAGTAGAAGTTCTCAGAAAAATACCAAAAATTCAACATAGGCTAATTTCGATATTACGAATCCAAAAATGAAGTCCATTTTGAAATATAAAATTTCTATAATTTTAAAAAGTGGTTATTACTATTCATAACGGCTACTTTGATTAGTCGTAGTGTTTTAGAACTCGAAGTTGCGTATAATGCAAGCTATTGCATTATTGAATGAGAAGCGTATCGTGGAAGCTCGGGGTGTTACATTCTCCCCTCCTTCAATAAATTGGGTCCTCGCAATTTGAAATTTTTCTTTGAAAATGAAAGGTTGAAAATAGAAAATACCTTTGTGGAAAACCCACATCGGAAATAAGGTTAATAAAATTTAGCCTTAATAAGAGGGAAATGGAAATAAGAAATTCACCACCAAATTATGATCTCGATAAGGAGAACATTGGTGGAAATTAGAGATATATAATTGGAGGAAAAAAGTAAATATTTGTAGGGAGTTATTGAGGTCATCAATCACAATCAACTGTCAAATTGAGGGCCTCAATGCCTTCAATCTATGTTGATTTAAAGTATCATCAGTTCAACAAGACATAAGGTATTAGGATAACACATTTTTCTGTTTTAATATCCCTTTACTAAAGTTTAAGAATTAATTTATTCATTGAATAAGAGATAGGTATATATATATTTATGCTTGACAATTTGAGTTTCAACCTTCAACTCGTCTTTCACTCAAAAAGATAATAGAACTCAAAATATTATACTTATCCTAATTGTATAATGTTCAAAATGTTAACACATACCATTTATATTAGTAAAATTATTTTGTAATAACCAGGGACTTCCTGTAGGCTAGTGGTAGGAAATAAAGGCCTGTCGCACTATTGTTGTGGGTTCAATTCCTGCAGCTTTGTCCGATGCGACGGGTTATGCCCCACCCTGCAAGTTGTCCTTTTCCTAAAAATATAGTATTATAATATTCCAAAAATAATCTTCATATATTTTTTAACCTTAAACAATACTATCCAAATATCAACTTAATCCACTCCAACCTTTATAGTTATCCAAAATACCTCTGTCCATACTTTCTCTAAAAGGTCTCTTAATTCCAAAATCAAATTATCATATTCCCCAAACAAAGTAAAGTTTCTCTTATTGTAACATACAAAAAATATAATTACCTTCATCATATTAAAACCTTACTGAAATAAACAAGTACTGCAGTACAATCCTTATATATATATCACATTATTCTAATAACCAGAATATAATCCATGAGTCCAAAAGCACCAATACATTAGTTATTCTGATTCAACTGTAGTAACAGCATAAGATTGTCCTTGATCCCTTGGCCTTTTCTGAGGTAAGTTTCCCTGATGCTTAGGACATTCATTTGCATAATGCCCCATTTCCCTACAATTGTAACATTCAACATTGATAGCCTCTTTCTTTCCCTTGCAATCACGCGCCTGGTGACCTTTTTCTCCACATTTATAACAAACTCCCATTCTTTTTAGGCAAGTACCAGGGTGATTCTTCCCACAATTATCACATAATGGAAAATCCTTCTTTACCATTTTCCCTTTATCTGTCTCTTGTTCCACCGTTCTCTTCTTCTCTTGCTTTACTTTGTTGTCATAAGACTTAGAGAATTCCTTTTCTGTCTTGATAGAACACGAGATAATATCTTCGTATGACGATAAGGTTTGTGAGAATAATGCTTGACGGAGAAATGGTTTTAACCCATCAAAGAAATGATCAATCTTACTTCTTGGTTTACATATATAATCTGTAGCATGCCTCGCTAACCTTGTAAAGTTAGCCTCATACTTTGCGACATTCTCATCCTCCTTCTGCCTCAGACTCAGAAATTGCCTTTCCATATCTGCTCGATGGTCATGTGGAAAGTATTTTTCTAAGAAAAGCTCTTTGAACTCTCTCCATTCCATACTTGATAATTCTTCATCTTCCTTTGTATTTTGAATCAATGACCACCATTGATCAGCATCTCCAGTGAGGCGGTAAACTGCCATGATAACCTTTTCCATTTCACTACTCCCCAAGGCGTGGAATATTTTATCTAAGGAGTTTATCCATTGCTCAGCTAATAATGGATTTGTACCCCCATTAAATGTTGGTGGTTGTTGCCTCATGAAGAGGTCTAACATTGATCCTCCACGTTGCGGATCATGGTGCTCCATACGAGTAATGTTATTATTCATAACCTGAGTGGGTTGTCCTAGTATGGTAATAAGTTGATCACAACCAGTTGTATCTCCAGATCCACAATAATTATCTTGAGCAGGAGGGAAATCCCTACACAGAGTTCGTGCATTGATACGGTTTCCATTCCTTCCACTAGGCGCCATTTCTAAACAATTGCATAAACTAGATTAGTTTATGAATCAAAATACATAATTCCATACTTGTAAAACACTTAACATAAATTGAACTATTTATGGATGTAATCCATAATCATAAAAATGTTTTCTTTGAGGAAGTATATACTCATAACCCTTCATAGTGTTTTGTATTGAAAATGAGAATTATCCAAAGCATATCCCCTAGGAGTGTCGTAACCAAGAGTGCAGCAAGGCCCGTTGTCGTGCACCAGTTCCCGTTCGATTCTTGCTCAAAGCAGTGTTTTCGGGTTTTACCCCTAGGTACATCTGTGCCAGAGCCACCTCTACCTACTCGTATCCAGACAGGGATGTATTGCTTGGAAAACTCACAACATCTCTACAATACCAAAATTCTAGGAAGTTCTTCTATACTAATCCTCAAAGTCTATCTTCGAGCTATGTGCTCTAATCAGAGTTTATCTAAATATAGCTTCCAAGGTTAGTACTAAACTACCTCTGATACCAACTGTAACACCCCGACCCCAGCTACCCAGAGTCGGTGCATTACTTCGTAACATTGGCATGATCACAAAAGATCAAGTCTCGAAAGACCAATTAGTTTAGTATCCTTGGAAACACTGGATACATTCATAAGTCTTACATTACATCATAAAGTGAAAGACTAATAAAAAAGTCTCCATAGACCACACTCATATCCTCTTTTGACAATCCCTGCAGGTCATTCATAAAATACTTCTTCACATCCTGGAAAATATTAAAACATTGAAAGGGGTGAGCTCAGATGCTCAGTAAGGATAACAATATTGCGGAAGCTTTCATAAATAAACATCAACATTTAAGGCAATGTATAACTAAAACAAAAGCCTTTTAAACATGAAATTCAACATAATATGGAAAAAGTAAAATGAGATAATGCCATTTACTTATGCACATGGATATTCTACTAGTCGAATAATCACATTCAATATCAATAACCACTTTCATAATGATGGAATGCATAATGCCAGACATTCTGAAACATTTTGTCAAGGCCTCAGCCAAGACGTCTAAAATGATTAAGGCCTCAGCCAAAATCACAAATCAAATTGGGAAAGGGCCTCGGCCAATTCCACATCTAGTTGTCTCATGAGACCTACCGATGCATCGAGGAGCTATAGCGGGCTCCACCCGTCACTTGTAAAGTCCAATGCATTCCTCATATGAATAGGTTTAAACATATCATAAACCATAACATAATCATATCACATAAAACATGCATAAAGGAAACATAACATTTCCACATTTCAATCACAAGATATCAATACAACACATTGATATAATAAAAATGCTTTCAAAACCATTTTCAATACCAAAATAAAAGAAAGTTAAAACTTTGTATTTATTTTTCTTTTAAAAGAAATGATGGCTTGCAGAGGAAGCCGAAACTCAAATAATGGTCACGACGGCGGAGAAGTCGTTGTCGTCACATATGTACGGAAAGAAAAACAATCCCTTTTTGTCATTTAGTAAAATGCTTCGTATAAAAAAGATTCCTTTTGAATAAACGTAAAATTCAAAGGGGTTTATACACCGTATAAAAGAAATTTGTGTATAAAACAAAATATGCCTCAATGAATGGAGATTGAGACGAAGTCCCATACAAAGATCATTTTTAAAATAAAATAGATATATTATCTGTATTCACTATAAGTACACATAAATAAAGTACAAATACAAGATCTGACATAATAATATCATGACATAATTTGAAAGTAGGAGATTAACCTAAAGAATAGAAATTGGGTTAAGAAGTTCCCTTAACTCGTGTCTGAATTGACTCAACCGTTATTTAGCCTCCTGAATAATAAACTAGAGTTAATATCTACCTTATTAAGAACCATTTTCAATTTCATTATCCTTTTTATATCACTTATTACCATGTTATAAACATTATGTAATTATTTAAGTTAATAACGGTCGTTTTGTCGATCTTTGGTACTTGAGTCAACAATAAACTTCTTATAATTACAAGTTGTTCATGTGGTGAAATTTCCATTATATCCAGAATTATATTCATGATGTAGTTATCATATATATCATATATATCTATTATATACATTCATTCATAATATTATGTAACATTTAGAGGTAAGACATGAAATGCACCGTTCATGGAGACGGTAAGCCGTACGTACGCATGAACGCTACTTTCATATCTATTTTTTAATTAATGGAATGAAATCATAATGATATAAATGTATAATATAATTCCAGTATAATATAGCATATAATACCATTTAATCCATCCTTTATACATCCCACATATGGTATTAACGATTCAAATCACTTTGAGGGGGCGGTAGTCCACACTTCTTAAAATGAAAATATCGCGTTTACCCATAATGGAAATCATAAAGGTATACCATAAATAAAAAATACAAAAGCTTAAGTAAAACATAAACATATTATATATCATATATAAATATAGTGACATCTTAATGGCCACTTTTTAAGGTGTTATATGAGTGTTGAACAATCATCATTTCGTGAGGCAGAAATTTCCCATCCACAGAAACATTATGTTCTTTAACCATTAGATGTAGGTGTGTGTAAGTGTAGCTCAAATAATTCTTATAAAAACATCCTAGTATATTTATGATACTGGTGTTGTTACAAAATAAAGGAATAAAAAGAGTTTAAGGGGTTGGAGAAGAAAAATAAAACAAAACAACATTAGAGAAGACATTACCTTAAAATCGGGTAACTCTTTTTGATTTGAGCCAAAGGCTTCCTTGGGAAGCGTTCTGCCCAAAGTGAGGCTTATAGGAGTAAAAGGGGGAAGTTGGGAGAGTATTTGGGAAGATTTTGGCCGATCCAAATGGCTTGAAAGTGTGAATGAGGTGGTAGAGGTGGGGACCTTTTATAAGTGGAGAGGAGGGGCACTCTTGGAAAGTAAAGAAAAGTCACTTTATCATAAAATGAGTTTCGGATTTTAGAGGTCCCACAATTATATAATTAGAGTCTAAGGTGATAAGGTTTCTAAATATACCAATAAAATAGGCTTTGGACAAGTGTAAGAGTTTAATATTACATTATCTTTTTATTTTATTTAAAATTGTTAAATAATGAGGTCATCACTGCATCATAATGATGTCATAAATAATTTAATTTATTTAATGTATAAAAATTATAAAAAAATACTATGATGTAGGAAATATTTTTAGCTTTCCAATGACTATTTATAGTCAAAAATATGACTTGTATAACCCCATGTAAAAAATTGTTTTAGTAAAACATTTCATGTTTGTGTCATTTTTTACTTTAACATTAAATGAAAGGTATTTATGTCATTTTCCAACAAAAGTGGCTCCATGGGGTCCCCAAGTTGACCCATGGATTGTCTTGGTCGGACATGGCACATCCAATTAGGGTAGGACATGTTTCAAGCTCATCTCATATTATTAAAACATTATTTTTACCTTAAACTACACTAATTACCTCTAATCGCGATTAAGAACTTAAAAGTTACTATTCACCAAAAATTATTTTAATCTCATTGAACCACATTTTAATTCTTAATGACAACCATGTATGTCATATTTTTGAAAATCAAAACACAGAAGTGGTAATATTTCATTTAAACGAATAATCTGTTATTTAACTACAACTTAGTTGTTTCACTATTCATCAAAAATTGACGTTTTTCAGAACAATGCCAAAATTTCACCCTAAGATATAATTGATATTCCGAATTCAAAAATGATGTCTATTTTACAAAATTCCAAAAATATAAGTTGCATTAATTAATTTTATAATTAATCCCCGTTGTCACAACAAATAACGTGTTTTTAAGAAACAATTTATATCAAAAGATTGGCAATTGTTTGTGTCCAATTTCAATGTAAAATTAATTCTAATGACCACCATTGGATAAAATGGTAAAAATATATTCTAATTATACTTTAAAACCACTAATATTATAATTTATCACTATAAATTATTTTTATTAAAAAAGTTGTTTTTAAGTATTTTTCACTATTCATAAAAAATTAGAAGTTCTCAGAAAAATACCAAAAATTCAACAAAGGCTAATTTCGATATTCCGAATCCAAAAATGAAGTCCATTTTGAAATATAAAATTTCTATAATTTTAAAAAGTGGTTATTACTATTCATAATGGCTACTTTGATTAGTCGCGGTGTTTTAGAACTCGAACTTGCGTATAATGCAAGCTATTGCATTATTGAATGAGAAGCGTATCATGGAAGCTCGGGGTGTTACAAAAACCACTACAATGGTCCTCCAACGTGGTTTCTATTGGCCGAACCTCACTAAGGATTCCTTCCAATTATGCAAAAGTTGTCCTCAATGTCAGCAATTAGGATCCATTTCCAAAAGGAATCAAATGCCCCTCACTCCAATTCCGGTCGTTGAAATCTTTTGTTTGTTGGGGAATTGATTTCATGGGGCCCTTTCCAAACTCTAAGGGATACCTCTACATCCTCTTAGATGTTGATTATGTCTCAAAATGGGTTGAAGCCATTCCCACCAAGTCCAATGACCATCATGTTGTGATCCGATTTCTGAAAGAGCATATATTTTCTCGATTTGGAATTCCTAGGGCTATAATCAGTGATCGAGGAACCCATTTTTTAATCACACATTCTCTTAACTCATGTCTAAGTATGGAATTTATCATAAAGTTTCCACTGCGTACCATCCTCAAACCAATGGTCAAGATGAGTTAGCAAATAGCGAGATTAAACAAATTCTTGAAAAAACAGTCAACCCCTCTAGGAAAGATTGGGCTAAGAAACTCTTGGATGATCTTTGGGAATATCGTACAACATTCAAAACCATCCAAGTAATGTCACTATATAGGTTGGTTTATGGAAAATCATGCCATTTACCTGTTGAAATTGAGCATAAGGCATTTTGTGTAGTCAAAAAAATTAATTTCGACATTTCTTTAGCTGAAGAAAAGTGTAAATTAGATCGTAATGAACTTGAGGAACTCAGCATGGAGAGTTATGAAAATTCAAGGATAAATAAAGATTGAGTTCAAGACTACCAATCTTGAAATGTCAATGTCAAACAATTTGAACTCAGAAAACCTATGGTCTTGTATAGTTCAAAACTTCATTTACACCTGGAAAAGTTAAGGTCTAGATGGTCAGGTCCATTCATAGTGCATCATGTGTACCCCAGTGGGGCAGTAGAGATTCAGGATCCCACAAGTGGTAAAAATTTTAAGGTCAATGGTCATAGGTTAAAACTAGTCATTGAATCATTCAATAAACAGGAAATATAGGTTGAGTTAATAGTGCCAACCTATGAACCAGGAAACAATTGATAGATTTAAGATCCATGTCGGGATAACGACGTTAAATAAAAGCACTACACAGGAGGCAACCCAGGGTTTTCATGTTTCTAATCATTGTGAATCATCTTTTGTTTCCTTCTTCTTCATTTTTTTAAAAAAAAATATAGACTGCTGACCTGTTCTTATTTTATGAGTAAGGATGGGTATGAAAGGGGAGCACCGTATTCATCCGTGTCACGGGGTGTGATCCCTGAGTAATACCATACCTAGAAAATATAAAGAAGACAATGTATCATTAGTTTATTTTATTTTATTTTATGTTTTTGTAGGTATTTAAAAAAAATAGATTGTTGACCTATTCTTCTTTTATGAGTAAGGATGGGTATGAAATGGAAGAACTGTATTCATCTGTGTCACGCTGTGTGATCCCTGAGTAATACCTTACATAGAAAATATAAAGAAGACAATGTATCATCCATTTATTTTATTTTATTTTATGTTCTTGTAGGTATTTAAAAACAATAGACTGTTGACCTATTCTTCTTTTATGAGTAAGGATTGGTATGAAAGGGGAGCATCGTATTCATCCGTTTCACGTGGTATGATCCCTGAGTAATACCTTACCCAGAAATTTAAGAGAGGACAATGTATCATCAGTTTATGTTATTTTTATATTTTTTAGGTTAAAAAAATACAAAAGAAAAATATTTATATTAAAAAAAATTAAAGGCATGTCATAGGTCATTGGGAAAAGCTGGTCATAATCATCCAATCCATTGGTAGACAAACCAGAACTGAAGGGATACATGGGAATGCATTTTCAACATCAACCACCTAGTAACTTCATTCCATAGTTTTCATTTTCAATGCCTTTGTTGAACTTCTATCCTACCCCTTCTATGTTTAAATTCTTTAAACACAGGGGACAATGTTATTCTAAGTTGGGAGGAGATGAAAATATGTGGAAGGAAAAATGTCATTAACCTTGAACATGATAACACACATTCCAAACTCTGAAATTGGATATCAAATAATTTTACACGCCTTGATTCTAATTTTAATGAATGTTTATGTTTATGTGCATAGATATTGGAATGTGCGGTTGTCCGATGTGATTTTTCACCGTTTAAATTTTTATCCAATTATTTTTAAAAAACCCAATGCACGTCCTCTAGATTGTGGGGTTTTAGTTTGAGTTCTTGGGGACCCATAATAAATAGCATAGGATTGGCGATCATTTTAATTTTAACATGAGTATTCAAAAAACATTAAATCAATTGCGCGTAGAGCAATGAATTGACATAATGTGTGGCTTTCGGCACTTGGGGATTGTGACTCCATAGTTTTCTGGACCAAAGTTGGGCATTTTATCTCTATTTTTGGTAATTTGATTTTTTTTTGATTGAGTTAACTTGATATGATTCCCAAGTATGTGAGCTTAACTTGGTGCTCTAAGGTCTTTGAAGCTGGAAGTCATCAGCAAAGTCTTTCTATATGGGTTGACTCAATTGAGTTCAATTTCAATTACCATGAAAAAGTTGAAAAAAAATCCAAAAAATCCAAAAATAAAATAAAATAAAAAATGAGTACTCATCTTATTATTAAAATTTAATTTCTCCTAACACTTCCATCTTTTCTCCATCGAATTAAAATGAACCCCCATGTCTATTGTGACACACAACACTTAATCAAGCTTAATTGAATGTGGATGAAATATGGTGATGAATTTGAACAAAGGAATGGGCTTGGGCTTGAGATTTTCTTGTGGATAGAGCTTCTTTTAAATTTTTTTGATAGGTTTCATAATTTTTTGGTATGAGATCTTTGGGTGAGAAATGTGTATTAAAATGTTTTTGGAAAAGGTCATTCGAATTTCATTTTTGGGAGATATATTTTGCTCGGGACTAGAAAAACTAAAGTTGGGGGTGTGATTAGTCAATAAAAACACATATTTTGATTAAATTAAAAGGGTATTAAATGTTTATTTTTGATCTTATGGGCCTGAGTCAGTGGATTTTAATTTTGAACATCCATTCTCATCATTTGTGCACTTCATGCCTAATATGCATCAATTTAAGCCCAATGTTTCATCTGATTTTAAATAATTTAATTATCCATATTTTAATTTTATATTTTGGGAAATGGATAGAAACATAAATATGAACGTTTTTCATTCAGTGATAAATGGAGGATTCATAAAGGATGATGGAGATATTTGGCGATGAAAGGAAACAATTCTGTAGAAGGCAGATTGGATATCATTCAACTGATCGGAATATGGGGCCCACAATACAGGCCCAATGAAGCCCAAACTTTATGGGAGGATATAAGACATATTGGTGAACAAATAATACATCTAGAGCCAGTGCTAATTCGTCATAAATAGTGGTAATTAATGTGGACAAATTTGAAGATTCAATTCTGGTCCAGATTCTACGGCCCAGACAAATAGACCACTATTTATATCATATCTCGCGAATGGAATATTATTTTGGGATGAAATTTTTCATACTGTTAGTGGAGATCTGGGGATTCATTTACATCTTATAGGTCCCACTCAAATTCAGCCTTCTAGAAGGTCATTTAGGCGCGTCTTTCCGGTGGATGAAATCTGGCTGCATCTTGGGGGCAAGAAGTGGAAAAGTCTCTCTACATTAATGTTTCACCCACCTTTCCCCATCATAATTAATTAAAGTCCCATGGGATGTTGGGGGCTCAGACAAGGCTTCATTTTTCCTATTTACGTCAGTAGTGGTGGAGGATTTAGGCATCTTGGATCTTTGTTTTGATTGTAATGTCGTTATGCCAATTTTTCTTTGTAGCATTTTCCCTTCCCATGTAAGTTTTTTGAATAACCTTAGTTTTTAATAAAATTTATTCTCTTCTCTTGTTCTGTTCTTATTCATATCACCTTGATACCGTTTCCTCATGGTGTGAACATTTTCACACCAAACCTTGTGATTTTGTTCACACAACGGTGGAGTGATCGTTATTTTTGTTGTTTTTACTTCTTCAATTCCACCCTTGTAAGTCTAGTTTCCGCTTCCATTGAGAACATGTCATAAATGAAGGTCTAGCTCTTTTATGGGTTGATCCAAGGGAGAAACAGTAGGATGTATTGAATGTTATTTATCACTCTCTAAATGTTATTAATTTTTTTAATTGAGTTTAATTCATTCAATGATTTTTATTCTTCCTCTTTCTTATTGAATTTATTCACCCCACTTTCATGTGATAATTATATCCTTTACCACGGAGTGCTCATGAAAATGATCCTACAAGTGTATTAGTGATTAGAATGCGTTGTGAAGGTGTTTAATCAGTAAGTGATGAGGTTATTTTGAATTCATTTAATGAATCCTTCTCGAGTTAATGAAATTAACATCATAAAAAAAGGAACTCATTTAATCCACCCCGCGCAATAACTTAGGATCAACTCATTTTCTCATAATTTGAATTCACATAGATCTTTTAGTGCTATTTTAAAACCATATAAAATCAACCAATGTTTTCCACTTCATAGCCAAAAATCCATCTCTTTTTATTGAGTGTCTAAAGGTTCTTCTTAGGTATCTGAAGATTCGACAACCCAAGCTACACTGCAAGCGACCACTTGACCCTTAAAACATGGGTAAATTTGGGAGAAAACAAATTTTGGAACCGTTGTCGGGGACCAAGTAAGTTCCTTAGACCAAAACCATCTTTCCCCACCCCCATTCTTCTATTCTCACCCAATATCTCTTATCTTTTTCCTTTCTCGCTTTTTCTTCTTTTGGCGCATGTCCGCCTACACCCACGATAACTCAAACAGGCTAGTTAGGGTGGAAAGTCATAGGATAGGGGAGTCAAGTACACCATTGGATCCTAATCTTCCTAATACCCCAGAGTTAAAGATTGAGTCAATTTTAATGGAGGTTCTTCAAAGAAACCAACTCATAGACCCGGGTGGCAACCAAAATGGAAATCCAAATGAGGCAGCCCCAAATTTGGAGAATGAAGTTGATAAAAACATGAATGACTACCTTATACCTACCTGGACCAATGCACCCTCTTGCATTAGGCATGATTCCCTATAAGACGCCCACTATGTATTTAAACCGCATGTCCTAAACCACCTTTCAACTTTCCATGGGATGGAGTCAGAAATGCCTTAGCTTCATGTTAAGGAGTTCAATGACATTGTTGAAACCATGTGCTCACCACATCAACTTGAGTAAGCTAAGATGAAGCTCTTTCTTTTCTCAATTAAGGATCGAGAAAACAACTGGTTAAATAATCTAAGACCTTCATCAATCCACACTTGGAACCAACAACAATGATAATTTTTCAAAAAATACTTCCCCCATCACAAAACCATTTCACTAAAAAGAGAATCCAAAACTTTTTTGAAAAAGAGGGAGAGTCGTTTTATGAAACATGGGAGAGGTTCAAAGATACCCTAAACATGGCTTCACACCATGGTTTTTCTATTGCTAAACAAGTAAGAATTTTTTATGAAGGTTTGGGCCCGGGGAACAAACAATTCATTGACATGATGTGTAATGGGACCTTTAAAAACAAATCCCCAAATGATGCTTACGAGTATCTAGAAATCCTTGCTGAAAAAACCAAACATGGGGAACATCACATTATTCTAAAAATCCACAAAGAACTGCTGGAATGCATACACTTAGAGAAGAGGAAATACTTTGGGCGAAACTTGCAGCACTCTCTAGGAAGTTTGAAGAGATAGACTATAGGAAAATCCATGAAATCCAAACTATAGACCCTGTTTGCACAATCTGTGAAAAACATGACAACACACCAGATAACTTCCCAACCATTCCATCCATCAAGGATGTTCTTTTAGGAGGACCACCTGCTGAATTCAATGCCCTATACTTTCAAAATCCCCAACACCCAAACACATTCAACCCAAAGTATAAGGAGCACCCATGATTTTGATGGAAAGATAACCAACAACCTAGCCAACCACAAGGACCAAACCACTACCCTACACAAAATTTTCAAAACCATAACCAATTCCAACCACAACCAGTCCAATAACAACAACCCATCCAACAACCAAAGTATCCCCCTGGGATTACCCAACCAACACAGGCCCCTTGCCAATCGTCCCTCTCGCAATCCTTGAACAACTGTGCAAACAAATGGAAAGGATGAACTTAGAAGTATCTTCCCTGAAACAAAAACTTCAAACCATCAAAACTCGAAAGGCACCCATGCCCACACAGTCCATTCCACAACAATCATCAAGGGGAGAGACAAGTTTCACTCAAACAAATCATGAACAACTAAAGGTTGTGATAGTTTTGAGAAGTGGGAAATGAATTGAGAAACCTGAACCAATAGTTCAAAAACCACCTGAAGATTCAAACTCTAATGAAAATTCAAATGAAACACATGGAAAATGGAAGAAACTAATAAAAATGTGAAAAAAAACTCTTCAAAAAACAACCCCACAACTTGACCCATTTCCTCAACGCATGAGGGGAAAACCAAGCCTGAATTGAGTGAAACATTGAGGAAAATATTCTCATAAGTCAAGTTGAACATTCCACTACTCGATTCCATTCAACCCATTCCTGCATACTCAAAATACCTTAAGGACCTCTGCACATTTAAAAGGAAATTCTCACATAATAACCACATCCTTCTGGAAGCAAATGTTAGCACAACAATCCAAGGAACCATTCCTCCAAAGTTGAAAGACCCAGGATGCCCTTACATAAATGTTGAACTAGGAGAGAAAAAAGTTGTCAAATCCTTGTGTGTTCTAGGAGCCAGTGTGAACCTCATTCCTTATACAATGTATTGATAGTTAGGGATTGAAGAACACCAACCCACATCTTTCACTCTTCAACCTGTTGATTATAGTATTCGAGTTCCAAAGGGGATCTTAAAGGATGTTTTGGTGAAAGTTGAAAATTTCATTTACCCAGTTGACTTCATTATTCTAGAAAATCACCCAAGCTTAGGTCCTAGGGAGAAATACCCAATCATCCTTGGTCGTACCTTCCTTGCAACAATCAACTCTGTTATCTGAGTCCGAAATGGGAACATGACCATCACTTTTGGAAACATGAGTCTAGACTTGAACATCTACAATGGAAACTCTCAAATTGGTGATGATGAAGAGATCCATGAGGTTAATTGGATAGGTAGTTTTGATAGTGAACTCAAGGAACATCATGGAATTACCGAAGGATGTTTAAGTCATGAAGAGATTGATTTTCTTTGTTCACATGAGGGAAATTTATCTCCTTGGATTGAATATCTTTCAGATAGCTCTATTGATGATTTTTTAGAATCACCAATAAATGATACAATGGGTGAAATCAATAACATAGAGTCCCTACCCATTCATGAAACTACTCTAGATAATTTAGTTGATGAAAATTCATTGCACAAGGAACCCATTTTGTCGAGAAATCTGAACAAGGAAACCGATTTCAATAAAAAGTCCCACCCTTTCATGGAAAGTGATATCTGATCTGATCTTGAATTTAAGGTTTTACCCTCATCACTCAAGTATTCATTCTTAGGGGACAATCAATCCTTTCCTATTGTCATTTCTTCGTCTCTTGAAGCCGATCATGAGAGGATGCTTCTAGATGTCCTTAGAAGACACAAGAAATCCATTGGATGGACCCTATCAGATATTCCTGGGATTAGACCACTTATCGGGACTCATAGAATTGATCTAGAATTCTATTCAAATCCATGTCGTCAACCTCAGCGGTGACTCATTCCTAATCTCATGGAAGTAGTGAGAAAAGAACTTTTGAAATTGTTTAAAGCTGGTATCATCTATCCTATAGCTAAGAGTGAGTGGGTTATCCCAATCCATGTTTTTTCAAAGAAGGCTGGAATCACAGTAATAACCAATAAGGATGGAGAGATGCTTCAAATAAGGGTTAGTAGTGGATGGAGAGTCTGTATTGACTATTGGAAGCTCAAATCTTGTACCAAGAAAGACCATTTCCCCTTTCCCTTTATTGATCAAGTCGTCGAGCGAGTGGCGGGTCATCAATTATACTACTTCCTAGATGTATTATCCGAGTATAATCAAATCGAAGCCTCCTTAGAGTATCAAGGAAAAACAACCTTCACTTATCCATTCATCACTTTTTCCATCAAGCGCATGCCCTTTGGGTTATGTAATGCCCTTGGTACCTTCCAGCGGTGCATGATGGGAATCTTCTTAGACTTGGTGGGGGATTTTTTAGAGGTCTTCATGGATGATTTCTCCATCTTTTGGGATACTTTTAAGGGATGCCTTCTAAATATTGAAATGTTTTTGTCAAGGTGTGAGGATAATAATCTCATACTAAATTGGAAAAAATGCCATTTCATGGCAAGGGAAGGACATTTTCTAGGTCATCTGGTATCTGGTAGAAGGATTGAAGTTGATAAAGCTAAGGTTGAAATCATTAGCCACCTTCCCTCTCCTAAAATTTTTAAACAAGTGAGATCCTTCTTAGGACATGCTGGTTTTTATAGAAGGTTCATTAGGAATTTCAGCTCTATTTCTCGACCACTTTGTGCTCTATTGGTAAAATATGCTCCCTTTTTATGGACAGAAAGTTGTGATGAATCATTCTCTACACTCTAGTCAACTCTAATCTATCCACCTATCATGTAATCTCCAAATTGGAAACTTCCTTTCAAGCTCACGTGTGATGCAAGTGACTTCGCTGTAGGAGCAGTCTTAGGACATTGGTGTGAGAAATCTCCATGTGTCATTGCTTATGCAAGAAAATATTTATATGATGCACAAATAAACTAAACCACCAATGAGAAAGAGTTGCTTTCTGTTGTCTTTTCCTTAGATAAATTCAGGTATTATCTCTTAGGATCACCCATTGTTGTCTTCACTGACCATTCAGACCTAAAATACCTTTTCTAAAAACAAGATGCCAAGGCTAGATTGATTAGGTGGGTCCTACTTCTTCAAGAGTTCAATTTAACCATTAAGGATAAAAAGGGTGTTTAAAATGTTGTAGCTAATCACCTCTCTGGGATGGAATTCATAGACTACTCACACCACCTCTCTATGTATGATTCATTTCCTGATGAGAACCTCTATTCAGTGAGTAATTGCCCTTGGTATGCTGACATAGCAAACCATTTGGTGACGGGTGACATTCCAAAATTTATGGGGACCCATGCTAAGAGGAAATTAATTTCTGATGTCAAACACTATGTGTTTGATGATCCTTACCTCTTCAGGTTCTGTCTTGATCAAATTATTAGGAGATGTGTTCCCGAGTCTAAACAGGAGTCCATTATAAAATTTTTTCATGGAGAGGCATGTGGAGGCCAATTTTCTACAAATAAAACCACTGAAAAGGTCCTCCAAAGTGGTTTCTGTTGGATGAACCTCACTAAGGACTCCTTCCAATTCTGTAAAAGTTTTCCTCAGTGTCAGCAATTAGGATCCATTTCCAAAAGGAATCAAATGCCCCTCACTCCCATTCTGGTCATTGAAATCTTTGATTGTTGGGGAATTGATTTCATGGGACCCTTTACAAACTCTAAGGGATACTTATACATCTTCTTAGCTGTTGATTATGTCTCAAAATGGGTTGAATCCATTCCCACCAAGTCTAATGACCATCATTTTGTGATCCGATTTATGAAAGAGCATATATTTTCTCGATTTAGAAATCCTAGGGCTATAATCAGTGATTGAGGAACCCATTTCTATAATTTCCCATTCTCTTCACTCATGTATAAGTATGGAATTTCTCATAAAGTTTCCACTGCATTCCATCCTCAAACCAATGGTCAAGCTAAGTTAGCAAATAGGGAGATTAAGAAAATTCTTGAAAAAATGGTCAACCCCTCTAGGAAATATTTGGATGAGAAACTATTGGATGATATTTGGTCATATCGTACAACATTCAAAACCATCCTAGGAATATCACCATATAGGTTGGTTTATGGAAAATCATGCCATTTACCTATTGAAATTGATCATAAGGCATTTTAGGCAATCAAAAAAATGAATTTCGACATTTATTTAGCCGAAGAAAAGTGTAAATTAGATCTTAATGAACTTGAGGAACTTAGGATGGAGTCTTATAAAAATTAAATGATAAATAAATCTAGATTTCAAACCTACCAATCTAAGAATGTCAAAGTCAAAAAATTTGAACTAGGATAACTTGTGCTCTTGTATAGTTCAAAACATCATTTACACCCAGGAAAGTTAAGGTCTAGATGGTCAGGTCCATTCATAGTGCATCATGTGTACCCCCATGGGGCAGTAGAGATTCAGGATCCCACAAGTGGTAGCATTTTTAAGATCAATGGTCATTGGTTAGAAGCATTCATCGAATCATTCAATAAACAGGAAATAGAGGTTGAGTTAATATATCCAACCTATGAACCAGGAAAAAATTGATAGATTTAGGATCCATGTCAGGCTAACGACGTTAAACAAAAGCGCTGCATGGGAGGCAACCTGTGGTTTTCATATTTCTAATCTTTGTGAATCATCTTTTGATTCCTTCTTCTTAATTTTGTTTTTTTAAAAAATATATACTGTTGACATGTTCTTCTTTTATGGGTAAGGATGGGTATGAAAGGGGAGCACCGTATTCATCTGTGTCACGCGGTGTGATCCCTGAGTAATACCGTACCCAGAAAATTTAAAGAAGACAATGTATCATCAATTTATTTTATTTTATTTTATTTTATGTTTTTGAAGGTATTTAAAAAAATAGAGTGTTGACCTGTTCTTCTTTTATTAGTAAGGATGGGTATGAAAGGGGAGCACCGTATTCATCCATGTCACGCGGTGTGATCCCTGAGTAATACCTTACCCAGAAAATAGAAATATGACAATGAATCATCAGTTTATTTTATTTTATTTTATGTTTTTGTAGGTATTTTAAAAAAATATATTGTTGACATGTTCTTCTTTTATGAGTAAGGATGGGTATAAAAGGGGAGCACTGTATTTATCCATGTCACGCAGTGTGATCCCTGAGTAATACCTTACCCCTAAATTTAAGAGAAGACAATGTATCATGAGTTTATGTTATTTTTATGTTTTTTAGGTTAAAAAAATACAAAAGAAAATTATTTATATTTAAAAAAAATTAAAGTAATGTCATAGGTCATTTGGAAAAGCTGGTCATAATCGTTCAATCCATTGGGAGACAACCCAGAACTGAAGGGGGACATGAGAATGAATTTTCAACATCAACCACCAGGTAACTTTATTCCATAATTTTCATTTTCAATGTCTTTGTTGAACTTATATCCTACCCCTTATATGTTTCAATTCTTTAAACACTGGGGACGGTGTTATTCTAAGTTGGGGGGGAGATGAAAATGTGTAGAAGGAAAAATGTCATTAACCTTGAACATGATAACACATATTCCAAACTCTGAAATTGGATATCAAATAATTTTCCATGCCTTGATTCTAATTTTAATGCATGTTTATGTTCATGTGCATAGATATTGGAATGTGTGGTTGTTCGATGTGATTTTTCGCCATTTATATTTTCATCCATTTATTTTAAAAAAACACAATGCACGTCCTCTAGATTATGGGGTTTTAGTGTGAGTTGTTGGGGACCCATAACAAATAGCATAGGATTAGCGATCATTTTAATTTTAACATGATTATTCAAAAAAATTCAATCAATTGCACGTAGAGCAATGAATTGACCTAATGTTTGGCTTTTTGAACTTGGGGAATGTGACTCCATAGTTGTCTGGCCTAGAGTTGGGCATTTTATCTATATTTGTGGTAATTTGAATTTGTTTTTGATTGAGTTAACTCGATATGATTCCCGAGTATGTGAGCTTTACTTGGTGCGCTATGGTATTTGAGCCTGGGAGTCATCGGCAAAGTCTTGCTACATGGGTTGACTCAATTGAGTTCAATTTCAATTACCATGGGAAAATTGAAAAAAAAACATACAAAAAATCCAAAAAAAACAAATAAAATAAAAAAATTAGTACACATCTTATTATTAAAATTTTATTTCTCCTAGTGCTTCCATCTTTTCTCCCTCGAATGAAAATGAACCCCCATGTCTACCGTGACGCATAACACTTCATCATGCTTAATTGAATGTGGATGAAATATGGCGATGAATTTCAACAAATTATTGGGCTTGGGATTGAGATATGCCTGTGGACAGAGCTTGTTTTAAATGATTTTTATGGGTTTCATAATTGTTTGGTATGAGATCTTTGGGTGAGAAATGTGTATTAAAATGTTTTTGGAAAATGTCATTTGAATTTCATTTTTGTTAGATATATTTTGCTCGAGACTAGAAAAACTCAAGTTGGGGGGGGGGGTGTGATTATCAAATAAAAATACATATTTTGATTATATTTTAAGGGTATTAAATGTTCATTTTTATCTTTTGGGCCTGAGTTAGTGGATTTTAGTTTTGAACATCCATTCTCATCATTTGTGCACTTCATGCCTAATATGCACCAATTTAGGCCCAATGTTTCATCTGATTTTAAATAATGTAATTATCCATATTTTAATTTTATATTTTGTTAAATGGATATAAACATAAATATGAACATTTTTTGTTCAGGGATCAATGGAGTATTCATAATGGATGATGGGGATATTTGGTGATGAAAAGAAACAATTCTGTAGAAGGCTGATTGGATATCATCCCACTGATCGGGATTTGGGGCCCACAATACAAGTCCAATGAAACCCAAACATTATGCGAGGATAAAATACATAGAGAGGAAAAAATAATCCTTCTGAAGACAGTGCTAATTCATTATTCATGGTGGTGATTAAGGCGGCCCAAATTGAGGATACAATTCTGGGCCAGATTCTGCGGCCCAGAAAAACAGACCACTATTTATATTATATCTCACGAAAAGATTATTATTTTGGGATGAAATATTACATACTTTTAGGGGAGATCTGGGGATTCATTTACGTCTTCTAGGGCCCACTCAAATTAGGCCTTCTAGAAGGTCATTTAGGCACGTCGTTCCGGTGGATGAAAGCTGGCTGCAACTTCGGGGCAAGAAGTGGAAAAGTCTCTCTACATTAATGTTCCACAAACATTTCCCCAACACAATTAATTAAAGTCACATTGTTGTTTGGGGCTAGACCAAGGCTTAATTTTTTCCTATTTAAGGCAGTAGTGGTGGAGTATTTTTGCATCTTGGAGCTTTGTTTTGATTGTAATGTCATTATACCAAATTGTCTTTGTAGCATTTTTCCTTCCCATGTAAGTTGTTCTAATCACCTTAGTTTTTAATAAAAGTTCTTCTCTTATCTTGTTATGTTATTATTCATATCACCTTGATAACTTTGCCTCAAGGTGTGAACTTTTTTACACCAGACCTTGTGATTTTGTTCACACAATGGTGGAGTGATCGTTATTTTTGTTGTTTTTACTTCTTCAATTCCACCCTTGTAAGTCTACATTCTGCTTCCGTTGAGAACTTGTCATCAATGGAGGGCTAGCTCTTTTATGGGTTGATACAAGAGAGTAGAAAGGGGTTGGATTGAATTTTATTTCTCACTCTCTAAATGTTATTAATTTCTTTTAATTGAGTTTCATTCATTCAATGATTTTTATTCTTCCTCTTCCTTATTGAATTTATTCACCCCACTTTCTTGTGATAATTATATCCTTTACCTTGGAGTGCACTTGAAAATGATCCTACAAGTGTATTGGTGATTAGAATGTGTTGTGAAGGTGGTTAATTAGTAAGTGATGAGGTTAGTTTTAATACATTGCATGAATTCTTCTCAAGTTAATGAAATTAACATCGTTAAAAAAGGAATTCATTCAATCCACCCTGAGCAATAACCTAGGATCAACTCATTTTCTCATAATTTGAATTCACATAGATCATTTAGTGCTCTTTTAAAACCATCCAAAATCATCACAAGTTGGCCAGTTCATATCCAAAAATCCATCTCTTTTTATTGAGTGTCTAAAGGTTCTTCTTAGGTCTTTGAGAATTCGACAACCCAAGCTACACTGCAAACGACCGCTTGACCCTTAAAACTTGGGTAAATTTGGGAAAAACTGAAGTTTGACACTGCTTCTAGGGACCAAGTAAGTTCCTTATACCAAAACCTTTTTCCTCAACCCAATTCTACTATTCTCACCCAAGATCTCTTATCTTTTCCCTTTCTCACTTTTTTTTCTTTTGGCACATGTCCGCCGACACCTGCGATAACTCAAACAGGCTAGTTAGGGTGGAAATTCATAGGATAGGGGAGTCAAGTACACCATTGGATCCTAATATTACTAATACCCCAGAGTTAATGATTGAGTCAATTTCAATGGAGGGTCTTCAAAGAAACCAAATCATAAACCTGGGTGGGAACCAAAATGGAAATCCAAATGAGGTAGCCCCAAATTTGGGGAATGCTGTCGATCAAACCATGAATGACTACCTTACAACTACCTGGACCAATGCACCCTCTTGCATTAGGCATGACACCCTAAGAGACTCCCACTATGTCTTTAAACCTCATTTCCTAAACCACCTTCCAACTTTCCATGGGATGGAGTCAAAAATGCCTTACCTTCATGTCATGGAGTTCAATGACATTGTTGAAACCATGTGCTCACCACATCATCTTGAGTCAGCTAAGATGAGGATCTTTCCTTTCTCACTTAAGGATCGAGCAAATAACTAGTTAAATAATCTGATACCTTCATCAATCCACACATGGAACCAACTGCAAAGAGAATTTTACAAAAAATACTTCCCCCATCACAAAACCATGGAACTAAAAAAGTGCATCCAAATATTTTTTTGAAAAAGAGGGAGATTCATTTTATGAAACATGGGAGAGGTTCAAAGACACCCTAAACATAGTTCCACACCATGGTTTTTCTATTCCTGAACAAGTAAGAATTTTCTATGAAGGTTTGGGCACAGGGAACAAACATTTCATTGACATGATGTGTAATGTGACCTTTAAAAAAAATCCCCAAATGATGCTTACGAGTATCTAGAAATCCTTGATGAACAAAACCAATCATGGGGAACATCACCTTATTCTGAAAAACCTCAAAGAACTGTTGGAATGCATACACTTAGAGAAGAGGAAATACTTAGGGCAAAACTTGTAGCACTCTCTAGGTAGTTTGAAGAGATAGACCATAGGAAAATCCATGAAATCCAAACTGTAGACCCTGTTTGCACAATCTGTGAAAAAAATGACCACAAAAAAGACAACTACCCAACCATTCCATCCATCAAGGATGTTCTTTTAGGAGGACCACCTATTGAAGTCAATTCCCTTAACTTTCAAAAGCCCCAACACCCAAAGACTTTCAACCCAAGGTATAATGAGCACCCAGGCTTCCGATGGAAGGATAACCAACAACCTAGCCAACCAATAGGACCAAACCCCTACCCTACATAGAATTTTCAAAACCATAACCAATTCCAACCACAACTAGTCCAATACCAACATCCTCCAGTCCAATACCAACAACCCATCCAACAACCAAAGTATCCCCCTGGGATTACCCAACCAACACATGCCCCTTCCCAATCTGTCCCTCTCCCAATCCCTGAACAACTGTGCAAACAAATGGAAAGGATGAACTCAAAAGTCTCTTCCCTGAAACAAGAACTTCAAACCATCAAAACTGGAAAGGCACCCATGACCACATAGGCCATTCCACAACAATCATCAAGGGGAGAGACAAGTTTCACTCAAACAACTCATGAACAACTAAAAGCTGTGACAGTTTAGAGAAGTGGGATATCAATTGAGAAACCTGAATCAATAGTTCAAAAACCACCTGAATATTCAAACTCTAATGAAAATTCAAATGAAACACATGAAAAAACTGAAGAAACTAATAAAAATGTGAAAGAAACAACTCTTAAAAAACAACCCCACAACCTGTCCCATTTACTCAACGCATGAGGGGGGGGGGGGAAACCAAGCCTGAATTGAGTGAAACATTGAGGGATATATTCTCACAATTCAAGTTGAACATTCCACTCCTCAATTCCATTCAAACCATTCCTGAATACTCAAAATACCTTAAGGACCTCTGCACATTTAAAAGAAAATTCTCACATAAGAACCAAGTCCTTCTGGCAGCAAATGTTAGCACAAAAATCCAAGGACCCTTTCCTCCAAAGATGAAAGACCCAGGATGCCCTTACATAAATGTTGAACTAGGAGAGAACAATGTTTTAAAATCCTGTGGGTTCTAGGATCCAGTGTGAACCTCATTACTTATGCGATGTATTGTCAGTTAGGGCTCGAAGAACTCCAACCCACATCTGTCACTCTTCAACTTGCTGATCAGAGTATTCGAGTTCCGAAGGGGATTTTAAACGATATTTTGGTGAAAGTTAAAATTTTCATTTACTCATCTGACTTTATTGTTCTAGATAATAACCCTATCTTAGGTCCTAGGGAGCAAAACCAAATCATCCTTGGTCTTCCCTTCCTTGCAACAATCAACTCTGTTATCCGAGTCCGAAATGGGAACATTATAATCACCTTTAGAAACATGAGTCTAGACTTGAACATCTACAATGAAAACTCTCAAATTGGGGATGATGAAGAGATCTAAGAGGTTAATTGGATAGGTAGTGTTTATAGTGAACTCAAGGAACATCAAGGAATTACCAAAGGATGTTTAAGTCAAGAAGAGATTGATTTTCTTTATTCACATGAGGGAAATTTGTCTCCTTGGCTTGAATCTATTTCAGATTGATCTATTGATGATTTTTTAGATTCACCAATCAATGATACCATTGGAGAAATCAATAACATCATGTCTATACCCATTCATGAACCTACTCTAGCTAATTTGGTGGATAAAAATTCTATGCACGAGGAACCAATTTTGTCATGAAATCTGAACAAAGAAACTGTGTTCAATACAAAGTCTCACCATTTCTTGGAAAGTGATAACCGCTCTGATCTTGAATTTATGGTTTTACCTTCATCACTAAAATATGCATTCTTAGGGGAAAATCAATCCTTTCCTATTGTCATTTCTTCCTATCTTGAAGGCGATCATGAGAGGATGCTTCTATATGTCCTTAGAAGACACAAGAAAGCCATTGGATGGGCCCTATCTGGTATTCCTGGGATTATCCCACTTATCAGGACTCATAGAATTGTTCCAGAATTCGATTCAAAGACATGTTGTCAACCTTAGCAGCTACTCATTCTGAATCTCATTGAAGTAGTGAGAAAAGAACTTTTGAAATTGTTAAAAGATGGTATCATCTATCCTATAACAGTGAGTGAGTGGGTTAGCCCCATCCATGTGGTTCCAAAGAAGGATGGAATCACAGTAATAACCAATAATGATGGAGAGATGCTTCCAACAAGGGTTATTAGTGGATGGAGAGTCTGTATTAGCTATAGGAAGCTCAACTCTTGTACCAAAAAAGACCATTTCCCCTTTCCCTTTATTGATCAAGTTCTCGAGCGAGTGGTGGGTCATCAATTCTACTGCTTCCTAGATGGATTCTCAGGGTATAATCAAATCAAATTCTCCTTAGAGGATCAAGGAAAAACGACCTTCACTTGTCCATTTGGACCTTTTTCCTTCAAGCGCATGCCCTTTGGGTTATGTAATGCCCCTACTACTTTCCAGTGGTGCATGATGGGAATTTACTCAGACATGGTGGGGGATTGTTTAGAGGACTTCGTGGATGATTTCTCCATACTTGGGGATACATTTGAGGGATTCCTTCTAAATGTTGAAAAGGTTTTGTCATGGTGTGAGGATAAGAATCTCATACTAAATTGAGAAAAATTCCATTTCATGGTAAGGGAAGGACATGTTATAGGTCATCTGGTATCTAGTAGAGGGATTGAAGTTGATAAATCTAAGGTTGACATCATTCGTCACGTTCCCTCTCCTAAAACTGTTAAGGAAGTGAGGTCCTTATTAGGACATTTTGGATTTTATTGAAGGTTAATTAGGAATTTCAGCTCTATTTCTCGACCACTTTGTGCTCTATTGGTAAAATATGATCCATTTTTATGGATAGAAATCTATGAGGAATCATTCTCTACACTCAAGTCAACTCTTATATCTCCTCCTATCATGCAATATCCAAATTTGAAACTTCTTTTCGAGCTCATGTGTGATGAATGTGACTTCATTTTAGGATCAGTCTTAGGACAACGGTGTGAGAAGACTCCATGTGTCATTTCTTATACAAGAAAATATTTAAATGATGCACAAATAAACTATACCACCACTGAGAAAGAGTTTCATTCTGTTGTCTTTGCCTTAGAGAAATTTAGGTATTATCTCTTAGGATCACCCATCATTGTCTTCACTGACCATTTATCCCTAAAATACCTTTTCCAAAAACAAGATGCCAAGGCTAGATTGATTAGGTGGGTCCTTCTACTTTAAGAGTTCGATTTAGCCATTAAGGATAAAAAGTGTGTTGAAAATGTTTTAGCTGATCACCTCTCTAGGATGGAATTCAAAGACAACTCACACCACCTCTCTGTATCTGATTCATTTCCTGATGAGCACCTCTATTCAGTGAGTAATTTCCCTTGGTATGCTGACATAGCAAACCGGTTGGTGACAGGTGACATTCCAAAATTCCTGGGGACCATGATAAGGGGAAATTCCTTTCTAATGACAAACACTATGTGTTTGATGATCCTTACCTCTTAATGTTCTGTCCTGATCAAATTATTAGGAGATGTGTTCCCGAGTCTTTAGAAGAGTCCATTCTAAAATTTTTTCATGGAGAGGCATGTGGAGGGCACTTTTATACAAAGGAAACTGCTGAAAAGGTCCTCCAAAGTTGTTTCTATTGGCTGAACCTCACTAAGGATTCCTTCCAATTCTGCAAAAGTTTTCCTAAGTGTCAGCAATTAGGATCCATTTCCAAAAGGAATCAAATTCCCCTCACTCCCATTCTGGTCGTTGAAATCTTTGATTGTTGTGGAATTGATTTCATGTGACCCTTTCCAAACTCTAAGGGATACCTCTACATCCTCTTAGCTGTTGATTATGTCTCAAAATGGGTTGAATCCATTCCCACCAAGTCCAATGACCATCATGTTGTGATCTGATTTCTAAAAGTGCATATATTTTCTCGATTTGGAATTCTTAGGGCTATAATCAGTGATCGAGGAACCCATTTCTATAATCAAACATTCTCTTCACTCATGTATAAGTATGGAATTTCTCATAAAGTTTCCACTGCGTACCATCCTCAAACCAATGGTCTAGTTGAGTTAGCAAATAGGGAGATTAAGAAAATTCTTGAAAAAACTGTCAACCCCTCTAGGAAAGATTGGGCTGAGAAACTCTTGGATGATCTTTGGGCATATAATATATCATTCACAACCATCCTAGTAAGGTCACCATATAGGTTGTTTTATGGAAAATCATTCCATTTACCTGTTGAAATTGAGCATAAGGCATTTTGGGAAATCAAAAAAAATGAATTTAGACATTTCTTTATCCAAAGAAAAATGGAAATTAGATCTTAATGAACATAAGGAATATAGGTTGGAGGCTTATGAAAATTGAAGGATAAATAAGACTAGAGTTCAATCCTACCAATCTAGGAATGTCAAAGTCAAACAATTTGAACTGGGAAAACCTGTACTATTGTATAGTTCAAAACATCATTTACACTTGGGAAAGTTAAGGTCTAGATGGTCAGGTCTATTCATAGTGCATCATGTGTACCCCCATGGGGCAGTAGAGATTTAGGATCCCCCAAGTGGTAAAATTTTTAAGGTAAATGGTCATAGGTTAAAACCATTCATTGAATCATTCAATAAATAGGAAATAGAGCTAGAGTTAACAGAGCCAACCTATGAACCAGAAAAATATTGATAGATTTAGGATCCATGTCGGGCTAACGACGTTAAACAAAAGCACTGCATGGGTGGCAACCCGTGGTTTTCATGTTTCTAATCATTGTGAGTCATCTTTTGTTTCCTTCTTCTTCATTTTTTTAAAAAATATATAGAATGTTGACCTGTTCTTATTTTATGGGTAAGGAAGTGTATGAAAGGGGATCATTGTATTCATCTGTGTCAAGCGGTGTGATCCTTGAGTAGAACCTTACCCAGAAAATATAAAGAAGACAATGTATCATCAGTTTATTTTATATTATTTTATGTTTTTTAGGTATTTAAAAAAGATATTGTTGACCTGTTCTTATTTTACGAGTAAGGATGGGTATGAAAGGGGAGCACCGTATTCATCTGTGTCACACGGTGTGATCCCTAAGCAATACCTTACCCAAAAAATATAAAGAAGACAATGTATCATCAGTTTATTTTATTTTATTTTATGTTTTTGTAGGTATTTAAAAAAATATTGTTGACATGTTCTTCCTTTATGAGTAAGGATGGGTATGAAAGGGGAGCACCGTATTCATCCGAGTCACGCGGTGTGATCCCTGAGTAATACCATACCCATAAATTTAAGAGAAGACAATGTATCATCATTTTATGTTATTTTTATGTTTTTTAGGTTGAAAAAATAAAAATGAAAAATAATTATATGAAAAAAACTAAAGGCATGTCATAGGTCATTGGGAAAAGCTGGTCACAATCGTCCAAGCCATTGGAAGACAAACCAGAACTGAAGGGAGGCATGTGAATGCATTTTCAACATAAACCACCAGGTAAATTCATTACATAATTTTAATTTTCAATGTCTTCATTGAACTTCTATCCTACCCCTTCTATGTTTCAATTCTTCAAACACTGGGGACAATGTTATTTTAAGTTGGGGGGAGATGAAAATGTGTGGAATGAAAAATGTCATTATCCTTGAACATGATAACACACATTCCAAACTCTAAAATTGGATATAAAATAATTTTGCATGCCTTGATTCTAATTTTAATGCAAGTTTATGTTCATGTGCACAGATATTGGAAAGTGCAGTTGTCCGATGTGATTTTTCACCATTTATATTTTCATCCAATTATTTTAAAAAACACAATGCATGTACTCTAGATTTTGAGGATTTATTTTGAGTTCTTGGGGACCCATAATAAATATCATAGGATTGGAAATCATTTTAATTTTAACATGAATATTCAAAAAAATCAATCAATTGCACGTAGAGAAATGAATTGACCTAATGTGTGGCTTTCGGCACTTGGGGAACTTGGATACATAGTTGTCTAGCCCAGATTTGGAAATTTTATCTCTATTTGTGGTAATTTTAATTTGTTTTTGATTGAGTTAACTCGTGATGATGCCCGAGTATGCGAGCTTCACTTGGTGCCCTATGGTCTTTGATCCTCGGAGTCATCAGCAAAGTCTTGCTACATGGGTTGACTCAATTGAGTTAAATTTTAATTACCATGGAAAAATTGCAAAAAAAAAAATCCAAAAAATCAAAAAATCAAAAAAAAAAATGAGTACTCATATTATTATTAAAATTTGATTTCTCCTATAGCTTCCATCTTTTCTCCCTCTAATGAAAATTAACCCACATGTCTATTGTGACGCACAACACTTCATCATGCTTAATTGAATGTGGATGAAATATGGCGATGAATTTGAACAAAGGAATGGGCTTGGGCAAGAGATATTCCTGTGGATAGAGCTTGTTTAAAATGATTTTTATGGGTTTCATAATTTTTTGGTATGAGATCTTTGGGTGAGAAATGTGTATTAAAATGTTTTTGGAAAAGGTCATTCAAATTTCATTTTTGTGAGATATATTTTTCTCGGGACTAGAAAAACTCAAGTTGGGGGGTGTGATTAGACAATAAAATCTCATATTTTTATTACATTTTAAGGGTATTAAATGTTCATTTTTGATCTTATGGGATGGAGTTAGTGGATTTTAATTTGGAACATCCATTCTCATCATTTGTGCACTTCATGCCTAATATGCACTAATTTAGGCCCAATGTTTCATCTGATTTTAAAGAATGAAATTATCCCTATTTTAATTTCATTTTTTGGAAAAATGTATATAAACATAAATATTAACATTTTTCATTCAGGGATCAATGGAGGATTCATAAAGGATGATGGGGATATTTGGCGATGAAAGAAAACAATTCTGTAGAAGGCAGATTGGATATCATCCGAATGATCGGAATGTGGGGCCCACAATACAAGCCCAATGAATCCCAAAATTTATGGTAGGTTAGAAGACATATAGGGGAATAGATCATTACTCTGGAGCCAGTGCTAATTCGTCTTACAGGGTGGTTCGTAAGGCGGCCCAAATTGAAGATGTAATTCTGGTCCAAATTCTGCGGCCCAAAAAAACAGACCACTATTTATATCATATCTCGTGAACGGATTATTATTTTGGGCTGAAAGTTTACATGATATTAGGGTAAATCCAGGAATCCATTTAATTATTCTATGGCCAACTCAAATTTGTCCTTGTAGAAGGTAATTTAGGCGTGTCTTTCCGGTGGATGAAAGATGGCTGCAACTTCGGGGAAAGAAGTGAAAAAGTCTCTCTACATTAATGTTCCAGCCACCTTTTTCAATCAAAATTAATTAAAGTCACATGGGATGTTGGGGGATCGGCCAAGGCTTCATGTTTTCCTATTTAAGGCAGTATTGTTGGAGGATTTAGGCATCTTGGAGCTTTGTTTTGATTGTTATGTCATTATGCCAAATTGTCTTTGTAGCATTTTTCCTTCCCATGTAAGTTGTTCGAATCACCTTAGTTTTTAATAAAAGTTATTCTATTCTCTTGTTCTATTCTTATTAATATCACCTTGATACCGTTTCCTCAAGGTGTGAACTTTTTCACACCAAACCTTGTGATTTTGTTCACACAACGGTGGAGTGATCGTTATTTTTGTTGTTTTTACTTCTTCAATACCACCCATGTAAGTCTACTTTCTGCTTCCATTGAGAAATTGTCATCAATGGAGGGCCAGATCTTTTATGGGTTGATCCAAGGGAGTAGAAAGGGGATGGATTTAATGTTATTTCTCACTCTCTAAATGTTATTAATTTTTTTTAATTGATTTTCATTCATTCAATGATTTTTGATTCTTCCTCTTCCTTATTGAATTTATTTACCCCACTTTCATGTGATAATTATATCCTTTAACTTGGAGTGATCATGAAAATGATTCTACAAGTGTATTGGTGATTATAATGTGTTTTGAAGGTGTTTAATCAGTAAGTGATGAGGTTAGTTTGAATTCATTGCATGAATCCTTCTCGAGTTAATGAAATTAACATCGTAAAAAAGGAATTCATTCAATTCACCCCGAGCAATAACCTTGGGTCAACTCATTTTCTCAAAATTTGAATTCACATAGATCATTTGGCGCTCTTTTAAAACCATCTAAAATCAACCCAAGTTGGCCGCATCATATCCAAAAATCCATATCTTTTTATTGAGTGTCTAAAGGTTCTTCTTAGGTCTCTAAGGATTCGACGACCCAAGCTACACTGTAAGTGACCGCTTGACCCTTAAAACTTGTGTAAATTTGGGCGAAACCAAATTTTGGTGCTACTGTCGGGGACCAAGTATGTTCCTTATACCAAAACCTTCTTTCCTCAACCCCATTATTCTATTCTCACCCAAGATCTCTTATCTATTCCCTTTCTCGCTTTTTTATTCTTTTGGCGCATGTCCGCCTACACCCGTGATAACTCAAACATGCTAGTTTGGGTGGAAAGTCATAGGATAGAGGAGTCAAGTACACCATTGGATCCAAATCTTCCTAATACCCCAGAATTAAATATTGAGTCAATTTAAGTGGAGGTTCTTCAAAGAAACCAACTCATAAACCCGGGTGGGAACCAAAATGGAAATCCAAATGAGGCAGCCTCAAATTTGGGGAATGCAGTCTATCAAACCATGAATGACTACCTTACACCTACCTAGACCAATGAACCATCTTGAATTGGGCATGCTTCCCTAGGAGACGACCACTATGTCTTTAAACCTCATGTCCAAAACCACCTTCCATCTTTCCATGGGATGGAGTCAGAAATACCTTACCTTCATGTCAAGGAGTTTAATGACATTGTTGAAACCATGTGCTCACCACATCAACTTGGGTCAGCTAAGATGAGTCTCTTTCCTTTCTCACTTAAGGATCGAACAAAGAACTAGTTAAATAATATGAGACCTTCATCAATAAACACTTTGAACCAACTACAAATATAATTTTACAAAAGATACTTCCCCCATCACAAAACCATTGCACTAAAAACGACCATCCAAAACTTTTTTGAAAAAGAGGGAGAGTCATTTTATGAAACATGGGAGAGGTTCAAAGACACCCTAAACATGGTTCCTCACCATGGTTTTTCTATTCCTAAACAAGTAAGAATTTTCTATGATGGTTTGGGCCAGGGGAACAATCAATTCATTGATAGGATGTGTAATGGGACCTTTAAAAACAAATCCCCAAATGATGCTTATGAGTATCTAGAAATCCTTGATGAACAAAACCAAACATGGGGAACATCACCTTATTTTGAAAATCCTCAAAGAACTACTAAAATGAATACACTTAGAGAAGAGGAAAGCCTCAGGACGAAACTTGCAACACTCTATAGGAAGGTTGAAGAGATAGACCATAGGAAAATCCATGAAATCCAAACTGTAGACCCTGTTTGCACAATCATTGAAAAACATGACCACAAAACAGTCAACTGCCCAACCATTCCATCCTTTAAGGATGTTCTCTTAGGAGGACCACCTACTGAAGTCAATTCCCTAAACTTTCAAAAGCCCCAACACCCAAACACATTCAACCCAATGTATAATGAGCACCCTGGATTCCGATGGAAAGATAACCAACAAACTAGCCAACCACAAGGACCAAACCCCTAACCAACACAAAATTTTCAAAACCATAACCAATTCCAACCACAACCAGTCAAATACCAACATACTCTAGTCTAATACCAACAACTCATCCAACAACCAATGTATCCCCCTAGGATTACCCAACAAACACATGCCCCTTCCCAATCTGTCCCTCTCCCAATCCTAGAACAACTATGCAAAAAAATGGAAAGGATGAACTCAGAAGTCTCTTCCCTGAAACAAGAACTTCAAATCATCAAAACTAGAAAGGAAAACATGCCCACACAAGACATTACACAACAATCATTAAGGGGAGAGGAAAGTTGCACTCAAACAACTCATGAACAACCAAAGGCTGTGACAGTTTTGTGAAGTGGGAAATCAATTGAGAAACCTGAACCAATAGTTCAAAAACCCACCTGAAGATTCAAACTCTAATTAAAATTCAAATGAAACACATGAACAAACTAAAGAAATAAATAAAAATGTGAATGAAGAAACTCTTCAAAAAATAACCCCACAAACTTCCCTATTTCCTCAATGCAAGAGGGGGAAAACCAAGCCTGAATTGAGTGAAACATTGAGGGAAATATTCTCACAAGTCAAGTTGAAAATTCCACTCCTCGATGTCATTCAAACCATTCCTGCATACTCAAAATACCTTAAGGACCTCTGCACATTTAAATGGAAATTCTCACATAATAACCAAGTCCTTCTGGCAGCAAATGTTAGCAGAAAAATCCAAGGAACCCTTCCTCCAATGATAAAAGACCCAGGATGCCTTTACATAAATGTTTAACTAGGAGAGAACAAATTTTTCAAAGACTTGTGTGTTCTAGGATCTAGTGTGAACCTCATTCCTTATGAAATGTATTATTAGATAGGGCACGAAGAACTCCAACCCACATCCGTCACTCTTCAACTTGCTGATCGTAGTATTCGAGTTCCAAAGGGGATCTTAAAGAATGTTTTGGTGAATGTTGAAAATATCATTTACCCAGATGACTTCATTATTCTAAACAATCACATAAGCTTAGGTCATATAGAGAAAATCCCAATCATCCTTGGTCATCCCTTCCTTGCAATAATCAACTCTCTTATCCGAGTCTGAAATGGGAACATGACCATCACCTTTGGAGACATGAGTCTAGACTTGAACATCTATAATGAAAACTCTAAAATTGGGGATGATGAAGAGATCCATGAGGTTAATTGGATAGGTAGTGTTGATAGTGAACTCAAGGAACATCAAGGAATTACTGAAGGATGTTTAAATCAAGAAGAGATTGATTTTCATTGTTCACATGAGGGAAATTTGTCTCCTTGGATTGAATCTCTTTAAGATAGCTCTATTGATGATTTTTTAGAATCAACAATCAATGATAACATCGGTGAAATCAATAACATCGAGTCCATACCCATTCATGAAACTACTCTAGCTAAATTAGAGGATGAAAATTCATTGCCTAAGGAACTAATTTTTTCAAGAAATCTGAACAAAGAAACCGAGTTCAATACAAAGTCTCACCCTTTCTTAGAAAGTGATAACCGCTCTGATCTTGAATTTAAGGTTTTACCTTCATCACTCATGTATGCATTCTTATGGGACAATCAATCCTTTCATGTTTTCATTTCTCCCACTCTTGAAGCCGATCATGAGAGGATTTTTCTAGATGTCCTTAGAAGACACAATAAAGCCATTGGATGTACCCTATCTGGTATTCCTGGGATTAGCCCACTTATCGGGACTCATAGAATTGTTCTAGAATTCGATTCAAAGACATGCCGTTAACCTCAGTGGCGACTCAATCCTAATCTCATGGAAGTAGCGAGAAAAGAACTTTTGAAATTGTTAAAAGCTGGTATCATCTATCCTATAGCTGAGAGTGAGTGGGTTAGCCCAATCCATGTGGTTCCAAAGAAGGCTGGAATCACAGTAATAACCAATAAGGATGGAGAGATGCTTCCAACAAGGGTTAGTAGTGGATGGAGAGTCTGTATTGACTATAGGAAGCTCAACTCTTGTACCAAGAATGACCATTTCCCCTTTCCCTTTATTGATCAAGTCCTCGAGCGAGTGGCGGGTCATCAATTCTACTGCTTCCTAGATGGATTCTCAGGGTATAATCAAATCGAAGTCCCCTTAGAGGATCAAGGAAAAACAACCTTCACTTGTCCATTCAGCACTTTTTCCTTCAAGTTCATGCCCTTTGGGTTATGTAATGCCCCTGGTACCTTCTAGCGGTGCATGATGGGAATCTTCTCTGACATGGTGGGGTATTATTTAGAGGTCTTCATGGATGATTTCTCCATCTTTGGGGATACTTTTGAGGGATTCCTTCTAAATGTTGAAATGGTTTTTTCAAGGTGTGAGGATAATAATCTAATACTAAATTGGAAAAAATTCCATTTCATGGTATGGTAAGGACATGTTCTAGGTCATCTGGTTTCTGGTAGAGAGATTGAAGTTGATAAACCTAAGGTTGACATCATTCGTCACCTTCCCTCTCCTAAAACTGTTAAAGAAGTGAGGTCATTCTTAGGACATGCTGCTTTTTATAGAAGGATCATTAGGATTTTTAGCTCTATTTCTCGACCAATTTGTGCTCTATTGTTAAAGGATGATCTATTTTTATGGACAGAAAGATGTGAGGAATCATTCTCTACACTCAAGTCAACTCTTATATCTCCACCTATCATGCAATCTCCAAATTGCAAACTTCCTTTTGAGCTCATGTGTGATGCAATTGACTTCACTGTAGGAGAATTCTTAGGACAACGGTTTGAGAAAGCTCCATGTGTCATTGCTTATGCAAGAAAATATTTAAATGATGCACAAATAAACTACACCACCACTGAGAAATATTTGTTTTCTCTTGTCTCTTCCTTAGAGAAATTCAGGTATTATCTCTTAGGATCACCCATCATGGTCTTCACAGACCAATCAGCCCTAAAATACCTTTTCCAAAAAACAAGATGCCAAGGATAGATTGAATAGTTGGGTCCTTCTTCTTCAAGAGTTCGATTTAACCATTAAGGATAAAAAGGGTGTTGAAAATTTTTTAGCTGATCACCTCTCTAGGATAGAATTCAAAGACAACTCACACCACCTCTCTGTGTCTGATTCATTTCCTGATGAGTGCCTCTATTCAGTGAGTAATTTCCCTTGGTATGCTGACATAGCAAACCATTTGGCGACGGGTGACATTACAAAATTTCCGGGGACCCAAGCTAAGAGGAAATTCTTTTCTGTTGTCAAACACTATGTTTTTGATAATCCTTACCTCTTCAAGTTCTGTCCTGATCAAATTATTAGGATATGTGTTCCAAAGTCTGAACAAGAGTGCATTATAAAATTTTGTCATGGAGAGGCATGTGGAGGCCACTTTTATACAAAGAAAACCTCTGCAAAGGTCCTCCAAAGTGGTTTCTATTGGCCAAACCTCACTAAGGATTCCTTCCAATTCTGAAAAAGTTTCCCTCAGTGTCAGTAATTCAGATCCATTTCCAAAAGGAATCAAATGCCCCTCACTCCCATTCTGGTCATTGAAATCTTTGACTGTTGGGGAATTGATTTCATGAGACCCTTTCTAAACTCTAAGGGATACCACTACATCCTCTTAGCCATTGATTATGTCTAAAAATGGGTTGAATCCATTCCCACTATGTCTAATGACCATCATGTTGTGATCTGACTTCTGAAAGAGCATATATTTTCTCGATTTGGAATTCCTAGGGCTATAATCAGTGATCGAGGAACCCATTTCTATAATCACCCATTCTATTCACTCATGTCTACCTTTTGAATTTCTCATAAAGTTTCCACTGCGTACCATCCTCAAACCAATGGTCAAGCTAAGTTAGAAAATAGGGAGATTAAGCAAATTCTTAAAAAAACTGTCAACCCCTCTAGGAAAGATTGGGCAGAGAAACTCTTGGATAATCTTTGGGAATATCTTACAGCATTCAAAACCATTCATGGAATGTCACCATATAGGTTGTTTTATGGAAAATCATGCCTTTTACTTGTTGAAATTGTGCATAAGGCATTTTGGGCAATCAAAAAAATGAATTTCGACATTTCTTTAGACGAAGAAAAGAGGAAATTATATCTTAATGAACTCAAGGAACTTAGGTTGGAGGCTTATGAAAATTCAAGGATAAATAAAGCTAGAGTTCAAGCCTACCATTCTAGGAATGTCAACTGAAACAATTTGAACTGGGAAAACCTGTGCTCTTTTATAGTTCAAATCTTCATTTACACCCGGGAAAGTTAAGGTCTAGATGGTCAGGTCCATTCATAGTGCATCATGTGTACCCCCATGGGGTAGTAGTGATTTCGGATCCCACAAGTGGTAACATTTTTAAGGTCAATGGGCATAGGTTAAAACCAGTCATTGAATCATTAAATAAATAGAAAATAGAGGTTGATTTAATAGATCCAAACTATGAACCATGAAAAAATTGTTAGATTTAGGATCCATGTCGGGCTAACGATGTTAAACAAAAGCGCTGCACGGAAGGCAACCCGTGGTTTTGATGTTTCTAATCATTGTGAATCATCTTTTGTTTCCTTCTTCTTAATTTTTTTTTAAAAAAAATATAGATTGTTGACCTGTTCTTATTTTATGAGTAAGGATGGGTATGAAAGGTGAGCACCATATTCATCCGTGTCATGCGGTTTGATCCCTAAGTAATACCTCACCCAGAAAATATAAACAAGACAATGTATCATCAGTTTATTTTATTTTATTTTATGTTTTTGTAGGTATTTAAAAAAATAGATTGTTGACATGTTCTTCTTTTATGAGTAAGGATGGGTATGATAGGGGAGAACCATATTCATCCGTGTCACGTGGTGTGATCCCTGAGTGATACCTTACCCAGAAAATATAAATAAGACAATGTATCATCAGTTTATTTTATTTTATTTTATGTTTTTGTAGGTATTTTAAAAATATATATTGTTGACATGTTCTTATTTTATGAGTAAGGATGGGTATGAAAGGGGAGAACCGTGTTCATCCATGTCACGCGGTGTGATCCCTGAGTAATACCTTACCCACAAATTTAAGAGAAGACAATGTATCATCATTTTATGTTATTATTGTGTTTTTTAGGTTAGAAAAATACAAAATAAAAATATTTTATTAAAAATGGTTAAAGGCATGTCATAGGTCATTGGGAAAAGCTGGTCACAATCATCCAAGCCATATGGAGTCAGACCAGAACTTAAGGGAGACATTGGAATGCATTTTCAACATCAACCACTAGGAGACATCATTCCATATTTTTCATTTTCAATGTCTTCATTGAAATTGTATCCTACCACTTCTATGTTTCAATCCTTTAAACAATGTGGAGAGTGTTATTCTATGTTGGGGGGAGATGAAAATGTGTGGAAGGAAAAATTTCATTAACCACGAACATGATAACACACATTCCAAACTCTGAAATTGGATATCAAATAATTTTGCATGCCTTGATTCTGATTTTAATGCAAGTTTATGTTCATGTGCATAGATATTGGAAAGTGCGGTTGTCCAATGTGATTTTTACAGTTTATATTTTCATCCAATTATTTTAAAAAAACAGAATGCACGTCCTCTAAATTGTGGGGTTTTAGTTTGAGTTCTTGGGGACCCATTATAAATATAATAGGATTGGCGATCATTTTAATTTTAACATGAGTATTCAAAAAAAATCAATCAATTGCACGCAGAGCAATGAATTGACCTAATATGTGGCTTTCAGCACTTGGGGATCATGACTCCATAGTTTTATGGCCTAGAGTTGGGCATTTTATCTATATTTGTTGTAATTTGAATTTGTTTTTGATTGAGTTAACTCGAGATGATGCCCGAGTATGTGAGCTTCACTTGGTGCCCTAAGGTCTTTGAGCCTGGGAGTCATCGACAATGTCTTGCTACATGGGTTGACTCAATTGAGTTCAATTTAAATTAACATGGAAAAATTGAAAAAAAAAATCCAAAAAATCAAAAAAAAAAAACAAATAAAATAAAAAAATGAGTACTCATCTTATTATTAAAATTTTATTTCTCCTAGCACTTCCATCTTTTCAACCTCGAATGAAAATGAACCCCCATGTCTATTGTGACACACAACACTTCATCATGTTTAATTGAATGTGGATGAAATATGGCAATGAATTTGAACAAAGTAATGGGCTTGGGATTGAGATATTCCTATGGGAAGATCTTGTTTTAAATGATTTTTATGGGTTTCATAATTTTTTGGTATGAGATCTTTGGTTGACAAATGTGTATTAAAATGTTTTTGGAAAAGGACATTTGAATTTCATTTTTGTGATATATATTTTGCTCGGGACTAGAAAAAATCAAGTTGGGGGGTGTGATTAGCCAATAAAAACACATATTTTAAGGGTATTAAATGTTCATTTTTGATCTTATGGGCCTGATTTAGTGGATTTTAATTTTGAACATCCATTCTCATCATTTGTGCACTTCATGCCTAATATGAACCAATTTAGGCCCAACATTTCATCTGATTTTAAAGAATGTAATTATCCATATTTTAATTTTATATTTTGGGAAATGTATATAAACATATATATGAACATTTTTCATTCAGGGATCAATGGAGGATTCATAAAGGATGATGGGGATATTTAGTGATGAAAGAAAACAATTATGTAGAAGGCAGATTGGATATCATCCCACTAATCGAAATGTGGGGCCCACAATACAGGACCAATGAAGCCCAAAATTTATGGGAAGATAGAAGAAATATAGTGGAACAAACAATTATTCTAGATCCAGTGCTAATTAGTCCTACATGGTGGTGATTAAGGCGGCCCAAATTGAAGATTCAATTCTGGGCCAGATTCTACGGCCCAGAAAAACAGACAACTATTTATATCATATCTTGTGAACGGATTATTGTTTTGGGCTGAACGTTTACAGTCTTTTAGGGAAAATCTGGGGATTCATTTAAGTTGGCTAGGGCCCACTCAAATTTGGCTTTCTATAAGGTCATTTAGGCACGTCTTTCCGGTGGATGAAAGCTGGCTGCAACTTCGGGGCAAGAAGTGGAAAAGTCCTTCTGCATTAATGTTCCACCCACCTTTCCCCAACACAATTAATTAAATTCACATGGGATGTTGGGGGCTCGGCAAAGGATTCATTTTTTCATATTTAAGGCAGTAGTGGTGGAGTATTTACGCATCTTGGAGCTTTGTTTTGATTGTAATGTCATTAAGCCAAATTGTCTCTGTAACATTTTTCCTTCCCATGAAAGTTATTCGAATCACCTTAGTTTTTAATAAAAGTTCTTATCTTATATTTTTATGTTCTTATTCACATCACCTTGATACCGTTTCTTCAAGTTGTGAACTTTTTCACACCAAACCTTGTGATTTTGTTCACACAATGGTGGAGTGATCATTATTTTTTTTTGTTTTTACTTCCTCAATTCCACCCTTGTAAGTCTACTTTCCGCTTCTGTTGAGAACTTGTCATCAATAGAAGGCTAGATATTTTATGGGTTGATCCAAGGGAGTAGAAAGGGGCTGGATTGAATGTTATTTTTCACTACCTAAATGTTATTAATTTATTTTAATTGATTTTCATTCATTCAATGATTTTTATTCTTCCTCTTCCTTATTGAATTTATTCACCCCACTTTCATGTGATAATTATATCCTTTACCTTGGAGTACTCATGAAAATGATCCTACAAGTGTATTAGTGATTATAATGTGTTTTTTAGGTGTTTAATCAATAAGTGATGAGGTTAATTTTAATTCATTGCATTAATCCTTCTTTATTTAATGAAATTAACATCTTAAAAAAAGGAATTCATTCAATCCACCCCGAGCAATAACCTAGGATCAACTCATTTTCTCATAATTTAAATTTACATAGATCTTTTAGTGCTATTTTAAAACCATCTAAAATCAACCCAAGTAGTCCACTTCATAGAAAAAAATCCACCTCTTTTTATTGAGTGTCTAAAGGTTCTTCTTTGGTCTCTGAGGATTCGACAACCCAAGCTACACTGCAAGCGACCGCTTAACCATTAAAACTTGGGTAAAATTGGAAAAAACCAATCTTCCTAAAGGATAAACTGGCCTACCCTAGCCTATCTAACCCGACCTAGGTTGCGTCCTGGTTAGTTATTTATTTATTGTCCAGTACTAGTCATGTTTCAATGAATAAGACTTAAACTTTGAGTTGATACCCTTCATAGAACAATTTTTGTAAATAGAGGGGATGAAAGGTGGAGTGTCCTTCATTGTCAGAGGTGTCATGCAATATGAATTATTGTGAGCACTGGATCCATTTTAATTATAAGGTAGTTTTTTATTTCCATTATTACTAGTTACATGATCATATTTCATATTAGTAAAATATATGTATTGAAAATTTAATGACTCATCGCTTTTCATAGTGTCCTTCATTGAATCGAACACAACCTATTCTTCACCAACTATTCAAATCAATATCCCTGGGTAAACATAAATCAATTCCTCCAAAGTGGTGAAAAATTTTCTTTATAAAATAAGGGTATTATGTACATCTTCTTCCAGGTCCATGATAATAAAATAAATAGGGAAAATTAATTTCATGTCTTTTACTATGTCATCCTCAAGCAATCCATGAGGATGCTGAAATGAACAGTCAACTAGTTGAAGTGCCACTCTTATTGGTTTTAGTTTTTTGATACCTATATTCTTTTAAAAACTCATGGGAATGAGATTAATACATTCACCAAGATAACATAAGGATTTCTCAAAATTGCATGTCCCTATGGTTCATGGAATTGAGAAACTTCTAAGGATGTTGTTGTGAAAAAATACATCAAGGTGTTCACTCGGTGTTTTTGGGTGTGATTTTTTTGTTGATAAATCCATATGGCCATGAATGAGTTTGGTTTGTGTTTTCTGATGTATGGTGTTAAGGTGGCACAATTTCACAGTGTATTTCAAATTTTTGGGCCTCAAAATTGGGAGTTTGTTTTTTGGAAAATGTATGTGTTTTCAAAGATCATAGTTTTAAGACCAAGAATCAAAGTTCAGGGACTATGACGGAGGTTCTGAAAATGGAAAAGGAAATCATAAAGGTAAGTATTTATGCATATTAGCACTATGAGGACCGCGAAGAATGGAATACACACAACATAGGGAAAATGGTTCATGGGGAGGATAGTGGTTCATAGGAGGTAAGTAGTTCGTAGAAGGATGGAAGTTTGTGGGATGTATCATCATTTGCAGAAAGGAGATTTTGATTTCTGTAGCTGCAAAGGAATTCATTTGTGGAAGTAATTGATATCCATGAAGGAATAAATGCGTACTACGGGGAGTGGGGGGAAAACGGTTCGTGGGATGAGCATAGTCTATGGGGAAGGCTGTACCACATCGAAGATTTGAATTAATTAGATTATCAAAAAATTTAGATATATTTTCCTATATAAGTAACTCTAATTAGATGAGTAGGAGAGATCATTTTTAATAAGAAATCATATTTTATATAGGATGAATTTAGTGAAATCCAAAAAGTGTTTTTGATGAATAATTCCACGAAGGAGAAGAGGTTCATGGGAGGAATCCACAAATAGAGAAGTGGTCCTTGAAGACAGTTCATGGAAGAGGTTTTTTTGGGGAAATGTAGCCCATATAGGAAGAAGGATCTGAAAAAGGGAGGTGGTATGTGGGGTATCTGTTTTACACGGAGGAGAAGTGGTCTGTGGAAGAAGAATCTATCTACAAAGTAAGGAACAGTCTGTGGAAGATAATGGTGGTTTGAGGAAGAGAAAGGTGGTCCGTAAAGCACTCACACCATACAATGTAGTGTAGTATATGAAGAAAGAATTTTTTTATTTATGATTAAAGGAATCTTGAAAATGAAATAAAATAGTTCTCAAAATAAATTTATGAAAACTAATAGTTTTTAGAAAATTCTATTTCATCTATGGGTGAAAAAGGGACTTCAACTGAGTATCTATCTATAGTTGAGGATGTAGGCTTTCATAAAAATTAAGGGACCTACAAGCTCATAAACTATGAGTGGATCCCTTCCAAGAGAAATAGGAAAAGGAAGATAAAGACGGTGATCCTTTCCACTAGCAGTGTTATAGATAAAGAGACATAGGGGGTGACCCATGGGAAAGCAGCGAGTTGACACTAAACTTAGTAAAGGCAGTGAGCCTGGGTATAGAAGTGATATAGCCCCAACCATGTCATTTCTAGTGAGCTTTAGTGGATTTGGTACATCGACACGTTGTCATTGTATGCCCCATAGACGTAGCCCAGTGAGGGAGAACCAAGTAAAATTGTTGTGTTTCATTCATGATTTAAATTATGTTCATACATTGCAAAGGGAAATAGAGAGTAGTGTGTTTTTATAACAATGAAACAAGATATGAAGAGGTACTTTTTTTAATCTGTCTTACCCTGACCCCCACCCCCTCTCAGGGTATTTAAACTAATTGGGCTAACAATTTTTATCAGAGATAATGGTTAAAAGTCAGTGGTTCTCACTTATTAGTAGAAATGGATGGTTTTAATCACAAAGGGATTATGATCTTCGATGGGAACAATTTTCAATTATGGATGAATAGGATGCCTTAATACTTTGTATCATTAGGAATGGATGGATTTACAGCAGCTATGCATAAAATATTAGCTTTAGGGGAGCACTATCAAATGAAATTTATTCAAAATTGATGTCATGTAAGTCATAATATGCTATGTGGGAGAAGTTTTTGAATATTTATAGGGGAAAATCAAAAGTCGGAGAGGTAAAGTTGTAGGTTATATGGAACAAATATGAGGATCTCATAATGTACCCTAATGAGTATGCTGATACATTCATTGACCAAGTAAATATTGTCATGGAAGACATGCATGTTCTCAGAGAGATTATTAAAGATATAATGATTGTTAAGTGCATCTTCTGAAAACGACCACCTCAGTTTAATATGAAAGTATCTACACTGGAAGACAAAGATCTGAATAATTTTTCATTGTATAGATTGCATAGTTCTCTTGTTACATATGGGATCAGAAATGTTGATAATGAGTCTGTGTAAAATGGGAAGTCCAAAGAAGTGGAATTCAAGGACATGAACAAGATCACCATTGAATATGGTGAATAATATGAAGATATAGTTGAGGTGATGTCATTCCATTCCTCAAATATCTGAAGAGGAAAAGGAAATTTCATATGGAAACTGACTCTTTCATTATTTTAATGCTGAAAAGTTGGGCATATTGTAGCACAGTCTCCCAAGAAGTTTCCAGAATATGAATAGGATGAAGTTGAAATTCCCATGAAGAATTATTCATCTTATGTGAAAGGAAATAAAAATTTTAAGAAAAAATTCTTCAAAAAGAGGATTCCACTTCAAAAGAATATGAATGTTCAGAAGAATCCGAAGTAGAAGAGTTAGATTACTACAAGGATCAAGAAATTCTAAAACAAGGGAATAAAGACACAATTAAGAAGGATAAGTACAAGGAAGAGTTGATCTTCATGTTGAATTAGGATATTCTCTTAAATAAATTGGTGTTTGGAGATCCAAAATGAAGAAACATAAAAAACTGGTTCATGATGCAAAACTCTATATACAACATCCGGTAGAGGTCAAGTCTGAGTTGAATGATTAATTTTAAAAACTAATTTCATCAATGCTAGAGATATTAGAAAAGGGTTTTTATTATAATCTCAAGAGTATAGAATAGAAAAAAGAAATTGATAGTTTGATAAACATTGGAAATGATCAAATCAAGCATATCTAAGAACTTGATGTGGAACTTTTCATCCTAAAATGAAGTATTAAGGATATGGAAAAAATCATAACTCTTGGTAAGACATTGGTAAAATAGTTCATTCATGCAACAAAGAAGATTGTGGTGGAGCAGAGAGGTCGAGCAGAACAAAATCAACAATTAAAACCAAATGATAAGGATGATATGAGGGCAAATCAAAAATAGAAAGATGTTATTATTAATGTTATATCTTAAGAACATTATCCAAAATTGAAAATTGATTTGGGTATGAAGCAGATTAGAATATTCAGAGAGCCTAAGGGACAACCTATGGTGTAGAAGTGCCACACAGGAATGCACCTCGCATTAGGTGTTATTGTTGGGAAAAAACAGGACAATAAAAAATGTGTGTTCCATTGCTATAAGATATCGAAGGGCATAACAACAAAAATGGAAGCCAAACATAGAACAATACTCTAAAATATACTTCAAGGGTCATTGTTTTTGGTGTGTATGATTTGGAAACATTTCCAGATACTATACATCAACCATGTAGAAGAATGTGCCAAAGAATAATAAAATTAGTTTCAAGAAGCAATTTAGTGAACCATCAAGTGAGCTGAAAATGAAAAATTGGTTTACTACTCTACAAGAGGATATTAGTCCATCGTACAATGAGGAAGATAATGATTATCAATCCATACTACGTATGAAGTCAAAATCAGGGATCAAGAAGAAAAGAGATGAGAAGGTGATGGTTGTAGATATTTCTTTTAAAGCATCAGATCACACTAGAATATGGATCATTGATAGTGGATGCACTTCGTATATGACAAGAAATAAGGATTTGGTGATGGGAATCAGGTATTATAAAGAAGGTATTGTAAGATTTGGTAATGATGAAGGATTGAAAATTATTGGTTCTAGAAAAGCAATCTTTGGGAAAAAAGACATGAGACATGAATATGTACTAGTTGTCGAAGGTCTTAGTCACAACTTTCTTAGTTTCAATCAACTATGTGACTCAGGACATTCCATAATATTTTCCAAAAAATTTTGTGCCAGGATGGAAAAAAATGGTATAGTTTTTTTGTAGGTATAGAGTATGAAATTGAATCTATACCTTGTGAGTGGAGAAGAAGATATTTTTTTTCAAGGAATAAGAAAACTATCTATGGAATACACTTCTTTTCCATTTGATCCAAACACCCTTGTAAGATTTGGTGAAATATACTCCTACATGAGACCTCCGTAGTTTATCACATGATCATACTCATACATGTAATTCTTTTTAACAAGGGAAGATCATTCTAAATACAAACAAGGAAAAATAAAAAAGGTCAAAAAATTGGATCAAGTAAGTGCATATTGATGTGTGTGTACATATTTCTCCAAGATATATTTATGGAAGGATATATTATGCTCTCTTCATTGATTATTTTAGTAGAATGTCATGGGTTTCAACAATAACCCACAAATATGAGGTGTTTAGTTGCATTAAAAGATATTGATGAGAATTTGAAAATATTTTTGGTTAGAAAATCCAAAATATCATAATAGATAATGGAACCGAGTACATGAATATAAAAGTGGAGGATTATCTCACGAAACATAGGATAATACACCAAGTTTCAGTAGTAAGAACTCCACAGCAGAATGGTGTAGTTGAGAGAAGAAACTAAATTATCAACAACTTGGCTAGAACCATGCTCATTGAGAAATACCTACTAGATATGTTTTGGAAATAATAAAGGATGATGATAGTATACACATCAAATAGATATATATTATTTCCAAAAGAATAGAAGACTCCATATGAGTTGTGGTATGGAAATAATCCAATGATGATGTACTTTTGAGTCATCGTAAGTAAGTGTTTCATTCTCAATAAGGAGACCCATGAAGTTTGAATCCCATGGAGATGAAGGGATATTTCTTGGTTACTCAAAGATAATAAAATAATATAAAAGTTTCAATAAGTAGTTGGGAAAGGTGGTTGAAATCCATGACGTAACTATAGTATAGGATGAGAAAAATATTTAGAAAATACGTGATCAATCATGGGGGGATAGTGATGAAGAGATAAGATAACCCGAGGATGTTCCAGTTTTAGAGGCTGATTTAGAAGATGATTTAGATAATGAAAAGGATGATCAGAATTCAGAATCTACACAAAGATATAGGATAAGAGTCGAAAATGATAGATAGAACATAATTGGTGATCAAATAGTGCCAATGTAGAAAAGGATAATGAATACTCTACAATAATCGTCATACTTATCATAGGTAGAGCTTGAATGTTTTGAGGAAGAAATAGGAGATGAGAATTGGTTTTGGGATATGAATGAAGAGGTTGACAGAATTGATAAGAATCATACATGGTAGATTGTCTTGAGAACAAAAAAACAATAATTTAATTGGGAATCAATAACAAGATGAATAAATATGGTGCTGTTATTCGGAACAAAGAATAGTTAGTGTGAAAAGGGTTATCCCTGAAAGAGGGTATAAATGTTTATGAATCATTTTGACTTGTTTCAAGGATAATGACAATCATACTATTCTTGACCATAGCAGTGAAAAGGAAGCTCAAAGGTTTCCAAATTGATGTTAAGTTATCATTTCTAAATGTGGTTCAAGAAGAAGAAGTTTATAATAAGAATCTAGATGGTTTTCTCATTCATTAAGATGAGAACAATGTTTTTCAATAGTAGAAGTCTTTATATGGTTTTAAGCAAGAACCAAGAGTATGATATTCAAGTCTAGATCAGTTTTTTAAGAATCTTGTTTTTTAGTGTGGTGGAATTGATTACAATCTTTATGTGAAAAATGATAGTAATCAAAGGATGATGGTGATGGTATATATTGATGACATAATATTTGGTGGATTAGATGAAGCATAGTGAAAATAGTTTTCTGAATTCACTAAAAGTGAGTTAAAAATGTCAATGATTGGTGAACTGAAGTTTTTCTTTAGTTTACAAGTGACACAAGGAAATAATGGAACATTTATTTCTCAATATAAATATCCAAGGAGGTTTTGAAAAGTTTTGGAATGGATAATTCCAAGGAGATGATGAATCTAATAGATACCTGTATGAATCTTTCATGGGATGATGAAGTAAATGTAGTTAATGTTAAGAATATAGAAAAAAGCATTGGTAGTCTATTGTACCTAATAACGATAAGACCTAATATTTTTTTTCCACATGACATGTAGCACTATATCAAAGAAATCCCAAAGAAAGAGACATGATTGCAGTGAAAAGAATACTTTAGTATATAAAGGGCATGATGGATTTCTGTTTGATGTATAATGAAATATCTCAGCTAGGGTTATTGGGATATATAGATGCAGATTGGGTCATATCAGAAGATGATAGGAAATAAACATCAAGAGGTTATTTCTATCTTAGAGGATTGTGTATTTCTTAGATGCGCAAGAAACAAGATTTCATTTAATTAATCCCCACAGAAGATGAATATATTTTAGCTACTCAAGATTGCATGTAGTTATTGTGGTTGAATAAATAGATCAATGATATGGCATTTGAAGTTAAGTCGTTAATCAGAATCCATTTTGATAATTCAAGTGATATAAATCTTAGAAAAAATCTATTCCATAAATCAAGTACAAATCACATTGAAATAAATTATCATTTTATCAAGGATAAGGTGGAACAAGAGATTATGACATTGGAGTATGTTCCTAGAGAATTATAGGTTTTAGACATTCTGAAAAATATATTACCCAAAGAAGAATTTGAAAGGCATCAAATGGATTTGGGAGTCTAGTTGACACCCCACACTTGAAAAAGTGTGAATGTATGACCCCCTCTACCTAAGGTACAATGTTTTTTCTCTATTGTATTGATCTATGTTCTTTACCCTGTTTCATCCCTCAAGGGAGTGGCCTTTAGGTTCATTTACAAAGGGGGAGAAATTGTGTCTAAAACAGGTGAGAAAATGTATTAATCAAGACATGGGGAGAATATACTATGTGGAGCAGTGAGATAGGGGTATTTTAAGCAGTTAGGGGGAGCAGTGACATAGTGGGTGGTATTAAATATGATGATGCTAAAAGTGAACGATCAAAGGATATAAATCAGAATAGATGAAGTTCATGGTGAATTAAGTTGAGTGGTTTCGAAATGAATGGCTTCATTGATGGAATTTACATTCTACTATTTCTTCTCATGTCATGCATGGATCATGTGGGCTTAGAGTATGTGTTGAGTAAATCCTTGATCATTTTCTTAATCATAATAAGCGAAAGTTGGTAGAATATGGAAGAATATTTAATGATGTATCAAAATAAGAAGTGTTTTCAACAAACCCAAAGGGAAATATTGTTATGAAAAAATCCCCCAAGGTGTCTTATTTCTATTTTTAGGTGTGATTGTGTTGGGTTAACAAATCTATATAACCACTAATGAGTATGGTTGGTGTTTTTTGAAGTAGGTTGTTATGATGTGCAGTTTTCCAGGGTTTATGAAATTTTTGGGCCTCAAAATCGGGAGTTTGGTTTTTGGAAAAGGGGTGATTTCTCAATGATCCTAGTTCTTAGACCATGAAACACATTTCACAGACCATGAAGGGAGTTCACGAAATGATGAAGGAAATAAGAAGATTAAGTATTTACTCATAGTAGTGCTATGCGGACCACAATGTGCGGTACATGGACCATATAGGGAAAATGTTTCATGAGAAGGATTCCAGTTCACAGGAAGCAAGTAGTTCGCAGAAGGATGTAATTTTTTCGGGATTAATGGTTATTTGAGGAAAGTATGTATCAGTTTTTTAAGCTGCAAAGGAATTCATTTTTAGAAGTAATTGGCCACTGTAAAGGAGCAAATGTGCTATATGGACCTTGGAGGGAGAAATGGTTCATATGAGGATCACAGTCTGCGGTGAAGGATGTAACACATCAAATATTTGATTTAATTAGGTTATCAAGATTTTAGGATCTATGTTCTTATATAAGGAACACTAACCAGACGAATAAGTGAGATATTTTTTCATAAGAAAACATATTTTCTATAGGAATAATTCAGTGAAGTTTGAAAGTGTTCAGAAGGAAGAATTCTGAAAAGGACAAGAGGTTTGTCTGGAGGAATCTGTGAACGAAGAAGTGGTCCATGAATACAGTTCACGAAAGGGGTTTTGTAGGGCACTATATCCTATAAAGGAAAAAGGATCCATGGAAGTGATGTGGTCCATAGGGCATCAGTTGTCTGCAGAGGAGAGGTGGTCTGAAAAAGATTAATTTGTCCATGAAGTAAGGAACGATCTGTGATGTCACGACCCGTCCCCCGGGGCCCGTGCCATTACTACCCCAAGCTCACCGTCCATAGGCTAGGGGTTCGAGACTAGCACCAATGGCGTTTAACCTAAAACTGTGAAGGAATTGCCTTTATAACCTGTAAGAACACACAACCAAGCACACAACAAGATACGAACTCAAGAAAACTGTATAGTAAACAAAGTGAGTACTGTAAGTACAAGTGGCCAAAATACAAGCCTAACTAAAAAGAACAAGAAACTGATAAGTGAAAAGCATCTTCTGGATCATCCACCATGAATCCTACCTGAAGGGAAGGTACATCTCATGAATGTCCGTCTCTACGGTTCGCCTCGTCGAACATCAACCTCTGAGCCACTTCCAGTCCTAGTACTCTCATCCTCGATTAGCGTTGTCTATTATCTGCATCCAACACAACGAGGTGTGGGAATAGCCCTTACAGGGGTGAGTATAACGATACTCAGTAGGGATGCCGAGACCCTCAAGGTCTCACAAAATCTACAAAGGATAAACCACAAATCATGTAAACCAGTGACAACCCGACTTAGGTATATGCCCATACATATACCTAAGTTATCAAGTAAACCCATCTAAATCATGAGGAAAACATAAAGTCCAATTCAAATCATAAAGCTAAACTGTTCCAAAAAGGAAGGTAAACCACAAAGGAAAGTACCACATAGGTATGCCACACAGAAGGATACAACCAAGTTATTACCACAAAGGAAAGTACCACACAGGTATAGACACAACTCACACCATGTATAACTCAGGTACAGTAGTAGAGATGATAGGTTACAAATACAAAATCATCTTACTCCATTAAGAGGCTCTGATGCTGACCTACACAAAATCTCTAGTAGCTAACCCAAATAGGATAACTATGAGCTGACCCACACAGAATCTCTAGGAGTTGGCGTACACCGGATCGCTAGGAGTGGACCCACAAAGGATCACTAGGAGCTGACCCACATAGGATCGCTAGGAGCTGACCCACAGAGGATCTCTAGGAGCTGACCCACACATGATCCCTAGGATATAACCCACACAGGATTGCTAGGAGCTAAACCACATAGGATAGCTAGGAGCTGACCCACACAGGATCGTTAGGAGCTGAACAACCTAAGATCGCTAGGAGCTGACCCACACAGGATCCCTAGGAGCTGACCCACACAGGATCGCTAGGAGCTCACCCACACAGGATCCCTAATAGCTGACCCACACAGGATCACTAGGAGCTGACCCACACAGGATCTCTAAGAGCAGACCCACACATGATATCTAGGAGCTGACCCACACAGTATCGCTAGGAGCTGACCCACACATGATCACTAGGAGATGACCCACACAGGATCACTAGGAGTTGACCCCCACAAGATTTCTAGGAGCTGAACCACATAAAATGGCTAGGATTCGACCCACACAAGATCGCTAGGAGCGGACCCACATAGGATCTCTAGGTGCTGACCCAAATAGGATTGCTATTCACTCTTCTCGTCACAGCCAGCTACTGGGTTCCTGCACTAGGATTTCTCATCTCCGAGAAAGTCTACTCAAACCACTGGTCGATGCTCAAACATCCACGAAGTCCCACGGATATGTTCCTCAAAGGACCTCCACGTCATAGGGGTCTCAACACAACAGACGGTGCGTCAATCGGATGCCCAGTATGTGAGTTATTAGCCTTTTATTCCCGAGGGCCCAGTTGGATTTGTGCTTGATCCAACCCAACCATACCCCATCTTTATCCTAAAATCTAGTGGGGTATAAAAAATGGATCACCTTTCTCCAAGGTTTCTATCACCGCTTTCGGTTCGTCAAATGAATGTCCGATGCCAAAGTTATGGCCAAAAGAGCATAAATGGGTTATAGTAGGTCCGGGTCCGGTCCGACTCGGTCGGGCCAACCCGGCATGACCCATTGGGTCTGGCCCTGACCGACCCATTAGGTTTGGCCTGACCCACTGGGTCCATCTTGGCCGGTTCTGGGAAGCCTGGCCCGCTAGACAGTCCAGTAGGCCGTGAGGGGCCATGGAGGGTTGTAGGGGTTCGACCACGGACGACGCGAGGCTGCAGGGTGGCTTGGCCGTAGGGCGGCTCGACTGCAGATGACGTGACGTCGCAGGGCGGCTCGGCCATGGGTGGTTCCATGAGGGCGTGAGGTCTTTGGGTGGCTCGATCGGGAGGCCGGAGGCCGTGGGGTGGCTCGACCGGAGGGCGGAGGCCACGGGGCGGCTCTGCCGGGAGGGCGGAGGCCATGGGGCGGCTCAGCCGAGAGGGCAGAGGCCGCGGAGTGGCACGACGAGGCCACGGGGTGGCGCGGTGAGGCCACGAGGCGGCGATGGATATGGATGGTGGTGCGCAGTGGGGCGCGAAGGCCGTAAGGTGGTGGGGCGTTGTGCCGTTGTCGGCGGTTCTTGAGTTCCACCGGTGCCGGTCACTGGCACAGATCGCTGTCACCAAAGTCGTCTTCATTCATCGCAAAGGATACACCATTCAAGAAGAACGACGGAGGGGTCGGGCCATGTTTGTTTGGTCTACACCCTCCGTGTTAGAGCGGTAGCATGCGGCTCAACAAGAATAAAAATGAAGAATGTAAAATTCACCAATTTCATATGAATCATGAATCAACTCGTTTTGGTTGATCCACATTCGCCCTGATTTCCAAGAACAAAGAATTTAATCGAGAAATTACAATAATTCAATAACAACCCCTACCTAGTTCATTTTATTCATTGAAGATTTTCTGAGGGGAAGGAGACTATGTTGTTGGGAATAGATAGATTTCAGTGACGTCGGTGTTTCCTCGATCATCTGTTTGCTGACGTTGAAGACGTTCCTTGTCAACGAATGTCCCATGGAAGAAGTCAGAATCGAAGTCGGCATTCTTCGTTGGCGTTTTTCGTTGGAGAGCTTTCTCCCAAGGCTCCTTCCTCCCAATCCAACCAAAAAGAATAGTCGACAATTAAGTTGTGTTTCCCCAATTTAATTGTTGGAACAAATTTCAAATTGGCTTAATTAATTACATTGAGTTGGTATAATTAATTAAGGAGGTGTCACAAATTAAGTGGTGGAGTTCCAGAGGTTTCTCCCCATTAAGAGGGCAGTTCAAGGGGGTTTAACCCTCGAGTGGTCCCCACAAACATAAACTATCATTGGAGGTTAGGATCAGTGGTCCCCAACTCCATAACCTCACATGGGAGGTTTTTTGTTCAGGTGGTTCCCACATGTGAAATATCCACATAGGAGTTTCAAAAGAAAATAAAAATAAAATGTTACACCATTTTATTTTATTTTCTTTTTTTCACAAATATGTGAAAAGATAAATTCCACCCTTAACCTACTACAATTGAGGTGATGGACTTCTTAAGATAATATCAGTTTTGTGAGTTCAATGGTTCCCTCATATTTAAATTTTTTGAAACATTTCAAAATTTAGAAAAACCGACTCGTACTTTTACTGATCATACCCGAATAAAAGTTCAGGAATTCATTTTGGTCACACCAGGCCTCAGAATCAAGTGCCGTCAATTTTTGTGTACTTTTAATGTTCCCATTTTATTAAAAAAATTACATGGAAATTCCAGTTATTTACATTCTCCCCACCTCAGAGCTTTACATCCCCATAAGCCACAACTCAAATTAAGGGAACAAGTGGGGGTATTAAGCACGTATCCAAGTCTCCAGCTCTATGTGATCTCCTATAGGTTCTCGTGCTGACAACGAATTTGTACCAGAGGTAACGACCTCCCACGAATGAATCTCTCCTGTCATCCCCAATCTCAAATGAAACCTCCGTATAAGTTTCCCCAACGTCGACGTCCATCTCTCTGTGGTCGATGATGTGGGAAGGGTCGTGCATGTATCTCTTCAGCTAAGATACGTGGAAGATGTCGTGCACCCGGTGCAATTGAGGTGGAAGTGCTGGGCGATAAGACACTTCACCAACTCTGATGAGGAAATGAAAGGGTCCGATAAATCTCGGAGATAACTTGCCGCCTTCTCTAAATATCTGCAAACCATGTCGAGGTGAGACCCGTAGAAAGATGTGGTCACCATCCTTGAACTCCAGAGGTCTCCGTCTTCTGTCAGCATAAGACATCTGCCTACTCTGTGCAGTCTTCATCTTCTCCTAGATGATCTGCACCTTCTCTATGGTATCCCATATCATCTATAGTCCTATGAGTGCAGACTCCCCTGGGTCATTCTAGCACAAAGGTGATCTGCAAGGTCACCCGTACAATGCCTCAAAAGGTTCCATCCCAATGGTGAAGTGATTGTTGTTGTTGTAGGAAAATTTCACCAAAGGAAAGTGATCCTACCAGCTACGACCGAAGTCAAGAAAGAAAGCATGTAACATGTCCTCAAGGGACTAAATGGTCCGCTCAGTCTGGCCATCAGTCTAAGGATGGAAGGCGGTGCTCAAACGAAGCTACATCCCAAAAGACTCCTGCAAACCCATCCATTACCAGAAAGTAAAACTTGCATCATGATCAGAGACAATCGTTGAGGGTAATCCATGTAACAACACAATATTATACACATAGAGGTGTCCCACGCTCTCTACTGAACCCTTCTCTCTAATCGATAGGAAGTGGGCTGACATGGTGAGTCGGTCGATGATCACCCAAACTGAGTCATGACCCCTGGATGTACATGGAATTCCTATCACGAAGTCCATGGATATCCCATCCCACTTCAAATCTGGGACCTCTAAAGGCTGAACCAATCCTGTTGGTAACTAATGATCTGGGTTCACTTGTTGACAAGTGAGGCACCGAGAGACAAAATCTGCTTCTGATTTCTTCATTCACAGCCACCAGTGCTATCGTCAGAGATCTTGGTACATCTTCACCACTCCTGGATGTACCGCTAGAGGGGAAGTGTGGAACTCCCTTAGTAATTCCTCCGGAAGTGACACTGGAACCATGGTACATCCTCTGAAGAGGATGACATTCTCCCCACCTTCAGAAAATCCATCAGGTGCCTGTCCTATGGATATCTGAGCACGTTGTGTCTCGCTGTCAGTGTTCCCATGCCGTGACTCCCTGAATCGCTGAGGAAGTGGGGGTGTGACTGTAAGAGACTGAAGAAAATATGGTTCATCCCAGTCCACAAAGGATATCGGCAGAGCGGGCAGCTACTCTGTCAACTCACCTAGCAGCTGCATACCAAATCTTCTGCTGAGTAAATTTTCTACACTGTTCCCCTTCCCAGGAGTATAGACTATCTCAAAGTCATGTCCGGGAGGAATTCAAGACAACGTCGTAGTCTCAGGTTCAGGTCCTTCTGAGAGAATATATACCTGAGACTATTGTGATCTGAGTTGTCACGACCCCTCCCCAAAAATTTTACCCCTCCTGGGCCGGAAATGTGAGAAGGAAGACATTGACCCCCGAGTCCCGCCTCCAGTAGGCCCCGGGTTGGCAACTAGCACCGAGGGTATAGTAAACACACAAATGGGAGACATTACCCTCTAAGAGAACACATGCGGAAGAGAGAGATAAGATAGACACCAATCAACTCCAACTCAGAACTGAAATATAAAAGAAACCCGAGTACATATATGAAATTCCATGAAAAAGTACTACAACTAAAAGGGGAAAGTAAAAGTACCAGAAATAAAGTAAAACGGCAGCGACCACAAGCCCGAATAGCTCCTCCTCCAACCACAAGCTAGTAGTAACCAGCATGATCTCCAACCTACTCCAAGTGACATGAAAAATAGTTTATATATACATAGGGCGAGTATAACAGTATACTTAGTGGGATCCTCCACAATCCTATCATTTAAAAGTAAAGAAAGCATGCTAAAGCCCAGTGAACAAAAAGTGAAACTAACTCATCACCTAAACAGGTATACTATGTTCCCAACCTCACCATGGCTACTCTCACCAAGTAACGCATACAAGAATATAGAATATAAGGAAAAATATCAAGGGTAACCAACTACTACTTCCCCACTAGTTTTCCGCTTTTCCCTAATGACATTTGTCATGTGCATCTCTCTCTAAAGGCTTGCCCACATACACCAGGGCTAAGCTCCACAATCTGCACCTCGTGCACCACAAAGGCTTGCCCGCAGACACCTGGGCGAAGCACCACACCATCCTCCCAACCAAAAATAACCAGGTAAGTTCCGGGAGCCACCAAAACCCTCATAACGTGTATCATAGATCAGGTATTATACCACAAGCCATTATAGCCCATACACCGAGTAGGGATCCTCAAGCCATCATAGCCTATACACGTTACACCTATAGTAGTCCATAGGATACTATATCCAGAATATATGTCAGTGAAATAAACACAAGACATTATAGCCCTCTACACAAATATATGGGTTAAACTAACCACTGTGCCAACAAGCACAAAGATCTACCAAGAGAAGAGAGTGGGGTCAAAGGGGGTAGTCATCCATTCAACCTCCCAATAGAATGTTGGGGAAAACACCCCCCAAGGCATATAATCCCCGGGGTGTCGGTTGCCCTTACCGACAGGGTGGAGTAGCATATTGAAACAAAAAAAGTATAGAATATATATATATAACTCACATCTACACTATGGGCATTTCCTAGTCTTAGATACAACTGCAGCTAACGTCTCTCAGACTCCAGGCTGCTACTTCTATGACTAGGTATCATATAAGCACACAAACATTGAAGAGATTTATTAGATTACTCCATTCTCATTTTATCAGTTCCACTGTACGTTAATTATTTATTTAAACATTAATTAACCATGAACAATTCCACATTAAACTGAATTGGCATCACATTCAAAATCAACTGCTCATTTTAAGATTCACATCACCTTTAAAATCCAGTATCTCCATCCCCGTGGATTTTCACCATTTAATCAAACTTTCATTACAGAATTACTTTCCCATATTCCAAGGCATTCTAGAAAAGCATCCTATACTACTAAACCCAAAGGAGTCTCAACATGGTTAGTAGATATACTACCCATCGAGTCTTTGCCGCCTATAGAAAGAGGATAGACCCATTATCCCCCAAGCGGCTAAACACAGAAAGCACGTGGCATACCCCGTGCGTCTTCGCCTCCTTCAGAAGAAGGGTAAGCTAGACCAGCTACCTTGAGCAGTGGGGAAAAGCAAAGCAGATAAACATTCAAAGAATCCATAAGCATCCAGCAACCACATCCATCCCATTCCATCACCCCTGGTGTCCTCCCCGACACCCACATGCATAAGCTGATGCATCTCACCACCCTAGGCATCATCCACTGCCACAAACACAAGTCCCCATGCCTCCACATAACACAACAGCCATCCAGGATCACATTACATCACAAGCAGTAGGAAAACAAACATCACATTAATGGGCTCTTGGCCCTTTAACAATCAAGAGGGTAACTCAGAACCCCTTTAAGAAATTCTCACACAATCTGTTCTTTAATCCATATTGAATTAGCAGATTTTTTATTCATAGGTTCTAATTATGGGATAGCTAATCTGTAAGATATCACAATTAAATAATGATGCTTACTTCCCTAATTTGATTAACCTCAAATTAGAACAACTACAACAACGGAAACAACCATATTAATTTACATGCCTCTTTATCTTTATCCAATTAATTAACAATTAATTCTAGCTTTACGTTCATTATCAATTTCTATAAAGAACGAACAACTAATCAAAGAAACCATAGATATCACTCTATCTAGGAAAACATGAGGCAAACCGTTATCACGGTACAAAGCAACAACACGAGATCAACCAATTATTTTAATCTGGTTCAAGTATTTAATTAAATCAATTTCATTGTGATCCAAAGGGATAAATCATGCAAATTCTACGAGTGCAGATATACAATTAGAGAATCCACGAATCCCCTACCTCGAAGGGTTCTTGATGTCCTTTATCTACACAACGGGTCACAGTCTCCTCTCACGACAACTGCATCCACTAGAGGATGCCATGGTACGATAGTACCAACCAAACCCAAGAAAAAACCATTAGAATCATGGAAATTACATGGTATAATATGTAAGGGATAAACAAGAGAAGATGATCCCCAAAGGAACGATGATAAAACATACCTTATTGGGAAGATTGATCGACACAGCTCAGTTGCATCAAAATAGAGAAAAACCAATCCTAGGAGTAAAGTTTGATTGTGCAACTCCTATGTGAAGGATTTAAAGGTTATAGAATCTTATAGCTGAGAACAAATGGAAAGAACAAGAGATAATGATATCTGGTTCTTTTTTTGAAGATTTAATGAGGCGACGATTTAAGATCTGGTTAATTCTCTATTAAAAACGGATCACATTAACCCACACGGTTTGACCAAGTAAATACATCGCGGCCTTAAGAATAATTAATATAGGATTTATGAAATTTGAATCGGCATTAAGAGTCCTTAAAACAAGGCTTTAAATGTATTTTACGTCAATGGAAACGTCAAAGGGGTGAAACTGTAGGAAGCTGGAAACACTGTTCATGTTCACCGTTAGAAAGTTATAGTTCTGGAAACACTGTTCAAGTCTACCGTTAGAAGGTCACTATTAGAAGGTTACCATTCTGGAAACACTCTTCAAGTCCACCATTAAAAGGTTATCCTTCTGGAAAAACTGTTCAAGTCTACCGTTATAAGGTCACCGTTTGAAGGTTACCGTTCTGGAAACACTGTTCAAGTCTACCGTTATAGGGTCACCGTTAGAAGGTTACCATTCTGGAAACACTATTCAAGTCTACCATTATAAGGTCACCGTTAAAAGGATACCATTCTGGAAACACTATTCAAGTCTACTGTTATAAGGTCACCGTTAGAAGGTTACCATTCTGGAAACACTGTTCAAGTCTACCGTTATAAGGTCACCATTAGAAGGTTACCATTTTGGAAACACTATTCAAGTCTGCCATTATAAGGTCACCATTAGAAGGTTACCATTCTGGAAACACTATTCATGTCTACCGTGAGAAGTCCGCCGATATAACCTCACTGATAGAAACACTGTTCACTGAACCTCACCGATAGAGACACTGTTCACCTACCGATACTATTCATAAAACTGGAAACACTATTCACAGAACTGGAAATTTGGCAAAGTGTTGGGGATAAGTCACCTTGACATCCCAGAACACCTCCAACACCACATTTTCACAATGTAATGGACCAGAGAGGTCTGGGCCATTACATTAGATACCTCTCAAAACATTCTCGTCCTCGAGAATTTATAAACCAACCCAGAAGAAAAGAGGGGTCTGAACAACCACCCCATAAGATACCTCTCAGGGGAAAACCACCATGAGTTGTTCGAAAGCTAGAAAAAAACTACGACATCCAAGACTATGGGAACAAAAAATCCATATCCAAACAATTCAATCATAACATCACATCAAAGCTACATAAATAAAACATGAACGGTCTAACCACAAAGGAAACAACATTACATGAAAGGAGTTAAACATTAAACATCTCTGGGTACTGAGCACGTATCTGTGACTCACGCTCCCAGGTACTCTCCTCCATGCCACCGTGTCGCCACAAGACACAAACTAAGGGGATATAATGCCCATGCAACACCTTCTCCTTGCGGTCTTGGATCTCCACAGGTCTCTCCTAGAAGGTTGCATCATCATCAATATCAATCTCTCCCCAATCGATAACCTGAGATTCATCATGAAGATCACAGCAAAGCTGTGATACATGGAAAACATCATGTATCCAAATCACATGAGGGGGAAGTGCTACTCGATACGCCACAACTCCAACATGAGATAACACCTCGAAAGGCCCAACAAACCAGGGAGAAAGCTTACTTCCATGACCAAACCTTCGCTGCCCACGATGGGGAGTCACCTTCAGAAACACATGATCCCCAACATTAAACTCTAAGGGTCTCCTTATTTGATCAGCATATGATTTTTGACGATTTTGTGCTGTCTTCATCCTCTCACGAATCACCTGAACCATCTCTGTTGTATTCTGCACTAGTTCTAGTCTAAGAATTGCTGACTCTCCAACCCCAGTCCAGCACAACAGAGAATGGCATGGCCGACCATACAAGGCTTCAAACGGCACCATACCTATGGTAGAGTGAAAACTATTATTGTAAGTGAACTCTACCAAGGGTAAGTGCTTCATCCATGAACCTCAAAAATCAAGAACACAAGATTGAAACATGTCTTCAAGAGTCTAGATGGTTTGCTCTATCTGACCATCCGTTTGGGGATGAAAAGCAGTACTAAGGCACAGTTGAGAGCTAAAAGCATGATGGAGACCTCTCCACACCCTGGAGGTAAAACAAGGATCTCGATCAGAAATGATCGACCTAGGTACTCCATGAAGTCTCAGCACCTCCTCTAGATACTACCTCGAAAAAACATCCACTGAGCTCGACTCCGTGATCGCTATGAAGTGGGCCGCTTTTGTTAAACGATCCACTACCACCCATATAGCATCATGTCCTCCCGGGGCTCGAGGTAAACCAGTAAAAAAGTCCATCGAGATTTCCTCCCACTTCCACTGAGGAATATCTAATTGCTGGAGAAGACCACCAGGGACACGGTGTTCGGCCTTCACCTTCTGGCAGACTAAACATCGAGACACACACTCTGAAACCGCACACATCAGCCCAGGGAACCAAAACTGACTTCTCAAGGATCAGTACATCTTTGTCACACTAGGATGTACTGCCAAGGGTGAACTATGGAACTCTCAAAGAACTGTCGCACGCATCGCCAAGGGAACAAAAATCCTGCCATGATACAACACTCGGTGTTCATCCTCTGACCAACCATCAGGGGCCTCACCACAAACAACTCTGTCTCTCCAAACTTCCACCTCTAGATCACCTAACTGAGACTCTTCCACCTTCTACATCAGGGATGACTGCACTGTCATCTGGAAAAGAAAACCTCTACCCCCAACTTCTCTCATATCAAGATGCAAAGCTGACAGTTCCTCCATTACTCTCCAGGAATCACCAGATTCACGCACAACATCATTACATGACTTTCGGCTTAGTGCATCAACTACAACATTCCCTTTTACAGGTGTATATGATATTTAAAAATATTATTCCTTCAATAACTCCATCCACCGAAGCTGCTGCAAGTTCAAGTCACGTTGGGAGAAAACATACCTCAAACTCTTATGATCGGTGAAAACCACAAAGTGCTCACCAATGAGGTAATGTCTCCATAACTTCAGATCAAACACCACGGATGCCAACTCAAGATCATGGGCGGCATAGTTTCGTTCATGGGGATGCAACTACCGAGACCCATAAAAAATAGCTGAACTCTGCTGCATGGGAACACAACCTAGCCCCAGATGTGAAGCATCATAGAAAACATCAAACTGGACTCCCTCCGCTGGAAGAAAAAGGACTGGAGCACTTACCAACCTCTCCTTTAGATTCTCGAAAGCTTCCTGACACTAATCAGTCCATATGAACTCTTGATCTTTCCTGGTAAAAGCTGTCAGAGGAGTCGCAACTCGAGTGAAATTGGATACAAACCTCCTATAATAGCCTGAGAGACCAACGAAACTTCACACTTCTGACATGGTCTTGGGGGATGCCCAAGACACCACTGCTTCTATCTTCGACGGATCCACAGCTACACCCTGTTGGGATAGAACATGCCCCAAGAAACGAACTTCTGGGGCCCAAAACTCACACTTTGACAACTTCTCAAACAACTGATGTTGGCAAAGAACTCCCAAAACGGCTCGTAGATTCTCTGCATGCTCTTCTTCAGATGTGGAGTACACAAGGATGTCATCGATGAAAACCACAACAAACTTTTCTAGGAATTCACGGAACACAGCATTCATCAACGCCATGGAAACATCTGTAGCATTCATCACACCGAATGGCATTACAACAAACTCATAATGCCCATGACGACAATGGAAACCAGTCTCCGGGATATCCTCATCCTTTACATGCATCTGATGATATCCTGGCCGCAAGTAGATCATTGAGAACAAACTTTCACCCTTCAGTTTATCGAATAAGTCATCAATCCGCGGGAGAGGATAGCGGTTCATTATTTTCACTTTGTTTAATCGACGATAATCGACACAAAACCGCAAACTTCCATCAGCCTTTTTCACAAACAAAACTGGTGCACCCCACGGTGACACACTTGGTAGAACAAAACTGCACTGCAACAGACCATCAAGCTGAATACATAGCTCTCGTAACTCAGAAGGGGCCATCTTATATGGATACATAGAGATAGGAGACGCTCCTGGCGGTAGCTCGATCCCAAACTCGATCTCTCATCGAGGGGGTAAGGCTACAACCTCTTCTGGGAAAACGTTAGGGTACTCCTCTACGACCCTAGGAAACGCCAATTGCGGAACCTCTGAAGAACTCAAAATCATCTCATCCATTATGGATGATAAGGATGAAACTCATCTATGACCCATCCGAGGATATATCTCACCAAAAAACACCACTTTCTCTCCATCTGCATCAAAAAAATGACCTTCTTCCTGTAGCAATCCACAATATCCTGCACCGAATACAACCACTCCATGCCCAGTATTACATCATATGGTTGTATTCGTAAACATAGAAAATCTCCCCAAGAGCAGTGTTTCCCCAACACTAGCTCATAGTCTCTACATACTTCAAACAAGTCGGCTCGACCTCCAACTGGCGTAGTCAACGCCAAGGGCACTAGAAGCCTCACTAACTCAAGTCCCAAAGCATGGACAAGGGTAGGTGATATGAAGGAGTGTGTTTCTCCTGAATCAAACAAGGCATACATCAAGGTAGAAAACAAGAAAAGGGTACCTCGAATGACATCTGGCTCACTTGGGGCTGGCAATGCTAGAGTATGAAGTTGAACACGACCTCCTCCAGGACCTCTCTGACCCTGATGATGACCACCACCACGGCTGCACCCTGCTCTCTGAGGACGGGGAGCATCATGGGGCTATCCTCTGCCTGCTCCATGTACCCTCTGGTGATCTAATGCTGGTGCAACCTGCTGCTGCTGCCTCGGCTGGAACTGCCTCAATGGATGAACATGGAGCAGAGTGCTCGGTGCACGATGACTGCTCTGAAAAGTCGGGCACTCTCGCTGCTGATGACCACGACCACCACAACAAAAACAAGCGCCTGATCCCTTGGCATAGGCCTGAAAGTTTCTGCCTCTAGAGAAACGAGATGGGAAGGGTTGGGACCTACCCTCAGGTGAACGGAAACTCTTCTGCCCTAAAAATCGGGATCCCCAAACAACATTTTTGCTTCATGAGGAATCATGAAGATTCCCCTCTCGTGATGATCCAGTCCTAGCCAAAGTCCTCTCAACAACCTCTACCCTCGCCAGCACCTCAAGATATGTCTTTAGCATAAATGGGGTGACCTGTCACTAGATATATGGATGCAAATCCTCCTCAAAATTCCTCGCCCTGGCCTATACATCTGGTAATAGGTCTGAAGCATATCGTAGAAGGTTACTGAAATGGATTCCAAACTCTCGAACACTGGAGCTCCCCTGTCGAATGGTAAGAAGATCCTGGCAACTGGATGCCTTTGCAGTCGAAGAAATAAACTTGACTCTAAACCTATCTCAAAACTCCTCCCATGAGATCGTTGACTCCTCACTTTCCCCGAGGAACAAGAACCACCACTTCCTCGCTACTCCATGCATCATCGTCACAACCAAGGACACCCAATGTTCCTTCCGAGCACGAATCAAACTGAAGCCTTTCTCGACCTCCTCTAACCAGTCTTCTGTGAATGCATCTAAAATGGAGCCCTTGTAATTCTGTAGACTCTGGCGCTGAAACTCTCGGAGTGTCTTCCTCCAAGTGTCATCTTCGTCAACCCCTACCCGACGACGATCTTCTGAAACAGCCTACTGGACATCTTCTGCGCAAACCTGACGAGGACGTCGACCAGGAGCCATACCTATAAAATAACAACTGTTAGAGCTCCTAAGCCTGGAACATGGAAGACTCAACATTAATAAATTAATTGTTTTCTTTTATTAATTTTAGGTTAACCTATCCCAAGTTCTACCCATTCAAACACAGGCGCAAAGAAGAATGATACATGATCCTTTCCTAGATCTCTACCCTGCAACCAGTATCACTTTGTTTAGTAGCCATCGTAAACTTAAAGGTCCGTACGTCAGATCATAGGGGGTCCTAAATGCCTATGTCTCAGCCGGTCTCCACTGTTTACATCACTTGCTAAACATGAATGAAATTGTTTCCCTACCATCCCATGCAACCTCACCTGTGCCTAACTCCAAACTCCATCCTATCCTTTAACCAAACCTCTAATACCACTCTGTCACAACCCCCTCCCCGAAAAGTGTACCCCTCCTAGGCCGGCAATGTTAGAAGGAATATAATGACCCCCGAGTCCCGCCTCCAGTAGGCCCCAGGTTGGCGACTAGCACCGAGGGTATAGTAAACACAAAAATGGGAGGCATTACCCTCTAAGAGAACACATGTGGAAGAGAGAGATAAGGTAGAAACTAATCAACTCCAACTAAGAACTGAAATATAAAATAAACCCAATTACATATATGAAATGCCATGCAAAAGTAATACAACTGAAAGGGGAATCTAAAAGTACCCAAAAGAAAGTAAGACAGCAGTGACCACAAGCCCGAACAACTCCTCCTCCAACCACAACCTAGTAGTAACCAGCTTGATCTCCAACCTACTCCAACTGACCTGAAAAATAGTTTATATATACATAGGGTGAGTATAAAAATATACTCAGTAGGATCCTCCACAAGCCTCTCATGAAAAAGTAAAGAAAGCATGCTAAAGCCCAGTGAACAACAAGTGAAACTAACTCGTCACCTAAATAGGTATACTAAGTTCCCAACCTCACCATGGCTACTCTCAACAAGTAACGCATACAGGAATATAGCATATAATGAAAAATATCAAGGGTACCCCACTACTACTTCCCCACTGGTTTTCCTCTTTTCCCCAATGACATACGTCATGTGCATCTCTCTCCAACGGCTTGCCCGCAGACACCTAGGCTAAGCTCCAGAATCTGCACCTCGTGCACCACAAAGGCTTTCTCGTAGACACCTGGGCGAAGCACCACACCATCCTCCCAACCAAAAGTAACCAGGTATGTTTCGGGAGCCACCACAGCCCGCATAAAGTGTATCATACATCGAGTATTATACCACAATTCATTATAGCCCATACACCGAGTAGGGATCCTCAAGCCATCACAGCATACACACGTTACACATATAGTAGGCCAGAGGATACTATATCCAGAATATATGTGTGTGAAATAACCACAAGCCAATATAGTCCTCTACACATATATATGGGTAAAACTAACAACTGTGCCTACCAGCACAAAGACATAACAAGAGAAGAGAGCGGGGTCAAAGGGGGTAGTCAGCCATTCAACCTCCCATCAGAATGTTGGGGAAAACACCCCCCAGGGCTCAGAATCCCCAGGGTGTTGGTTGCCCTCACCGGCAGGGTGGAGTAGCGTATAGAAACACAAAAAGTAAAGAATATATATAACTCACATCCACACTATTGGCATTACCTAGTCTTAGATACAACTGCATCTAACGTCTCTCAAACTCCAGGCTGCTACTTATAAGACTAGGTATCCTATAAGCACACAAACATTGAATAGATTTATCAGATTACTCCATTCTCATTTTATCAGTTCCACTGTACGTTAATTAATTCTTTAAACATTAATTAACAATGAACAATTCCACTTTAAACTGAATTGGAATCACATTCAAAATCAACTTCTCCTTTTAAGATTCACATCACCTTTAAATTCTAGTATCTCCATGCCTGGGGATTTTCACCGTTTAATCAAAATTTCATTACAGAATTACATTCCCATATTCCCAGGCATTCTAGAAAAGCATCCTATGCTACTAAACACAAAGGAGGCTCAACACGGTGAGTAGATATACTACCCGTTGAGTATTTTCCGCCTATAGAAAGAGCATAGACCCATTCTCCCTCGAGATGCTAAACATGGAAAGCATGTGGCATTCCCCGCGCGTCTTCGCCTCCTTTAGAAGAAGGGTAAGCAAGACCAGCTGCCTTGAGCAGTGAAGAAAATAAAAGAAGATAAACATTCAAAGAATCCATAAGCATCCAGCAACCACATCCATCCCATTCCATCACCCCTGCAGTCCTCTCCGACACCCACATGCATAAGATGATGCATCTCAGCACCCTAGGCGTCATCCACTGCCACAACCACAGGTCCCCGTGCCTCCACATGTCACAATAGCCATCCCGGCTCACATTACATCACAAGCAGCAGGAAAAAAAAACATCACATCAATGGGCTCTTGGCCCTTTAACAATCAAGAGGGTAACTCAGAACCCCTTTAAGAAATTATCACAGAATATTTTCTTTAATACTTATTGAATTAGCAGATTTGTTATTAGTAGGTTCCAATTACGGGATACCTAATCAGTAAGATATCACAGTTAAAAAACCATGCTTACTTCCCTAATTTGATTAACCTCAAATTAGAACAAATACAACAACGGAAAAACCAGATTCATTTACATGCCTCTTTATCTTTCTCCAATTAATTAACAATTAATTACAGCTTTAAGTTCATTATAAATTTCCTTAAATAATGAACAACTAATCAAAGAAACCATAGATATCACTCTATCTAGCAAAACATGAGGCAAACCGTTATCACGGTACAAAGCAACAACATGCGATCCACCAATTCTTTTAATCTGGTTCAAGTATTTAATTAAGTCAATTTCATTGTGATCCAAAGGGCTAAATCATGAAAATTCTACGATTGCACATACAAAATTTGAGAAGCCATGAATCCCCTACCTCGAAGAGTTCTTGACGTCCTTTATCCTCACAACGGGTCACAATCCTCCTCTCACGACAACTGCATCCACCAGAGGATGACACGGTACGATAGTACCAACCAACCCCAAGAAAAACCCATTAGAATCATGGAAATTACATGGTATAATATAGAAGGGAGAAACAAGAGAAGATGATCCCCAAAGGAATGACGATAAAACATACCTTACTGGGAAGATTGATCGACACAACTCGATTGCATCAAAACAGAGCAGAACCAATTCTAGGATTAAAGTTTGATTGTCCAACTCCGACATGAAGGATTTAAAGGTTCTAGCATCTCATAGCTGAGCACAAAGGGAAAGAACAAGAGAGAATGATATCTGGTTCTTTTTTTGAAGATTTAACGAGGCAACAGTTTAAGATCTGGTTAAATCTCCATTAAAAACGAATCACATTAACCAACGCGGTTTGACCAAGTAAATACATCCCAGCCTTAGGAATAATTAAGATAGAATTCAAGGCATTTGAATCGGCCTTAAGAGTCCATAAAAAGGATTTAAATGTATTTTATGTAAAAGGAAACGTTAAATGGGCATAACTGTAGGAAGCTGGAAACACTGTTCAAGTCCACCATTAGAAGGTTACCATTAGGGAAACACTGTTCATTTCTACCATTAGAAGGTCACCGTTAGAAGGTTACCATTATGGAAACACTATTCAATTCCACAGTTAGAAGGTCACTGTTAGAAGGTTACCATTCTGGAAACACTGTTCAAGTCTATCGTTATAAGGTCACTGTTAGAAGGTTACCGTTCTGGAAACACTGTTCAAGTCAACCTTTATAAGGTCACCGTTAGAAGGTTACCGTTATGGAAACACTGTTCAAGTCCACTGTTATAAGGTCATCGTTAGAAGGTTACCGTTCTGGAGACATTGTTCAAGTCTACCGTTATAAGGTAACTGTTATAAGGTTACCATTCTGGAAACACTGTTCAAGTTTACCGTTATAAGGTCACCGTTAGAAGGTTACCATTCTGGAAACACTGTTCAAGTCTACCGTTATAAGGTCACCGTTAGAAGGTTACCGTTCTGGAAACACTGTTCAAGTCTACCGTTAGAAGTCCATCGATAGAACCTCACCGATAGAAACACTGTTCACTGAACCTCACCGATAGAAACACTATTCACCTACCGATACTGTTCATAAAACTAGAAACACAGTTCACAGATTTGGAAATTTGGAAAAGTGTTGGGGATAAGTCACCTTGACTTACCAGAACACCTCCAACACCACATTTTCACAATGTAATGGACCGGAGAGGTCTGGGCCATTACAAGAGTACACTATAAAACAGTCACCCATCAGATAGTGTCACCACATCTTCAAGGCAAAGACCACTGAAAATAACTCCAGGTCATGGTTAGTGTAGTTCTACTCATGTTGTCTTAGCTGTCGAGAATCATATGTGATCACTACTCACTCCTACATTAGGAAACATCAGAGCTCGGTCCCTAATGCGTCGTAGTAGACTACATACCCTACAACCTCCTCTGGAAGCCTCGAGATGGGGGAAACATTTAGCCTCTGCCTCAGTTCCTGAAAACACTGCTGGCATCTCTTCAACCACATGAAAGGGTGTCCCCTTCTTCATCAATTCTGATAGAGGTGCTGCAACTCCGGAGAAATCTTGCACAAATATCTGGTAGTATCTAGCCAAACCTAGGAAACTCCATACCTCTGTCACACTCCTGGGTGGCTCCCAAGCAAGTACTGCCTCAATCTTCACTGGATCCACTGCAAATCCATCCTCTGATATGACATGTCCAAGAAAGTGAACCTCTCGGATCGAAAACTGGATCTTTGAGAGCTTACCATAAAGTTGGTGCTCTCAGTGTGTGTCCATAACTATCTGCAAAAGATAGGCATGCTCCTCTTCAGTAGTCGAGTACATCAGAATGTCATAGATGAAGACTAATACAAAGAGATCATGGTATGGGTGAAATATCATGTTCATTAGTTCCATGAACACTGCTGGAGCATTGGTCACACCAAATTGAATAACCAAGAACTCGTAATGGTTATACCGACATCTAAAAGCATTCTTCTCCACATCTTCATCTCGCACTCTGAGCTGGGGATAGCCAGATCTGAGGTTTATCTTCGAGGACCACCGTGCTCCATTCCATTGAGCAAAGAGGTCTTAAATCCTCAGGAGTGGGTACTTGTTTTATATGGTCACCTGGTTCTGGCGCCGATAGTCGACACAAAGTCTCAAGATCCCATCCTCCTTCTTGGTGAATAAAACCAGGGCTTCCCAAGGAGATACATTGGGCCGAATGAATCCTTTCCCCTACAAGTCCTCATGCTGTAACCATGCTCCTGAAGCTCTACGAGAGCCATACGATATGCTGGTGTAGATATCAGTGTCTTCCTGGGGAACAAGTCAATGTAAAAGTACACCTCTCTGCGAGGAGGTAGACCCAAAACATCATCAGGGAAAACATCCACGTACTAGTCCACCACTACAGGATAACTCTGACTCTCCATGTAAACTGCTCCAAGGGTATGGATAGCCAACTGATGAGTGATCGGGTGAACTCTCCTCCGAGTAAGTCCATTCGATGTTGCAAAGTCTTCATTCTCACCAGCGAAGGTAAAACTGATTCCATTCGTTTAGACACACAACACTTTGCGCCTAATACAATATATCTGATCAGGGACTGTAGATAACCAGTCCATACCCAAGATGAATTCGTAAGGCCTCGATGCTGCTACTAGGAGATCACAGCCGAAGCTCTCGCCTCTTAGTGCAAGATGACACTATTAGAACAAGTGCATAATCGTTGAATCTTCTCCCTTAGGAGTCTCTATCCATAAGGATCAAGGTAAAAGCTCTGTCAAAATCTCTGAGATCTGAACAAGGGCAGTGGAAATAAAAGATTTCCTAGAAGCTATATCTATAAGTATTGCATCTAAGGTGGAGTAGGCTTAGATCATACCTCATATCATCTCCAAAGAGCCGTGATTGTATGCCTCAGCTGCCTGGAGCTGAGATAGCCCCTTTCCACCTACTCCCTGCAGTAGGGGTGGACCTCATGGTGGTGGTGGTGGTAAAATCTCGAATCATCGCCCACCTCCAGCTGCATAACCAACTCCTCTACCACGTCCGCCTGCTCCCTGCGGACCGCCTCAATTGAACCTATATCTCTTCCTGGGTGGTCCTTCGACCATCTTATGATCATCTGTATGATGGTTTGGACAGTCATGAGCCATGTGAACCTGCCCACTGCATGCGTAACACTACCCTCTCTTGATATGACTCGCTCTGACTCGGGTACCCCGTACAACCGATCCTGAGTCATGTAGTCGTCCACCTATAGGACTGGTCCTCTTGGACCTCTGCGATATCTGTCTGCTGCCATCTACAGAAGACTCTACTATGTGACGTCAGGTGGTGGGTCTCGCTGTTGGTGACTGCTCAGCAAGAAAACTCCCCATTGGGAGGGCTCTCTCTAACATTCCCGCCTGCATCGGGATGCTGAGTGAGATCATCGAAGTCCTGATCTCTCACCTGAGTCCCTTCTAAAAAGTCTGGGCCCTGAAGAATGGGTCCTTCACCATATTTGTGGAGTAGCGTGAGAGGTTAGTGAACCTCGTTGGGTACTATTCCACAATCATGCTACCCTGGTGCAGATGAAGCAGATCCTATATACGCTCTGTTCGAAGAGTCACTGGGATGAACTCTGCCCGAAATCAGCTCTCGAAGTCTTCCCAGAGAAGTGTCACCTCGTCATGAACTTGGAGGATCAAGGTCCAGCATCTACCTGCTACTGCCTATAGAAGGCTAGTGGTAAGGATCACCATGAGATCAGATGGTGTCCCTATAAGTTGGAAGACTCTCACCACAGCCTCCAGCCAATCCTCAGCCACCTGTGGGTCCGTCTCTCCCCTGAACCTAGGTGGACTCTAGCACTGGAACTCATGCAACATACTAAAGCGGCGTGCACCCTCTACTACTAGGGCTGGGGGCATCAGTGGACGAATGGGTAATGGTACCATTGGTTCCTCCACTAGTGCCTCTACTATAAAGGGGCCCTACACCGAGGCCTCATCACTCGGTGGGCTGTCAGTGTATACTACTCTCAAAACCCTAACTGGATGTCTTCGTGGAGGCATCCTGAAAAGAAACAAGTGCACCACGGTCAGTAAGCTATACCTGGTGAGATGAATTAAGATAACACAAAGAAAACTCTTGGAAACACCCACATAATCAGTGTTTTCATGCACTGAGTCATAAATCAGAAGTCAAGGTCCAGGTGTATAGATACATCGACCACCACACCAACAAAGGATTCCCTAAAGTAAAAAAAACACTAAATACACTTAACACTATTGCTGTTAAAAAAAGATCAGAGTCCTATATTCTAATATAGAACCGACTCCTTTGATACCAATATGTCATGAACTGTCCCCCAGGGCCTGTGCCATGACTACCCCAAGTCTACCTTCCATAAGAGAGGGGCTGGAGACTAGCATCGAAGATGTTTCCCCCAAAACTGGGAAGACATTGACTTTATAACCTGTAAGCACATGCAACCAAGCACACAACAGGATTCGAACTCAAGAAAAATGAATAGTCAAAAAAGTGAGTACAGTAAGTAAAAGGGGATAGAATACAAGCCCAACTGAAAAGTACAATAAACTGATAGGTGAAAAGCAGCTCCTAGATTTTCCACCACAAATCCAACCTAAAGGGTAGGTAGAGATGAAGAACGGACATCTCTGCGGTTCGCCTCGTCTAACACCCACCTTCTAGATACTTCCAGTCCTCGTACTCTCAACCATGATCAGCGTTGTACTTTGTCTGCATCCAACACAACGAGGTGCATGCATAGACCGTGCAGGGGTGAGTATAACGATACTCAGTAGGGACCCTGAGACCCTCATGGTCTCACAAAATTCACAATGGATAAACCAAAAATCATGTAATCCAGGGACAACCCGACTAAAGTATATTCCCATACATATACCTATGTTATCATGTAAACCCATCTCAATCATGAGGAAAACATAGAGTCCAATTCAAAGCTCAAAGCACAACTATTCCCTAATGGAAGGGAAACCATGAAGGCAAGTTCCATATAGGTATTCCATGTAGAATAATTCCACCAAGGTATTTCCACAAAGGAAAGTACTACACAGGTATAGAATTAGCTCACAACAGTTATAACTTAGGTACAGTAGTAGAGATGATTAGTTACAACTACCAAATCATATTACTCCGTTAAGAGGATCTGCTACTGACCTACACAGAATCTCTAGGAGCTAACCCACAGAGGATCGTTAGGAGATGAACCACACAGGATCACTAGAATCTAACCCACACATAATCACTAGGAGCTGACCCACACACAATCGCTAGGAGCTGACCCTCACCGGATCGCTAGAATCTAACCCAGAAAGGATCACTAGGAGTTGACCCACACAAGATCACTTAGATCTAAACCACACGAGATCTATAGAATCTGAACCATAGAGGATCGCTAGGAGCTTACCCAAATAGGATCGCTTGAGCTGACCCACAAAGGATTGCTAGGAGCTAACCCACATAGGATCACTAGCAGCTGACCCACACAGGACCGCTTGGAGCTGACCCACACAGGATCCCTAGGAGCTAAACCACATAGGATCTCTAGAAGCTGACCCACACAGGATCGCTAGGAGCTGACCCACAGGGGATCCCTAGGAGCTTACCCACACAAGATCGCTAGGTGCTGACCCACATATGATTGATATTCACTCTTTTCGTCATAGCCAACTACTAGTTTCCTGCACTTGGCTTGCTCGTCTCTGAGAGAGACTGTTCCCCAAGCCACTGGATGATACTCTAAATACCACAAAGTCCCATGAAGAAGTATCTCAAAGGGCCGCCACATCATTTGGGTCTCAATGCAATAGATAGTGCATCAATCAGACACCCAGTTTGTGAGTTATTATCCATTTAGTATCGAGGGCCCAGTTGGATTTGTGCTCGATCCAATCCAACCATATCCTGTATATATCTAAAACACTATTAGAGTATACCAAAGGGACCGTCTCTCCCCATGGTTTCCATAGGCGCTAACGGTTCGTCAAACAGACGTTCGATGCCAAAGTTATGGCCAAAAGAGCGTAAATGGGTCGAAGTGGGTCCAGGGTCCAGTCCGACCCAATCGGACCGACCCAGCCCGTCCGGGCCTAGGTTGACCTGGCCTGACCCGCTGGGTTCGGCCTGACCCACTGGGCAGCCCAGCCCAGCCCGTGCTGTGTGGCCCAGCCCGCTTGGCAGTCCGGCAGGCCGCGAGGGTCCGTGGAGGGTCGTGGTGGTTCGGCCACGAACGATGCAAGGCCGTGGGGTGGCTCGACCGTGGATGGCATAAGGATGTGGGTCTATTTGACTGTAGATGGTGTGGGACCGCGGGGTGGTTCAGCTGTGGGGGGTGCTGTGAGGGCGCGAGGCTGCAGGGCGGCTCAGCCGGGAGGGCAGAGGTCGCGAGGTAGCCTTGTTGGAGGGCGAAGGTCGTGGGGCGGCCCGACCGGAGGGTGGAGGCCATGGGGTGGCCCGGATGCTAGGGCGAAGGCCGTAGGGCATCTCTGCTAGAGCGTCTCAGCTGGGAGGGAAGAGGGCATGGAGCGACGAAGAGAGGCTGCGGGGCAGTGCAGCGAGGCCATGGGGCGGCGCGGCGAGGCCGTAGGGCGGCACGGTGAGGCCACAGTGCAGTGATGGAGGTGGATGGGGGAGCGCCGCAGGGCACAGAGGTCATGGGGCAGTGGGTCACCGTGCCTTCATTGATGGTTCTCGAGTTCCCTCGGTGCCAACTGTCGGCACAGGTCACCATCACCAAAGTCGTCTTCTTTCATCGTGAAGGATACACCATTGAAGAAGAATAGCTGAGGGGACAGGCCACTAGTGGAAAAATACCGTATACCAACAGTTTGGAATCGTTGGTGTAGGCCTCCAAACTGTTGGTATAGCCTATACCAACAGTTTGTAGAACTGTTTCCAAGTAAGCCATGGGGATAGGTCTATACCAATGGTTTTGGGAAAACTGTTGGTATAGGTAATATGAATATCTATACCAATGGTTCCATAAAACCGTTGCTATATATAATTCAAAAAATAATCATTCAGTTGGTTTTGACCCCAGAACCTCTCGTTTGTGATTGAACAACCTAACCGCTAACATAACTTACTTTTGTGAACATAATTTCATAATATATATATATGTATTATCATAATTATTCTAATTTTTTATTTATTTAATTTCCTCTGTAAAAATATTCCATTAAAAAAACATATACCTATACCAACTATTTTCAAAAACTTTGGTGTGGACCTTGACCAACGGTTTTGAGAACCGTGTGTATAGGTTCATTGATTTTGGGAGCTATACCAACGGTTTTGGACAAACCGTTGGTATAGGTCCATATAAGTGACCTATACCAACAGTTTTTTCCAAACCATTGGTATAGGTCCAAATTAATGAAATATACCAATTGTTTGCCGAAAACTATTGGTATAGATCATATTTATAGTAGTGGTCCATGATTGTTTGGCCCCCACCCTCCGTGTTTGAGTGGTAGCAAGCAGCTCAACAAGAATAAGAATGAAGAATGTCAAATTCAACAATTTCATGTGAATTGTGGGTCAACTCGTTCTGGTTGATCCACGTTAACCATGATTTCCAAGAACGAGGAATTTAATCGAGAAATTATAGGAATTCAATAACAACCCCTACCTCGTTCATTTGATTCGTTGAAGATTTTCCGCGGGGAAGGAGATGATGTCGTTGGGAATAGACAGACATCAGTGACATCAGTTTTTCCTCGATTTTTGGTTCGTTGACATTGAAGACGTTCCTTGTCAATGAATTTCTCGAGGAAGAAGTCGGAATTGAAGTCGGCGTTCTTCATTGGTGTTCTTTGTTGGAGAGCTTTCTACAAAGGCTCCTTCCTCCCAATTCCACCAAAAATCAAATTCAGCAATTAAGTTGTGTTTCCCCAATTTAATTGTTGGCACAAATTTCAAATTGTCTTAATTAATTACATTGAGTTGTTATAATTAATTAAGGGGGTGGCACAAATTAAGTGGGGGAGTCCAAGAGGTTTCTCCCCATTAAGAGGGGAGTTCAAGGGGATTTAAGCCTTGGGTGGTCCCCACCACCATAACCTCTCATGGGAGGTTAGGCTCGGTGGTCACCACCTCCACAACCTCTCATGGGTGGTTTTTAGTTCAGGTGGTCCCCATCTGTGAAATATTCTTATGGGAGTATCAAAAGAAAATAAAAAAAAATGTTACATTATTTTATTTTTATTTTATTCTTTCACGAATATGTGAAAAGATAACTTCCACCCTCGACCTACTGCGGTCGAGGTGAAGGTCTCCTTAAGAGAATATTGGCACTACGAGTTCAACGATACTATCATATTTTAATTCTGAGCACTGATTCAATAGTTAGAAAAACCCACTCGTACATTTACTGAAGGTACGCAAATAAAATTTTATAAATTCATTCTGGGCACACCGAGCCTCGAAATCACGCACCATCAATTTTCGCAGACTCTTAAAATTTCCATTTATTTTTTTAAAAAATTAAACGGAAATTCCGGGTCTTTACACGTGAAATGAAATGGCGGTCCGCGAAGCACTCGCACCACGTGGTGCAGTGCAGTTTGCGAAGAAAGAAATTTTCTTCCCAAAGGATTAAAGGAATCTTGAAAAGGAACAAAAACATTTCATGAAATAAATTTCTGAAAAATAATAGTTATTGTATAATTAGATTTTATCTATGGGTGAAAAAGGGAATTCAACTGAGAATCTGTCTATAGTTGAGGATGCATGCTTTCATTCAAATGAAGGGAACTACAAGTTCATAAACTATGATTGGATCCCTTCCAAGAGCATTGATCAAAGGAATATGCAGACGATGATCACATCCATAGAATGTGAGATAGAGAAAGATATATAAGGGGTGACCCTTGGGATAGTAGTGAACTAACCCTAAACATTGTAAAGTCATTGATCCTGGGAATAGAGATGATCTAGACAAAACCTTGTAATTGGAAGTGAGATTTAGTGGATTTTTTATATCATCATATAATCGGTGTATGCTCCTTGGACATAGATCAGTGATGATTAACCATGTAAAATTATTGTTTGTCGATCATAATTTAAATAATTTTCATACATTACGATTGGAAATAAAGAGAAGTGTGTTTTTTTAACAACGAAACAACATTCGAAGGGGTAGTTGTTTTAATCTATCTTACCATGGTCCAACCCCCTCAGAGGGTATTTAACCTAATTGTGATAACATTCATGCATTTTTTGAGGGAGATACTGTTAGAAAAATACAGTGTATTATTCATTTAGAGATATGATTCCTAAGTCCTCAATTTTCTTTTTACTAGAAAATAATTCTTTAATGAATCTTGTATAAGTGGTTACTTGTGAAATTTACATTAAAAGGGAATATTGATATGAAGTTGTTTAAAAAAGTTTATAAATTCTTTATATTGACCTTAATTTTTGGCTTGTTTCATCCTTTTAAGATAGGGGAGTGGGGACTTATATGGTGGTGGTTCCACATAGAAATATCCCTTTTCAAGTTATTCCTCAACTAGAGATTTGTAAAATGGTTATACGACTTGGGTTTCCTCTTGAGCATCTTTGTCAGATCCTTAAAACTATATTTTATCACCTAGTCATGAATTCCTAAATTTAAGTATCTTTACACTTATAACAAACCTATCTTTAGACTCTTCCCTTGAACGAGCTATAATATTATAGGGAAAACTTCTCAGTAGCTGATCAGATGAAGTCTTAGAGATCTTCCCCATTTGATTCTAAATGTTATGTAGGGAAGCCTTGTGGTTTTTCATTTCTATATATTCAATTTTCATCATGTGGTCTACTTTTTTCATGAACAATGTTAGCATGTTTTCAAGGATGGATTTGGGTGGTTGGGAATTCTGCGGCGGTCTTAGCAGATCTTTTTTATAGTGATGTTTTGAGATGGTAGAAATTGTTGAGGTGTTGGAAATGTTTTTGAAATTGTTATTATGTTTGAGGAGCTAGACAGTGTGGTGGGTACCCAGGTGGTCCCTGATTCCTTGGTGGAAACTATCCACTCTTATTTTCAAAGTAAAATTTTTTTATGGATGCTAAGACTTTCTCTGTTGATAGTTTTTCTATTGGAATTCCTGAGGATACTAGTACTACTGATTTTTTAGATTATAATTAACATAATTATAATATTGTAATTGGGGTTTCTCTAATCTTGACATGAAGACTTGGTATTGGTGTTGAAGTTCTCATATCTCACAGGATTTAATTTCCATTACCGAAGTAGGAGGGGTAGTGGTAATGTATTTAGCTCAAAAGACTCTAGCTTCTTTGTCAGGGATTCTACTTGAGCATTGAGGTGGGTAATTTCCTCCACAAGATGGATTTTTCATGTAGATTTTCCTCTATTACATTTTCATGGACTGGCATTTTCAGAAACATCATCATGAATGGATCATACCACTTCAGGCTTCTTAATCATTAGTTCTACATTAGCAACGATGTCTATAATAGTATGTGAATCATGTTGGAGTCCTTGATAGAAAATCTAAAGTTATAGCCACTCATCTTTTCAATGATGTGAGAACTTTTTGGAGACCTAATTAAATATATCCCATTCCTCCCAGACTGATTCTCCATCCATGTGGGTGATGCTTTGAATGTAATTTCAGAGCTTCCAAGTTCATATTGGAAGGAAGTATTGGTTTAGGAATTTTTTGGCTATTTCTACCCAAGTCATAATCAACTACGGATCTTGAATTTTTATACAATCCTTGGCTCGGTGGTGTGAGGATAACAGGAAGACACAGAGTCTTATTGTTTCTAATGAAATTCCCTTATTGCAAATGTTATCAAAAACCTATACTTTTTTTTGAAATGCTCTCGTGGGGGTATTCACTTTGAATCCCATTAAATTATCCCATATTTTTGATCATATAGATGAGTCCAGGTTTTATTTCGAAGATATGTTTTTAAATATGAAGTTGTACAATTCTGAGTGTATCACCATTAATGGATGGAAACTGTAATCCATAATGGAAAGCTTCTACAGCATTGGTCACTCACCCTGATCATCGGGTGGCACATATTGGGGGGTTTTGAAGGTGTGGTGATGTAAGATCATTTCGATCATCCATTGTGAAGTGGTGATGTGAAACAATTTTTCTCTGGATCTTGGGATAAAAAAGAATCATTTCTTGTGCATCTAGGCTCCTTGAGAATGTCAAGGGTTCCTAGATCACGAAAAAACAAATAAATGGAGAGGGAGGATGCAGGTTCACCTCAAGGAGAAAAATGTAAAAAAAATGGGAAGGAAAAGGAGAAAGGGGAGGAGTGAGATAATTCGGAGTTCGATCTGAAGGGAATTGTGCCTAGGAAATAGTAATCCCCAACAACAGTTCAAAAATATGATGTTCTCACAGAATCATTGAATTATCAGGGACATTGATCATATTATAAAATTATAGTCACAAAATACTCTTACTACAAGGGAGTATCAAAGTTGTAGTGTGGGGTTGAACCCACATGGATCACTATCAGGCCAACAACCAATTGAACAAAAACCTTTAGAAATATTCCTCATGTCCACTCTTGAATATTTAATTTTAATAAATCTAGGTTTTTTGGATTTAATTCCAATAATTAATAAGGGGTTGGGGTCAATTTAAGGGCTTTTGGAAAAACATAATCATAAATCTAGCTGGGAATAGTCCTAAATTTTAGGTTTCAAATTAGTGAAAGGTCTCCAATTGTTTTTTTAAAACCAATTGTGTCAACCTATGCTGAAGCTATCCCGTGGTCAGGGTATAGCTAACAAACTAGGTTCATTATGCTTATCTTATATATATAAATCATCATAGGCTAATAGTCATAGTCTTGATCAAATCCAATTAGGATAAGTTCATTCAACTACAATTTCTATGTTCAAGGTTATTCAAAAGAATGTGGTGAAAAATTATTATTAACATAATTACTATTCATAGGGTTATCAAGGTTCAAACTATAAATTCATTAGGATCAGAAACACCCCTACTCTCAACCCCTAAACCTATGAGGAATAGTCATGCATGGAATTGTGGATTGAAATAGAGAAATATTTAATATTCTACTCATAATCATGAATCAGTTGAGAAATAAAAAATCCAAGTTTAAAAAAATTAAAAATCAAGTTCAAGTAATTAAAATAAATGTAAATACAACTAAAAAATAATTTTTCACAAAGAAACAATGAAGTGTTGTGTTAGTGTTGATGAAGAATGAAAAGAAATGTTGAAATAGACATAAAAAATGGAAACATATTTGAAATGGATTAAGAATAGATGTAGATTAACCATGAATGTAGAATGATTTAATAAAATGGGGAATGGAATGAATTAAAACTACTTTGGATTGAAAATTGATGAAAAATGGGAGAAAATGATGAGTTAAATTAAAGGTTTGTTGGGTTTCTATGAGCATAGGAGCACAAAAAATATAAATAGGATAAATTTACATGATGTTTAAGTCATCAAAATCATGAATTTGATTAAATGGATTCTATACTAGCATCCTTAAGTCATGTAATCAGTCTGCACGTCCTGTATTTGAGATCCACAATTTCCTCTGGAAAACTTGTCTGTATCTTTGACTAAGTTGAATCTCAAACTTTTCACATCATGTAAAATATACACACCATGTATTTAATTCAATCTCATTGGTATTATGTTTTTTAAATTCTCACATCATGTAATGAACGTACATGTCATGTATTTCCGTCACGTCATGTAGAGTCTTCGTGGGTTGCTTTGTGGATCTATAAGCATGTTGTGAATAAGGACTATACATCGTTAATGATAAACATGACGATTAAAGCCTAAATTTTTTCATTTTTTCAAAATTTATTCCATTTATTATTAATTTACCAATTCCTACAAAAACAAAACAAAACCCAGTGCATTATCAAATAAAACATTAATAAACCTAAAATAAATGTATCCAATATGTATATATAATTTCATCTTATTAATTTTTTAGTTTAGTGATTTTGGTACTTTTAATTTGATCATATCTAGATCATATACATATTGTTAAACATGATATAAATATCATATATATTCGTTATATATATTTTTATACTAATCTATTAATGTTAGATATAGAAAATGGATTACACCATTCATGTATACGGTAGGTCATACATATGCGTGAATGTTGTTTCCGTTTTTCTTGAAAAATCAAAAGAATGTAAAATAAATATTAATTAATCATTATAGAATCGTTATTATTTCATATATATAATTTATATTAATCAAATACATCCATATTTCTATCTATGTAAAAATAAAAGGAAACCTTTCGCATCGCTACGTGTAGGAAATAGTCCACACATACGCACGATCAAGGTTATTATTTTCCAAAGGATTGGAAAGTGAGAATTTAGATGTGATATTATATTTATAGAAGTATTTTTAGTTCATAAATTTCACATATATTAATTAATATTATCCTTACGACCTTCCATGTAAATCGTAAGCAAAAAACGAATCACATTGCTTCATAAGGCGGTAGTCCTCCGTACACATGAGCGACGTTATCGTATCCCCCACAAAATGGGAATTAATATGGTATATTTTATATAATAATTATAAAAGTATAAAAATTTCATAATATCATATAAATATGTTAAATACATAATTATATCTATCTTTGAAAGGTGTTGAGGGAAAATTAATTACATCACTTCATGAGGCTGTAGTCTATCGTACACTTGATCGACAATTTAGTTTCCCATTTGATGGAAGTGGGGATGGATATAGGTTACTAAATTAATATAATAACATATAATTATACAATATATAATATTTATATTATTTTATCATAGTTGAATAATTTTTTAAGGAGGAGTAATAATAAATAAAACAAATACGTTTGTTTAAGAATTTTACCTCTTCCTCAGAGAGCCTCTTTAGGATTACACCTAAAGACTTATTAAGAGGGATTACTAATAAAATGATGGCCTATATGCTGTGTGGAGTTAATTAAGTAAGTTATTTGTGTAGGTATTATATCATACAAAGGGTTTTGTAAGTGTGAGGGGGTGTCCTTTTTAAGTGGGTGAGAGGATACACATGGAATTTTTGAAAAGATAAAGTTATACTCATGTTTTTATCATTCCACAAGCCTAAAATGTAACGCCCCAACCCCAGTTACCCAGAGATGGTGCATTGTTACATAAAATTGGCATGATCACAAGAAATATCAAATCTAGAAAGGCCGATTAGTTTAGTATCCTTGGAAACACTAGATATATCCATAAGTCTTATATTACATCATAAAAATGAAATCTACAACAACATAGTCTCCATAGTCCACACTCATATCCCCACATACTATCCCTATAGGTCATTCATAAAATACTTCTTCACATCCTGGGAAAAATAAAACATAGAAAGGGGAGAGACTAGATGCCCAGTAAGGATAACAATATAGAGGAAACTTTCATAAATAAGCATAAAAATTTATGGAAACGTATAACTAAAACAAAATCCTTTTAAACGTGAACTTTAGAAAAAATATTGAAAAGATAAAATGAAATAATTCCATTTAATTATTGACATGGATATTCCACTAATTGAATAATCACATGAAATATCAATAACCACTATCATAATGATGGAGTGCATAATGCCATACTATCATAACCACATAGTCAAGGCCGCATGCAAAGACTACAAATAAGATTTTGTCATGGCCTAGTTCCAAGACACTAGTTTGTCTCATGAGACCTACGAATTCATCGAGGAGCTATAGCATGCTCCACCTGTCACTTATTAAGTCTAATTCATTCCTCATATGAACATGTTTAAACATAACATAAACATTATAATTAAAACTATCATACGAAATGTCAATACCTTCTCCATAAACCACGAATGGTAAAAAAATAACACAACCACAGTAAAACATATCACAAAACCTTCAATACAATATGAAAGGTTTGTATCATAATAAATCAACTTCAAATAAGCTTAAAATCCATCCAAGGATGTTGACATAGTTGAAATCAAAACTATTTTAGAAAAATATATATATTTTTGAAATCATTTAAAAGTCACATAATTATAAAATAAAACATTTACTTTGAAAATACCGTTATAATCTTGTAAGAGGAGCTTCTAAGATTTTATAATGGTAGAAAATAGCCACACCCACCGTATAAGTTAAAAAAAGACACTCTTACCTTAATTCGGTCGAAAAGGTTAAAAAGGACCTTGTTTGGAAAACGACGGAAAGATTACTTTATAAACCTCTTATAAAAAGTCAAACAAGGGTATAAATGAATTTAACCCATATTATGTAAAATAGAAAGAATATTTTGAAATAAATTTTAAAGAAACATGGATGTGAATGATAAAGAGGTCCCAGTAGATAATTACGTATAAACAACATCAGATAATGAAGAGTTTGTGAAATAAACCATTACATTGTACTTTTCCTTGGTCGAGGGTTGGTTAAATTCCTGTATAATGGTGAAATAATTGTTATTAAATTATACAGTATTCATATACATTAATATGATATCATATATGATCTTTTAACATTGCATTGTTAATAATATTTTAGTATTATCGTCATTTCGGGTGTTAACTTACTCGTTTTCCTTTATATTCTTTGTTACGTAAGTAATGTTTGGTTTGGATAGGTTTTATCTTATTCATATACAGAATTATATCAAGTCATTAAACATTATTTTTAATCATTAAATGAGAATTAGACTCAAATGTATATGACGGGGAATGAATCCCATCACGTTCGTGGAGACGGCAGTCTGTACGTACGCACGAGCGACAATATCATTCTTTTGATATTAAAATAACATATAATTGGATGGTATATCATATAGACATAAAAATTATTATTTTATATTTATTATTTACTTGAATTATACATCACCATTATACCCCTCTAAATAATATTATATTTAATAACAATTACACCACAACGTAGAGACGGTAGGCCGTACGTACGCATGTTTGGTGACATGTCATTCAAAGGATGGGTAGAATAATGAATTTGTTTGTTAAATATTTATAATAACATCACTATATATATAATATACTGGAGTTATTATTTTAGAATATAAATAACAAAGAAAGAAGAAGTTGAAGAAGAAAGGAACGTGAAAGGGGGTTGTGAAAACATTACCTCTTCTTCGGATTCTTCCTTTTGATTTAATCAAAAGGACTCCATAGGATGGCTTTATGATCAAAATAATGCCTCTAGGTGGAATTGAGGTAATTTGGGAGGATATTTGGGCAGATTTTGGCCGAGAAAAATGGATTTGGAGGTGTGAATTAATGAGAAGGGGGAGTGCCCTTTTATAAGAGGGGTGAGGGGCTCCTTTGGAAAAGCTAGAAATATTATTTTATAATAAATCCATATTTGGATTCTAATGGATCAAAAGTATATTATTTAAATGTTAAGGTGGGGTTAGGTCTAAAACAACTAAACCAATATATTTTAGACTAGTTTGGGTAACATTATTAACCCTATATTTTAGTTTTAACTCTTAGTTAACTAGTTTGACATTTACATTGTCTCTTTGTATTTTTATATTATTTGGTTAAAAAACTTACTATAAACTTCCAAGAGACCCCAAAGTGCTCCATTAATTATAAAACTATCATGATAAAAGTTTTTTGGCCTAACCTTAGATTTTTTAGGAATAGAATATGAATTAATAATATAATGTTTGTTTTAAAAATTCTTTTATGTCAATGTTGACACTATTTGGAATATGATTTTTTTGAAAAACATAACAGCATTATTACTTCGAAAAAAGTTAATTAAATCACTACTAACATGTCATATTATCCTAGAAAATTAGTGGAATTTATAAAAGTCTCCAATTAAATTTATTTGGATATTTAAAATATCAATTAGTTTAAAATTTCAATAATTCAGTAATTACTACATCACCATTGTTTCATACATAAATTAAATTATTTAATCTATAAAAATTATAAATAATATAACATTATGTAGGAAATCTTTTTAGATTTATAATTAATATTTATAGTCTAAAATATATAATATATAACCCTATGTAAATATTTTTTTTCTAAAAGATATAGGCTTATGTCATTTTTGTATTTACTTTAACTTAATTAATATAAAGTGTCATTATCACTTACAAGTGGAACCATGGGGTCCCAAAATCAACCCAAAGATTCCAATGGTCAGAAATGTATCAACCAATAGGGTTAAGACACGTTTTAGGGTAATTTATTATTATTATAATATTATTTGTTTACCCTTATTTACCAGATTTACCCTTTAACCACGGTAAATAAAATATTTACCAAAGTAATTATTCAAAATATATAAAAATAAAAGTTACCTATTTACAAAATTTAGACATCCTGATTCCAATTATGGAGTCCATTTTTCCAAATTCAAAACACAGAAGTGGTAGAAATTAATTTAAAATTAATTCCCACTGTCAAAACAAAAAGCTTGTTTTTAAGAGATAATAACTATCAAAAGATTGACATTTGTTTATGTCCAATTTAAATGTGAAATTGTGTCCAATGACCAAAAATGTATTAAATGGTAAAAATATATTCTAAATATACTTTAAAACCACTCAAATTCATAATTTATCACTATTAATTATTTCTATTAAAAAAGTTGTTTTTAATAAAAATTTAGTAATTTTCACTATTCCTCAAAATATAATGGTTATCCGAAAAGTATCAAAATTTCATCCTAGGATAATTTCGATATTATGAATCCAAAAATGAAGTCCATTTTGAAAGATAAAATGTATAAAATTTCAAAAAGTGGGTATTACTATTCATAACAGCTACTTTGATTGGTCGCGGCGTGTTAGAATCTTGAAGTTACGTACAACACACGCTAGTTTATTATTCAAAGAGAAGCATACCGTGGAAGCATGGGGTGTTACATTCTCCAATCCTTCAAATAATTTGTTCCTAGAAATTTCTAGAATACTAATACATAAAAATACTCGGGTGGTTCTTCATCATAAGTTTCTCGGGATCCCACGTTACCTCTTCCAATTTATGGTTTCTCCATAGAACTTTTACCAGACGATTTATCCGGTTTCTCAACACTTGTTTTCTCGTATCAAGAATCCTGACTGGCTCTTCACAATAATATAGATCGGTTTCCAGTTGTAATTCCTCATAGGTGAGTACATGCGTTGGGTCAGGCATGTATTTTCTCAACAGTGATACGGGGAACACATCGTGAACTTTGGAGTGATTTGGCGGCATTGCCAAACGGTAAGCTACAACCCCAGTTCATTCTAGAATTTTGAAAGGTCCAATGTACCTGGGACTCAATTTACATTTCTTTCAAAAATTTATAACTACTTTCCATGGAGATACCTTCATGAAAACATGATCTCCCACTTGAAATTCCAAATCCTTTCTTCGGTTGGCAGCATAGATCTTCTGCTGGCTTTGAGCTGCTTTGATGTGGTTTTGGATTACCTTCACCTTTCCATCGTTTCCTCCACCAGTTCTGGGCCTATAAGTTTACTTTCGCCAACGTCATCCCAACAGGTTGGTGTACGACATCTCTTTCCATATAACTCTTCATATGGTGCCATCTGAATACTTGAATGGAAGCTATTGTTATAGGAAAATTCTAGCAGAGGTAAATATTGATCCCGCATAACATAAAAGTCAAGTGAGCATGATGTCAACATGTCTTCTAAGGTTTGAATATTTCGTTTTGATTTTCCTTATGTTTGAGGGTGGTAAGAAGTGCTCAAACGAAGTTTAGTATCCAAGGCCTTCTGAAGACTTTTCTAGAATCTTGATGTAAAATGGGGATCACGATCCGAGACTATCGATATGGGTACTCCATGTAGTTTCAAAACTTCATTAATATATATTCTCTCTAGACTTTCAAGTGGTAAATCCTCCCTTATATCAAGGAAATGTGTTGACTTGGTAAGATGATCAACAATGAACCATATTGCATCGTTCCTTATAGGAGTCTTTGGTAGTCCCATAACAAAGTCCATCGTGACATTATCCCATTTCCACTCAGGTATGGGAAGAGGTTGCAATACTCCTCCAGGATGTTGCCTTCCAGCTTTCACTTGTTGACAAACCATACATCTTGACACAAAATCCACAATCTCCCTCTTCATGTTGTCCCACCAAAAATGTTCCTTCAAATCTCTATACATTTTGGTGTTCCCAGGGTGTATAGAGAAATTGGAACTATGAGCATCATCCAACAATTCTATTTTTAGATCAGGTATATCGGGTGTAGGATCGAAATATAGTATGAGATGATCAATATACAAGAGGGGGGGTGAATTGTATACTTTAAAATTCCTTTGGAACCTTTAGTGTTAGTTATGAATAACTATAGTTTGCTTAAGAAAAGAAAAGAGCCAAGTTTAACAAAGATTAAACTAAGAAAATTCACAACACCTGTAACACCGAAAGTAAACTAGGAAAGAGATTCCGAAAGTAGGTTCCAGAAATATGGTTCCGGAGATTGAAACTTAACAAACAATTACAATATGAGATTCTACCTTAAAGCGTATAGAATCTAAATGAATCATAGTACAAATAAGTAAGTATAAGAAAGTTATACTTTCCTTATATTACAAAATGCAGCGGAATAAAAACAAGTAGTAGAACTACTAATAACAAGATATAAGTCTTTTAACCCAAAGAGAAGGGTATCCAACAACCTTGGATAAAGGTCCCTTGATTTATACTTTCAAGCAAGTCTGTCTTACCCACACCAGGGTAAGCCCTTGATACGAAGATCGGAGTCTCTGTCTTGCTATCCCCGCAAGCCCTCAACTTCAAGGTAGTTGGCAACCTCTGTCTTCCTCAGTAAGGAAGCCCTCGAACATCAAGGTAGTCGGCACCTCTGTCTTCCTATCCCCGGAAGCCCTCGAATGTAATCACCAACATTTTGAGTCGCACGAAGCCTTGAGAGTTAATAAGAGTCTCTCTCTAGAAATCACTTCAAGAAAATTAGTCAGCCTTTCAACACTTTCATCAGCTATCAGCAACGAGCACTTTCAAATGAGCTCCTATTTATAGGTAAGGTCGGCTCCTTCTCCAACGGTCATATTTTCCTTAAAGATCGGAGGGACCTGTACACGTGTCACTTAGACAACGGTTAGTTTATAACAAAATAGACGACATCGTTTTATAACAAAACAAGTGTAACAGAATGTACAACATTGTTTTAAACTCTAACATAAAAGTTTGGAATGGAAACCTCGGAGTGAAGATTCAGAGTGTAAGGAACAATAGTAAAGAGTAGACAAATTTTAGAAGTGTAAGAAATATAAATGTTCGGAGTCTAACAAAGATATTTTTCGGAGTCTGAATTAATTCAGAGTGTATAAAACAAAGATACTCAAATTCTGTTTAATAGGTGAATTCGGAATGAGAATTCGGAATAGGAATTCGTCATCATAAATCGTAATGAGAATTCGTCATCAGAATTCGTAATGAGAATTCGTCATCAGAATTCATAATGAGAATTCGTCAGCAGAATTTGTAATGAGAATTCTTCTTCAGAATTCGTATCCTGAATCTGGAATAGAACTTAGTCAGAGTTCATATCCGGAATTCGGAATGAAAACTTCCTTATAGTTCTTGTCCAGAATCTGAATCCTAAAACAGAATGCCTTATATCAAAGTTTTAACGATTCCGAGAAAATGAATCCGAATCTCATTCTTAAGAAAAATATGGATGAAAATATGATAAGGATAATTTTTCTTATAAAAGCGATTTTCCTTAAAAAAGCAATTTTCCTTATAAAAGCAATTTTCCTTATAAAAGAGATTTTCCTTAAGAAAACAATTTTTCTTATAAAAGAGATTTTCCTTAAGATAAGGTGTTTGTGATTTTCAAAACAAGAAGGAATGGAAAAGTCATAAGGAAAACCTTATTGACTCAACAATCTCCCCCTTTTTGGAAAGCACAAACATCCTTACGAAAAAAGAATTCTAAGAAGAAAGAAACATATTAATGCTTATCTCCCTTGGTTTAAGGATATAGATAAATACGACTAACTCCCCCTTAGGCTTTGAAACTCAAAGGATCGTATTCATATTTCCGGAGTGATATTTTATAATAAGGTCATCTTTAAGAAAAACTCCCCCTTAAACAAACTCTTATTAGAGTTCTTTTTCCTTGGGTATTTTTTCTTTCTCCCCCTTTGATAAACTCTTATTAGAGTTCCTCTTTTTCTTAAGGATCTTTTCCTTCTCCCCCTTTGTGATTTTCAAAAAGAATTGGAGGGAATGGAAAAAAAATAACAAAGTACCTGAAAGATTAGTAATGACAACAATAGAAACAACAAGTACAACTTTCATTAAATTTGAAATCTCGACAACAAAGAAAAACTTACAACAAAAAGATCAGATTAGGTTATTTCGGATCTTTTTCCTTTGACATGAGCCCCCTTTAGAATAGTCTTGATCTTCTTTAGGTCTTTATGATCTTCTTCAGCTTTCTTCTCTAAGACCACTATTCTTGCGGATTGAGCTTCAATTTTTTCTTCCTGGGCTTTCAGCTTTTCTTCCTGAGCTTTGATCTTTTCGTCCTGAGCCTTCATCCTTTCTTCAAAATCGATCCGATGATCCCTTTCAAATTTCCAGTTCTGAGAAACAGAATTCAGTTTCCCTTTTAGATCCCTGACTTCTTGAATCTGGAAGTTCTTTTCTTCAGTCAGCTTTTCTTCAAAGGAGGAAGTCAGCTCGTTTATCTTCTTGTCCTCGGTCTCAAATGCATCTTTAACATTGTCTTGAAACTCATCAAGCAACCTCATCTCTTCCACAGTCTTCTTCGACTAGCTTGTCATCCTCTTGCAAGATCTTTTATGAGCTTCGTAACCAACAAAGAATGTTTTGAACTGAGCTTCAATTTCAACGCACTTGTCCATAACCATAGATACGGAGTCGGTTTTCTGATTCAACGCATGTTGGAGCATCTGGAATCTTGAGTCGATACTAGAGAAGGTCGGAATGGATCCCACCAACTTCTTTAAAGACTGGACAACAAAATCATTCCCCAACGAGGATGACTCCGAATTTGAAATCTTGCTTGGAGAGTTTTCTTCCTCAATAAGCTCAAACTTTCTCTTTGGAGAACTACCAGCTTCCTTTCTCTTCCTCTCTTCTGAACTCGGAGTATCAGAAAGAATTTGCTTCCCCTTATCTTTTTTCGGAATTGAGTCCTGTTCCGGAGTTCTCTTCTCACTATCAGAAAGTTGAACAACATTATCTTCCTCATCAGCAACTTCCTGAACACCAACCTCTACGTTTTTCATCGGAGCAATATCATGTAAAAGTTGTTCTTCTTCTCCATGATAGGCAACTTCTTCTTCTCCTTTCTCTTCTTCCATTGCTGGAGTAACTAGTTTCGAGGATTCAGCTTCTGAAGTTCGGAGCGATAAGTGTTCCGAAGGTGTTCCCTTGTAATCATCTACTTGTTTTAGCACATCTCCGGTTTCACCACTTCCTTCAGCACCCTCTTCTACTTGTTACACTTGCTCAACTTCCTCATTATTCTTAGCAACAGCCTCTTCCGGAGCAGTGAAATTCCTTCCTGGAGTCTCAGGTAGAGATTCCAGGGAGAAAGATCTCGGAACTGGAATAGTTGCTGAAACCATTTCATTGAATTTTAACAAGGCCTGAGCTACCTCAGCCTCGGTCATCTTCTTCTTGAGATTCTTTTGTTTTGCTTGTTTTTCAAGATCATCAGCAGTTTTCTCCTTCAAAGCCTTAGCCTCCGCAGGGTCCAATCCGAACTGCGGATCCCCTTCTTTTCTTTTCTCTTTATCATCTCTCCACTTTGTACCAACCTCATCAGGATAGGATTTCTTCTTCTTAGGCTTTGGAGGTGCAGAGTGGACTTCCTTAGACTTGGGCTTCTCGGATTCTACTAGCACTTCTTTTATCATTCTCTTCCTTACTGGCTTAGATGATTCCGGATCAGCAGCTTTTGGAACGGTTTCTTCTTGAGCGGGTAGATCAATAAACTTTCCAGACTTCTTTTCAAAAGCTACATCCATTCTTTTAAGAGTGTCATCACTAACCAACAAAATTTTTCATACCCTCGGCTTAGATCTGCAAGCCTCTTCGAAAGATTCAAGGCACCGAACTATCAACTTTGATAATATTGCTGGGTACATTACGATCTGAGCTCTGAGATTTCCTTTCTTAAGGTTCTCAATGGTTATAAGAGTGTGCCTCATGAAGTTAAACTTCCTTAGATTTATCAGGAAATCTAAGATATAGATCTCACTCTTCTTCAAGCTGTCTTTATCGCCTTTCCTCGGTACGATAAGTCCTTGCACCCACAATTCAAGAATCCGGAAATTTGTGGATAGACTTGCAATCTTCAGAGCCTTGTCATCAGCAAGTCCGAGAGTTTCTAAGGCTTTTTCCTTGTCGAAGCTACCCTTAGAGTCCGGTAAAACGTGCGAAATAAATTTTTCTTCTCCTTCATAAGACAATCCTACCAAGCTTGCAGCCTTGGTGTATGAAAGTTTGTAGGTCTTTCCATACGAATTGAAAGAAAACATCTCTCTACCATCTTCCTTAAAGAAGGAAAATGATTCATAAAACTCGACAAGTAAATCTGAATATACTTCATCTTGATTCCAGGTTTTTGAGACCGCAACATCTTCCCAGCCATTCAACTTAATGTTCTTTGAGATAAGGGAATCATAGTTGTTGAAGAAATCCAGATGAAGTAATCTTTCTCTGTAAACTAACCATTGAGAAATAGGCTTGGTTGAAGACATTTCTTGAGACGCTAACTCCGCAGACATTCGGATCTGTAATCCTCTGAGAAGTTCGGAACGGAGACAACTGTAGTTCGTAACGGCCTTAAAACAGAGGGGCAGAGATTCAGGACGCGAGAGCATTGAGATCGATGTGGGACGATTAATTGGGTCCCCTTTATATAGGCTACGAGATGACGGTTCACCTTCTACGGTTGATCTAACGGTTTAGAATGAGCTGCAATAAGATCTGATGGTTGAAAGCTTGAATCTGATCTTTTTGAGGTTTTTATTAAAGTAAATATTTAAGAAAACTATAATCCGAAAACAAAATATAAGAAACTGCCAGTAAGTAAAATATGACTACGAAAAAAAACTTTATTACGAAAAGACAAAGTTCGCAAAATTTTATTACGAAAAACTCACTACGAAAAAGAAACTTAGTACGAAAAACTTAGTACGAAAAACATAGTACGAAAAACTTAGTACGAAAAACTTAGTACGAAAAACTTATTACGGAAAACTCAGTACGAAAAAACTTATTACGGAAAACTTAGTACGAAAAAACATGCTTAAGAAGAAAAAAAGTACAAAGAACTTAGTACGAAAAATACATTACGAAAAATACATTATGGGTAAAAATCGGTACAAAAACCTGGTTATGAAACTGCCAGTACGTAATTTTCATTCCGGAAATTTTCAATATGAATACTTCCATTTCAGAAGTATTCTGTACGAGAATGTCCAATCTGAAAAATTTTAGTTCCGGAAATTCCATTCCAGAAATCTTCGTTCCGAAAAGTTTTGAAATTAAATTTTGAAAAACTTTGTTAAACAAACAATCAAATGTACTCCCCCTATGAAAAGGAGTTTATTACTGTAAGGAGATTTTTTCAACAGAAAGTTAATTAAGAAAGATTACCTTACGGTTATCATTCCTAACTTCTGTTTAATATATTCAAATCTATCAGAAGGCAAAGATTTTGTGAAAATATCAGCAAGTTGATCTTGCGTTCCGATAAAATGAAGAATAATATCCCCTTTAAGTGTGTGATCCCTAAGAAAGTGATGCCTAATATCTATGTGTTTTGCACGAGAGTGATGTGCAGGGTTTTTACTAAGGGAAATGGCACTTGTGTTATCACACAAAATATGAGTTTTGGTAAAACTCAAGCCATAGTCTGTGAGTGTGTGTTGCATCCACAACACTTGTGCACAACAACTTCCAGCTGCTACATATTCAGCTTCAGCAGTGGAGAGTGCTACAGAATGTTGCTTCTTGCATGACCAAGAAACTAAAGAATCTCCTAAGAAATGACAAGTTCCGGATGTACTTTTTCTATCCATTCTACATCCACCAAAGTCAGCATCAAAAAAGCTTTTTAGAACAAAATCATTTCCAGAAGTATAAAATAATCCTAGATCCATGGTTCCCTTAAGGTAGCGAAAAATTATTTTTACTGCCTTTAAGTGAGATTCCTTAGGATTGGATTGATATCTTGTACATAAGCATACTGAAAACATTAAGTCTGGTCGACTAGCTGTTAAGTAAAGTAGACTTCCTATCATACCTCTAAAAGATGTTTGATCTACTGGTTTCCCAGCTTCATCAAGATCTAAAGAGTTTGAGGTACCAATGGGAGTACTTATACTCTTAGTGTTGTCATAACCATACTTTTTAAGAAGATCTTTAATATAATTATGTTGAGATATGTAGATTCCTTCTGGTTTTTGAGAAATTTGAAAACCAAGGAAAAATGTTAACTCACCCATCATACTCATTTCAAACTCAGATTTCATTAGACTAGCAAAAGAGTCAGTCAAAGATTGCTAAGTTGAACCAAATATAATGTCATCAACATAAATTTTAACAATCAAAACATTTTTCTTATCTTTCTTTATAAAACGGGTTGGATCTGCATTTCCCTTAACATAGTTATTTTGAAGCAAAAATCCAGTGAGTCTATTATACCATGCTCGTGGGGCTTGTTTAAGGCCATACAAAGCTTTGGTAAGTCTAAAAACATGATCAGGATGTTTTGTATCTTCGATGCCAGGAGGTTGTTCAACAAAAACTTCCTCTTGAACATAACCGTTAAGAAAAGCACATTTCACATCCATTTGGAAAAGTTTGAAATTAAAGAATTCTGCAAAGGCAAGTAGAATACGGATAGATTCAAGTCTAGCTACTGGAGCATAGGTTTCTTCATAGTCTATTCCTTCTTGCTGATTATAGCCTTTAGCAACAGGTCTAGCTTTATTTCTAACAATGACTCCATTTTCATCACATTTATTTCTGAAAACCCATTTTACTCCAATAACAGAAGTTTCCTTAGGTCTTTCAACCAGGGTCTAGACTTTATTCCTTTCGAATTCATTTAGTTCATCTTGCATTTCTTTGATCCAATCATCATCACCTAAAGCTTCATCAGTGCTTTTAGGTTCTAATTGGGAATCAAATGCTAGATGTTCTACTTCATTTCGTAAGGAATTTCTAGTCCTTACAGGTTGGTTTACATCACCAATGATACTATCACTGGGATGATTCTTAAGAAACACCTGATTTGGGTTTTGTAAAACCTGTTCATCAACATAGGGTAGAAAGTCTTCTGGGGTAAATGTTTCAGAAGTATCTTCTAGAACAATTTCCTTATCATAAGGTTCTTCTATCAAAGGTTGACAATCAGTTTTTGAAAACACATCCGAAGATGTAAGTTGAGATGGTTTAAAAACAAAAGGATCTGACTCATCAAATTTTACATGTACTGTTTCCTCAACAGTGCAAGTATTTTTATTAAAAACTCTATAAGCCTTAGAGGTTGTGGAATAACCTAAGAAAATCCCTTCATCTGATTTTGGTGAGAATTTATGTAAGTTATCTTTAGTATTCAAAATGAATACTTTTCAACCAAAAAACTTGAAGTAGGAAAGTCTTGGTTTTCTACCATTCCATAACTCATAAGGATTTTTATTAAGAAAAGGTCTAATCAAAACTCGATTTATAGTATAACAAGTAGTACTTATAGCTTTAGCCCAGAAATGTCTAGCAATAGAATATTCACTCAGCATGGTTCTAGTTATTTCTTGAAGAATTCTACTTCTTCTTTCAACTACACAATTCTATTGAGGAGTTCTAGGTGCTGAAAAATTGTGAGTAATACCTTTCTTACTACAAAAAGTTTCAAAATCAGAATTTTGAAATTCTCCTCCATGATCACTATGAATAGTTTTCAATGGAAGGTTTTTCACATTTTTAACCTGAGCTCTAAAACTTTTGAAATAAGAAAAAGCTTCAGATTTGTTTGCTAGAAAATAGACCCAAGTAAATCTAGTGTAATCATCAACTAGAACAAACACATAGTATTTGCCTCCAATACTTCCAGTTTGTGTTGGACCAAAAAGATCCATGTGCACTAACTGTAATGCATCGGTTGTTGAGACTTCACTGATTGACTTAAAACTATATTTATGTTGCTTGCCATATTGACAAGGATCACAAACTTTAGAAGAATCAAATCTAAGTTCCGGCAGATCCTTAACTAGTTTCTTCTTAGAGAGTTTACATAGGTTCCTAAGATTACAGTGACCTAGTCTTCTATGCCATAACCAAGAATGATCTTCCATTGCACTTAGGCAAGGTAAATCTTGGCTCCTGAGGTCTTCTAGATTCAAAGTGTTGACATTCTCTTGCCTATTGGCTGAGAGAATAAATTCTTCCTTGGAATTGTGAACTAAACACTTATCATTCCTAAAATTCACAAGGTAACCTTCATCACATAACTGAATTATGCTAATGAGGTTGTTCTTAAGAACTTTAACAAAAAGAACATTTGAAATCAAGGTTTTACCTAAACGAACAATATTACCAATACCAAAAATCTCTCCCTTAGCATTGTCTCCGAAAGTTACCTTTCCTTCTTTCATTTTGATAATCTTTTCAAAAAAGATTTTGTTACCAGTCATGTGCCGCGAACATCCACTATCCATGTACCATGTATTGTTGCTGGTACTTTCTTTATTATCCTGAAATCAAGAAGAAAATTAGACTTTCGGAATCCAAACTTGTTTGGATCCAAGATTTCCAGACAATAAAACTTTAGGTATCCACATTTTCTTAGAAAAGTAAGCTTTGTGAAATCCTAGAGATTGGGTTTTGTTTAAGGAGCAATTCTTTGCCCAGTGACCACCACATTGACACTTGGTAAAAAATGGGGCACTTTGAGGAAAAAAATAATTGTTACTGAAAATAGGTTTTGCATGGGTATAACCAAATCCGGATTTATTTCTTAAAGGTCGTATTTGGGAATACGTCTTATCAAAATTTTCCTTACCATGGGTAAAGTTTGATAAACACTTCTTTAAGGAAAAAATTTCGGACTTGAGTTTTACAACCAAGTTTTTATCCGCAAAATCATTAGTTTTAGAACTAGAGTTAGGCTCAAAAACATTTTTCTTAGAAATTACTTTTTCTAATTCTTTAGAAAGTTTATTCTTCTCAGAACTTACTTCCTCAAGATTTTTTGAAATATTTTCAAAATCAGCATTTTTATTATCAAGATCTTTAGAAAGATCTAATATCTCTTTTGTAAGAATAGAATTCCTAGAGTTTGCCTTATCAAGTTTCTTATTGAGTTTGGAATTCTCAATTTCAAGAAGTTTAGCAAACCTAGAGACTTCTTCATAGGTAGGTAAAGTATTTTCTTCATCAGAAGATGATTCTTCATCAGAAGAGTTATAATACTTACTATCATTAGAATTTAAAGAAACATTGGTCAATGATTCAGCATTTCGTACCTTAGCTATAAAACAGTGACTATCAATAGGTAATCTGGCTATAAGACCAAGATTCTTCTGTCCTGAAGATTCATAATCAGAAGATTCATCTGAAGAATCACCACCACTGGCACTCCAGGTGTCATTAGCTTTTAGAACATTCTTAGCTTTAGCTTTATAATACTTCTTTCTGTTCCTGTCTGAATGTCTTTCCTTCCTTTCTTTCTTTTTGAGCATAGGGCAATCTGGTCTAATATGTCCAGCTCTTTTACATTCATAACAAGTAACTTCTCCATCTTTCTTATCTTTCCTTTCCTTTTTCTTATACTTGGATTGAAAGTTTCTCTTCCCAGCTATCTTGTTCATCCTTCGAGCAAGATTGGCTAATTCATTTTCTGAGACTTCACTCTCACTAGATTCGGATTGGAAAATGACTTTCTTAGACTTGGATCTGGTTACTCTCTCAGGAGTCTTAGCTTTCATCTGATTTGAAGTTGTAGTAAAAGCAACAATACCATTTCCATTTTTCTTCTTGATGTTGTCAGCATCTCTCTTCATTCTGGTTTCATGTTGTAGAAGAGTTCCAAATAATTCATCAAGAGTAATTTGAGTGACCTTCCTGTTCTCATCTATAGCTGTTCTCTTGGATTCCCACTCATTGGGCATAATATCAATTATGTTGTCCACAAGAGCTTCATCATCTAAACCTCTCTCTCCCATGGATTGTAGACTGTTGAAAATAGTCATAAATCTTTGTTGAACATTACAGATAGGTTCTCCAAAAGGAAAATTGAAGCCATGATATTCAGCTCTAAGCATAGCTCTTCTAGTCTCAATCACCTTGGAAGTCCCAAAGTGTGTAACCTCTAACTTCTTCCATATACAATTAACTGCTTCACAAGAAGAAATTTGGCTATATATATTTCTGGTCATTGAACATATTAAAGTATTGCGTACCTTATAGTTGAGTTGATATTCTTGCTTTTCCTGGTTAGTAAAAGATCTGACTTCCTTGTCAGGAATTTTATAATCACCAGTAAGCATAACAAAGTTGTCTACTCTAGTATTGATAACAAAAGTCTTCATACGATCTCTCCAGTATTCATAGTCATTACCATCAAATATGGGTGGTCTTGTAGGATTCAGATTGTCAATAGATCCAACATTAATTCCTGCCATACTAAAATAACATTGCACACAAACTTGTTAGTAGCAAAGATTCGTAATAACAAGGTTCGGAATGAGAAAGTCCGGAATGGAAAAATTCGGAATGATAAAGTTCGGAAGGATAAAGTGAGCAAGAAAAACTTGTATGTGAGTACAAGTATTTCAGAGACCTGCTCTGATACCAATTGTAAGATTGGTATAGAGTAAGATGTTTCCAACCTTTGATACCAATTGTAGGATCGAAATATAGTATGATATGCTCAATATACAAGAGAGGGGGGGGGGTGAATTTTATACTTTAAAATTCCTTTGGAACCTTTAAAGTTAGTTATGAATAACTATAGTTTCCTTACGAAAAGGAAAGAGCTAAGTTTAACAAAGATTAAACTAAGCAAATTCACAACACCTCTAACACCGAAAGTAAACAAGGAAAGAGATTCCGAAAGTAGGTTCCGGAAATATGGTTCCGGAGATTGAAAACTAACAAACAATTACAATATGAGATTCTACCTTAAAGCGTATAGAATCTAAATGAATCAGAGTACAAATAAGGAAGTATAAAAAAGTTATACTTTCCTTATATTACAAAATGCAGCGGAATAAAAACAAGTAGTAGAACTACTAGTAACAAGATATAAGTCTTTTAACCCAAAGAGAAGGGTATCCAACAACCTTGGATAAAGGTCCCTTGATTTATACTTTCAAGCAAGTCTGTCTTACCCACACCAGGGTAAGCCCTCGATACGAAGATCGGAGTCTCTGTCTTGCTATCCCCGCAAGCCCTCAACTTCAATGTAGTTGGCAACCTCTGTCTTCCTCAGCAAGGAAGCCCTCAGACTTCAAGGTAGTCGGCACCTCTGTCTTCCTATCCCCGGAAGCCCTCGAATGTAATCACCAACATTCGGAGTCGCACATAGCTTTGAGAGTTAATAAGAGTCTCTCTCTAGAAATCACTTCAAGCAAATTATTCAGCCTTTCCGCACTTTCATCAGCTATCAGCAACGAGCTCTTTCAAATGAGCTCCTATTTATAGGTAAGGTCGGCTCCTTCTCCAACGGTCATATTTTCCTTAAAGATCGGAGGGACCTGTACACGTGTCACTTAGACAACGGTTAGTTTATAACAAAACAGACGACATCGTTTTATAACAAAACAAGTGTAATAGAATGTATGACATCATTTTAAACTCTAACATAAAAGTTCGGAATGGAAACCTCGGAGTGAAGATTCGAAGTGTAAGGAACAATAGTAAAAAGTAGACAAATTTTAGAAGTGTAAGCAATATAAAAGTTCGGAGTCTAACAAAGATATTTTTCGGAGTCTGAATTAATTCAGAGTGTATAAAACAAAGATACTCAAATTCTGTTTAATAGGTGAATTCGGAATGAGAATTCGGAATAGGAATTCGTCATCAAAAATCGTAATGAGAATTCGTCATCAGAATTCGTAACGAGAATTCGTCATAAGAAATCGTAATGAGAATTCGTCAGCAGAATTCGTAATGGGAATTCTTCTTCAGAATTCGTATCCTGAATCTGGAATAGAACTTAGTCAGAGTTCATATCCGGAATTCAGAATGAAAACTTCCTTATAGTTCTTGTCCAGAATCCGAATCCTAAAATAGAATGCTTTATATCAAAGTTTTAACGATTCCGAGAAAATGAATCCGAATCTCATACTTAAGAAAAATATGGATGAAAATATGATAAGGATAATTTTTCTTATAAAAGAGATTTTCCTTAAGAAAGAAATTTTCCTTATAAAAGCAATTTTCCTTATAAAAGATATTTTCCTTAAGAAAAAAATTTTTCTTAAAAAAGAGATTTTCCTTAAGATAAGGTGTTTGTGATTTTCAAAACAAGAAGGAATGGAAAAGTCATAAGGAAAACCTTATTGACTCAACATCGGGAACACAAAGTCTCTTCCCAAACATCAGAATTCAATCTTCATACACAAAGTCTATCAATTTACCATCATTCACAGCTTTAATCTTCCTTTGTAACTCTTCACCACCGGTCTGAGAACTCTTTATCCTTTCTAGTAAAGATGGTTTGGCAACCATTTGAAAAGGCGTTGATGTTTCACCTTCCATGGTGATTCCCATATCCATCTTTACTAGATCCATGTATATAGGGTTCTTTTCAAGTCTCATATTGTTCAAAACTCCATGATAATTTCTACTCAAAGCGTCTGCCACCTTATTTTCGTTCCCCAGGTGGTAGTGTATCGTGAAATCATAATCCTTGAGTAGTTCAAGCCATCTCCTTTTCCTCATGTTAAGTTCTTTATATGAGAAAATATACATCAAACTATTGTGATCAGTATAAATCTCACATTTATCACCATAGAGATAATTTCTCCATATCTTCAAATCAAATATTATATTAGCTAACTCATGATCGTGAGTAGGATAGTTCTGCTCATGAATTTTTAGCTGTCGGATGCATAGGCAATAACCCTATCATTCTGCATAAGGAAACAACCAAGTCCTTTCATTGATGCATCACTATAAATAATGAACCCATCATTCCCCTATGGTAGAGTCAATATAGGATCATTGAATAATATTCTCTTCAGGTCTTGAAAAAATTCTTCACACTCTTTTGTCCAGAAAAATTTAACCCCTTTACACGTGAGCTTCGTTAATGGGTTATCCAATCGGTCAAAATTCTGTACGAAATTTCGATAATAACCTGTTAAACCAATAAAACTGTGTACCTCTGTTATACTCGTCGGTGCTGGCTATTCTTGGATTGCCTTGGTCTTAGAAGTATCAAAGGAAATTCCATCCTTAGAGACAATATGGCCAAGAAAATAAATCTCCTGATGCCAGAATTCACACTTTCTAAACTTCCCATATAATTCATGTCTTTTAAGAGTCTTTAGAATAATGCACAAGTGATTTTCATGATCTTCATTGATTTTGGAGTATATAAAGATATCATCAATAAATACCACCACAAATCATCAAGATATTCCTTGAAAACTCTATTCATTAGATCCATGAATTAAGAGGGTGAATTAGTCAATCCAAAAGGCGTTACTGTAAACTCGTAATGCTCGTACTTGGTATGAAATGTTGTCTTCAGAATGTATTCCTTATTCACACACAGCTAATGGTATCCAGATCGAAGGTCAATCTTTGAAAAGTATTGAGCTCCATGCATTTAGTCAAATAAATCATCATTGCGAGGTAGGGGATACTTGTTCTTTATTGTTATAGAATTGATCTCCCTTTAGTCGATACATAACCTAATAGATCCATCTTTCTTTTTAACAAAAAGAACAGGGGTTCCCCATGGAGAAACACTAGGGAGAATAAATCCCTTATTACTCAATTCCTCTAGTTGTTTATTTAGTTCAACTAATTACACAGTGGCCATTCTATAAGGGGTCTTTGATATGGACCTTGATCCAGGAATTAAATAAATGGAAAACTCATCTTCTTGTTTTGGAGGATGTCTAGGTAAATCTTCCAGAAACACATCTATATATTCTTTTACAATAGGTACATACTCTATTTGAACATTAATTTACTCACCCACAGTCAGTTCATTCCCTTCCTACCCAATAATTGAATTTAACTGAGCTGCTGGGGGTGGATCTAGATAAGAATTAGGTGGTGACGATTCTACTCTAAAGATAAGGTGTTCCTTATCATCATCATCCAAAATAGTAACCTCCTTCTTCTTAAAATAAATCTCACATCATAATCTGAAAGCCAATCAATACTTACGATTATATCAAACTAAATAATAGGTATGACAATGAGATCAGTAGATAAAGAACCTTTATATGCTAAAATGGGGACTGATTCACAAAACATTGTTGCAATGATACTTCCATTAGGGGTTTTAACTGACAACTCCCTTGATAAATCAAATTGGAAATATCTAATTTTCTTAGCAAACTAAGAAGATATGAAACAATGCGATGATCCAAAATCAAATAATGCATTGGCTAAACTTGAGGAAACCATTAAATTACCTGATACCACGTCTTTCGGAGCTTCTACCTCAGTAGTAGTGATATAATAAGCTTGTCCTTGATCCCTTGACCTTTTCTAAGGTATGTTCCCCTGACGCTTAGGACATTCATTTTCATAATGTCCCATCTCCCTGCAATTGTAGAACTGAACATCGGTAGCTTCTTTTTTTCCCTTTTCAATCATGATCTTGGTGGCCTTTTTCATCACACTTGTAATAGACACCCATTCCCTTCAAGCAAGTACCGAGGTGTTTCTTCCCACATTTACTATAGGATTGATATTCAACTTTTCCCTTCTTCCCCTTATTTCCATTTCCAGATTGATAATAAGATCTATTCTTCTCTTTCTTTGCTTTAAAGTCATAAGACTTAGAGAATTTCTTTTCCATCTTGATAGCACATGAGACAATATCTTCATACGACAAGAAGGATTGTGACACTAATTCTTGATGAAGAAATGGTTTTAACCCATCAACGAAATGATCAATCTTACTTCTTGGGTTATGTATATAATCTCCAGAATACCTTGATAACCTTGTAAAGTTAGCCTCATACTTTGTGACATTCTCATCCTCCTTTTTTCTCAGACTCAGAAATTGCCTTTCCATATCTTCTCGATGGTCTCGAGGAAATTATTTTTCTATGAACAGCTATTTGGAGTCACTCCATTCCATATTTGATACTTCATCTTCTTCCTTTGTGTTTTGTATCAATGGCCACTATTGATTTGCATCTTCAGTGAGGCGATAAACTACCATGAAAACTTTTTCCCTTTCACTACTCCCCAAAGCCTGGAATATTTTCTCTAGGGAACTTATCCATTGCTTAGATACTAATTGATTTGTAATCCCATTGAATGTTGGTGGTTGCTGCCTCAGGAAGCGATCTAACATTGATCCTCCACGCTGCAGATCAGGGAGCTCCATACGGGTAAGGTTATTATTCATAACCTGAGTGAGTTGTCCCAGTATGGTGATTAGCTGATCAACACCAGTTGCATCACCATCTCCACTATAATTATCTTGAATAGGAGGGCAATCCCTACATGGAGTGCGTGTATTGATACAGTTTCCATTTCTTCCACTAGGCACCATTTCTAAAAAATTTCATAAACTAGATCAGTTTATGAATCAAAATACATAATTCCATACTTGTAAAACACTTAACATAAATTGAACAGTTTATGGATATAATCCATAATCATAAAAATGTTTTCTTTGAGGAAGTATATACTCATAAACCCTTCATAATGGTTCGTAAAGAAAATGAGAATTATCCTATGCATATCCCCCCAGAGTGCCGTAACCAAGAGTGAAGCAAGGCCCGTTTTCGTGCACCAGTTCCCATTCGATTCTAGCTCAAAACGGTGTTTTTGGGTTTTACCCCTAGGTACATCTCTGCCAGAGCTGCATCTACCTGCTCGTATCTAGACAGGGATGTATTGCTCGGAAAACGCACAAAATCTCTACAATACCAAAATTCTAGGAAGTTCTTCTATACTAACCCTCAAATTCCATCTTAGGTCTATGTGCTCTAATCAGATTTTATCTAAATATATCTTTCAAGGTTTGTACTAAACTTCCTCTGATACCAAATGTTATGCCCCGACCCCAGTTACCCAAATTCGGTGAATTATTACATAACATTAGCATGATCACAAGAAAGATCAAATCTCGAAAGCCCGATTAGTTTAGTAGCATTGGAAACACTAGATATATTCATAAGTCTTACATTACATCATAAAAATGAAATCTAAAACAACATAGTCTCCATAGTCCACACTCATATCCCCACATTATATACCTGTAGGTTATTCATAAAATACTTCTTCACATCCTGGGAAAAATAAAACATAGAAAGGGGTGAGCTAAGATGCCCAGTAAGGATAACAATATAGCGGAAACATTCATAAATAAGTATAATCATTTAAGGCAATGTATAACTAAAACAAACGCCTATTAAACTTGACCTTTAGAATAATATGGAAAAGATAAAATGAAATAATTCCATTTACTTAATCACATGGAAATTCCACTAATCGAATAATCACATGCAATATCAACAACCACTTTCATAATGATGGAATGCATAATGCCAGACTATCATAACCACCTAGTCAAGGCCTCATGCCAAGACTACAAATAATATTTTTTCAAGGCCTCATGCCAAGAAAGTAGTTTGTCTCATGAGACCAACCTATGCATTGAGGAGATATAGTGGGCTCCAACCATCACTTATTAAGTCCAATGCATTCCTCATATGGACAGGTTTAAACATAAAATAAACATTTCTATTAAAACTAGAATACGAAATGTCAATACATTCTCCATAAACCATGAATGGTATTAAAATAACACATCCACAGTCAAACATATCACAAAAGCTTCAATAAAATATGGAAGTTTTGTATCATAATAAATCAACTTCAAATAAGATTAAAATCCATCAAAGGATGTTGACATAGATGAAATCAAAACTATTTGAGGGAAATATCTATTTTTTGAAATAATTTAAAAGTCAAATAATTATAAAATAAAAGATTTACTTTGAAAATATCCTTATAATATTGTAAGGGATGCTTATAAGATTTTATAATGGCGGAAAATAGCCGCACCCGCCGTATAAGTTAAATAAAAACATTCTTACCTTAATTCTGTCGAAAATGTTAAAAAGGACCTTGTTTGGAAAACGAAGAAAAGATTCATTTATAATCCTCTTATAAAAAGTCAAAAAATGGTATAAATGACTTCAACCCATATTATGTAAAATAGCAATAATGTTTTGAAATCCATTTTTAAGAAACATGGATGTGGATGATAAAGAGGTCCTAGTAGATAATTACGTATAAACAACCTCGGATAATGAAGAGATTGTGAAATAAACCATTACCTTATACTTTTCCTTGGTATAGGGTTGGTTAACTTCATGTAAATGGTTAAATAATAGTTATTAAATTATAGAATAATCATATAAATTAATATGATATCATATATGATCTTTTAACTTTGCTTTGTTAATAATATTTTAGTATTATCATCATTTCTGGTGTTAACTTACTCATTTTCCTTTATATTCATTGTTACGTAAGCTGTGTTTGTTATAGATATGTTTTATCTTATTCATATACAGAATGATATCAAGTCCTTAAACATTATTTTTAATCATTAAATGAGAATTAGACTCAAATGGATATGATGGGGAATGAATCTCATCGCGTTCGTGGAGACGGTAGTCCGTACCTACGCACAAGCGACAATATCATTCTTTTGATATTAAAATAATATATCATTGGATGGTATATCATATATACAGAATAATTATCATTTTATATATATAATTTACATGAATTATACATCATTATTGTACCCATCTAAATAATAATATATTGAATAACAATTACACCACAACGTGGAGAGGGTAGGTCGTACGTACGCACGTATGGTGACATTTCATTCAAGGGATGGATAGAATAATGAATTAGTTTGTTCCCTATTTAAAATAACATCACAATATATAGAATATACTGGAGTTATTATTTTATAATATAAATAACAAAGAAATAATAAGTTGAAAAAGAAAGGAACTTGAAAGAGGGTGGTGAAAACATTATCTCTTCTTCGGGTTCTTCCTTTTGATTTGATCAAAAGGGCTCCTTAGGTTGGTTTTATGATCAAACTAAGGCTTTTAGGTTGAATTAAGGCAATTTGAGAGGATATTTGGGTAGATTTTGGCCGATCAAAATGGAATTGAAGGTGTGAATTAATGAGAAGGGGGAGTGCCCTTTTATAAGAGGGGTGAGGGGCTCCTTTGGAAAATCTAGAAATATTATTTTATAATAAATCCATATTCAGTTTATAATGTCTCAAAAGTAGATTATTTAAATTATAAGGTGGTTATAGTTCATAAAAAACTGAACCAATAGATTTTAGACAATTTTGGGTCACATTATTAACCTTATCGTCTAGTTTTAACTCTTAGTTAATTAGTTTGACATTTACCATTTATCTTTGTATTTTTATATTATATGGTTAATAAAATTACTATAAACATCAAAGAGACCCCCAAGTGGTCCATTAATGATACACCTATCATGACAAATGTCCCTTGGCTGAACCATTATTTTTTAGGAATATAATATGAATTAATATTATAATATTTGTTTTAAAAACTCTTTTATATAAATTTTGACACTATTTGGAATTTGATTTTTGTGAAAATCATACCAGCAGTATTAATTCGAATAAAGTTAATTAAATCAATACTAACATGTAATATTATCCTATAAAATTAATTTAATTCATAAAAGTCTCAAAATAAATTTATTTGGATACATAAAATATCAATTATTTTAATATTTCATTAATTCAGTAATTACTTCACCACCATTGTTTCATACATAAATTAAATTATTTAATGTCTAAAAATTATAAATAAAATACCATTGTGTAGGAAATCGTTTTAGATTTCTAATGAATATTTATAGTAGAAAATATAACATACATAATCCTATATAAAAAATGTTTTTCTAAAAGATATAGACTTATGTCATTTTTGTATTTACTTTAACTTAATTAATATAAAGTGTCATTATCACTTACAAGTGGATCCATGGGGTCCCAAAATCGACCCAAATAGGCCCATGGTCGGAAATGTATCAACCAATAGGGTTAAGACACGTTTTAGGGTAATTTATTATTATTATAATATTATTGTTTTACCCTTATTTATCGGATTTAGCCTTTAACCATGGCAAATAAAATATTTACCGAAGTAATTATTGAAGATGTCTAAAAATAAAAGTTACCTATTTACACAATTTGAACATCCTGATTTCAAATATGGAGTCCATTTTTTCAATTTCAAAACACAAAAGTGGAAGAAAATAATTTAAAATTAATTCCCGCTGTCAAAACAAAAAGCACGTTTTTAAGAGATAATAACCATCAAAAGATTGACCCTTGTTTATATCCGGTTTAGATGTGAAATTATGTCCAATTACCTACATTGTATTAAATGTTAAAAATATATTCTAAATATAATTTAAAACATCTCAAATTCATAATTTATCACTATTAATTATTTCTATTAAAAAATATGTTTTTAATAAAAATTTAGTAATTTTCACTATTCATCAGAATATAAAAGTTATCCGAAAAGTACCAAAATTTCATCCTAGGATAATTCAAATATTATTAATCAAAAAATGAAGTCCATTTTGAAATATAAATTTTATAAAATTTAAAAAAATGTGTATTATAATTCATAACGGCGACTTTGATTGGTCGCCGCGTGTTAGAATTTCGAAGTTGCGTACAACACACGCTACTGTATTATTCAAAAAGAAGCGTACTGTGGAATCTTGGGGTGTTACATAAAAAATGAGTCATTATTGAAAATTAGATGTTATTAGGTACAAATAATTCCATAATATAGACTTTAGAAACGTTTTAGGTAATTTTTAACCATTATCTTATTAGTTTAACCCCCAGTAAACCCATTTTTACCGTAATTTTAGTAATTAATTTTTACTATTTTCAATATTAATTATGGTAAAAAATTAGTTTTAACTTATTAGATCATATAAATTATAATTATTCCAAATATGAAATCCATTATTCCAAATTCTATTAACATAAGTGGAAGTATTCAATTTAAAATTAAACCACAGACGTGAAGAAAGAGTAGTTTTCTAAGGAAAAAATTCTCATAAGTATAGAATGGTTTAATATAAAAATTCAATGGCCCCATGGGCATAGCGTAGTGGCTGATCCCTGTGGTGTTTTTTGACAGGTCTTGGTTTCGAGCCTCCCTACATGAACATAGGTAGTGTTTTTCATTTTTTCCCTTAAATGACCTAAATTAATTAAATTGTAATATAATTGAACTAATTTTACTTTGAAAACTAATTTAAAAAATAATTTAACTTTGTAAATAACTTAAATGAAAAGGTAGATTTCAATAAAATCTAGTATGTCTCACTATTCATCAAAAGATTAATCATTTCAGAAAATTATAATGAACTCACCCCAAGAAAATTTTGATATGTATATATAAAAAATGTAGTTTATTTTGTGAAATACAATTTTTGAAAGCTGTAAAAATTAATTTTAAATTTTATGTGCAAAGCGGGACAAATCCGCAATTTAGAAAAATGTAGTTTTTTAGAAAACATTCGTTTCTCTTTCAAATGGATCTTATTTTATTCCTAATAAATATATAAAAATTGAATTGAGTATATACATATGTAAACCATTTAATTTTCATAATTTAATTATTACTATTCATAACCTCCATATTAATTTCTATGTTATAATTTTCATGTTTAAATAATAATATTTTAATTGAGTATCGTGTTTCTTTTAAACCCGATATTGTATGCATCACAATCTATCGAAGATATTGAATTTAAAGAAATATATCATTATTTTTACGGGTGTTATATTCTCTTATAATCTTGGTGTTGAGGGTCATACGCGCTATCTAACATGATGTTTCTCCTTTAAAATATCTGGGTGTTATATTCTACCCCCTTAAATAAATTTTATCATCACAATTTAGTCTTGAACCAAATAATCAAGGGCTTGAAATTTAGAAATTCTTTTTTTAAACCCACATCATAAAATGAGTTAATAAAACATTCTATTTATAAGAGAGAATGTTACATATAAATTTCATCCATAATGACACATTACTAGGTTTCCAAGTAGGAGAAAATTGGTGGGAAATGAAAACATAGACATGGAAGAGAATGATAATTCCCAAAGATTAATATAGAGTGATAGAGGACATGGTAATGAGAAATTTAACCACCACAAAACCATAAATCTATGATGATTTAAAATACCATGGATTCAAAAAAATGAAAATAAACAGAATTTTTTTTGTCTCGTGATATTTTTTATAAAGTTGAGGGATTATATTTCCATTATGATAGAGAACAAAAAAAATATATTTAAAATTTCATCCTTTGGTTATGCTTAGATCAATTCCTACTTTATCTATTACTCTAAGAAATGAATGTCCAAAATGAATTTTTATGCCAGAATCACTAAAATTAACATTTAACATATCATTATCTCAATAAAAGAATGGTAAGTCATTCCTCTTGTCTCAAGATATTTTCCAAACCAAAATAGGTAGAAAAAGTTATCCAATAACACCCAAAGTTCAACATAATCTATTCCATAAATAGTTAACCTTAAAAATAATCAAAAATATATTAGAGAAAATTTAAAGTCCAAAAAATTATAAGGGATGTCACTAAATCAACATTATATTCCCCAGACAATATAATGTGTCTCTTAATGTCACATTCCAAATATGTGAATATATTGATCACCATAAAACCTTAATGAAAACATGAATACTTCCAAAAATAAAATCTTAGGGTGTCTAATATATTCTATAAATCCAAACATACAGTAAACTCAAAAAAAGATAACATAAATAACTAAAAAAATTCAAGGTTGTCAATAATCTCGCATAAATATATATTTACCATTATTATCTCAACATCATAATCATACAAAGGGTTATCTTCCATAAATCATGTGTTTTCCAAAAAGATAAAATTTCCAAATAATAACTTTTCTTGATTATCCATACTATTCATCATATGGTTTTGGATCCTTAAAGAAAATGTACTTCAACACAATCATTATGCATTTTATGATTCTTAAAATGATAATATCATTGATAAGATACATCTGAAACATATTTCTTGAATATAAATGCAATAACATTAATCATTCTACTTTAGTAATATTAATATAATAAGATTTACATTGACCCCTTACCGTCTTCTAGTGTATATCCCATTGACACTTGGGAAATTAATTTTTATAGTGTCCCATATCCTTATAGTTGAATCATTGAACATTGGAAGTTACTTTATTTCCTTTTAAATCATGAGAATTGTGTAATTTCTCTCCACACTCTTGGAATACTCCCATTCCCTTCAAGAAAGTGTCAAGTTATTTCATTCCATAATTATCAGATGTGGGAAAATTCTTCTTTCCCTTCTTCAATTTATCCATAATTTTCCTTATTGTCTTATTACTCTCTTTCTTTCCTTAAAACCATAAGACTTAGATAATTCTTTCTCTATCTTTATATCACATGATACTAATTACTCATATGATGGTAAGGTTTAGTAGACTGATTTCCTTCAAAATATGGTCTTTAACCCATCAATAAAATTTCCAATATTACTCTTTAGATTACATACATTGTCTGTATAATTACTTAATAACATTGTAAAGTTTGATTCATACATATATATATTTTCATCCTCATTTTATCTTTGAATCAATAATTGTCTCTCTATATCCTCTCATTGCTCGTGAGGAAAATACTTTTCCAAGAATAACACCTTAAAATTATTTCATTCAATGTTTGTTATTTATTATTCATAGATAGTATTTTTAATCAATGGTAACAATTAATCCACATATCCAAAGAGATGATAAAATACCATGAGAACCTTCTCACTTTCATTGCTTCCCAAATAAAGAAATATCTTCTCTAAGGAACTTATCCATTACTTATCTACAAATGAGGTTTTATTTTTATTGAATGATAGAGGTTGTTGATGTATAAATAATTTTAAAATTGTTAAACCACAAGGTGGATTAGTAGGATACTTTACACAGGAAAGGTTATTGCTCATAACCTATGTCTGCTACACCAATATGGTTATAATTTCTTCAGTTCCAGCTGCAGCTCCATCTCAAGCTTCATTATCTTTATCATGAGGGAAATCCCTATATAGGGTACATGTATTGATATAGTTCTCATTACATACACTATATTTAATTTCAAAATAAGGGAATACACTATATTAGATCATAATATTATGAAACCTAATGTATAATCCCAATACTAGTGAAATACTTAACATAAAATGAAAAATTCATGTATGGCTAATATCATAATAATAAAAAAATTCTTTGGGAAAGATTCCAAATCATAAAATTATTTTCAAATACTTAGGATAATTCATTATATAACATATCTAAAGGGTATATATTCCGCACACAAAAGGAATAAGTGGTGAGTAAGGAATATGTCTCACAGAAGTAAAAGTGAGATGAGAAACCCTTACCTCATGTTCAAATTCCTTCATATGTGTCTGAACCTCATGTATAATAAATATAATTTTATTATAAATATATTATAGAAAAATAATCATATATATCATACCATATGTTATTTACTTATAGTCTTTTATCACCCATTTATTGACAATTATTGGTTAAAATCACTGTTTTGGGTGATAATTGCTTTGTTTTTCATGTATGTTTTAGTTCAGAATTTTTTTACATTTTAATTTTATCATGTTTAAATAATATTAATAATTTTAAAAATTATATTAATAACATATATATTCATTATATTATTAAATAGAGTAATCTATTGATTTTATAGATGGAAAATGGATTACTCTTTTCATGGAGATGATAGGCCGCATGTATGCATGAACATCATTTCCATTTTTTTAATGGATGGAAAAAATAAATAATAATTTATCTTAAAAGAATAATTATTATGTCATATATATAATTTATATTAATAAAATATGTCTTTATTACCATCCCTGAAAAAATAAAATGAGAAACATTTCACAACACTACTTGGAGGCGGTAGTTCACACGTATGCATGAGCAACGTTATTGTTTTCCAACGGATTGGAATATAAGAAGTTATATGTGATATTAAATTTAAATAATCATTTTTAGCCATAAATATCTCCACTATTCTTTAATTTTAACCATACAACCCTCCATATAAATTGTATGTGAAAAATGAATCCCATTGCTTTGCGAGGGGGTAGTCCGCCGTATATAGGAGTGACGTTATTTTATCCCCCGTAGAATATAAAGTAAGAATGTATATAAGATATTATAATTACATGAGTTTCAAAAATTCATAAATATCATATAAATATTTTAAATCCATCATTGTATTCATCATTGTAAGGTTGTGATGGAAAACAATTTACATTAATTTGCAAGGCGATAATCCGTTGTACAGACGATTGATGGATGCACTTACCATTTGATGGAATTGGAGATGGATATGGGTTATTACATAATAATAATAAAATATAATTACATATTATATAATTTTTTATTATATTAATATTTTTTAAGATGTTTTTAAAGAGTTGGTATAAGAAATAAAACGAACACACATGTTTAGGAATCTTAGCTCGTCTTCGAATAACCTCTTAAGGTTTATACCTAAAGCATTATTAGGAGGGTTTAATAATAAAAATAAGGCCTATAGTATATTTTGAGAGAATTAAGTATGTTATTTGTTTAGGTATTGGCCAAACAAAAGAGTTTTGGACGTGAAAATGCATCTTTTAGAAAAAATCAATATATTTCACTATTCATCAAAAAATTAATCCTTTCAAAAAACTCTCAAAAAATAACCTAAAGTTAATTTTGACATTTAGAAGTTTATTTTTTAGCATAAAATTTATAAAATTTTTAAAAATTAATTTTCAATTATATCTTCAAAGAACGACTAATACACATTTTAGAAAAAATATTTTTTTCTTTTGGAAACATTTATTTCTACTTCAAATGATTCCTATTTTATTTATAATCAATAGATAACCATTGAATTTATTTCATACAAGTTTAAACCATATAATTCTCATAATTTAGTTATTATCACTCATATCCTCCATTTTAACAACTAATTTATAATGTTCATCTTTAAATAATAATATTTTAACAGTGCCGTGTTTCGTTTAATACCAAAATTGCATGCATTACAAACTATCGATGATATTTAATTTAAATAAATATACCATAAAGTATTGAGGTGTTATATTCCCTTATAATCTTAGTGTTTCATGTAATACACACTATTAAACATTATTATCCTCTTTTAAAATAACAAGGTGTTACAAGTAGTGCTATCAAAATTTCTAAATTTAATACATGTTGATATTTTAGTATCTCCTCTTCATACTTGACTACACTCAAGGTATTAACTTACTTATTTCCCTATCATGGTAGCCAGTACACTACATTATGGTCAGATCCTCTTACTTGGTAGCTATTACAGCCTTAATCAACTCCCCAAAGCTTGATCTCCTTCAATTATCTATAGGTTATTTGATAAATACCATAAAGAAAATAAGGAGGGGTAAATTACATTTCTATTTATTAAGAGAACTAAGGATGAGATTTTTATCTCAACCTAGAAAACTTATTTGCATCTCTAAACTATCTAGAGGCCTTCAGGCTTATTTTCCCTTTAGTATTTCAATTCTAAAATCCTTATAGAATTATGGTTTTCTTTCCATACTCTATCATTGATTTATGTGGAATATGAATATTTATAATTTCCACTAAATCAATTTGAGATAATGATACGTCACCTTTAGTATTAATATTTTGAAGCTTTTATTCATATTTAAGTAATAGGTTCATACAATTTTTATCATTATGTTCAACCTATTTGTATCTTCCACACAGTTTCGTTTTTATAAATATTTTTTCATCCTTCTTAAACAATTTATCAGGAAATTCATGTTATTTATGTGGAATAACATTTTTTCCTTTATCCTTTTTGCTTAATTTATCTTTCTCTATTTTCTATACATTTAAAGTTGTTTATCCTAAACAATTAGGCAATCCTTCAAAACATTCTCTTATTTTGTGTAGTTATCACTTTTTTTATTACATTATATATGTTACCCCTTTTTGAAACTTCCTCACTTAATCTTCAGGGATGTATTCAATCATTAAACCAATCCTCTTATCTCTCTCTTGAATTGATTCATCTATTTGATTGTTTTTTCTTCACTTAATTTTTATTTTCAGGGCTTATTTTTCATGGTCTATGGATTGAGACCTACTTACACAATATAAGCATCTATTACCTATAGTTTTTCTTCTTATGTTTATTTATTATTATTTGGATTCATGGGAGTAATTTTCGTGACTTTATTCATCTATTATCTTCCCAAGGTAGTATCATCAATCTTCTATAGATTATTTTGCATCTGCTGTGGTTTTTTTAAAAACATTTGATTTATATTGAAATGGTTCATACCAAAACTCATCATAATAGTGACCATAAGTGTTAAAAAATTACATAATCTATCAAGATATTAAAATATATTCATTATGGAGATGTTATTATTTTTCTATAAATTCTACATTTAAACAACAGTTATTCTCTTTGCTTCAACTCTACTCCCCCTAAATTGTGACCTTTTATGATCTTCTCTAATTTATGTGCTGATTTAATATTCAATGGCCTTATGTAAAAACTTTTAGAAGCACTAAAAATACCCTAAAAACTTCTACTTTTTCCACTTTTTGTAATCTATAAATATTTTGACTCTTACTGTTTTTGGGATACATTACCTTTATTTTGGGAAGGTACAATTTTTAGAGATGTAAATTTTTTTAGTTTCACCCCAAGTTATATGATTTTTTATGTTGAGGATGTTCTTATCATACCCAATCAATCTAAACCTTTGTTCCCATTATATTTTCATATTATCAACATATATTCCATTATTTTTTCAATTTTGTTTTATGGAATAATTAAGGTCATTGATCTTATTATATTTGATTTATAATTTTGAATCTTTGACATTCATGTATGTTCGGTAATTTTTTTTTCAAAATCATGGATAAAATATTAAATAAAAATTTGTATTACTTAATTCTCAAAAAAATTACCTAGTAATTTTTATCTGATCAATGAAATATTTTCATTTGAAAGAGTCACAAATTATTTCTTTTCCTTCAAGCGGTGTTTAAGAGAATTTCCCTTAAAGAATTTTTTACCTAGTGCATCCTCTATTTTTTCTGCTACTTTTTCTAGATGATCATTATCATTAAGAAGTTATTTGAAAAAACCAAGTATATATGCGACTACTTTAGTAGTAAAATTCTTAAAATATCTTTAAAATAAAGACTATAAGTCTTTAATAGTTTTAATAGATTCATATTCTTCATACACTCAATTATTGGAAATTGTTTCTTCAAAATGATTATTTCTAATATATTTGATGGAAAAACTCTTACCCCTATGATAAGTTTGAAGTTGTAGTTAATCCATATTTTATTTTTGATATTTTTATCAATTTTCTTGTTTCTTTCTTCTTTTTGTTTTTTAAGGCCATGGAAGAGTCCTCTACTTTATCATTACGAGGGATAGATTCTATTTTTTCAGTTGCTGGCACTTCAAAATTTTCATTAAATATGAAATTCATGCAATTATTGTAAAAAAATAGGAATGTTTTATATCCAAATAGAGGATAACTTATATTAGCTTTGAAACCAATTATTGATCCCAATGGATAGTGCAGACCCCTGAGATGGGGGTGAATCAGGTGTCACTTTTTACCGAGTTTACTTTTATTCTTATAATTTCTTCTCATATCTAAAACCATTATCTTAGATATTATGTATGGATATAATTAGTTTGAATTTGACCATCACCTTGGTATGTAATATAAGAATGGACGAGGATAACAAAACATGGGGTTTTAATAAGGTTTGGATCCTTCTGAAAAACCTACTCCTTGTCATTTTCAACTTTGTCAAGTATATGGATTTTATTATCACATTAATTTTAAGTGAATACAAGTCTAGTATTATTCACACACATGGGTCAGGCTGGTATCATCCAAGTACCTTAGAAAATATCACACCATTTCATATCCTCGCTCTATGCTTACATGGAATCCCACCATGGGATCTAACATCACACTAGATTCACATTACCTCACACATCTCAGTCTTTATAAATTGAATGAAAATCTTCAAGGGTCATCCACCCACCTTAGAAAAAGTCTTCAACTATTAGTATTTAATCAACAAAAATTCATACACATTATAATTTTTCTTAACTTTATCTCATTGTGATTCAGAATCATAATGTATCTTTTATCTTCTAAGAGTCTTTATGTATAGGATGAATAGTAGAAACAACATCGGTTTATTTATTTATTTTTTCTACTATATATTATATATCTCTAAATAATATCATGACTAATATATTGAATATTATTCCCTTAATATTCATATATAATTTATCGAGATATCTTAGTAGGTTATCTTAATCTTTGAACTAATTTTCTATACATATAGATTCACATTTACACATGAATATTTCTATGATTTTTAGTGGATTAAATTCTCAAGAATATTTAGTATTAAATATCATTTAAACTCGAACTTTATCTTTTTTGAAAAATCTTGACGACTTAGTCTTATTTTCCCATGTGGTATTTGAGTATTTTTAGCCTCATCATATCTACAGATCATGCAACTTTAATTATTTCAAACCACATCTATAAGAATTATGTTTCAATACAACATAACATGGAGAATATCACTCCCAATATTAGGCTTTTAGTATTAAGTAAATCTCAAAATGGACACCATGAATGAGAAAAATATGATCCATTCACTTTTGATCCTTACTTCCTATTCTCTAATTTGAGACACCATTAGTACCTCCATGACATAGTTTAGCATGTTGTTCCACACAAGTGGACTTCGGTATAACTAAAATCACCAAAATGGTAACAAAATAAACACCACAATGTGGTATCATTTAAATTTTATCGCTATTATGATGTGGTATCCATTTCTTCGACATGGTTCTCATCAAAATTTCTCTCAGCTTCTCCTTACATTACAATATCTTGATCTCCATGTTGTGAATGATTTTAATATAAATATTATCATGGATCATAGTTCATTTGAATTATTTTGATGTGAATTATATGAAGATAATTATATAATGAATCATCTGATTTACTTATAAAATTATTCAGAATAAATATTATGGAAACTCAGTGTCGTTTATTCTCCATCTATTTAGAATAAATATTCTGAATTCTCAATTTTATTAACCTTATACTTGTTGTAAACTCTAGTATGAAATTTATACATATCACACTTATATTTATGTAGTGCCTATTACCTTTACATATGTACTCAATTACCTTTACTCAGCCATTATCTTTAGTTTTTACCACTATTTAGCTTAATAATAACCGTTATATAGCACATGTTTTTTAGTTCTACCCTTATATAGATGTTGTTTACCTTTATGTGGGGTCTAAACTACCTTTATGCAGCCTTTAAAATTTCTAAATTATGTTGGAATAGTTCCTAGAATACCTTTACATAGGTAGTGTAACCTCTAGACTACATAGCTCTTTGGATTCATGTATTACCTTTACATAAGTTGTATTATACCTTTACATAAACTATGTAGATCTTGGGTTACCTTTTCATAGTTGGTGGTCTTTCGCATTCCAACTGTGTGACTGATCATGATTCCATAATTCACTAATAACAAACCATAACTTTCTCAAACTAAATCCAGGAATTCATTAACACATTAATACTTTATACAAGTTTATTTAAAGATAAAATATAATATCTTCCATTTCCAACAGCCCTTGGATGGTTCTATTTAACTCTCAAGATATCCTCCACCGTTTGAACTAAATTATTTTGATATCCTAATTTGGAAAACTCATTCAATAATGTTTCCATTTATTATTGTAGTATATTTATAAAATTACACCCCACAAAAAACACATATTTAAACCTTATGATTAGAAATTCAATCATCTTGATTTCCAAAAAAGTACAATTCCAGCATAGGCACTTCGTGGTTTAAGTTACAATATAAAATAAAATTTGAACACAATGATTTTTATAGTAGGTTGAATGAAAATGGGTCCTACACCAACTATCACACCCCTTTAATACATTATAGTTATGGTATACACTAAAATACATGAAGTTTTAAGGGAATTAATAGCTCTATTACAAACTACCTTTTCTATTGGAGGCACAACTACAACACACTTGACTTTTAAAGGGGAATCACAACCCGATTACAAAACATAAATTTGTTAGGAATATAACCCAATAAAAGAAGATAATTTCTTTTAAAAGGAAAGTGCATAAACCAGAATATAGTAGATAAAGGATACAAATAATTATACACAAACACTCTAGTACCATTTAAGGAAGAAAAAGGTAAAATGGTTTTTTATAGCTCGAACAACCTTGAATAGAACTTAAAGTAATGTAATAGAAAGGTAGTAGTGATCATGATGGCTTTAATTATTTTCATGTTGTCTATTTGAAAAAAACATATTCACATGATATCACTTATAAGTTCCCATCTATATTTTTTATATCACTTCTCATTTTTTCTTGTGTATTTATTAGACAATGTGTATATCCCTATATTAAATGGGTGTCTTGACTTCAAATTAAACTTCATTTTAATTAGATATTAAAGTGGATGCACATATTCTATAGTATTTAGAATAATTAAAAATTAAAACAATACCCATGATAATATTTATAAATATAGTTCCAATAAAAAGTCATGAATAGCTAGTAAAAACATTCCTAAATATCATCATTGAAAAATTTAAATACTTCATAGTTATTAAATATTTTTAAATCCTGTTGAAAAGCTTCAATAAAAATTTTCCTTGAATACCCATTAAAATACATTTTAATAATCAAATAAATATTGTTCTTTATTTTCATTTGGAAAACATTTTAATAATATTTTGAAATATGAAAAAAAGAAGATGATAAAAATAAATATAAAAAATATAATAATTCATTAAATCAATCACTTGATGAATTCTAAGTAAAGAACACATGACTTATCGAAAAATTCAAGAAAGCCACTTATTTAAAAATAAATTTTATTTTGTAAGACATTAATTTTCCAGAAGACTTTTATTTCATCATTAGAATTTATACATGGAAAATTTTAAGTTTTCATAAAACTTCCAAAAATTTTAATACGACATTTTAAAAATGTAATGAATTTATACTTGGTCAAAAATTGAAAAATATTAGGACTTCACTAAAAAACAGAAGTCTTTTTAAATTTCATAAAACTTCACTTAAAAATGCATAAATTTCAAATCTCTTTTTAAATCTTATCTAGGACATTTGAAACTTTTTTCCTTTATCAAAAGTTCATTTCACAATATTTTCAAAATAGCTTCACATGAATTACAAAAACATATTACATTTAAAATAAAAGATATTCATAATAGAATAAAAGAAATATTAGGAATACATAAATAATAAACAACTCCAACATCATCATTTTATTTTATAATCAGTGAATGTTTCAAAAAAATCAAGTTTCAGGGAATAAAATGGAAATTTTGTAATTATCGAAATAAAAACAACAGTGGAAAGGATCCACTCAACATAAAAAACATGGTTTTAGGTCATTTAATCTCGTATAGATTCTTGAGGAAAGGGGAACATTTATCCCCTTATTTACTCAACTTGATTGCAGATTATTTTTCAATAAATATTTAGAATGTTTTCAAGTATAATTTTATTTAGGAATTAAGATCAAATTCAATTACCTATTTATTTCACACCTTCTATTTTTTTTATGATTCACCATTTTTTGAGACGTTTCTAAGGAAAATGTGTAATGTTTAAATAACATTATCCAATGATTTGATAAAAATTTTGGAAAAAATGTAAATTATGAAAAGGAAAAGAATTTTCTGATAGAAACATCACTATAATAAAAATTGAAGAGATCTGTAACATCATGGAGATTCTAATGACATTAAATACTTGAAAATATTTGGACCCTCATAATTTTTGGGGAAGAATCAAGTATGAAACCCTTATATTCATTAAGGAGAAGATTAAGAAAAATACTAAGAATTTTAAAAGATGTAAATTATCCCCCACTGGTGGAATGACTTTGATTAAAGAAATTACATGGGCTTCCCCAAACTTCTCGATGATCAAAATAAATACATGGATTCAAGGATATATAAGAATTTAATACGTCTCTACTCACAAAAATAGAATGGGGAATGTTGTCTAATCTTGAAGATTTTTAGGTTAGGGTGTTAAAAGGTATCTTATTTCCATATACGTTCTTTTTTAAAGATTACATAGGCCAAAGAGACTCTTGAAGTTGGTATAGAATTTTAAAAGATAAGGAATTTTTTATCAAAGGTTAAATTTGTAAAGTTGGATATGGTCAAGTTATTTACAGTCTTAATTATCGATGGATTCTATATTTTGAAGATTGCTAAATGAATCTCAAATTCCCATGTCTTTTTTCATGATTTTAATGTAATGTATCTAATTCGTTGATAATTGGGTTTTTTTAACACTAATGACCTTCTTATGTTGTTTGAAACCAAAAATATTAGGATTAATGAGAAAATTACCCTCCCTATGATATATGGGGAAGATAGGTTAGTGTGGCATTTTGAGAAGAATGGAATGTGTAGTGTCGAATGTGGATATAATTTCCTCATGATTACTTACCATAAATTTACCCTTAATCTTATTTTCAACAAGGTATAAGTAAGAAACTTTGGAATAATATGTGTAATTTTCCATACCTTCCAAAAGTGAAGAATTTTCTATAGATAGTTTTTTACAATTACCTACCCTCTCAAATAAATTTGACCAGAAAAATGTTTTCCTTCTTTCACAATGTTGTTTTTAATTTAAAAAAGAGTTAATGGAGGATTTACTTGTTTACTACCTATATACTACATAGGTTTGTCTCACCAATTTGGGTAATAAAATTGATTTAGATCATTTCAACTATTTAGATGTCTAAATTTTATATTTTTTGGAAGGTTTGGAAGATATAAAGGATTTTTCATAATCTTTTACTCACATAAGAACTGTGATGTGGTCTATTTGGAAGAGCAGGTGAATAGATATTTTTAACAAGAAAATGGAATATTTTGATAGATTTATATAAAATATCACACCCAAAATTCCATTTTCTTGTATGAAGTGTTTAATTTATTTTGTTTTTATATTTACCTTTCATTTCCATGTTTTTCTCATTAAAATTTGGGGAAATTTTGGTGATGTTGATTATCACACGGTTGGTGTACAGTTTGTCTAACCATGTAGTCAAACTGTACGAGCTACCCAGGTGAGTCGGTGATATCCACACAGTTTCCCAAACCATACCTCGCAATAATGAAGCTTTCCCAAATTAATAAAAATGTGAATTTTCTAAAACATCCTTATGTATTTTGAACCATAAAACCATTTCTTCTATCCCTATTTAAACTTCTCCATCCCTACTCTTAGGTGATACCTTCCCCCTTATTTATTTGATTGTATTTGGGTGGTATTTAAATTAGTTTATTTAAGAAAACCTCTAGTTAAGTGGTTCCTTACTTCCTCCTTGGTTCTTTTTTTCTTCCCTATGTGGTTTTCTCTTTACCCTAAAGCCATATTGATTTAGGTTTTGTCTTTTCTGAACTCAATGAGAGGGATTTTAGTTATTAGGTTTATCTATTTCTTTCAAAAGGTAATTTATCTTTTTTCTCATGGGTCCTCACCATTTTCAAATAGTTTATCTGAAAAAGTATATATTTTCTTAGGTTTCCATTATTTTATGCACCTTGGGTGCTTTCCTATTTTCAAAGAAAATTTTAATTTTTTAAAAATGTTATAAAATCTTTGAAAGACGATATGGATATTATTATATATTTGATTTTCTACCTCTTGATATTTGAAATCTAATGTAATTGAAATATATGATTTTTATATTAAATTAATGGTTTCACTTGCGGTGTTTAATAAAATTCCATTTTGTAATAGAAATAGTTGTAATAATGAATTTGTAAAACATGAAAAGGGGAATAGAAAATGAGATCCTAGGTATTTATTTGGGAGTAATATGGAAAGAAATACTAGGCATGTTACAACCTACCTATATTTGAAAAAACACTGAAACACTAACCAAACATTATGATGATATGTTTAGGGTGTCAATTGCTCTGGTGACCCCTTCATACTAGGAATTGAGACTACTCACCATAGTGGATTGCGTTGATTTGGTTATGATGGCTTGATCACTAATATAGTATGAATCCTTCATTACTGGAGACCCCCGATATTTTAACTCTCATGGAAACTGAGGTCATTTGTAGTGGTTTTGTCAATCCATCTCCACTCACCATAGTGGTTAGGCTCTTCTGCTTCGAGGGGTTCCACTATGCATTTTTATGCCTCAAAGATAATAGGGTCTTGAAATTATGGATGGGGAGTCAGTACCAATTATTCATATTGGAAGAGTCAACCAAGGACTAATCCCCATGATAGTGGTAGTCCTTAGGCCTATTCAAAGGTGAGGCGGTTACACATAGTAGAGAACATATTGGTGGAGTTTCATGTAATACCTATAAAAGTGAGAGGTATCATCCTTATTGAATATTATATGGAAACTAATTTATTTGATACAGGTTCATATCATTCTTTTATATCTACTCATGTTGTGAATCTATTATATCTTCCATATGAGATTATACCTTATCTGATAGAGACATCAACACCTCTCAGGAAGAAGAAAGAGAGAGGTATTAGATGCCCTTACTGTGATCCCTTGGTATTGTAAGTGGATATATCTTGGGATTTACTAGTTCATGAATTGGATTTTTAATGTTTATCATTAAGATGGACTGGATGACTATCTTTAAGGATCATTTTTATTTTCATCATTATAGGGTGAACTTCGCCACCCGTGATGGGAGCCCTCATGTGTTCCAAGGAGAGTAAGACCCACATTCTAGCTGGGTAGGACCAAATATTCCTAAAGTTGGTAGAATGGTATGTTAGGTGTCATCAATTTATATATATAATTATGAGGGAATCATTTAAAGTGAATTTCTTTTGGTCATAAGGCGGTTTCTTGAGGAGCTTTGGGATGACTTCTACTGCTTACCCTCAGAGAAAAAGTTGAAATCTTAATTTATCAGGTACCCAGAACACATCCTATCTCATTACCTCCATATCATAATTAGATCATGGAATTGAAATAAATAAATATTTTTTTGATGATTTTGAATCCAAATGGTCATTCCTATGAGTGTATCTCCTTGTGATTCCCTGATGTTTTTCACAAATAATGTGGATGGGACTCTCTTCTTATTCATTGAATATGGAAATTTGAACTAGCTAACCAAAAATAATAAGTAAAACATTCCACAAATTAATGAAAAATTTTATCATATTAAGGGGGTTAGATGGTTTTCCAAGATTGACCTTCGGTCAGGCTATCATCAACTCAGGGAGAAAGTGGCTGATATTCCTAAGACTACTTTTTGATGTAGGTGTAACCATTTTGAGTACCTAGTGTTACCATTTGAGTTAAAAAACTAACAAGACAATATTTTCATACATTTTATCTTATTATTCAATGATTTTATTCCCACAATTTTTGGTAATATTTAGGGAAATATCCCATTTAATGGTTTGGAAAGAAATTAAAATTTAATTGTGAAAATAACCTAAATCTTGAGTTTCAATTTTTGTATCTATCTTTAGGATTATTATAGTTAGTCTAACATTTAATACTTTTTGTTTTGATTATTATTTCATACAGATGAGATTTTTTGGAGCATCAAAGTGGATCTATAAAGGAGTCTGGAATTACTACTAGTTTAAAGGATGAAATATGGAAAAGGCATGAACATATGCCATTGGACCCGACTGTATGAATTGACTAGAATTCATAAATCTTCAACTATGGTTGATCATAAGACTTCTAGATCTGATAATATGACTTTTATCTATACATAAGTATTTTTACCCTAATTGTAAATATTTATATTTTATAACTTGGTGTTGAATATAAGTCTTTTGGTTCGGAATGTAAGTCTTCAAACCCATTGTATGAATTATTTACTTTGTGAAAAAATAGACTTATGGAAGATAGAGATAAAACATATAGGAAATCCACAAAAATTTAGTCCAATGACTTTAGAACCATTTCAACATGTATATTATCAATAAGAGGCTTCCACATGGATCTAAATGGGAAAAATATTTTGATCAAAATAAAAGAAAGAGGCTATGAATTTTTAGGAGATTCAGATCATGTGAGATATTTTAAAATTGAAAATTTGAAGTAAGACTAATATAAAAGGTGGAATATATTAAATATTTGAAGGTATAATAATCTCAAAGGTTTTTCTAATATTAAATAAAGGAGATTGGAGACTATTCAAAAATTATGGAGACTTTGATTATGATATGTGCTAGAGATTTTTTAATTTCATTATTTGTTTTATATTTTCTAAATGATTTAGTTTCATAATGCCTCATCCTTCCCATTTATTCTCCACATCCCTTAAAATGGAGAGGTAAATCCAAATTTATTAGGGAGGGAAGCCTATCCCTTATAATTCTTGAGTCCTCACACGATATTGAATAAAAATTTCTTCTACTATTTGATTTCAGTTCCTGATTTCTATTTAATTATTTCGATGAAATTGTGTTTAAGGATTTAAACTAGTTCCCTATTCATACTTCTATTGATAATTAAAAATCTCCTTCCACCTAGTGAATTTTTTCTTTAAGGGGATGGTTGTGTTATGTGGTGAGTGTCTAACAATTACTAGAACATATGTGAGGGCAGTGAATGAATTTTGGATTGCCTTTGAACAATCAATCCCAATTGGAGTTTTCCATGGTAATTTAGGTGTGGCTTGCTGAATTGTTACTCACACTGGAATGGGGACAAACCGATAGTTAATATTACAAGTCCAGTCTCCACAATTTCAATCTTCCTAAGGTGTTTGAGGAATCTATCAAAGAATATTGCACTTATAAAATAAAATTAAGAGAGGTAAATAATTTTATGGACAATGATAATATTGAAAGTGGAAACTAGACCCTTATCCAATCACCTTTCTCATTAGCTATTTTCAAAATATTGTTTCAGTTTCTTACTTTGTTTTCAAAAATCACAAACCAAAAAATAGAACCCATTTTCCTTAACTACTCAATAAGTGACCATAGGTTTTTGTGCACTCCTCTCTAGGAAAAAACCCAAGGATCCCACTAATACAACATTTAACCTTGGTAATAATTTTTTTCCATACCCTGTGAATGATTTGTGTCAAAACATGGAGGTATTTCAGGGGAGATAGTTCCAAAAATCAAAAAATATATAATATAATAATATATATATATGTCTGTGTGTGTGTGTGGAAAATATTATACTATCCAACCTTTCTCACTTAACCCTAATATAGAGAAAACCTTGTTAGCAAGACTTACAAGTTTAAACATGAAAATTGAATTTGAATAAGTTACTTTAATATACTAAAGTTAGGTTTCTTGTGATGATTTTGAGCCTACCATTATGGAAGATAATCCAAATAAAATTTTGAGAGAACTTTGCACACCATAGTTCATAAATAAAAATAGACATATAGTTATGTCTAAGATACAAAATGAATCCAAATTGAAAATTTTTATAATACAGTTGTTTTCGAAGTTTCATGGCCTTTTAGGTGATGATCCTAAAAAATATATACAAGGATTAACATGGGTTTTATCAACTTGGAAGGCATGAAGAGTAGCTTGGTAGAAAGTAAAGTGGAGTAAATTTACCTTTTCGCTTGAGCGAGCAGTAAAGAAACGGTTGTACAAACTATAACCAGGAGAGATCCATGATTGAGATGATATTTAAAGAATATTCATGTAAATTTTTTCCCACATTTTAAAGAAAAAAAATATGGAATGAAATTTATTCCATCAAAAAATCATCAGGAGAAACTAATTATGAGTATTAAGAGTGATTCAAAAATACTTATGACTGCTTCCCACATAATGCTGCAGAAGAGTATCACTTAATTTTGTTCTTTTTATCAAGGCCTACACAATAATTATAGAAATATTTTGGATTCGTCATATGGTGGAGCTTTGATTAACAATTCACATGAATAACTTAAAGTCCCGATGGAAAATATTTTTCAAAACTCATGGTAATTCAGAACAAGAGGTACCATAACAAGAGGCATACATGAGGTACGAACTTATGACTCATATCCATTATTAGAATCCATAGTTTAAGAGATAATATGACATATTAGATATATGGATTTGAATCAGGATAGTGGGAAATAATAAATGGTTAAGGTATGTGTTTTATTCTCATCACCTAACCATTTCACCAATTAGTGTGTTGAAGTGTAGGCCATGGAGAGATTTGCAGCAATAGTTCAACAAAGGAAAAAATCACTAGGGATTTTAGAGAAAACACAATATATTTCATCATATTGGACTCCATGAAGAACCCTTTATTTGACAAACCACTCCTTAAACATTACCTCTTTAAATAAGATAAACCTACAAAATAATTGGGTATCTTTCATAATATATTTACCTTATATTGACAATGAATAATTGAAGACTCCATGGAGAATGAAGCTATATATAGGTTTTATGAATTGATTATTATATTGGATGATTAGGTAACTTCATAATACCTTAATGAATTTTTTTAATTATTTAATTATGAGATATATCACTTGTATTCTTATGTGAAGGAAATAAAATCAATATAAATGAGAAACCCCAATATGATTTCATCCCTCAAACAGCCAACAAATCTGGAACTTAAACCCTTAACCACATATCTGAAGTATGTGTACCTAATGAGATGATAAAAAATAACAATAATCACTGTAATAAATTTTACATAACCTAATAAAATAAATTTAATGATCTTTTGAAAGAGAATATGAAAGGCATATGGTGGAGTTTAGGTGATATTACATGAACTAGTTTAAAAATATTATCACACAAAATTCTTCTTAAAGGAGACTCTATAACTATTAGGTAGCCTTTAAGGAGGCTAAGTACCACCATGATTAAGTTATTAAAAAATAGATAGAATTTATTTTTGAAACTTAAATCATTGACTCAATCTATGGCTCATAATGGGTAAACCCAATCCATGTAAGTCCTAGGAAAATAGGATTGAACATTCTTAAAAATGGCCAAAATATATAGATCCCTGTGATAATTCAAAACAAATGTAGTGTGTGTCTAGATTATATAAAGTTGAATTAAATCACTAGGAAAGATAATTTCATAATATGTTTGATTAATCAGGTTCTAGATAGGTTTTAATGGAAAAACATAAATTATTTTTAGGTGGTTTTATTGTACCTCCCTCTAGCATGTGTTTTCCTGATCCTGAAAACTCTTGTGTGTATTTAATATTTTTATTTCAGTGATATTAATTCCCTTTAATTTAACTTAATGTTATTTAATTATTGAACTAAATGAATATTTTGAATTCCATTCAAAGACAACGTGATGATCTTTTTAAAGGATTGTACATATATTATTTCATGTTTCAAGACAATGTAATTAGGCTATAAGATTAGTTGAATTCCTTTTAAAGGAGCAAGGAAGCTTGTGGTGGTATTTATATGAGTGTAGGAAGCAAAGAATAGCTGGTGTAGAAAACCGGCTAGCTGATTCCGTGAGGAGGAAGCTTATTTTGGGAAAAATATCCATTGGTCAACCAATACTGAAGGCATAGGCTTCCCCAGTTAACAGAGGGCCACCGACCTACCAACGAAGGTGCACTGGCTAGATGTGGGGAATTCCCAGTAGCAGTGAGATTTATGTAGTCCACTTGATACCCAATGGAGGATATCAAGTATTTTATGGTGTCAACATAAGTCTCCTGAGATGGAATTTATTATTGTAAAAAGGATATAATTGTATTCTTATTTATCCTCAATACCACTTTTAAATTCCAGAAGATTATCACACCTCTTGGAGCCTATTAAAGATTATCATTTGTATATTGGAGTTATCAACTAATTGAAAAATGATATCTAATTGAATCAATGTTAAATCACTAGATTTATCAAAATCCTCTCAAATATCAAATTACCATGTATCAATCCCTAAAAGGATCTCAATATTTCTCTCAATATCCCATTGAAAATTGTATCTATCCTTTTGATATATTGGAAGGTGGCTTATAATGGGTTTGTTCCAAGAAACCCTTCTTCTTCTCATGTCCCTCACGAATCTATTCTCACCACTGAAAAAGTTAGGTATATATTCCTTGGTTACTAGTGAAGCACAAGATAGTTCTCTCAATCCATAATTATGAGGGATAGATTTCTTGGTCCCCGCTAATATCAAAGGAGTAATGATATTGATATCTCAACTAGAGGGGTGGATATATAGAGTCTCCCACTGATAAATTGAAGGACTCTTTATCAAATTGTGTTTTCTCTCTCATTTATTTTATGAATTACATCATTATTCATCGATTCCCATTTTTTCATAAATTTTATTTGATCAATTTTCATTATACTAAATATTTTAATTAACTTTGTATTAAACTTTATAAATAAAATATAATTTGTCATTTATCACTCAACCAATTTCATTACTTTAATTGATTTATGATTTCAACATTGTTTAAATGTGAATTTTCCTTTTTCTCACACTTTATATTTTTAAAAGAAAAATCACCCCATATTCTTATTATACTCTAGCCAATAGGTTTTCAAGATATTTTTTAATTATAATTGATATAAAGGTCTAAGAGAACACAACCTTTAGATGTCTCTTTGACACCTTTTACTATAAGAGAATTTAATTTTAATTATTTAATTCCCTGTGTACATTAAAAAGGTTCAGGGTAAGTATATTTTCAGAACACATTGATAATTTTATGGAGGTATCTTTAGATAATTTCTCTGTTTTTGGTAATTATTTTGATATTTATTTAATAAATATGGATTTGTTTTTGTAAAATTTCATTAAACAAAATCTTCCTTATAATTTTAAAAAGTGAAATTTAATAGTAGAAAGAGAAATATTATTCGGGGTATCATCTTCTATAAATTCATTATGGTTGATAAGTCAAGAATTTAAGTGATAAATACTTTATCAAGCACAACTCTGTGAAACATGTAAGATATTCTCTAGGACATATAGGGTTTTACAATAGGTTTATCAAGGAATTTAATAGGATTTATCTCCCTCATTCTCAGTTAATTTTGAAAGAATCTAATTTTGGTTATAATGTTGAATATATGGAAGAATTTAATGAACTAAGGAGAAGATTAATCCCAACGATACAACCATACAATCAAGAGATACCTTTTGAGTTACTATATAATGATTTCAATGATACCATGGTAGTAGTTATGTACCCAATAATTGAAGGAATACCAAAAATCATTTCCCATGACTCAATAAAACTAGATGTCTCCCAAATAAACTATACAGCCACTGAAAATGAGTTTCTTATAGTTATTTTTACTTTTGAAAAATTACTATCTAATTTTCTTGGAACTAAATTCACTATTATTTCTAACCATATTTTAATTAGAAGATTGATAGAGAAACATAAATCCAAACCAATGATATTTAGACAAATGTTTCTATTATAAGAATTAAACCCATAGATTATGGATAATTAAGATGCTAAAAACTATGTAGTCGATCACCTGAGTAGATTACCCAACCCTACTGAATCCAAAATACCATATTAGAATCCAATTAATTACCATCTATCAGAAGAAAAGTTGTATTTAGTTGAAGGATAAGTACCATGGTAATAAGAATATGTTTTACTACATGTAAAATTGAGTCTATTTTTTTAAATTTTATCATACTATAGAATGTGCATGGAAATGTAGACCTCAAATAAAATTAATGAATGTTTTGGAATCTAGAATTTATTGGATAAATTTTTTCAAAGATGCCCATGAGTTTTTTAAAAAGGTATGAAATGCAAAAAAAATTAAAAATATTTCAAATGTATAAGAAATTACCTAAAACCCCAGTTTATTTTATGGAAATTTTTAATTATAGGGAAAAGAAATTATGGAAAATTTTCTAATATTATTTTAAAATTTTTATATTATTCTAATTTTGGATTATGTTTTCCAATGGGTGGATGTTAAGGCTACCAAAACTGAGAATGCTAATGTTGTGTTTGAATTTTTTAGGTTTATTATATTTTTTATGTTTTGAGTTCTATGATCCATAATCAATGAACAAGGAAACCAATTTTTCAATATTATCATTAAGTATTTATCGTGATAGTATAGAGTACATAATAAAACATCCAAACCTTACCATACAAAAACAAGTGGGAAAAATGAACTGTCTAATAGATAAATCAAGGGAATTTTTTTAGAAAACTATAAAACTAAATAGGAAAGACTATAGCCAAAGGTTGGATGAAACTGTATGGTATTACATGAAAAAATTTATGTCACCCATAATAATGATCCCATACAAATTTATTTATTGGAATAATTACCAAATCCCTGTAGAAATTCAACACAGGGCCTGTTGGGCTGTGAGGTAAGTAAACCTAGACCTAGAAAATCTAGAAAAATAAGAAAGGTGCAACTATATGAGTGATATGAAATCAGGAGATAAGACTTTGAAAATTCAATAATCTGTAAATGAAAAGTCTAGATCATGACAATATTTTTTAATAAAAATAATTCCATATTAGAGACCAAGTGCTATTATTTTATTCAAGACTCATGATGGTGTTGGGTAATCTTTTTTATTGAGATGTGAAGGCCCTTTCATTGTTTCAAATGTATCCCATTTTGGTTTTGTTTAGGTTTCTAAATGTGAAAACTATAACAAATACAATATTAATAGAAATATACTAAATAATTTACATGGGAATCTACCCTATGAACTGGTGGAATAGAGCATACACCATCAACATATTTATCAATGACGACTGTTAGGTTTTACCTCTCCTAATAATTTATTCATTATCATATGTCCATTCAAAATATTCTAACATGCTGAATTAATTTGAAGTCATTGAGAAAACTGGTCAATTTATGTTTGTGGGAGGAAAATTTAGTTTAGAAATTTTTTCAAATTTTCTATTTTTCAAATTTTGTGTCTTTTTTAAATTTGTGTGTGTTTTCTTTTTCTGGTTTTGTATGTTTTTTAATCTATGATCTTAATTTTAATTACCTTTAATACATTTAATTTATGCCAATGTTTAGGAAACTAGTTTAACCCATCAACTCACTTTAGATGACTGTTATAATGAAATTAATTCAAAATTACAAGTAAAGGAATTTAATGTAATCCCACTATTTTTTAAAACTTATTCTATCACATGTTGTCCTATTTTTAACCATTTACCTTAAAGGATTGTGAACATATTTTGAAATCTTCTTTCTAATTTCATTTTTATTGAGAGAACCAAGACATATTTTAATTACTATAATTTTATGAGTGATATAATCACAACTTTAGAACATTCAAGAAACTATGCTAAAATTATTGAAAAATTATTTTGAATTAAATCTCCTTTTTACAATAAAATATACATCCAAGCCTACCTTAACATTTAATCTATTATAGTTCTCATCAACCATGAATGAAATTATTAATAAGACACATTAAAAGACAAAGATTACTATATTATTTTCTATAGAATATTTGGAATGATCGTAGTTGAATTAATGTGGGGGGGGGGAGAAAAGGAGTTGGAACAAATCATTTTGGTGAAATTTGATTGAATTTAAATAATAATTTTCTATAAATTTTGTGATACTATTTTGGAAGAAAAATATGATGGGGAGAATGGAAAAATGTTATTGATGTCATCTAATGATATCCATTATATTCCCAAACTATTTTTAAGTAAAATTTCATTCTCTTTCCCTAAAAAATCTGATTCTGAAGAAAAACTCTAGATCCGAAAAAGATGAAACAATACTTGTAAAAAATAGAGGAGTGATGAAATTAAATATTATTTCAATGTTAATAAGGGGATATATTGACCTAGAAGTTGAGAGAATAATTAAATTTTATTGGAAGCTAAAATCCGTTACATAATTTATTATGAATGGGTTTTACTGTAGGAGTTGTTTAAAAAGAAACACTAAATATGTTGAATAAAGGACCTAGAATAAATCATTAAGAGTGGAAATACTTTATATTTTGGGGAAATAAAGTACTCACATTCTCAAAAAGAGAATATAGAATTCCATTTTTCCTTCAACAAAAAAAATAGAAATGGTGGAACCTACTAAAGGAAATAGAAGAAGGGTGTGTTTACTAATATTAAAATTATAAAGGGTATAATTTGTTATAATAAATCTCAAGAGAGTGAATTTGAATCAACATAATAGAAAGATATTGAGGAATATTTTATGTAAGGATACTAAAAATTATGCATTTTGTTTCAACACAGGGCCAAAACTCCTAATATGCATCATAATATTCTAAATAATGAACCTCCATCCAAATGATACAAAAAACCCCGAAACCCGCTCATGATATTCATAATAAATGAATAATTAGGGGGAGATGATGAGATTCATCAATCCTATGGTGGATCTTATATGAACTTGTAATGAGGAAATTTTTTCTTGAAAATCATTCTTGAGTGTTCATAAGTGTATACATGGGATGAAAGAAGTGGGGATTAATTGAATATACTCAATGAAGAAAATGTAATCAATTAAATTGAGGAGGCATGATAAATTTAGGTATATAATATTAGAATAGGAGGTCACAATGGTTGGGTATATGAATTTTCCTTTTTAATCTATTTGAAACATACTTGTTTGGAGTCCAAGGTTTGAGTGTGGGGGAATTAACAAGCCAATATTTTTATGCATCTTATCTTGTGTATTAATTATTTTAATCCCACTATTTTTGGATAATTTATCTATAAATATCACATATAATGGATTTACGAGTAATTTAGATTTAATTCTGAAAACGGATTAAATCTTGAGTTTTAATTATTTTATCAATCTTTTAAATTATTAAAATGAGGCCTACATTTTAAAAAGGTTTTTTAATTATTATTTTAGATAGATGAGGTTTTTTTGAGCATTGAAGTGGATTAATTAAGGAATCAATAATTATTTCTTGTTTTAAATATGATATATATAAAAGGCATGAATATAAGCCTTTAGACCGGATCGTGTGACTTTCCTAACCATCGTAAGACTTCAACCAAGGTTGATCGCAAGCCTTTCAGAGCTGATCAAATGAATTTTATTTGAGCATAAGTATTTGGCCCCGATTGTAAGACTCTGGATCATAAGACTTGAAACTGAATGTAAGTCTTTTAGGCCCGAATTTAAGTCTTTATTCCCATCATATGACTTCATTCCTTTGTAAAAAAAATATAGAACTATGATATGGAGAGAAAACATCAGGGGACTCATCGACACTTCATGATAAGGCCTTGGTCAATATTTTAACATATATGTGATCAACATGAGGCTTCTATATGGATCTAAATGAGAATAGTATTTCAATAAAAATTAAATAAGGAATCTACGTATTTATAGTAGAATCTGTTCATGGGGGTGATTCTAAAACCATAAATTTAAAAGAAACTTTTGACGGAGGGGAATAAATTCAATATTCAAAGTTACAATAATTTCAAAGTTTTGACAAAGTAAAAAGAAGATAGAGTTATGTATATTGAAAAAGTAAATTGACATTCCAACCAGCTAGTACCATAGTGGTACAGGCTCCTGCTTGGAATCCAAAATACCCAGGATCAAATCTGGGCAAGGGCGAATTTCCGGAACTGTAGTAGGGCACTGTAGCAGTACTGTAGTAGCTGCGATACTATAGCAGCGCGAGTTACTATAGTAGTACTGTTCACCGAGGGGTCCTTTGGGCAAAAAAAATGGGCTTTCAAGCCTTGTATTCAGGCCACTTGTCCTTGGTCCTTGGGCTATGTAATGGGTCACCCACTACCCAGTCTTAAGAGGTATTTTCTTTAAATAATAAATTGAGTCCTCAGACCCATCCTTTAAAAAGTATATTGACTTGAATCACGGGTCATGTTGGAGAATCTTCTATTTTTTTTTTCTATTCTTTGTTTTTATTTTCTTTTGTCATTAGTTTCCTAATGATCTATACTTCTGGATCACCCAACCCTCCTGATTTCCCCATCTCCTCCACTAGGGTTTACCTCTAATCTTCTCATGTTGGTGGCTCGTTCTATACCCCCTCCCTCTCGCAGCTTCAACTTTGAGATTTTTAAGTGGTTGTCTAGGTGATTCCTCCCTGGATCTTCACCCGGCACTATTCATCATCGAGATCTCATTTTATGTGTACTATCTAGGTGATACCTCCATGAATTTTGTAGTGAAGACGGTTTTGTCTCCCATCAGCGATCATCGTTGGTTGATAGATGGATCCTAGTCTTCTATATGTGGTCAACGATCATGGTCGCTCATCGTTCATTGGTGATCAACAGTGATTTCTTCGTTGTATGTTGATTCTATTTTTTGTGAGTATATTGGGAAGTAATTTTCTTGGTTCCATGGTCTGGGGTCATGTGATTAAGATTTAGCATCATTTCAGAATGATGTGGTGAGTTCCAGTGATGGATGGGTTTTGTGCAAGATGTAGAACAACTCCTATGTAGATCAGCTCCTATGTTAGTAGTCGACGACAATGATGTTTAGGAGAACACTGACTGTTGATGGTTTCATGAAGTCAGGAAGTGTGATTTCTTCTTATTTTTCACTGCTTTGGATTGTTTCACATATTTTTTTTTATCATTTTCTTTATTCTTATTTGTTTTTTTTTTCTTGGGGAGAATATTTCTTCCCAGGCATTGGTTTTCCATATTGCCTTTTGAATTAGTGGAACATATTGTAGGTGTCGCTGGGTGGGTGGCCTCGAAAGAGGGATGAGTGTGATGAAACCCATCATTCAGCCATGCTTCATCACCTTGATGGATTTATGGGTGCCTCTCCATGACATTTTCTCATTTATTTTTAGAATAATTTTTTGTTGCATTATGTTGAAATTTTTGAGAGTATCTTTCATGATTTTTCAGGTGTGAATGTCTAAAGAGAGAAGGGTGTGGTGGAAACCTTCATCCGAATATCCTCCACATATTGATGTTGGTTGGAGAGGTTATATTCCATGTTTTTCTTCTATCATGTTTAAAATTCTTAGAATTGGGGGTGACACATTATTTTTACTAATTTCACTATTTCCTTGTCTGGTGAGGGGGCGATGCAACTTTTTGGTGCCTACAAGGACGTTTTCTTCTTCTAGACTTATAGGATCATTTTTACCTTTGTTTTGAAGGATTTTTTCACTTCTTATAATGGGTTTCTTCATTCCCATTCCTAAAATAGTTTATATATTTTTTATATTCAATAAAGTTGGATTGAACCATAATTTTTTCAAAAAATGTTGAATTATATTTTCTCTTTATTCTCCACTACCCTTCAAATAGAGGGCTAAATGAAAATTGATCGAAGAATGGAAGGTTTCCCCTTTTAAAGCTACATTCCTCACATGTTATTGAATAAAACCGACTTTTTTGTTGGATTTTGACTCTTGATATCTATTTAATTTTTTGGAATGAAAATGTGTGTAAGGATTCAAACTAGTTCACTATTTCTACTTATGTTGATAGTTTATAATATCCCTCCACCTAGTAAAACTTTTCTCTAAGTAGTTGGTCATGTTAGGTGGTGAGTGTCTACCAATTTTTTGCATGTGTGTGATGGTAGTGAATGGATTTTGGATTTGTTAGGAACACCAACACCCAATTGGGTTTTTTTCGTAGTTAATTTAAGAGTTTATTATTAACTCTATACTCACACAAAAAGGGGATATAATAAATTAGTAAAAATGAGAGGAAAATCCCCACAATATCATTTAGTTTAAGGTGTTTGTGGAATATATTGATGAATCTTACACTTATAAAATAAAAAGAAGAGAATTAAATCATTTTAAGGACTATGGTAACATTTCAAGTGGATAATAGACCCTAATTCATTCAACTTTCACATCAACTATTTTCAAACTTTGGTTTTAATTACTTCTTTTTTCACAAACCATAAACCAAAAAACCCCTTATCATTAAATAATAAACATGTAAAAACAAATTTTTTTCACTACTCTCGAGGATTAAATCCAATGTTACCAGTAATATGATATTTATTCTAGGTAATAAAATTAATTTTCCACACCCTATGATAGGTTCCTATCACTGATGATCCGGTACTCTTCATGGTGCTGATGAACCAGATCGAAACCTCTAATATTCTTATGGTATTTTTGGATGATATATTTGTATATTATAATATTTTTTAGGGACAAAAATATCATTTGAGAGTTATTTTTTGAACCTTGAATGATCATTAATTTATACTAAGATTCTTAAGTGTAAGTTTTGTATTCATAAAGTAAATTTCTTAGGGAATGTGGTCTCCAAGCAAGGAATTTCAGTCAACATTTAAAAGGTGAGAGCCTTTACGTCATGCTATGTTCCAAAGAAAAGATTTGAAATACAATGATTCTTGGGTTTATCAAGATATTACCAGAGATTCATAAAGGATTTCTCCAAGATTGTGTCACCTATGACCACTCTTACCTAGTAAAATGGGAATTTTTATGGATTTCTGAGTGCCAGGCATCCTTCAATGAGTTAAATTGACATTTGACCTCAACTCCCATATTTATTCTACCTATGGTTTTCTTGGAATTTTTTGTTTACTATTATTAATTAAGTATGGGTTTGGGATATGTGATTATATAGGATGACCACTTGGTGGTGTACGGTTCTCACCAACTCTGACCACATGAGAAGAACTGTCTGACCCATGAACTAAAGATATAAATGGTTACACACACCCTTATGTTTTGACTACACTATCATTATTGAGAGAGATTCATGGTGTATTATGATCATATAATTTTCAGTTATATCTTTTCTCCAAAGGACTTAAACCTCATGAAAAGGTAGTGAGTGGAATACCTTCATGAATTTGAATGTAACATTGTCTATATGTCAGGAAAAGGGAATGTATCCATCGATGCCATAGGTAGGATGTTGGCAAGAGTTGAAGAAGTCTAGTGATGTAAAGTCCTGTGTTCTAGAATTAGACTAAAAAATGAAAGTTATTGATCTTTATTGATTACCGGGTGGGTTAGTTTTAAATCCATGTTTTGGGGTAATGTTTCATGAGTTGAGATTGTTTAATGTGTTGATATTGGGCATAGGTAAAGGCTCAAGGAGTTTACCGTGTGGCTCATTGGGTTTCAAGAGCATCAGACTAGGTAGTGCGTTCGTATTGGCTCTGCACAGTTGGTCAACCCATACATGTCAAACCATGCAACTTGCTACAAGTTAGTTAGAGGAATTTCCACGGGTTGTGCAGGGTTAATAAAAACATGAGGCTTAGTCGTGCATGAAACTCTAGGTATCTAGTAGCATCCAGAAATGGCCTACACATAGTCTGTTTGACCATGCGATTCAAACCGTGTGGCCTACCTAGTTTTATATTTTAGGTTAAATAATTTAATTAAATTTAGGATTAAAAAAGAATTTAATTAAATGTTGTGATATGTGGATTTTATTTAATTAAATTCAAGGTTAATAGGAATTTAATTAATTTATGAAAAATGGGGGATTTATGTGAGAAATTAGAGGTTGAGAGAATTTATTTAAATGATAGTGGAAAGGAGAATCCATTTAATTAAATGGTGTTGGAAAGAATATAATTAAATGGTGATTAAATGGGAAGTTTGGGGTTTATCAAAGAAGTGTAGTATTAAATGGTAATAATAATAATAATAATAATAATAATATTATTATTATATTAACTCCAATAGTTATTAGGGTTTTATTTTATTTTTATAAGGGAGAAAATAGGGAGAGATGCACAACTTGGGTGAGGCGAGACCCCCTGGGTCTCCCATGGGTGGTACACCACCCATCTCACACTGCTCCCTCTCTACACATAAGAATAATCTTTCTCTTTCATAAAAACTTTTCTTCTCAGTGAGGTTAGAACTTATCCATGCATTTCATTCTTCACATCGACCATTTCATCCCCCTATTGCATGGTTTCCATTAAACTGAATCCCTAGGTTCGAGTTTAATTCAGGTTATTTGATTCTTCCAATTCTAGGTGGTGTAGAAGATGTCTCAAGACTAGTTGGTCCATATTCCAATGACCACCATTGAAGGAGAAGTGGTTGGTATCAATTTGGTTCACTGCCATTATAATCGTGTAAGGCTATATACCCATTAATTGTTTTGGAACCCCTTGACTTAGGTGCTTGTGGTTTATTTGAGTTGTGGTTAATTAATTGGTTGTGTATTGGACATACTCACCCTAAATTTAGGTGTCAATTATTGTTATAAGGTGTTGCAATAAATTCCAATTATGTGCATGCATTAATGTGGAAGTGTGTGTGTGAGAGCGGGTTGTGGTTTGAGTTAGAAAGCATTGGATTGAAAAATTATTTGAGGTAGGGTCCTGAACCTTGATTTAACTACAAAAATGCAGTTTTTTTGGCTTACTACTTTTGATAAATTTCACTAAAAATTTGGAATGAATTATTTATTGGTGTGAAATGGTTTGTTTGATTACAAATTCACGTATTTGTAAAAAAACCCCTCCAACGGAGGTGTACTGCCTTCAAGAAAAAATCATATTGACTAGACTGATATGTTTTCTTAGCTTGATGATATGTGTATTTATATTATTTATTAATTAGAGGAAGATACTTAAATTATGGTAATATTATTAATTGAATAGGAGATGTATTTCCTCCTTTACATGTTGATGCAATTGGGTAAATGGGTAATTATGAATTATTTAGTGGGATATATTGAGATAATTAATTTTGAATTAATTATGTTCTTCTAGATTGTAATATAAAAAATTAATCCAGGGATTAATGATGAGATATTGAATTTTCTAAGATAAGATAATTAATTTTGAACTAATTATGTGTTTTGATATTTTAATATAGATAATCAATTTGGGGATTAATTATGAGAGATTAAATTGGACAAGACAAGATAATTAATATTGAATTAATCATGTGCTTTAGTATTGTAATTGAGAAAATTAATTAGGGGATTAATTATGAGTATTGAGTGGGATAAGATGAGATAATTAAATTGTTCATTATTTATGGGCCATGAGATTATAATAAAGTTGATTAATTTGGGGATTAATTATGAGTATTGAGTAGGATAATTTGAGATAATTAATTGTCAATTAATTATGTGCTTTTAAATTTTGAAATGGATAATTAATAGGGGGATTTATTATGAATTTAATTATATGTGTTGAGATAAATAATGGTGGATTAATTAATGTCCCTTGATGTTTCATCAAGATAATTAATTGTGAGATTAATTATTACAAGTTGATATTTAGATTGGATAATTAATTCAATAAAATTAATTATAGAATGTGATTCATGTTTATTGATTAATTAATTTATGAATTAACTAATAGGGATTGTGTACTTAGTTAATTGTTGAGTTAACTAATGGATTTGATGTGTTTAACTAATTAATGAATTAGTAATGAGATCAATTATGAATAATTAATTGATGAATTAATTATGTGTAAAAAAATGTGAACATGGTCATTCCCATGAGAAGTAAAAATTGTAACATGGTCATTGTAACACCCCGACCCCAGTTACCCAGAGTCGGTGCATTATTTTAATTTATTGGCATGATTACTAGGAATAAAGTCCCGAAAGACTGATTAGTTTTGCAGTCTGGGAAAATAGATTACATACATGAACAATACATTACACAATAGAAAAGTAAAACAAAACAGAAATGATCATTTGATAACGCCATTAATCCCCTAGCATAACCCTGCTTATCAATCATAATGCACTTCTTGGAATCCTAAAAAAATTAAAACATATAAAGGGGTGAGCTTAGATGCTCAGTAAGGATAACAATGAAGTTCCCAATCAGGATCCAAGTATCACTGAGAGGGGGAGGGGGTGAATCAGTGATAGATTTTTCTTTTTATGTTTCTTGCTTTTCGAAACAATCTTCGCCTCCTGTTAAAGAGATTCTTCCCCGTTGAACACACACAACCATAGGAACACACGATTTAAAAGGTTCACTACTCAAAAATAGTAGCTATTTCCTTGGTATGGTACAGAAAAAATCCAGTACCACACAATCCACTAGAAAACAATCCTTTGATGTGGAATACAATGAGTAGGATATAACCTTACACTCATGTAGCATTTTGAAAACAATCCAATAGTGTGTGTGCTCTCTCTTAGAACAAATAAGGTAATATAATGATTCTATTATTTTTAATGAACTTTCACAAATTAAATCTTTCAAAAAAATTCATCACTTTCCTACCCAAGAAGATGGTAAGAATCTCCTGGTGCAAACAACTTGTGTGCCACTCCATGTTTGCGCACCTCCCTACTTGCGTGCCACCCTGATTTTGTGCCACCTTCTTGCACGCCACCTACTTACACTCCTACTCACTACTTGTGCTCCACCATTGAGCACAACTCAAAACTTGCGCGCCACCTTTGGATTATACTTAGCCCACTTCTTGAAAGCACCTCCCTGATTGCGCGCCTCTGGAAACTTACATGACAAAACTTGCACTACACCCTACTTGTGCGCCTTATAAATAACCCTCAGCTTGCATGCCACTTCAAATTGCGCACGGCCCTCTACTACTTGCGCGATCCGAGCACCCTCTACCACTTGCATGATCAGAGCTTTAATTTTCCCTTTAGTTTTGATCATAGAAAAATGAGGAGGCCAGTCGTCTATTTATAGAAATTTTGGTGACTTGCGTGCCACATACACTTGTGCGCCATTTCTACTTGTGCGCCACTCCATCACTTGTGTGCTGCTCCATCACTTGCGCGCTGCTCCATCACTTGCGTGCCCTTCCATCACTAGTGTGACACATTCTCTCCTTTGTCATATTTTGATATGATGATGTTGGAATATGACTTGCGTGCAACATACACGTGCGCGCCACATATACTTGGACTCCACACTTGTGCTCCACTTATACACATTCTCTCCTTTGTCAAATTTTGATGTGATGATCATTAAATATGACTTGCACACCACATATACATACATGCCACACTTGCACACCACTTTGAAGTGCACGACACTTTCTTTCCTTTTCCAAAACACTCCTTTACTCCCACTATCCTTTATAAGGAATGAATCACAAGTTCTCCAAACTTATGATATTTGTGAATTACAAATCAAAAAATCATCATCGTAGTTTTTGGTCCTTTTACAAAGTGAATTGATTTATATTATTTGACAACAAAATACAACACTCTGTAAAGGATAACTCTTCAAACTTCCTTCTCCATCGAACTTGGTCCCAACAATCTCCCCCTTTAGATTTTGTTGTCAACAAAGATTCATAAATCACTGAACTTTGTAACCTTATGAAATGGATTATTTATCAACAATTCTAAGCCTACATGAGCTAACTCATTGTAGGAAACAAGAATTATTGACAGCCAAAACCATGTTATCCAAAGACAGTGACTATGAAATCTCTTGATCATATCTCCCCAGCCTTCTTTATAACATCTTTCAGAACATCTTTCAAGCTTCTACTTTAGTATTCTTCACTTCTTCAACATTCATGGAATACAAATTTTTTTCCTACAACAACTCAAAAAAACAGTTAGAATAGTTCACACACATATATGCTGGATTCACAGCTTCCCCACAACCCCCCCTTATGAATGCATCTATAAGGATAGATTTATGAAACAATTATCCCCCTTAAAAACACTATTCAAAGTCAAGATGATAGTGGGGACAGAAACATATACCTTAACCTTGATGAGAAGGAGGTTGGACACCCATGTTCAACCTCAATTTTGCAAATGGTTCTCTCAGTAAAGGTCTGGGGAATATATCAGCAACATGGTCAGATGTAGGAACATACTCTAGCATTAATTCATTCTTCTCCATTTAATCTTTGATGAAGTGGTAATTTATATCAATGTTTTTTGAATGATAATGTTGTACCATATTTCTTGTAAGATTGATTTCACTCTGATTATCACAACCCAAGAGCAATGTTAGCTTTACTTCAACAAGTATATCTTCTAACTCAGTCTTTATCCACATTAGTTGAGTTTCAGCTTGAGTAGCTGCAACATACTCAGCTTCTACTATGCTAAGTGTTACTGAATTCTTTTTCTTGGTATACCAACTAACACAACTTTTCCCCACAAAGAAAACTCCACCAGATGTGGATCTTCAATCATCCACATTTACTACCCAATCAGCATCAGAATACCATAATAGATCAAGATTTCCTTAGCCATCATACCTGATTCCAAAACGTGATGTGCCCTTGATGTATCTGAGAATTATTTTTCTAGCAATCAAATGTGATTCTTTAGGAGCACTCTGAAATATTTCACATAATGTTATAGCATAGACGATGTCGGGTCTTGAGGCTGTCAAATACAACAAACTTCCAATCAGCTTTTGAAACTCTTTCTGATCATCTTCCTTGCCTTCTCCATCTCTTGACAACTTGGTTCCCACTAAAATCGGTGTGGAAACTAGTTTCGATTTTTCCATTCCAAACTTCTTCAAAAGTTCCTTATCGTAATTTTATTTAGATAGAAAAACATGATTCTTATTCTATGAAATATGTAGCCGAAGAAAGTACTTCATTTCTCCCAGCATGGACATCTCAAATAACTTCTTCATCTCTTCAGAAATTTTTTCAAATGACTTTCTTCATTTCCGGAAAATATAATATCATCGACATAAACAATAACGATTAATGAAAAATCCTGACATTCCTTGATGTAGATAATGATGTCAACCCTCCCTTTCTTAATGTTCATCTTCTTTAAGCAAGTATCTAATTTAGAATACCATACTCTCGGAGCCTATTTTAGCCCATACAAATCCTTCTTCAACCTGCACACATAAATTTCATCCCTTCCAATAACAAAACCACAAGGATGATCAATGCAAAATTCCTCGCCAAGGTCACCATTAAAGAATGCAAGTTTAAAATCCATTTGAAAGATTTTTTAACCTCATTGTGTAGAAATAGAAAGAAAGATTACGATTTTTTCTAATCTTGACACCAGAGAAAATGTTTCATCAAAATCAATGCCTTCAATTTGTGAATACCCTTTCCAAACCAACCCTAATTTTTTCTTATTAATTTACCTTATTCATTCAGCTTGTTCCAGAAAACCCACTTTGTATCAGTAATGTTCTTGTTGTCTGGTTTGGGTATAAGTTCCCAAGCATCATTCTTTTCTATCTGATCAAGCTCTTCATTCATTGCATTACCCATTATGGATGCTCAAATGCTTCATTTACATCATTCAGTCCGACTTTCGAATAAAGAGAAGTATGTGATATAGCATCTGTTGTTATTCTTGTTTGAACCCTCAAATGTTTATCTCCAATAATATTCTGATCCTCCACTTGTTTCCTCAACCTAGGATGATTTGTTTGAACTTCATCCTCATCACTCGAGATTTCACAGTTAGGTTCCTCTTCACCAGTAGGACTAACATATTCTATAGAATTATCAGAATCATTAACAAAAGCTTCTCTATCCTACTCAACTTCCACATAAACATATGATAGATTTTCTTTCTCATCATTTCAACAACTTTCACGTCAGAAGAATCAATAATTCTTCTTGTTTCCTTGTTGATACATCTATATCCTCTTCCTTATGAAGCATAGCCAAGAAAAATTCCATCATCTCCTCTTTTCTCAAACTTTCCAAGGTTTCCACCTTTCTTCTTTATAGTGCATGGACTCCCAAATACACTTATATTTTTCAGACTTTGAGTTTTTCCATAGAAAATTTCATATGGAGTCATATCTGAGTTTGTCCAATAGAAGCATCAGTTATGAATATAAACAGCAGTGCTCATGGCATGCCTCCAATAATAATGAGAAAGACAACATTCAAGTAATATAGTTCTCCCCATTTCCACTAGACTTCGATTCTTTCTTTCAGCAACCCCATTTTTCTGAGGTGTGTACGGTGAACTGAAATCATTCCAAATTCCATGTTTATCAAGGTAACTATCAAAATCTTCATTCTTATACTCACCACCATTATCAGTTCTCAACTTCTTCACTGAATACTCACATTCCTTTTCTGCTTTCCTCATGAAACTCTTAAACATTTTCAAAGCATCTGACTTTTGACTCATGTACATAACACAAGTAATGAAAGTAAAGTCATTAATGAATGTAATGAAGTAATTATCTCTGTTTGTTGATTTCTTTCTAATTGGACCACATATATCAGAATGTATAAGTTCCAAGGGTTGTTTTGAATGAATTTCAACTCTCTTATGAAAAGAGTTTGTAATCTTCCTTTTTTCACAGATAGTGCAGCACCAATATCTTCTTCTTAATAAATCATGCAAGTCTCATACACTATCTTGCATTGATAACTTACACATGTTTCTCTGACACATATTTCCTAGCCATTTATTCCATAACTGATTTTTCATCATTGCTGACTTTGACCACATACATGGTCTTTCCAGTGTTGTTCTTATCAGAACGAGTTCTGTCTTTCATTTATACCTTTGAAGGGAACTTTTGTGGATCCTAGTTTGGTTCATTCTTACTGGAACATTCACCAACTTCTGAGATTGAATTTTTGAGACTGATATTCATTTCTTTAGCTTTATAAAGTTTTTATTGTACAAGATCCAACTCTTCTTCTTTTATCTTCAACTTTACTTCAAGATGTTCATTACGTTTCATTGTATTCTCAACATAATTTTTTAGATCATCAATATCATTTTCCATATTTATTTTATCATCAGTAAAAACTTCTTGATTGTTTAATGTGGAATTTTCATTTACCAGCTTGTTGTTTTCCTTCTCAAGCCTTCTGATATTCCTCATGCATTCTTTCAACTCTTCATAGATATGATATTAAATTTGAGTTTCTTATTCTTCAGAATTGTTGCTCTCGTACTCAGAAATCATCCAAAGATAATGTTTCAAGGTCTCTATCTTCTAATGAATACACTTTTGCATCAAACCTGTCAGGTATAATTCTCAATATCTTTTCGACAACTGTAGAATCATCTAATGTTTCACCAAGAAATCTGATTGTACCGACAATATCATTTATCCTGGTAAAGAAATCCCCAACAAATTCAGATTCTCCCATTTTCAAATATTGATACTTCAGTCTCCGGGATTGTAGTTTAGCCTTATTCACTTTTGTATTTCCTTCATAGATGTTCTTCAGTTTTTCCCAAATTCCTTTGGCTGTAGAAACACCTTTCACTCTTAAATATTAAATCTCAAAAAGAGATGAGAGTAACAAATTTTTAGCTCTTTCATCATTCTCAAGGTTCTTCTTATTGACTGAAGTAAGAGGGACCTTGTCATCAATATCTAGAAATCCATCTGTTGTAGTTTCAAGAACTTCATATCATAGAGACATCAGATAAGGAATCATTATTTCCTTCTAGATGTGATAGTTCTTTCCATTAAAAATCGGAATCCACTTACTGTTCATGCAATTTAGATTCTCTATCACAACTTCTCTTCAACCACTTCAGCAAAGAATAAACGAATGGAACCTAATTCTCTGATACCAATTGAAGTTTCCAGTTAGGATCCACGTATCACTAAGAAGCGGAGGGGGTGAACCAGTGATATATTTTTCTTTTTTTGTTTCATGCTTTTTGAAACAACCTTAGCCTCCTATTAAAGAGTTTCATCCCTGATAGACATATACAACCATAGGAACACAAGATTTAGAAGGTTCACTACTCAAAAAGAGTAGCTACGTCCTTGGTATGGTACAGAAACAATCGAGTACCACACAATCCACTACAAAACAATCCTTTGATGTGGAATACAATGAGTAGGATATACCCTTACACTCATGTAGAACTTTTAAAACAATACTATAGTGCATGTTATCCCTATTAGCACAAATAGGTTAATGTAATGATTTTGTTCTTCTTAACGAATTTTGAAAAAAGAAATCTTTCAAAACAATTATTCACTTTCCTACCCAGAAGCTGGTAAGAACCTCCTGGTGCAAACAGATTGCGCGCCACTCCCTGCTTGTGCGCCTCCCTCCTTGCGCACCACCCTTATTGCACACCACCTGCTTGCACGCCACCTGCTTGCGCACCTACACACTACTTGTGCGCCACCATTGAGCACAACACACAACATACGCATAACCTTTGAATTATACAAAACCCACTTCTGGAAAGTACCTCCCTGCTTGCATGCCTTTGGAATCTTTCATTACAAAAATTGCATGAGAAAACATGCACGACACCCTACTTGTGTGCCTTATAAATAAAAATTAGCTTGCGTGCCACTTCAGCTTGCGCAAAGCACTCTGCTACTTGCGCAATCCAAGCACCCTCTACTACTTTCGTGCTAAGAGCTCTAATTTTCTCTTATGTGTTGAGAATAGAAAAATGAGGAGGATAGTCGTATATTTAAAATAATTTTGGTGACTTTAATGCCACATACACTTTCATTCCGTTCCTACTTTCATGCCGCTCCATGACTTGCGCGCCGCTCCATCACTTGGACGCCCTTCCATCACTAGCGTGGCACTTTCTTTCGTTTTTCATATATTGATATGATGATGTTGGAATATGACATGCACACAACATACACTTTCGCAACACTTATACTTGCATTCCATAATTTTGTACCACTTATATTTGCACACCACACTTGTGAGCCACTTATACTAGCATGCCACTTTTTGACTTACACGCCAATCATTAACTTTCACACCATTTTTTTCCTTTTTCAAATTTTGATGTGATGATCTTGAAATATGATTTGCATGCCACACTTGTGCGCAAATGTTGACTTGCGCGAAACTTTATTTCCTTTGAAAAAAAAAACACTTTTTTACTCCCTCTATCCTTTATAAGGCTAGCATCACAAGTTCTCCAAACTTATGATATTTGTGAAATACAAATAAAAAAAGCATCGTCATAGTTTCTGGTCCTATTACAAAGTGAATTAATTAATCTTATTTGACAACAAAATACAACACTCTGCAAAGGATAACTCCTCAAACTTCCTACACCATCCAACTTGGCCCCAACAAACAATATAGCGGAAACACTAAAAAACAAGTATAAACATTTAAGGTAATGTATAAGATTAAAACAAAAGCCTTTTAAACTTAAACTTCAGCATAATATGGAAAAGATACAATAAAATAATTTTATTTACTTATTCACATTAATATTCTACTAGTTTAATAATCACATGCAATATCAATAGCCACTTTCATAATGATGGAATGCATAATGCCAGACATTCATAACCACATAGTCAGGGCCTTGTACCAAGACTACAAATAAGATTTTTTCAAGGACTTATGACATAAAACTAGTTTGTCTTTTGAGACCTACCGATGTATCGAAGAGTTATAGTGGTCTCCAACCGTCACTTACTAAGTCAAATTCATTTCTCATATGAAATGGGTTAAACATAACATAAACATTCATATTAAAACTGGCATATGAAATGTCAATACATTACCAATAAATCATGAATGGTATAAAAATAACACATCCACAGTCAAACATATCACAAAATCTTCAATAAAATATGGAATATTTGTATCATAATAAATCAACTTCAAACAAGTTTAAAATCCATTAAAGGATTTTGACATAGATTAAAATGATTTGTAAAACTCTTTGAGAGAAATATCAATTTCTCATGAAAATAATTAAAAGTCACACAATTTAGAAAGGATAAAATTTAGAGAAATTTTTTAATCAAAGTGTCCCATACAACTTTGAAACATTTGAAAGTAATTAACATTTTAAAACTTTCATGTCCTTTTAAATAAATCATTAAAACCATTTTGAAAACATGGACATTAATGAGAATGGTTTAAAAGAATAAATCATTAAAAAATTTAAAATTATGTTTTAGTAAAAATTCCATTAAAATTAATCCCTTTGAAAAATATTTTATTAAACACAGACATGTATAATAAATATGCCCCAGTAGATAGTTACGTAAAAACAACCTCTGATAATAATGAGATTGTCAAATTAACCCTTACCTTGCACTTTCCTTTAGTCAAGGGTACGTTAAACCTCCTGTATGAAGATCATAGTATGTTATTAAATTATACCAGAACCGTATTAATATTTATTATATCTTACATGATTCATTTGTGACTTTACACTACCTATTTAATAATAATTTCCTTTTTAAATTAACATTTCGGGTAATAATCACTTTCTTTATTGTATGTGTTTTAACTTGTTACTCTTGATTATATCATTTAGACCAAAATTTAAATTATTCCTTAATATAAACCTTGATTTACATATCATATATATTTAGAATATAAATATTTATAATATATATATATATATATATATATATATATATATATATATATGAAATTGAAGGCACCGTTTATGGAGACGACATGTCGTACGTACGCATAAACACTGTTTCTTTTTTCATATCGTATTGAATGGAAGTAAGTGAATAAGATATATGTATGTACATACATACATACATGCATACATATATCTCTATTAGCATCATTATTTCATATATCACATACTTATTAATAATAAGTATTTTTATAATCATCATTGAACGGTGAACATGGAAATGAATCTCATCGCGTCGTGGAGACGGTAATCCATACGTACACACAAGTGATAATATCATTTTATTTGATTTAAAATTATATGTAAATAGATTTTATATCATATATTAAAAATCATTAACATGTTATATTTATTATTTAAATCAATTATACAACATTATTATACCCATCCAAATAATAAGATATTGAATAACAACTACACCACGACGTGGAGATGGTAAGCCGTACGTACACACGTATGGTGACATGTCATTCATAGGATGGATAAAATAATGAACACGGTTGTACCATATTTATAATAACATAAAATTATATAGAAGATACTGAAGTTATTATTTTATAATGGAAACAACAAAGAAAGAGGAAGTGTAAGAAGAAAAGAACTTGAAAGAGGTGATGAAATATTTACCTCTTCTTTGTGTTCTTCCTTTTGATTTGGTCAAAATGGCTCCATAGGTTGGCTTTATGACCACAGAAAGGTCTCTAAGATAAAGGTAAGATATTTTTAAGGATATTTGGGTAGGTTTCGGTGGAGCCGAATGGCTTTGATGGTGTGAATTAGAGAGAAGGGGGGGTTCTCTTTTATAAGAGGGGTGAGGGGCACCATAGGAAAAGTTAGAAATATTATTTTATAATAAAATCATTTTCGGTTTATAATAGCTCAAAAATAAATTATTTAAAGGATAAGGTGGATATGGGTCGAAAAACACTCAACCAATAGGTTTTAGACAGGTTTGGGTCACTATATTAACTTTATCTTTTAGATTTAACTCTTATTTAAATAGTTTTACATTTACCATGTCTCTTTGAATTTTTATATTACATGGTTAATAAACATACTATGAACTTCAAATATAATATCAAGTGGTTAATTAATGACACAAATAATTTTATTTAAGACCTTTGGCTGAACCTTATATGTTTAGGAATAGATTATCAATTATTAATATAATATTTGTTTTAAAAACGTTTTTTTGTCAATTTTGACACTATTTGGTATTTTGTTTTTGATAAATTCATAACCACATTATTACTTCACAAAAAATTCATCTAAACAACCCTAACATGTAATATTAACCTATAAAATTAGTTTAATTTATAAAAAGTCTAATATTACATTTATTTGGATATTTATAATATCAATTATTTTAATCTTTCATTAATATGGCAATTTTTGCATCATCACTGTGTCATAAATAAATATGATTATATAATGTCTAAAAATTATAAATAAAATACCATTATATAGGAAATATTTGTATCTTTATAATGAATTTTTATAGCCTAATTTATCTTATGCATAACCGTATATTATTATTTTTTGTTAAACTTTGATTTTAACTCTTTTAACTCTTCTTTAAATAAAATAAACATAAATGTCCAAATATAGCCAAAGTGGACCAAAGAGGTTCATATTTTATTTCTAAGGTTTTTCTGGTCTAATTATACTTATCCAATAGAATTATTACATGTTTTAGGGTAATAATAATATCATTTTTACCCTTAATTACCCTATTTACTTTTAACTGTGGTAAATAAAAGTAAAACGTTTCAATCAACCAAAAATTATTTTCATCTTATTGGACCAAATTTTACTTACTAATATCAACTATGTCTCTCAGATTTTTGAAATTCAACTCACAAAAGCAGTAAAATTATGTTTTATGCAAATTTTCAAAAGCTCCTAGGGGGTGGGTAAAGGACGGTAAAATTTCAATTTTTTTATATATCTAAAATTTTTATAAAATGACTCCAATGAATTACATTGAACATATATAGGTATTATATATCTATTTTTACTAAAAATAAATTTAAATAATTTAAATAATTATTTAAATAAAAAGTCGGTTTTAAACAATAACCCAATATTTTTCACTATTCATCAAAAATTGAAAGTTTTCAGAAAAATAAAAAAATTCACCCTAATCTAATTTTGATATTCATAATTCAAAAATGAAGTCTATTTTCCAAATGAAAAACATATAAGCTTCATTTATTAATTTAAAAGTAATTCCCGTTTTGAAAACCAAAAGGTATATTTTTAGAAATAATAATTATCAAAAGATTGACACTTGTTTATGTCCCATTGCAAAGTGAAATTACTTAAAATGACCATATTTGAATTAAATGGTAAAAATATAATCTATTTATATTTACAAACCATTAAAATGTATAATTGAACACTATAAATTATTTTTATTAAAAAATTTGTTTTCAGTAAAATTATAGTATTTCACTATTCACCCAATTATGAAAGATATCAGAAAAACACCAAAAATTTATTGAAACTAAATTCTTATATCCTTTCTAAATGAGAATTTTATTTTTTCAAATTGAATATATAAATTTTTAAAATTTTTGACTTAAAAATGGTTCACCATTAAAAGGAGGTAAAAGTGTATTTTTTTGGAAAATAATTATTTTATCTGAAAAAAATGAATTTGTTCTTACATTATGTCTAATAAACTCATAATATGGATTCTAAAATTATATGTATTTTATAAAGTTCAAAATTCAGTTAGTACTATTCATAACCGCTTTTGAATGGCTAGTTTGGTAAGTAGTGGTGCGCTTGAACTCGGTGTTGCGTGTAGTGCAAGTTATTGAATTACTTTGGAGAAATAACGTACTACGAAATCTTGCAGTGTTATAGTCATCATACTTATGAGTTAAGAGAATGGGAACATGGTCATTCAAAATTGAGAAGTACAAATGGAATCACAGTCATCACACGTATGAGTAAACAGAAATGGGAACATGGTTATTCTAATGATAAGTATACATGGTATCATTTTCATTATACTTATGAGTAAATAGAATGGGAACGTAGTCATTATACTGGGGAGTAAGCATGGTAACATGGCCATCTTACTTATATTCGTGATAATGGTAACTTAGGATTAAATGTGTGAATTTAAAGAATGTAAATATTGGAATTCTGAGTTATGGCCGCATAGAAGAATATTAGAACTCTGGCATGAGTGAAAATATGTATTGAGATATGATATCACATTTGAATACTTCATACTCTAACATGAGATGAAGAATTCATTAAGATATAAAATCATCTTTATATACTTCGGACTTGGGAATGTGCCAAAGAAGGTATTGAGGAATGATATCACCTCTAATATTTTAGACTCTTGCATGAGCCGAAGTAGGTATTAAGATTTCATATTACCTAGGGAGCGCTTCATGCTCTGATACAATAAGAAGATACTATTGAAGTACATGTGTCCATTAGAACCTAGTAGTTAAGAAATTATTAAATAGAGAACAATTGGTAAACTGATAATAGTTAATTGTGCTTGATAAATATGATTTTATGGTTATTGTACATACTCTTATTCTAGGTATGAGATGAAGCAGGTATCACCATCAGGTGTCCCTTTGAAACCTAGATGGTTTGTTGGTTGTTTATTTGGTTCCATTATTGCTTTGATATACTTTCACACTGTTTAATTAAATTGCATTGTCTATATCGAGCTAGAAAAGCAGTGGTCCAGACCCATTGATATATATATCTCACACCCAATTGAGTCTGCCATTGCACTGGGGTACCTGAGTTGAATTTCTTGTTTCTAGGACTGTGGAATTTATCTCGTTGTTGTATAAATATAACTAGGATTGTGGAGTGAAGGACTAAGCGAGAGCTCTGAATGAACATGGATATCACCCTTGGGGATTTGAGTCTTTTTTTATTTCTATATTGATATGTAAAGAATGTGGTTTTATTTACTTATTTTAGATATGTATCACCATGACATTAATGCATTGTGTAAACTGTAATTGTCCATTTTCTTTATTTAGTTGGTATTGTAATTGCCTTCCGTTTTTGTCATCTATTTATCTATTGTTATATTTCTATGAAAAATATTATATGAGGGAATAGTCTCCCCACTTCATATCCTCACACCCTCATAGCTAGTTGGAAGCCTCTGGCATACAGGGAGGTGCGGTTGAGGTCATGTGGTGACCAATCTAGCTACTAGTTCGATGGTGAGCCAGGTCAGGTTGTTACCAAGTGGTATCAAAGGTTCAATTTTCTTTTGTTTTTTCCATTGTATTTCTACTTTGGGTTGGTAGAAAAGTGAATTGGAAATTTTTGGCACTCAGTTAATAGTCATGGTTGGGACTGATCATTCTACAAACGAGAAGTGACCAAGTATCCAGAGTTGGGAATTGATGTTTATGATGTTTTCTATTATAGTTTATGTGATTTCACATTTTGTGACTGGTTTATTTTCCTCTACTTATTGATTTTGGAATTTTTTAAATTTTACTTGGCCTGATATGGAAAGGAAGTTTCATTGCATGAATCATATATGAATTTAGAATTAAGATGACATTCATGTGATGTGTAATGTAGTTATATTAGTAGGATTCGTGATAATTTGAATTGTGTACCTTGGGTGGAATGCATGTTTTGATATTATTTATCATGCCTACTTGTATAACATGTCTAGATGATTATATGCCATGTTTCCTCTGTTATTAGGATTTTTTGCAATTATTCCATGCTTCTGTGTTATATGTTGTTTCTATGTTACTTCTTATGTAACATTATAGAGATGTTTTGATGTGTAAATAACTGTATGGGTGGAAAACTATGGATTACAATCACGATGGGAGCCAATTTCAGTTATAAGGTGTCTGGATGCCTTATAATGGGAAAAAGGGAAACCTAGGTATTCCAACAATTGAAAAAGTGGCCGATAATGGTAAAATATTAAACGAAAATTTGTTTTATTAAATGTGATCTAAATTCCACCTATAATGTGTTTGAGCACTCTATGGATTGGTAGATGGACACTCATATCACTTGCAGGGTTACTTTTTAAAGAACCTAGATTTGAATAAATGGCACCCTTAGAGGATACCTGTTTAGTTAAAAGGAATTTAGATGCTAAAATTTGTTGTTTATGATGAAATGACACTAAATTTTAAATGTTTTAATAGTAATTTGATATAGATTTCATGGTTTTCCATGGGGAATTATTAAGAACCAAGTGTCTTGTTGTGAAAATTAACATATGGGTTTGTTAAAATTATTTCAAATTTTTAATGGATGAAATGAATTAATGATATGGATAAAATGAAAATGTGGATTTTGAGCCTAGTAAATTCTATTCTTTGTGATAAAGATATAGGGACGATGCTTATACTTTGTAAGGGTCTATCTCGTTTTAAGTAGCACCCTTAGAGGTTGAGATGTCTTGTTTCCGCTATGAGCTTTTTGATGTTGGTACCATTTGAATGTCGTTGTATCTATCAGGACTTTTGGCTTTTAAAATAATCCCTTGTTTAGATGTGTGGTCATTATAATTTGACTTTTGAAATGGGAATAAGCATTGAGGAATTCTTGGTTTGGTATGTTAGATGACTCAGTATGTCATCATCCGAGTTATGGTTGTTTGAGATGATGTGTTGTTGGTTTTTGTGAACCTAGGATTTCATGTGTTGAAATACATTGTACCATCAAGTGTTTAGTAATGTAATGAATCAGTTGAGTTCGGTGTGCTTGTGGAAGATTGTGATGTTAAGAACGTTATTGGGTTAACACTAGAGTAGATTTATTGGGGGTGTTGGGGTAAGTTCATCCCACTACTCGGGAGGAGTTTTTGGGACTCATGAGTTTTGACACTCCATTCGTTTTAAATTTTAGCTTTCATGAAGGATTTTGACATGGTAATCATGGTTCGTGGAACGTCACATGTGCGTTTAAGGTGTTTCTGAACTACTGCACTTGTGAGCGACTAGTCTCTTCTTTTGACAACATGGAAACTCCTAAGGTGGTTAGTGTCATATCGGTTATGGTATACATGTAGGTTCTTTCTTCGTAGCGTGAATTTGATAAGGTTGGAAGTGTGTACAACCCTTTAGAAACTTCATTGTTTTTTGGAAGAGTTTCAATGGTAAATTTTAAAGGAACACATATTCCTTGGGTGATATAGGCATCAAGGTTTATTTGATGGAACGTCAGTAGGTGAAGTCGATATTTTTGAAAGGAGTCGACCAGTAATAGTTCAAATGATATTTTTGGTGACTTGGGTTTACTCTTAGTGTTCTCTTCAGAATGAGATGAGAATGTACCCTATCTTAAACTCATCCCGAAAACACTAAGATAGCCTCAGTCTTACTCCATGATAAAGTTTTAAAAGTAGTTTATTTGGATAAGTGGTTGTTATATGGGTTGTAGGCGGGATTGATTTTTCTTTAGGTTACACCTTTGTTTATGCTGGGGAACGATAGATTTAAAATAGACTAAGTGATGGCTTGACTCAAGAATCTCATCGGAGGTCAAGTATGGATTTTGGTGTACATGTAGTTGGTGGGGGAATCTTTTTAAAGGCACTTCGCGAGTTTAAGTGAGAGTGTGGGTTTATGGGTTAGTGATGTCTTTCAAGGAAAGTAACATGGTTTGGGATTTTGACAGTTAAATTCTAAGACAATAGGTAGAAAGCACCAATGAATCGGTGGTTTAGGAGATGATGATCAGATCATGTCTCTAGTTGTGTGGGCCTAGTTATGTATTGTTTTGATGTTTTAGGTTGGTTTTGAGCTTTGGTTTGGGTTTTAAAGGCATAAGTTGTTGTGATTATGAAATGGTTAAAGATGTGTTTGGCATTTGGAAATGCAATGTGATCGTTCAAGAGATACTTCATGACATTGGTGGGTTGGTTGATGTTGTAGTAGTTCCCGATGGCTTATTGGGGATGAGAAGTTTTTACGGTGGGTAGATTGTAAAGATTGTTGTTTTTAAACCAGGTTAAAATAAGAATGTTTTTGAACATTTTAATTTAATGGATGGGTTTATTTTAAAACTAAGCTTTGGGTTGATGTTTTGTGAGTTGAGATTGTTTAAAGTGTTGATATCGGGAATGGGTAAAGGATCAAGGAGTTTCCCAAGTGTCACAATGGATTTTAGAAGCACCGGTCCAAGTAGTGGTATTCACAGGGGCTGCGTATGATTTTTCAAACTGAGCGGGTCAAACTGGGCAGGTCAGTCATGTGAGATACACTATATATCCAGTAGCTTCTGCACGAGCTGCACATGGTCTATCAGACTGTGCGAGTCAAACTGTGTGTCGTACCCAATTTTATGTTTTGGGTTAAATTATATAATTAAAGTCAACATTAAAAAAGGGAGTTAATTAAACATTGTGAAATGAGGGGTTTATTTAATTAAATTCAAGGTTAAGAGGAATTTAATTAATTGAAGAAAAATGGTGGATTTATGTGATCAATTTCAGTGTCAGATAATTTATTTAAATTATGGTGAAATGAATAATCCATTTAAATAAATGGCGTTAGAAATAATTTAATTAAATTGTGATAAAATGAGGATTTTGGGGTTTATCAAATAACTGTAATATTAAATGGTAATAATAATAATTTTATGGTTATTATTATTGTTATATTAATTCATTTAATTATTAGGGTTTTATTTTATGTTTAAAAGGGAAGGAAAGAGGGAGAGGTGCACAGCCTGGGTGAGGCGCGACCCCTTGGGTCTCCCATGGGTGGCACACCACCCCTCCCACATTGATCCCTATCCATGCATTGGAATCATCTGGTTACTTTGTTAATGTTGTCCATCTTGGTGAGGTAAGTCATTATCCATGTATTTCATTATTCGCATCGACTCTTTTCCCTCCCTCACCTGGTTTCTATTAGTATGAAACCCTTGGTTTGATTTTAATTCATTTTATTTGATTCTTCAAATTCTAGGTCGTATAGAAGATGTATCGGGATCCATTGGTCCATATTACTATGACTTCAATCTAAGGCGGAGTAGTTCAGCTCAATTTTTTTCACCAAAATCATACTAAGGTAAAGTTATGTACCCATTAATTGGGTTTTCACCCATTGAATTAGGTTCTTATAGTTTATTTGAGTTATGGTTAATTAATTGGTTGTGCGTTGGTCATTGCCACACTAATTTTGAGTGGATATTATTGTTATAAGGAATTGAGATAAATTCCAAGTATGTGAACACATTAATGTGGATGTGTGTGTGCGCGAGTGGGTTGTGGTTTGTGTTAGAAAGCATTGTCCTGGACAATTCTTTGGGGTAGGGTCCTCAACCATTCTTTAATTAGAAAAATGCAATTTTTCTTGATTTATTTCATTTGATACATTTTATTTCAAAGTCGAAATGAATTATTTATTAGTGTTGAATGGGTTTTTAGATTAAAAAATCATGTTTTTCTAATAAAACCCCTCTAACAGAGGTGTGCTTCCTTCAATATAAAAACATAGTGACTAGACTAATATGTTTACTTAGCTTTATGATATGTTTTTCTTATTCTATCCCAGTTAGAGGAAGATATTTAAATTATGGTTATATGATTGCTTATCTAGGATACACATTGCCTCCATTACATGTTGACACACATGGGTTAATGGGTAATTATGAGTTATTACGTGGGATATATTGATATAATTAATTGTGAATTAATTATGTGATTTGAGAGTGTAATATAGATAATTAATCGAAGGATAAATTATGAGATATTTAATTTTCTATGTTAAGATAATTAATTTTTATTTAATTACATGCTTTGAAATTATAATATAGATAATTAATTAGGGGATTAATTATGAGATATTTAATTGGAAAAGTGAAGATAATTAATTGGGAATTAATTATGTGCTTAGGGATTGTAATTGAGACAATTATTTTGGGGATTAATTATGAGTATTGAGTGGGATAAGTTGAGATAATTAATTTTTGAATTAATTATATTCCATGATATTATAATAAAGACAATTAATTAGAAGATTAATTATGAGTATTTGGAAGAATAAGATGATATAATTATATGTGAATTAATTATTTGCACTTATATTGTGATATGGATAATTAATAGGGGGATTAATAATGACATTGAATTGGTTGTGTTGGGATAATTAATTGTGGGTTAATAATGTGACTTGATGTTTGTTTAAGATAATTAATTGTGAGATTAATTATTTTGATTTGATATTTTTATTGGATTACTAATTCTAGAAAATTAATTATGGAATTTGATTCGTGTGGATTAATTAATTAATTTATGAATTAACTAAAAGAGATTTTTTACTTAGTTAATTGTGTATTTAACTAATGGATTTGATGTTGTTAACTAATTGTTGAATTAATAATGATATTAATGATGAACAATTAATTGATGAATTAATTATGTGTGAATGAATGGGAACATGGTCATTCTAATGAAAAGTATAAATGGTAACATTTTAATAATACTTATCAGTAAAGAGAATGGGAACATGGCCATTCTAAATTGGGAACTACAAATGGTAAGATGGTCATCATACTTATGAGTAAAGAGAATGGGATCATGGTCATTCCAATGAGAAGTATACATGGTAACATGGTCATTATACATATGAGTAAAGAGAATGGGAACATGGTCATTCTATTAAGGAGTAATCTTGGTAATATGGTCATCTTACATATATTTGTGATAATGGTAACTTTGTCTTAAATGTGTGAATTTAAAGACTGTAAATAAGGGAACTCTGAGTTATGGACTCACACGAGAATAATCGAACTCCGGAATGAGTCAAAATAGGTACTGATATAGGTTATCACCTTTGATTACTCAAGGATCTAACTTGAGATGAATAAGGCATTTAGATATAATATCATCTTTACATAATTCAGACTCAAGCATGAGACGAAACATGTATCGTGGTATGACATCACCTTCAATATTTCAGACTCTTGCATGACCCAAAGTAGGTATTAAGATATCATATTACCTAGGGAAGGATTCAAGATCTAGTACGAGAATAAGTTAGTATTGAGGTATGGGTATCCATGGGAACCCATTAGTTAATAAATTATTAAACAGATAATGATTGGTATATTTTTAATAGTTAATTGTGCTTGATAAACATGCTTGTATGGATCATGTGCATACTCTTATTCCAGATACGGGCCAAAGAATGTATCGTCATCAGGTGTCCCTTTGGAACCTGGAGAGGTTATTGGTTGTTTATTTGATTTTGTTATTTCTTTGATATTCCTACACACTATTTAATGAAATTTCATCATCTAGATCGAGCTAGAAAACCGGTGTTTACGACCTACTGATATTTTTATATCATACCCTATTCGGGCCGCCATTTCACTGGGGTACTGGAGTATACTATCTTGTTTTTAGAACTGTGGACTTTTTCTTGTTTTTTTATGCTTAAACCTAGGATTCAGGACTAAAGGGGATGTGTGCTTGAGGTCATGTGGTGACCGTTCTAGCTTTAAGTTTGATGGTAAGTCGGTTCGGGACGTTACAAGGGATGTGTGGAGTCTTTTAGGTATCATCACATGGATGCATCTATAGGTAGAGGATGTTAAGGGGGTGTTTTTATTATTGGTATTTAGTAGATTCCTTCTCTTCTTAAGCTCATTCACCAAGAGTATTACAGAGATTACAGTAATAGAAATTAGACCATTACTAACAGTCCTATACTAATTTTTGAGAAAACTATTGGTATAGGTTTGTTTTTTCTACCTATACCAACAATTTAGGAAACTATAGGTATATTTATCACTTATTCCAATGGTTTGACCAAACCATTGTTATAGGCATGGATTACGGCCACCGATACCAATGGTTTGTCCAAACTGTTGGTATAGGTGACAAAATATTTATGTGTAGTAATAAAAATAATATTAAGTATTTTAAAATTTATAATTATTTTATAAATAAATAAATAAATAAATATATATATAAATATATTTGTGTGTGTGTGTGTGTATGATCATAAAGTCATTATATTAGAGTGGAAAATTCATTGGAAAATAATTAAGAATCAAAACTCACCACAAGAATTTTTTTCAATAGAATCCCTATACCAATGGTTCAGGAACCATTGGTATAGGCCTTTCCCTATGGAAAATCACCCAACTACTCATAAAATAGTTTTCATATTCTATACCAATGGTTTGAGGGCCTATAACAACAGCTCCAAAGTGTTGGTATATCCTTTTTCTAGTATTTGGAGTAATTATAGTGGATCATATTTATTATAAATGGTGGGGATACCACCAATGAGAGGTCTCTATCACCCAATGATATCCTTTACATTATAAGTCACTATTTGGTTCCCTTGTATATGAGGAAGGTTGTGATGAGGTATTATCATAATTCACAACGTGTTATTCATCTAGGGACTACTAATATGTATTACAACATGATGTGCCAATACTGGTGGCTATGTATGAAATTTGGAATAACGGACTTTGTTTTACAATTCCATACCTACAATAAATTTAACGTCGAGAACCAAAATCCTTCTAGTATGATTAAGCCTCTTCTTATACCCACCTATATGTGGGATGAGATATTCATGAAAATTATTATTGGGTTACCTTATACTCTTCGGGTGAAGAATTAGATTTTTGGTATTGATTGATCAGTTAACAAAGCCTACTTATTTTATTTTGATGAAATAGTCCATAAAGGTAGAGGAGCATGGGAAGTTGTTCATGTGGTAAATTTTGAGGTTAAATGGGGATCCATCTTCTAACATCACTAATAGATACCTTTGATTCACCTCTATGTTTTGGAATGTCCTTCAAGAGGTGATGAGATACTAGGTAAAGCTGAGTACGACCAACTATCTATAGACAGATGTCTAGATAGAGTGAGTGATCCAAGTTTCATTGGATCTTCTTTATACCTATGTCTCAAAATTTGGAGGTTCATAGGACACACACTTGGGACTAGTCATGTTCACCTCCAATAAAAGTTACCAATATTAGATCAGTAAGGATCATTTTGAAGATTTGTTTATTAAGTTGTGTTAGTCTCCTCTTTGTTGGTTTGAGGTGGGTAACACTTCTCTAGTAGGGATTAGAATTATTCAGGAGAAAATGACCAAGATTTAATTATATGATAGCAAATGATTATATCTAAAAGTCTTCATAAGTCTTATATTGATCATCAGTGTCATCCTTTGTAGTTTTTGGATAGTGGTCGAGTGTTTCTAAATGTATCACCCTAGATAGGTCACTGATGTTTGGTAAAGTAGGGGAAGATTTCTACAAGGTATGTGGGACCATTTAAGATTACAAATAGGGTTGGGAAGGAGGCTTATAATTTATTGTTACATATATAGTTAATTTCTATCCATAATTAATTCCACATTCCTCAACTAAAGAAGAATTGCCTTTAACCTTCCCATATTATAAATTCGGATGAGCTAGAGTTGGAGTCAAATGTCTCTGTGATTATGTAACTAAATCAGATTGTTGACTCTCGAAAAAAGGTGATTCATGGAAAATATATTATGTTGTTCTAAGTGATTTGGAAACAAAGGAGTGATTCACATGGGACTTAAGAGTGGAAATATTTTATGAGAGAGTAGTGGTCTCACATCTCCATTGATTAACTATTTTTTAGCTGAATTTATATGATAATAAAGTGGAATAGTGGGGATAATTTCCACACTCATTATACCATTTTAGGTACAAAATGTATTATTTATTGGTTTTTATCTTTACCAATCATTTTTGGGTCCTTCTCTTTTAAATTTGGGAAAAATGAGGTGACAGTGACTATTTTAGGGTTAACGCATGGTTAGATCTAATCATGTAGGAACCGTGAAAAAACATGAATTTTTTTTATTAGTATAAATTTTTATGATTGGAACATGGACTGTATAACTATGGGACCAAATCGTATCGGATGCCCAGGTGAGTTGGTGTTATCTACTAGTTGATGCATAGTTTTCGAAAATGTGCATCCTAACCATGACATTTTCCCAAATTTATAAAAATATGAATTTACTAAAATATCCTTACATGTTTTAACCCTAAAACCCTTCCTTATATCCTAATTTTGACTCCCTGAACCCTCCTATCATGTGAAACCATCCCCATTCCTTCATGGCTTGGATTTGGGTTTCATTTCATCTATTTTCATCCTGAAACCCTCTTGGAAAGTGGTTCTTTGCTCCCCATTTCATTTCTTCCTCCCTCAATAGTTTTCTTTTTAAACTAATGTTATGGTGGATTTGGGTTTGTCTTATAAGACAATAGTGAGAGGGATTTTTTTAGGGTAACCTATTACTTTCAAAAGTCCACTTCTATCCTTTACTAATGGATCCTCACTATTGGGAAATATTTTCTTTGAAAAAGGTAGGTTGTTTCATTGGATTATTTTGTTTTATAAACATTAAGTGTTTGTTTTCGAATAATATTTCAAAAAAATTTAATCATGTTATACAATCCTAAAAAATGATATGAGTAATATACTTTTTTGGAATTTTTTTTATTGATTTTAGAAATTAAATTGATTTTAAAGGAATGCTATGTATATGAAATGGATGGTTTCACTTGTGGTGTTTGATAAAATGATGATTTGTAATGGAAAATGGTGGTAATGATGAATTATTAACACTTGAAAAATGTTGAAGAACCAACTTTGTGTGTGTTTTATTTGTTATCAATTGTTTCTTTTGGTTGTCAGTAGTTGTCATTGATTGTCAATGTTTTTCAAAAAATTATAAATATTTCACTGATTTCAATATAGTTTAGAATTTGTAAGGAATATGTTGATTGAATTTTTGGTTGAACTATCCAATCATATTAATGAATAATATAAAGATTTACTGATTGAAATAAGATGAAAATATTCTGACTAAGAGGTAGAGAAGAAGTTGGAATCTAATATTGTTGAGGAAGATTAGAAGTTCCCAAGTAATTGTATCTTAGAAAAAAAAATAAATTGTGTTTTTTCCTTTGAAAATTTTGGAAAATGTTCATTACTTAAAGGTGAAATATTGTCTGAAAATTTTATGTACTTCTGAATATTGGTGAGATATTCTTAATATATAGAATACATTCCTTGATGTTTGGATAAAAACATTTGTTAAGAAGGTTTAGATGATCAGACGAAGTATATTAGACAAAGTTTTTTTCTGATAGTGTTCATAGGGACATCATACATATGTGAATAGACTCAATAAATCAAATGAAATATGGGATCAAATGTTTGAATAATTTTATTCATAGTTACATCGAATAGAGAAAATGTACTAAGGCCACCAAATAAAAGTTATGAGACTTAGTTGACCAAATGAAATCAAGTGATTCTTTGATATTTTTCAGGTTATCAAAACATCAGGACTATTCTAAGGAATTTATGATTCTAACCAAGACGTTTTCAAGGGAAAAGTTAGTGTTATTTAGTGAAGCCAGTCTTACCAAATAGAGGTTTCCTAAAAAATTTACCAAACTGAATTTTAGTAGATCAATCTAATCGAGCAATGTTGTTCTGGTAGAGTCCACCAGATGAAGATAATGTGTGGAGGCATGAAGTTTATCAAAAGAACATTGTGAATCCATAGGATAAATATATCTGAATTAAAATTTATATGTTTATTAGTATGAACAATGTTTTTAATTTCATCAAAAAGAAAAATGTTTATGAAGTCAACCTATAAGAGTTTCTATATGAATCAAAAAGAAATTTTAGAATGATCTAATAGAGGTTTATGAGTCATAATATATAAGATTCTTAATGAATAAATATAACATATAATTTCCCTAGAAATTGTATCAGGCATAAGTCTCTAAGAAATTTCATTAGACGAATTATTATAATGATATCTGATAAAGAATTAAAAATTCATTAGATGGAGGTCTATGAAGTCATTAGATAGATGGAGTTGATCAGATCATTGATATTACATCATATAGATAATATCACATGGATGTTAATGATTTCAGATAAAAAAGAAAAATGGATTAAAATTGTGAAACCATATGATAGAGGAATATTGAAAAGGTACAGGATACCAGATAGAGTGTGTCAGACAGACAGTTGGTATCAAAGGAATAGGGTTTTAGAAAAAGGGACTAGAATAACGATACCAGATAGAGTATTATTATACAGAGAATTTCCTATGATGAATTATATGGTGAAGGTTCAAATATATTTATAATGTTTTTATAAAGTCAATTAATGTGATGATTTTGAGATGGAAATTCAATGACTTCATAATAATGAAGGAAGTATCATGATTCATGTAAATATTTCAAGAAGTTCAAAGATATCATCAATGTTGAGATATAATGAAGTCCCTATGAAAAAAAGTTAGTCCAATTTATGCATGAATTTGACGGTGGTCAATTGAAGCAACATTTAAGTGGGATTTTCAAATTTCGATTGGGAAATTTGAATTTTAAGTTTATGCTACTCCTAATTTTTTATATAAATTATACCTCTATAAAGTAGAGTATGTTAAAAATTAAAAGGATGATTACGTTATTTTGTTTGTGATTATTTTTGAAAAAGCGAATTTCTACAAGGAGGTGATTAACACAATGAATGAGAGTGCCAATATTTTGGGTAAAAGTATCATATATAGAGGTATTAGTCAGATTGGTAATAAATGGAGAAGTGAAGTTTTGGATGAGCTGGTGGAACTTGATGAACTATTGGTATCTAAATATCATGTTGTGTCAGACAGATAGGTGGTATCAGATGAATTGGTACCGTATAAATATTAAGAATAAGGGATCAGATGAATTGGTTCCAGATGAACCAAATCAGATAGAAAATATTGAATGTAGAATAATTGAATTGGTAGGTTCCAAATTGAGGATGAAGAAAAGGAAACAAAAGTTTTTTATTTTTTTATGAACACAAATAATATAAGAAGAAGATGAAGATGAAGAGTTGTTTGTGCATTGTTGTGAATGTATGTAGAGTGGAAGAATAACTAAGATGAACTACGACAATAAAATAAATTCATATTGGTGTAATATTTTCATGGTGTTGAAAATAACTTAAAAAAGTTGAAGACTATCTACATAGGTAGTATAAATATCCAATGAGGAGTCGTGGTTAGACTAGGATTTCACTTGTCGAGGGAAGTAATATCATTTCCCACCCCCTCCTAAGGGGTATGAAACACCACTTGGGGGTTTTATTATTTATATGCCAAACCACTATATTTAATATCTCATTATAGTGGATAATTAATGTACTGTTTGACACCAATCAGGAAAGGACTAACTACTGTTATTGAGTTGTAAACCTTGTAAAAAAATCATGTGCCATCCTTTACTCGCTTTCATATACATTCATGGGATAATGAAAAAAATGAGAATCAAGATCCTAATAGGTCTAAGAGGTAAAGTGATAAAAATTATTAATTGGTTTAAAAATACCCCAACACTGATTCACCCCCATAGTATTTATCATACCCCTAAGTGGTCCTTATAATTTGAATTAGAGTTACGGTTCACCTATATTTTAATCTATACATTGAATTTATTCACATTTTAATATTTGTGTTGCTTTATTAAATTTACAATAATGTGCAATTTTAGTGAAGATTTGGTTATCTTAGAGAATAACTTTATTTCAATCAAGGCTATAATGAATAGGAGAAATAAAGATAAAAAATACAGAGAAGATTTACATCTTAATCTAAGAAGAAGAATGAAGCTTAGTATCTCCATTCCATGATAAAAAATAAGATAGAACTGGCTTGGGAAGTGAATAACATGTGGTTTAAATTACCAATGAGGAGAAGGAAAACATTCCTACCTCAAGAGGATCAAGGTTAAGTGATCACGAGGTACGTGAAAATTCGAGTACAAACTATCACTCAAAAGAATATCCATGCATAAGTGGTGATAATGATTCATCTACAACTTCCCAATACATAATTATTAGAAAATTAAAATATATTCTCTACTGCATTTCCAGAGAAACAATCTCTTTTGTTTGTAGAGTCTTTTAATGTATGTAGGAATAAATCACCCAACTTGAAGAAGAAATGAATAATATATAGAATTATTTTCAATAAATGGTTCTATAATGTATAAATCTGTCTAAGAAGTTTGGAGAATTTGATACCAAAAATATAGATCTTGAAATAAGTTTCTCAAATTTTTAAAACAAATGGCTCAAAGAAATTCAAGAGAAATACGGAGTCAAGAATACTCTTGAAGAAAAAATTCATGCACTTGAATAAAAGTTAAAAAATGAAACATTCATGTCATGGAATTTCAATTATAAGTGAAGTCCAAGAAGATAAAGTAACATGACTCATTATTATAAAACAAATTTAAGATGAAAGATGAAGAGGTCGAGAGAATGAATAATGATTTTCAAGAAAACAATTTATGATTAATGATTATAAAAAACCCACAATATGAAATTTCTAAAATTAAAAATTAATTATACCAATCTAGATAATAAATAATTTGAGTCTTCACAAAAGAAGGAGAAAGTTTTAATTACTAAAAAAATTTCAATTGATGATTATGTTGATAAAATGACTCTAACATGTGTTAAAAAGATGATGTACATGTTTAATGATCTTTCTACAGAAGCTGTGAAGAAAGAGGTACCATCCATGACTTTTTATAACGTATCATCTAAATCTAGTTTCATGAAAAATATATGTAAAAATAGTTGTACAAGTATGGTTGGATAAAATTGAGAAGGATTATACCTTCATATCCATGGTGGATTGGAGAAGAAGTATAGAAGCTGGTTCCCCATGATGATAATAATAAGTTGGGAAGAAAACCCAAACATTTCATGTAGTAAATATAAGAAGATAAATTTTTTTGAGTAAATGTTTGTGTGGAAACAGATTCATTCATTGTTCTCTAAATTGTTGGAACAATCCTATAAATACTAAAGCATAATGAAATGCCATGCATAGGGGTGGAATCTGGATATGAATAAGAAACATCCATATATTAAGGATAATTTGTATACTCCAATTATATTTTGGAATGCTTGGAAATATTTGTGTTGTATGTAACAATGGTGGTCATAATATTGGTGTATGATCATCTCAACATGTATCAAAATCAGATAAGACAATAAGAACACATAATTTGGTGAATAAATAAGAAGAAAACATGGGATGTAAGTATAAATAGTGGAGTAAATTGAGCAACTGTTTTGAGAAAAACATCTAAAAAATTTTATTCACATTAAGAAATAAGTAATAACCATCACATTACCATAACCTTTGTGAATTTCCTATATACTTATTATACAAGTAATTGAAGGTGAAATATGTTCTTAGGGGGACATCCTGATAATTTGAATGATTTTTTATCATTGGATATCATTATATAAAATGCTTTATCATCATACAATTATTTCTAAATTAAGAAATCCAAAAAATCTAATGAGATGACATTCTTTGTTGATGATGAAGTGGTTTTCGTCAACACATAACAGAAAACTGATGAATATTACATCTTAATTTGATTTTATATTTGATATTCCTAAGGAATATATTGAAAAATATCATCCTTGGTTAATAATTTAAAACATTCAATACTAGACAACCACATGAAGAAGATCAATTTTGGTGTATTCTCAACATAGGGACCATGAAGCATATATATTGAAGAGACCCGTCATTATAATTATTGTGTGAAATAAATCCTTGAAAGAGAGTCAATTAAAAAGGCAAATATTGATTAATCTCAAATACTTTAATATAAAAATAATAATATTAACAAAGGGGGGATTTGAATTGATCAATGATATATGAATAGTGGGTGAATGAATGTACCAAGGTCAGTTATCCTGAAAATTTATACTTGAATGTTTTTAACATGTTTATTTACGTAAGTGTACGAGTTATAGGTTTATTTATTCTATAACTATTTTTTATCATAATTGGTATCTTTCGATTGTAATACAAGTGCAAAACTCTTGAAGACAAGATTGTGAGTTCTAATTTCATGTGGTATCCAGTTCAATTGAAAATAAGAAACTTTGTTTTCTAAATAAAATCCTCTTATTTTTTACATCGATTATGGCTCATGTGGTATTTGAATGATATAGTTTATGACACATTTCATAATAAATAATTCAAAAAATTTCCCCATGTACTTGGTATTTATTATCAATAATGGGGAGATAAAGTGAAATTAATTTTTCAGAAGAAATGGAGAGAAATAATATAAAGATTCACATTTTGACATATTCATTTTAAAGATACATGGAAGGTATTTATGATAAATATAAATGGGGTGATTATAGATCCCACATTATGTGTGAGCTGTATTTGTTTTCAATAGTTTTAATTGGTTGTAAATGGTTTTCAATTAATCATAAGGATTTCATTGATCCAATATGTTATAAAAGCTATAAGGAAGAAGATCCTTGTAAGTTTAGTTGAACTATCTGAGCCTATTAATGAAGAATATATAGATTGGATGATTGAATGAAGATGATGAATTACTTACTATGATTAACATAAGAAGTTAGTATCTAAGCTTGTAGAGGAAGGGAAGAAGTTCCTAATTCATGTTATCTTTGAAAAAGGTAAATGATTATCTTTCCTTTTTAAGCTTTACAATATAGAAATTACTTAAATCAAAAAGATTGTATGAATATTTAAAGTAATTATTGAAATTGGTGAGTTGTTATTAATTTCTTTAACATGTGTCTTGATGTTTGTAGAATCACATTTGTTAAGAAGGCTGAGATGATTGGGAAAAGTCTATAGGACCAAATGATTTTTATATAATGTTCACAGGGACATCGAACTTATGTGAATGGAATGAGTCAATTAGATGAAATATAAGACCAAATTTTTTATCAATTCTATTCATAGTTACATTAGATAGATATGAATGAACTAAGGACACCAAATAATGCCTATCATAATTAGGTGACCAAATGAAATCATGTGATGATTTGCTATTGTTCAGAGTATCCAAACATCATGGATATTACAATTAATTCATAAATATAGCTATAAGGTGTTGAATGTAAAAATTTCTTGTCACTTGGTGAAGTGAGGATTTCCGAATAGAGGCTTACTAATAAAGTTATCAGGATGAATTTTAGCTGTTTGATATGAAAGAACAAAGTTTTTCTAGATAGATTACACTAAATGAAGACTATATATAGAGGTATAAAGACCATTAAAAGAACTTTATGAGTCCATTAATGAAAAATTTATAAGTCCATCAGGATGAAAAAATATTGTTTGTTCATCAGATGGGAGAATCATTGTAAATTCAATTAACAAGTTTTCTAAATGAATCAAATAGATGTTTTTAAATGATCGTATGAAGGTCTTTGAGTCATCAATAGAATATTCAGAATGAATATGCTTTAGAAAAAATTTATCAAGAAAAGGAATCATATATATTTCTTTAAGAGATTTCACTAGATAAAGTGTTATAAATACATCAAACAAAGTATTAAAAATTCATCAGAGGGAGTTCTACGAAGTCATTGGATTGGAAGAGTATAACATACCTTCGAGAGTACATTAGACATAAAATATTTGATGAATATTTATTATATCACCAAATAAAATAAAATTATATGAATATTGTGAAAACATTTGATGAAGGAAGTATAGAAACCTAGACATATCATACATAGATATTAAATTATTTTTTATGAATATTCATTATATTACACAAACACATGCCTAATCACTGTAATAGTTTAGTGTCTTTAGAAGCTTAGAAACCCAAAGAATTTTTTTTACAGGTAAATTACATCATCTCCCAATATGATATTCATAACTCTCACCCTTCTTAGACATATCATAAGTAATAAATATCTTCATAACCTAGGAAAAGTAAACATAACAAAGGATGAGCACAAATTCTCCGTAAGGGTAAACAAGGGAGATATGTAAGCATAACATGAATACAAGGGTATGATAAAATGAGAATAACATTTGAAGACCATACCTTTCATATCACGTATCATAATATTAATTCATGTAATTAATATTAGCAGTTCATAACACACGAATCAAAACGGAATAAAAGAACCTGGTCCATAAGAGCATAACATTTTCATAGGGCGTAGATTTTTAGTATACATATAATCATGGAAATCCATTTCCATATTAGTCAAGGATTATTTCCAAGGCTATAATAGTGGAATTTAAATGATCCAAAAACTATCATAGTAGTCAAGGTTCACTCCCAAGACCATCATAGTGGAAAAATTTCCTTAATGAACTAGGTTCACTACCTATTCCAGTCATATCTATCTCATGAGAGAAATTTTTTTACCCAATGCATTAGAGGGAGATATAGGTCCCACCTATATCAAAATGAAAACAATATTTTTGTGTACCAAAATATCATAAAACATTAATCATATCACAACCCATGAAATGAAACGGGGTTCATAAAAATTTCATCATATCATAACCAACATAAAATAGATAGGTTTCATAATCATTTCATAATAACATAAAATGTGGAAAAAGAAGCAGCTTTCATAATAATTTTATAATAGTATAACCCATGGAAGACAAACAGGTTTCATAAAAATCATTCCATAAAAAACATAATCCATTTAGAGAAATAATATTAACAGTATCTTTGGATCATATCCCCATTAAGACATAGTTAAAATCAACGAATTACATCTTATATTGAAGATGATTTTAAATGATCATTTAAAACATTTATGGAGGAAAATATCATTTACACTTTGAAAAACACTTTTTAAAACATAAAAAAAATTATTATTTTTATTTGAAATAAACTTGAAAACCTATAAAGTAATGTTCAAAGAAAATAATGATCATGATAATGGGAAGTTTCGTTTATTCTATGCACATTAAAATAAATATTCCTTTCACATTTTCAGTAAAATCCAAACGGGTATTGTTTGGAAAATGAAATGAAGATTACATTCAAAATAAATATGAAGAAAATTCAATCAGGGGTAAAAATTTATATTAGAAATTATAGGAGAATAATAAAATATTTTTTAAAAACATGTTTGTTAAATAATTATTCAGAAAGAAAATGGATTTCTAACTTAAGAGAGAAATAAATTTGGATTTTCATAAAAAAAATCATAACTATTTTACGTACCAAAGCGTAGGGAAATGGTGTTATTACTTTGAAATATAATGAATAAATAGATGAGAATAAAATTCATGAGTTTCTTGAGATATGGATCATAAAATTTTATCTTCAGGAACATAATCATAATCCATCTGGATAAACTATGAGATTGTAACATAAAATCATTACCACCTTAGTAACTTTGAATCATAAGACACATGAAGGAATAACAGAAAATGAATCTTAAAATATAATGATGATAAATAAATTCATGATATTAAATGTCAAAGGTGTTGTTTACAGACCTAATGAAAGAATATAGTTGCATAACATAACGTACATCTCAAATAAAGAAAATTAAGACAAAAAACCCTTACTTTAAGTCTTGAATTCCATTATACACATTTGAACCTTGTATATAATAAATATAAGTTTACTATAAATCTATTATAGAATAATATTTATATATCATACCATATATTATTTTCATATGACCTTTTATTACCCGTTTAATAACAATTCCATCTTAAATTACGTTTCAGGTTATAACCGCTTTGTTTTTTGTATATGTATTAATTTGTAACTTTTGGTCCTCTAAATTTGACCATTATTTCATAATATATATAATTTTATACATGATATAAATAAAATATATATTTTTTATATATTTATTTATAGTAATCCATAAAAGTTTGTGATAGAAAATGAAATACATCATTCATGGAGACTATAGGTCGTACAAGTGCATGAACATTGTTTCCATTTTCTTGTTGGATTTATATAAAGAAATTTAAATGATATTTTATCATTATATAATACTTTTTATGTTATATATATCACATATGTTCATGATTACAATCCTTATAACCTTCAATTTAAAGCACGAACAGATCACATCGCTTCGTGAGGTGGTAGTTCACAGTACACATAGGCGATGTTATTGAATTCCCACAAAATTGATAGTATAAGGGTATTTATGATATAATAATTCTACAAGTATATTTATATAATAAATATAATATATAAAAATGTAATCCATAATTATTTCCATTCTTGAGATGTGGTAATGGAAAAGTGATTGACATCGGTTCGTGAGGCGACTGTCTATCGTACACCTAAATGATGATTCCGTAACTCATTTGATGGAAGTGGAGATGGTTGTAGGGAATTAAGATAAAATAAAAAAATATCATTATATTTAATATAATGAGGTTATTATATCAACAAAGTATAATAAAAATTTAATGAGGTGTAATAGGAAATAAAACAAAAATGTTTTTCGACGAACGTTACATCTTCTTCAGGTATCCTCATTAGGTTTTCACCCAAATCCTTTCTAGGTAATATTTATATCAAAATTAAGGATTCTAGAATGAGAGTATGGACGTTGGGAAGGGATTAGGGATGGTATTTTCTAAATTAAATGGGTTTGAAGTTATGGATAATATAGGAGAGGGGGTGACCTTTTATAAGTGAGATGAGTGACACACGTGTAATTATTTGAAAGAAAGAATTTCACTCAAGTTTATTCATGTAAAAAGGCTCCAAACAATGGGTATTTTATAAGGTTAGGTTTTTTTAACCCTTATCTTTTTAGTCAAACCCCCAGTAACCCATTTTTAACTTAATCATGGTAAATAATATTTATTGATTTCACTATTAATTTTGTTAAAACATTGAAGTTAAAATTATTAAAATATGTAAATTATTTTGATTATAAATATGTAATATATTTTTCTAAATCGAATTCACATATGTGGAAAATTTTAATATAAAATTAATCCCGTAGAGGTGATTAGAAAGTTGGTTTTTAAAGAGAAAATATAAACAATATTACAATGTTTTTATATTTAAATTAAATATGAAATTGTTTTCGATGAAAAAAATTGGATTAATTTATGTATAATTGAACAAATGTTAATTTAAAATAAATTTAAAATATAATTTAACTTTATAAAAAATTAAACGAAAATATTTTTTTCAATTAAAATATAGTATTTTTCACAATTCATCAAAAAGTTGAACTTTTCAGAAAAATCCAAAAAATTCACTATAATATAATTTATATATTATGATTAAAAAAAGAATTTCATTTTATCAAAATCATTATCTAAAATTATTTAAAATTAATTTTATTATTGTTCAAAAATAATTTGTCAGATATAATTTTCAAAACATAAAAAATGCCTTTAATGAAAATTCTATAGTTTTTTATCAATGTGTTTTATTTATATAAAAAAATTATTGTAACATCCCAAGATATTATGGTATCTCTCTTTTAAATTTAACATCTTCGATAGTTTATGCCTCACACACCATCGAGTTTAAAACCGTAGTATACTTTTATAAAATTATCGTTGAATAGTAATGTGACAAATAGAATAGTGAATTCACATATTAATGGATAAAAATAATTTGGTAACTAATAAATGAAAATTTGTTATATTTATATCAGGGAATAAGTAAGTAAATGTTTTAAACATGATAAATTAATTGTTGGTATTTTTATGAAACAAAAATGTTTATTTAGAATATTATAAGTAATATAAAGATTTAAAAAAGAATTATTTTCATAAAATAGATTCATGAATTAATATTTTGTTTTCTTATGATTATATGGTAATTTCATATGATCTTAATTAATTTCTAAAAGTGTTATAAAATCAGTTATAATTTTAAAATCAATTCTTTTTGAATAAATGATGAATTTAATTAAAAATTAAAATTATTATATTTAGAAAAATATTTTCATAAAATGGGGTCCATTTATAAATTATACATGTAAAAAGTGGTTATGGTGAATTTTTAAGATTTTGTTTCAAATAGTTGAATTTTTGTGAATAGTGAAATAGGACAAATTTTGGTATTTTTCATTTAAGAAAAATACATGAATTATTAAGTCATGGATGATGTATGGTGAAGGTAAGAACCCATGGTTTTGAACACAAATACATCAGTTACTGTATTTAGTCACAAGAATTGTCATTATTCATAGTCCTCATACAAAATAATAAACAAATGAATTAACTAATCAAAAAACACCTCTCTCCTCAGCAATAAATACCACCCATCACCACCTCTTCTCCTCACACCTCAAAAGACTTTAATCTCATCGAATTTATACCCAATACCACTCCCAAACCTCTCCTCCAAATCCTAGTCTTATTGGTATCACCCAAAATACAATTTAAAAGTTCCTTAAGGAGGTTCTCAAGGAGAGGAATTCAAGAGGTAAAATCCCCTTTCGCTCTTTTATTTTCCTTTCAATTTCATTTATTTTATTATAATTTTATTACCTCCTCTATCTAAACATGCATTATAAATACATTATATAATATCTTCTATAATATTATTATGATAGTGTTATATCCATCATCAATTCTTTTCTCTTTTCCTTTTTTATTTTAAAATTGAAAACATCATCCGTAAGGTGCCGATTTATCGCCTTCGTGGACAACGAGCTTTTGTTTTTCAATTCCAACTTCAATTATGGTCGTAAAACCATTTTTATCATTAAAAAAGACTTTAATACATGTAACTGGTATATATACATAATATCAATTCCTAAAATAAAACTTGTGTGCGGTGATCGAAAAATTCCAAAATTATCCAAACAGTTATCATTAATGTTTTATCTAATGAATCATTCTCATATATGAAAAAAAATGATACATAAGAGAATTAAATATTATTTCTGTTCATTAATAATATATAATTTTAATTTTGGATAACTATACCCATTTCACATTACCTTTTGTACATGGATTCAGGTGAACCAATCAAGAAAACCAAGGAAACGAACACTTTTGAATGGTGAAATTGAATATTATAACTCATCAAAAATACCATAAATGAACTTAATAAAATTATAATAAATAAAATAAATTTTTATTGAGTTATGAATTAAATTATTAATGAATCTAATTTCATTTTCCAGGATGTTATATAGACGTTTAGAATACCTTTCGACATATGGTAAGGGATTCTCCCCAATCCTCCATTTCTTATTCGAGTGATGCTTTCTCTATATTTATCCCAAAGTAATTTTTATTTATTTGTATATAAATATTCAATATTCTATTTATATGTTACAAAATCATAATATGTCATTTATTATGAATATTAATTATATTACAAAAACACACACCTAAGGACCCCCATAGTTTAGTGTATTTTGAAACTTGGTAACAAAAACAATTAGTCTATAGATAAACTACATAATCTCCAACTATGAACTTCCTAAATATAACCATTCATAGAAATATCATTCATAATAAATTTCTTCATAACCTGGGGAAAGGAAACAAAATAAAGGGTGAGATCAGATTCTCAGTAAAGGTAAACAAGGGGTATACATACGCATAACATGAAAATAAGGGTACCAGAACATGAGAATAACATTTTAGAATCATACACTATATATCAACAATCATAATTTGAGACATCAAATAAATATTGGCATTTCACAAGACATGAATCATTATAGAATAAAATAATATGAGCCATGAGAGCATAACATTGGCATAAGACATAGATTTTTGGCATACACATAGCATAGAAAATCATTTCCATATTATTCAAGGAAAATTACCAAGGACATTATAGTGGAAGGGATTCACTCACCAAACCATCATAGTAGTCAAGGATAACTCTCAATGACATCATAGTAGAAAAAGTCCCTTACTGAACTGGGTTCACTCCCTATTCCAATCCTATCTATCTTATAAGATATAAGTATTTAACTAATGAATTGGAAAGAGATATAGGTTTCACACATATCATAATGAAAATCATATTTATGTGTGACACAAGATCATAAAACATTCATCATATCATAAAACATGAAATGAAATGGGTTTTATAAAAATTTCATAGCATCATAATCTATAGAAAATAGACTAGTTTCACAATCATCTCATCATATCATCATAGAATAATGTTATATCCTAGAGAATCCTAAATACCTTGAGAGGGGGTGAATCACAGTATCAATATTCTTTCGGAAATTTTCTCTACACCACTGGATCTTAACCTCTTTATTATAAGGGTTAATTTGTTTTCTCTTTGGTGTTTATATTGATCTTGTCCTTTCCAAATTTATCTGATGATGATGCATAGAAAGTAAAGTAGTAAAAAAATAAGGACATGGATATTTTTACTTGGTTCACCCTCATTGGGTTAAATCCAAGGAGTATACAATGATAATGCACCAATGTACCAAATTTACTAACTCACACTACCAATTCAAGGTTCTAGACAAATCACTTAAATCCCCTGGCTCACTATCTTTACAAGGTTTAGAGATATCTCCCTACCTTTCCAAGGTTTAGGGATAACTCACTAAATTTCCAATGGTCACACCTAAGTCTCTTTCTATGGATCACTACTGGTGGAAAGGATCACATTCTTCTTTTTTTCTTTGTTCACTACTCTAGAAAGGATCCACACACAGTTATGGGCATGTGGGTCCCATAATTATAAATTATTAATGCATCCAAAATTTTAGGTAGGTTCTTTTTTAAATTTATTTCTTATATTCTCCTTTACTCTTGTGAAAACACATGGATGCATCACTTCAACATTCCAGACAACTGGAACAAACTTCTCTTTGCTGTAAACACACCAATTTTCTCCTATTTGGAAATATCTCTATGTGATTCCAAGTATTCCTTTCACTGATTTGAATGTAGTACTAAATAAAATCCCTTTGAATATATTTTCAAATGGTGGAGTTCCTTTATCTTCTTCTTATCCTTCAGAATTCAGATATTACAATGATACTATTCACAGGGTAATATAGGCGCCTATATCTACACACAATATTATAGTGTGACACCCCTGTGCGAGACCCTTGTATGTAACTCCTTGCATGAGATCCGTGGGTGCACCGTTACTTTAGATCCTAAAGCATACCCTATTTGTGCTTTACACGAGCTCCCGGTGCAAACTCCTGGCGCAAACCCCTAGTGGGAACCCTATCACACTTTGCGCAAGGCATTTTTTAGACCATGTTGAACACTTACACAATTTATATTACATCATGAGTCCTATCCTCAAAACACCTTTATGAGATCTCTCTGTTAACCTCCTTCTCAGACGTTGCTTTAGATATAACAATGAGGAAAAACTTCCTCAATATTTAAGGATGGGTTTGGGGTATTTATATATATAAATCAACTTCTTTAACTCCACAAATTGTGGGAAAATGTTTACTCCATCATTATTAGGCAGTCCGCAATCCTCTTAACAAGAGATCCATGCATGAGTCATATTCTCTCTTTGCATGAGATTTGGGTGTGACTCACTTTTAGGCTTTGCACAAGATCCAGGTGCGAGCTCCAGAGACAATCATGAAAACATTGTGAGATCCTATCGAAAGATACAAATAAAATCATTATCATTGTGAAAGATACTATCATATGAAAAAGAAATCATGCGCTTTGAGTGATATTAGTGTGATATCAGTTTAGAAATTCGCGCTCTGCAAGACCAGTTCATACATTCATGCTCTGTGAGATCAGTTTTTCATTCGAACATCATGAGATCAGTTCATCATTATCACTTCACAATATCAGTTCATTATGCATGATCCTCTATCTCAATTCAACATCTACACATTGTGACCTTATTTCAACATTTATGCCTCGTGAGTTTAGTTCATTATTCATTCTCTCTAAGATCAATTTTTTTTATTTATTCTAGATCAGACATTCACAGTTTTTGTGAGATTAGATATTCATGCTTGCATGAGATCAAACATCCATGATAACTATCCATGCCTTCTCTAACAACCATAATTATTCAACAACCTCAAACCATGTCAAAAAACCCAGTCAACCCAAAATCCCCAGCATGAGGCATTTTTTCCTAACACATAACCCCTGGAAAAATAAGTGGGTTTCATAATACTTTTATCATGTTATAACCCATGTAAGATAAATGGGTTTCATAAAAAACATTCCATATTAAATATATACAATGAAAAGAAAAAAATAATAGTTGTATCCTTTGTTCATATCCTTAGTAAGTCACAGGTAACATCAATACATGTCATCTTATAAGGAAAATTATTTGATCGATTGTTTAAAACATTCTTAGAGGAAAATATCCTTTCTACATTGTATTTTTTTTTACAAAAATAAAAAATTTTGAAAATATTTTTCTTAGAAAATAAACATGGAAAATTATAAATTAATCTTCAATGAAAATAATGTTCATGATTATGGGATGCTTCATTTATATCGTGCTTGTTAAAGAAAATATTTCTTTCACATTTTTCATAAATGCCAAACAAGAATTGTTTTGAAAATGACATGGAGATTGATTTTAAAAGAAATTGTAAAAAATTAAAATGTGGTTAAAAATTTCATTTAAAATAATATTATAATAATAAAAAAAATTTTGAAAACATTTTCTGAAACCATGGTTTTAGAAGAAAACATATTTCCTATCGAAGAGAGAAATAAAGTCAGATTTTATTAAAAACATTTTCTCTGTAATTTTCAGAACCAATGAGTGGGAAAATGGTTCTATTACATGATAATATAATGAATAACTATCGTATAATAAAATTAATGAGTTTATTGAGAGATATATCACAATATTGTATCATCAAAAAACATAATCATAAACAATCTCGAAAAACAATGAGATTGTAACATGAAATAATTATCACCTTGGTATCTTTGAATCGTATCGACCATGAAAGAATAATATAAAATGGAACTTAAAATATTTTGAGGAAAAATAAATTCATGATATTACTTTTTAAAAGGGATGTATATACACCTCATGATATAATATAAGTGCATAATATAACATACGTCTGAAAGAAGGCAAATTGAGACAAAAATCTCTAACCACAAGTCTTCAATTTATTCATATGCGTTCAAACCTACTTAAAAATAAATATAAGTTTATTATACATATATAAAATAATAATATCTATATATACCACACCATATATTATTTTATTATTACCTTTTTTTAAACATTTATTAACAATTCCATGTTAAAGTTACGTTTCGGGTAATAACTGCTTTGTTTTTCATGTATTTTTTTGATTTTTTACTTTTGGACCTCTTAATTTGATCATGATATCATAATATAAATAATTTTTAACATGGTATAAATATAAAATATATTTATTATATATTAATTTATATTACTCCGTATAAATTAGTGATAGAAAATGAATTACACTATTCATGGAGACAGTAGGTTGTACAACCACATGAACACTGTTTCCATTTTCATATTAGATTGAATGAAAGAAAGTTAAATGATCCATTATCATTAAATAATAATTTTTACTTCATATATATCACATATTTTAATTAAAAACTTCCTTATTACCTTCCAGGAAAATCATCAATGAATCACACCGCTTCGTGAGGCGGTAGTCCACCGTACACACAGACGACATTATCAAATTCCCCCAAAAAGGAGAGTATGAAAGTATGTGTGATATAATAATTAAATAATTTTAATAATATCTCAAATATCATATATAAACATTTAATCCATCATTAATTTCATACTTGATAGGTGGTAATATAAAAACGAATGATATCGGTTCGTGAGGTAGTAGTTCGTCGTACTCATAAACTGTGATTTAGTAACCCATTTGTTGGAAGTGGAGATGGTTGTGGTTTATGAAGTTAACATAAAAAAATATAAATATATTTAAGATAATTATTTTATTATATAATATTGGTATAAAAATAATTTAATGGAGTTGAGGAAAAAAATAAATAAAAAATGCTCATTGATGAATGTTACCACTTCTTTGGGTATCCTCGTTAGGTTTGCACCAAAATATTTACTTGGATTGATTTTTTCCAAAATAAGGACTTTATTATTAGATTATGGGATTTTGGAAGGAATTTGGGTAGTATTATTATTAACTAAAAGGGTATGAAGGTTTTAAGAAGAGAGGAGATTAGGTACTCTTTTATAAGTGAGGTGAGTGGCACACTTGTATTTTTTTGAAAGAAATAGTTCCACCCACATTTGTTTCATGTCACAAGGCTCCAATAATGGACCAATATTGATAATATAAGATATAATGTCTAAATATTTACATAAAATGGGTATTTTAAAATTTTAGGTTATTTTATCCCTTTTCTTTTTATTTTAACCCCCAGTAAACCCATTTTTACCTTAACTGTAGTTAATATTTTTTTTGCTATTTTTACTAATTCTTTTGGTCAAAACATAAGTTGGAATTATTAGAAAATATAAATTATTTTGAATAAAAATATGGAATACATTTTTTCAAATTCCATTCATTTAAGTGGAAATTTTTTATTCAGAATTAATTCCGTAGACACGGAAAGAAAACATGTTTTTAAAGAGAAAATGTTGAAAAGTTTACAATGTTTTTTTGCCAAAATTCAATATGAAATTAATTAAAATGATGTAAATTGGATTAATGGATGTATAATTGAACTAATGTTTTTAAATAAATTTAACATATCATATAATTTTAAAAATAAATTAAACCAAAAGGCTGTTTTTAATTAAAATTAAGTATTTTTCACTATTCATAAAAAATGAAACTTTTTCAAAAAATCCAAAAGATTGACATTATAATAATTTTTAAATTTTTATTTAAAAAATGAAGAATATTTTATAAAATTAATTATCTAAAACTGTCAAAAAAATTAATTTTATCATTATTCCTAAAAAATCATTTTTTGAGAGAAAGTATTTTCAAAACATATAAAGATTTTAAAAATAATTCAGAACTTTAATTATCAGTATGTTTTCTTTATATAAAACCATTATACATAATATTTAAAAATTATTTATTAATATTCATCTCACTATGTTTAACGACTAGGTTATAATGGTCACAATTGAATAAATATATTAATATTATGTTGTGGTTTTGTTAAAACTCTGTGTCATGTGTAATGAAATCTAACTCAGTGTTGTATATGGAATAAGCATAACTTGGTGTAGTGTGTAATACATGATTAAATTGGCGTTTAATGTAACACAATATTTCAATGAAATTTAGTTTATTAAAAAAATCACAAAAACTCAGGGTGTTACAGGAAACTTGCAAAAGGGTGAGGATATAATAGAGAGTTTATCAGAATAATTATTGGCATCGAAGGAACATGGTTTCAAATAGAGGGATCTTACAGAGGATACCAACAAAAATTATTATCTGAAATTTATGTTCTTATGAATAAGTATTGGGTGAAGTTTTCAATATATTTACAATTTTTGTTAATGTCAATTAATGTGACAATGCACAGTTAGACATTTAAAACCTTAATAAACAGGAAATAAGGATCATGATTCTCTACAATATTTTAGGAAGTTTGAAGATATATTTAACATAAAGATATATGGAGTTACCTATGAAAAATTTTGACTCCTATTTGTGTTGAATTTTGGAGGCGGTCAAATGAATAAAGATTTGGGTGGGATATTCAAAGTTCAAGAAAGAACATTGAATTTGATGTTCATGAAACTCCTAAGATTTTGGAGAAATGTTTCCAATATAAAGGGGAGAAAGCACATTATGAAAAAGTTTATTGAGTTATTGTAGTTGTGATGTTTTTTTTAAATACGTGCAGTTCTTTAGTGAGATGTTGTCCATGAAGCTTAAGAGTAATTCTATTTTTGAGTTGAAGTATCAAACATAGAGGTATTATATAGACTGGTACTAGATGAAGAAGGGGAGTTCTAGATGAGTTGTTGGAATTAGAAAAATTACTGGTATCAAATGGACATGTTATATCAGACAGACATGTTGTATCAAACGAACAGATACCTAATCAAGAAGAATAAGGGATAAGATGAACTGGCTCTGGTTGAAAAGTATCAGACAAGAAATATCAGATGAATAATAACTAGATGAATAGGTTTGAGATGATGGAAAATGAAAAGTAAACAACAACATCACGTTTGATTCTATGAATAATAAGAATATAATAAGAGGAATTGTTTCTCGTATCTTGTTGTTCATGTAAGAATAGAGGAAGTAGAACTAATTATCACCACAACATTCAACAGAAATTATATTGGTGGAATAATTTCTTAGTGTTTCAAAAAACATAAAAAAGTTTAAGACCGACCACACATGATGTATAACTATATATCAAGGAACTACAATTGGACTATGATTTCACTAGTCTAGGGAATTAGAATCATTTCATATCCCCCTCCAAAAGGTTAGATACCCACACCTGGGCATTAGATTATTTATAGTCCAAACCATTATATCTGGTATCTCATTATAGTGTAAAATTGATGTACTGGTCCCCACTATAAATGGAAAGGACTATCCATTCTTATTGAGTAGTAAAGCATGAAAAAAAATTCACTATCCTTTACTTTCTTTTATATATTTTCTTGTGATGAAAAAAATGAATAAGAGAATCTAGATCCTAACATATCTAAGAGGTAAAGGGATAAACAATGATGATTGGTTTTTAAAATCCACCAATACTAAATCACCCCCTAGTGTTGATCATATCCCTAAGTGGTCCTTACAGGGGGAATAATGCATGAGAGAATATCCCTAAGTGGTCCTTACGGAGGGAATAATGCATGGTAGGATATCCCTTAGTGGTCCTTATGGGGGTAATAACACATGGGAGAATATATCTAAGTGGTCATTACGGGGGAAATAACACATGGGCGATTAGGTATTTAGGTAGGAGGACTGGGAAAATAGTTTTTGGACATGTTACTCCCTAGCTAACATTTGAACTATGCTACAACACTAACTAAACATTGTCATGATATTTTTAGGGTGTCACTTTCTGGGGTGACCCCTTCCCACTAAGCATCGAGACTACTCTCTCAGGTGATTGTGCGCATTTGGTTATAATGGTTCGATCACCAAGATAGTGTGGGGATCCTATGATTCCCTTGACCTTAGATACCTTTGTGATTTGACATGGTGATTTATTGAAATTTTTTATTCTTGTGGCATTCATTTTTCATATTTAAAATTTTATAATGATTTCTCTTGATTCTTACCTCTTTAAATGTTAAAATTTTATCTGCATGTGGTTTGTTTTTATATTATAAATCATGGATTTAATGAAGTTTGGTTATTAAATATTTGGTGGTAACCTACTATACTAGTTGATCTCACATATATCATACAATGAGTGAGTGTATGCAGACCATTTTATGGATGATTTGAGTAAAGGAAAGGCATCATTTAATGGTGTTAAGTATTCTAGTTAGAGAAGTATGAATTTATGTTGGTGAACTAGTGGGACCAATCCCTCATGTCATGGAATATGGGTGGTCATATTTCTATTTATTTTTTTTCCAATTTGGTTTGCATGTGATTCTATCCCATATTCAGCCTCCCATTCTGCTCCTTTTGTACACATGAATACTTGGATCTTATTTTGTTTAAGATGAATTTTGGATGATGTTTATATTGATGTATGTGGTTACAATTGTTGTTAGGTCTTTATGTATGTTATAGAATGGTGCATGATTTGAGTTTGTTTCAGTTCTTATGTGTTTGGGATCATGACACTCCAAGCTATTCAAAAGTCATGTCTGGATCTTAGTTCAGACCCGTTTGATGTTTTATTGGGAAAATTGTTCCCAATGATGTTCTTGATGCATACACTCTAGTTGTTAGCAAGTGAGGATCATGAATTCCCTTCAGAACATTCCACATACCGGTTCAGGTGCCCATTTTAGGGATGACCCAAGATGGTTCATGACAGGTATAGTTAATAAAGCTCTGTTTGAATTTGAATTTATCACCAACAAATAATGAAAGGCAAATGAGATATCATTTGATGAAGGACCTGATTCTTCTTTTCATCAGTATAATCCATGTGGTCCAATAATTTTTTTTTGTGTTTAAGACAATTTACAAAACCCATTTTTTTAGATGATGGTGTCACATTGGACCCCCTACCCCCTCCATCATTAAATTGAATTGTGATGCATTATTTTTTAGAAAAGGGACTCATTTTTTCCTTTCCAATTGTGTGTCCAATGTAGAGGCACATGTTTTCCTTTGTGTATTGATGCTTGGTGAGGAGAGTAGTTTGTGGTTTATCATTGTGGAATCAGGTGAAAATACCATCTTCAATGACTTGCTCAATTGGATGGATAACTCTTGGAGGATTCAAGATATTGTTCTGTTAAACTCATCACATTTAGTCACTAGGGAGGAGATTTTTGAAACACATCATATAGAATATCAATTAAGGTGGAGGTTGTTTCACCAAGAATGGTATATTTCACATCCTACTCACTTTAGTTCCTTTATCTTAAGATTTATATTGCATTATATTGATGTAATATTATTTGTACGGTATAAATAAATGACAAAAAAAAGATTCATGATAAATAAATTTACAAAAAATTAATTTATAGAGAAATATGTGACCAAAAAACTATATTAAAACAATTCATTGATCACAAAACACATCATTTTAAAACAATGCATTAATCGCAAGGTGAAAATCGAAAAGTGTGACTATCCCATGAAAATTAGAGTTGAAATAATTAAAATGTAAAACATAATATCATAAAAAGTTTTAAAATCATAGCATCATTCATGTTGTATTTAAATAAGTGATGTATCTTGATTGGTATTTTTTTAATAATAACCCTGTAAAAGCGACCATGGAAATGGGTACCCGAACCGATTATACAGGGTTAGATAAATGGTTTAGTGTATATTGATAGGGTTAGAGGATCAATTTAAAAACCTAATCAATAAACAAGTATGGTCAATGGAATTTTATGGTACCATAAATCCAAACCCAATTATACAAATTAGTATTCATTAATCACTAGTAAAATTTTAAATGACATTAAAATCCTAAAAAATATTTATTTATTTTGAAACTGGTTTATATTAAATTTATAATTAAATCATTAATTTGAAATCAATAATTATAAGATATTAAATAAAGTAAAATTAAAAAATATATTAACCTAAATTTTTTATATGTCATTACTAGATGCATAGATACAATTTAAAAATTTGAGTATCTCAGTGGGTAATTTAAAATTATAGATTGGATAAATGAGTATTTAAAAATATAATAAAATAGCTTTAAAATAATCACATTAGGGTTAGAATTATAATTTTATAAAAATAAGACGGTTGTGATAGAGATATCCTAATTTAATAGTCAACGAGATCCAACTCAGTGATCACAATGGTGTTCCATATGGTTTTTTATATCCTGCTACTTCTTCCATCCTGTTCGCACGCTTATCATTAACGACCTCTTATATCTCGAATTTCCTTTGGATCTTATGCCCACCAAAGCACCCCTCAGGTATGTTGTCATTTACCTAATTCATTCTCTTCGCCCTTCCCTCTTCTCATTTTTCTTTTCCACTATGTTTGGTGAGTTTTTAGTAAAAGAAAAGAAATGATTTGATATTTTATAAAAGGAAGGAAAATAAAAGAAATTTTTTTGATTTCTCTCCTCGTTTTTAGATCAATAACTTAGTAAAAGAAAAGAAATGATTTTGATTTCTCTCCATATTGTTTGGTGAATCTTTTTAAAGATAAATAAAAGAAATTAGTTTGGGATACATATAGAAAATAGGGATAAAATTGAAATTTTAAAATATTAACAACCTCCACCATCATTTCTTTCCAAATCACCCCAGTTTTTGGGTGATTTAAAAACAATAGAAGGAGAGAAATCTATTTCTCTCAATTTCTCCCTTTATCACTTATCTCCTCTTAAAATTGTCTGTCCAAACATGAGAAACCAATCCCTCCTCTCAAAATCATTTCTTTTCTCTCCGTATCACTCCTTCCAAACTAGCCCTTCTTGCTTGTTTCACTTTTGGGGACATATAAAAGAAACCATTCCACTCACCAGATACTGTTTAAAAAAAATATTGGGATCACAAGATAAAAACTCGATGGATTTTATTGGATTTGAATCAGTTTGTTTCAATATTTCTCATTTTAAACAATATATTCCTGAATTCACACTCTGAACTTCATGATCTCTCATTCCATTTAGTTTGACATCCTTAAAATATTTTTTGGCTACCATTATAAATCTTCCTGTTCCATCTAAAATTCCTTGTGTGTTCATGATATAGTCATGGACTTTTAAATTATACTTAATTTATTTTTTCAATTTTATTTTATTTAATTATATTTACTTTCCATTTAAATTTTCCCTTTTCTTTTTATTTAATTTTGTCGACTCTCTATTTTTAATTTCATGGATTTATTTTATTAAATTTAGTAAACTTTGTGTTTTATTTTTGGAAATATTTTTAAGGTAAATACCAATATAAATCCATGGACGATCACTTTGTAAGGTATTGTTGAATATTATTGAATTTCGTGGTGTTATTGTGTTTCTTTAATCTATGAATTCCCTGTAGTGAGGATTCCAATTTCCATTTTACATCTATCTTATTACATCATCCACTTCCGAACTTCCCTACTAAGTGAGTTGGTATCAAAGAGAGTACTTTCCTCGCATGCTTCCATTAATTGAAAATTATTTTGATTCTCTTGTTGACCCTAAACCTTCCCCATAGTTGGGATCTTTGGGGGAATTACCCGACATATCTCAGTTCTCTACCATCCACATCACCAAGAGGCAACTCATTATTGTGGAATCATCGAGAGCCACAGTGACAAATAGGGTTATAGAATAAGAAAAGACATAACAAAAGAACAAGAAGAAGATTAACATTGACCAAGATATTTATGTGGTTCAAGAAAAATACCTACCTCCACAGAGAGATAAAACCACTTCCCTTATTTTGGGAGCACAATCAGAGGAAAATAATCTATTTTTTCCACACAGAAACTCCAGATTAAATGAGCTAATAAAGAAGATGATACGCTATTCCACCCACTGCACAATAATTCAACTTTGATACAGTGTTGCAAGAACCCATGTCTGTACTCCTATAGTACCACAGTCACCAAAGTCCCAACTGCTACAGCGTTAGTGACAAGAAGTTCACAAAGCTACAATACCATTGTCTCTAAAAGTCAGAGATGCTATAATGACTAGTGCCAAATTCTTTGCTACTATAGTGTCTCATCGCATACTAGTACATTAATTCCACATTGCTACAATGCCCTGTTGGTGTCGCCAGTCAGGTTTGTTATAATTAGTTAGAATTTCTAGACATTGAACAATGAAGTTGTAGTTTGATGTGTAGTCTATGCCACTATCCTTCATCCAAAATTCATCCAAACGGATTACGCTACACCATTATTACACTTATGTTGACCATTGAGCGAGTGATGGAATATTCACAATGATATAACCTATTCTGAATTCAATATTGGGTTGATAATAATGAACGTGAGGTGATTTGTGATGGGGGAAGCTTGAAGAACATTATCTGTATGGGATCAATCAAGAAACTCCACCTAGAGACAACACACTCATAGCCTATGAAGTTGACCAAATTGGACTGGTGAAAGAAATTAAGATTATGGAGTAGTGTAATGCTTCATTCTCGATTAGAAACTATAATGACCATGTCATATGTGATGTGGTAGACATAGATGCAATATACTATTTCTAAGACACCGTTGAAAATTTGACATCAATTCTGGCCACAATGGTCGTGCCAACGTGGTTGAATTCAATAGTGACTGAGTTAAATTCCATTTTCTCACTTCAAAAAATATGTATTGTGGAGTGAATCCTTTACATTTTAATTATTTTGCTTTCATAATTATATAACTCTTATCCTGTATTTATTTATTATTATTTTTTATTATAATTATCAAATTTTTGTGTTGAAGATTTTTTAAGTACAAATTTTTTACGTATTCAGAATCGACTCTTACATATTGGAGTAGTCTTGAATTTAGAGATCTGACTTTTACTCTTTCTAGTGATATTTGGTTTTGACTCTTTACTATGAGTTTTTTTGGAATTTTCACTAATTAGATGGCTCTTATTTATTATAGTGTTTCTTTTAATTGGCTTGTATGTATGACGATACAACCTTTACATATGTATCAGAGTTAAGAAATTTTTCTAAGTGGTTGACTCTTACATTTCAATGTAAAGGTGATTCAAAAGGAAGACTTTTATGTATGCTTCACACTTGGAATATTAAATATTACGTAATGATAAAAAGTTGTATGTTTCATAAGTTAAAGACAACTACTCTTGCATACAACCACTATAGAATAATTTTTCACTGATTACTATTCGACCATCTATCGTATCATACAACGGATATTCTAGGATTACAGTATTCAAAATTCAAAAGTTCGGATTTTCAATACTTACTGATTCACGTGATTTACTATATTAGTCAAAGGGATTAATGATGATTATTATGGGAGTATTTAATGATGTTTTAAATGTTTATTTCAATTATCCGTACCTTTTTCAACACATACTTTTGAGGGAATTAATGAAATCTTATATAAAGTTTATCGTTGATGATAAAGGAGAAAGATTGTGGAGATTATTTTGTATCGGTGTTTGTCTACAAAAGAGATCCCAAGCTATATATAGTGATACATACATATCATTTTGTAACATCCTGATATTTTATAAAATATATATACTTCCAATAAATTTAATTTTTTTTGATAATTTTCATTACACGCAACACTGAGTTTAAACAAATTGTGATATATTATTAACATATTGTTATTTAATGTGATAATAATCACCTAGCTATTGGATTCATGGGTATGGATAATACTATCCAAATTATAAAAAAATATAATTTATATATGTATAAAATTAATTATTTGGTTACCAATTAATTATAAATGAAAAGAAAAACCAATTGAAAATAAATGAGTTGTTTTTCTAAAAAACTGTTTTTATATGCACAATGTGTGTTTATATTAATAAATTAAACTGATCACTGTTGGTGAATTATTTTCATGAAATTTACATATTATATATTCAATAAAATGTTTTATCATTCATATAATATTTTTTTGAGACATAGGATACGAATAATTTTAGATGTATTCTTAAAAAATTAATTTTGTGTAAAAAGTGGTTTCGTTTTGTTTTACATATTTATTTTAAAATGAATTTTTGTCACATGTTAATATGAAACTAGTGGATGAAATTTACTTGATGTAATGTGTTGAGTTGTAGTTACAAGACTTAATGAAGCGATGAAGATTAAATTGACTACAAAAAGCAATGAGAGCCCATCTCGCTACATTAAAATGCCCAAACCCAAGGTGCTTGTATGGATGGATAAAATGGGTATATTATCTCACTTATTCATGCCTAAAAAATACGTTTTATGATTTTCACACTAGATTTCAAGAATTTTGTATGCCTTTCCCACATTGAGATTCTAGAATGACATATTTGGATACCAAAATCAAATTTTGTGTGCTGGGTACTCAATGTCAAATATGATGGAATATGGGTGAAAATAATTTTGTTATATTTCAAAAAAAATTTGGTTAGACTTTATCTTATTGAATTTAGAAGGACAAGGTATGTTTATCCTTTATGAAGTTATGGTATTAGATCCTTGAATATTTTATCGCCCCCTGATATAAATATCCATCCCCATGACATTTGTAATTTCATTCAAGATTGTAATAGAGATCTTATGATTTGTTTCAATCCATAATGTGATGATTTTTCCGAATTTCCTCCCCGCTCAAGAGCATTATTTCCTTGTAAATATAAAAGTTTGATTGATGATCCATGATAAAAAATCCCTCAATTTTGCGCATCAATACAAGTGTGTTGTTATGTTTATTGACCAGCACATCCCTACCTTGTGTGTGTTGTCTAACTAGTAGGTCAAAATCCTTATAGAGTTCGTTTACTACTTGCTTCCACTATCCATACCCATCATATAATACTTATCCCTGAACCAAATCCTTCATCTGCCTCCCTACATTGGGGAGATCGAGCCACCCCCAACATCTCACATCAATTAGTATCAGAGGTCTGACAGACATGGTAGATATATATACCTTTTTTCCATTCTAATTATCCTTTAACCATATCCACTTTTTATATTATCTACCTTTTAAAAAAATCCATTTTCCTTTGAAAACCTCCAAAATTGACCTATATGTTGTGAAAGATTGAAATATTTTACATTGAGCCAATTAATCATCCATCTTCTTTTTTCTTTTGATTCTCTACATGTGATTTGTATACAGAAAAAAATTCAAATTCTATCACCTCATCATTTATTAATTTCTAAGAACATCCTTACTTTGAGATATTTCAAAATAAAAATTGTCTAATCCTCAATTCATCATCATGTTCATGCAAAAATATTTTGGGGATATTTGAAAACAAAAAGAAAAAAAAAGAAAAAAATAGTGTATACAATTAATTCTTCATTGTGATTTACATTATTAGAACTTTCCATTTTCATACATCACTTTATCCATCATTTTACTTCATCACCATATCATATTTTGGTTCATATTGTTATTATTTTTTCTTATCTTGCATGATCGATCCAAACAAATATAAAATACATTTCAACCCTATAACACCCCATTACTATTATATCAGGAATTCCCATGAACTTATCGTGGTTTCCCCACCTTTTATATTAAGAGGATACTTATAATGGTGAAGTCAAATATTTGTTTGACTTTTACTAATAACCATTTTTTTCTACAAGCTGTAGAGCAGTTACATGTCGTGTAAATATGTTACACGCCATGTAATAAGTGATGGATGTAATTCGTGAATGTAAATATCATGTTGTGAACTAGTAATCATTGTAAATGGTGGTTGAACATCTTGTATGGTTTAAATAACGGATTTTTAATCTGAGGTGATGGGTTTATCGGTGTCTGTGGGATGTGGCAGTTAAACACTATGAACATGAGTTACACATCGTGTAATGGCCTGTGTCTAGTTTTTAATGATAGTGTGCGGATATTTTGTTTTAATTCCTTCGCCTATTCTTCGTGGCTCTCAACCTCAGGTAGTTCTGGTACATTATTTAGAGACTCAACCCTTTCTACATTGATTTTTTTGGACGAATGATCTCTATTGTGATCACGGTGGGTCTCTTTGAGTAAGTTGTCCTTCCATTTCTTCATTTATTTTGACCGCAAAAAGTGCATTAGAGATTAATTATCAGATCCTTTGGTTTAATGTTGGTAGTTATTTTTAGTTTCTTCTTTATCCATTGTGTGTTCTCATTCTGGATGTATTTTCTTCCATTGTTCGTGGTGCGACAGGCGATCATCTTTGAGGTATGTGGGTTTCCACTCATCTGCTGACCCCTTGTCTTCTAAATTTAATCAAACTTGATGTGGATATGATTCTAGGTCCTTATTTGATGTTACTCGGTTTCATTGATTTTGGATTTCATTGCAGGCTAGTGTGACCTGAGTTTTATTGTTGGTGGTTTTATCTCTAGCCTATGTTGATGAACCTGATTGTTTCACTTTATAAACTATTTTCTAAATTTAAATTAGCATGATTGTTTTTCATGTGTTGAAAATGGTTTTTAGTTTAAAATGGGGTTTTCCATATTTATTGATAAATTTATAGAAAATGGGTATATTCAAAGCATTGAAATGGAAATTGTGAAATGGTTTTGAAATGGTTTTCAAATAATTGAAATGAATTGTGAGAAAGAGAACATGGGTTACCTTGGGTACATATGTGGAAGGTTTATCATGAGACCATCGTCCATTTTTTGTGATTATTAAGAAGGTTTGTCTTTGGGATTTCCTCTATTTCCTAGGCATGTTGGTGTTGGGGACTGATATTGGAATCTTGGGGGGTTTACTCATGGGGTATTCCTATAATTCATAGGCCTTTGTTCGAGGATCATATTTGGGCACTTGATTATTGCGGTATGAGTAGTATGTTACTTGCACCTATATATCCCTTGCTGTTGTGATAACTATGCTTTGGTTTTGTATTACTTGTCTTTATTGGTTAGCCTTGATATGCATGTTTATGGTTGTGAAAACTGATATGTAAAATATTCTTTGAAATTGATATACCTTCTTTTCTTTAGAACTATGGAAAAAGGTAAATGTTTTACATGTTTTCTATAAAACTTCCTTACTTCATATCATTTCATGTTTTTATTAAAAACGAGCATAGATGATTTATTATATAGAGTCCTGTTATGGAACACCTGGGTGAGATCCTATTAAGCCTATTAGCTCACACCCTGCACACCTCTTCAGCGATGCATAAGCCTTTACTTGTTTTCTAGTATAGGGAAAGGCAAGGAACCACAATGAGGCAGTAGGGTTCGTGTCAGCTGGTTTGGTAGTTGGTGGTGAGATGGTCGGAGTTTTTCCATACCATCTTTTGGAGTAACTATGTGGTTTTTAGTTCTTTGTTTTTGGAATTTTCATGGAGTTTTTGAACACTTTTGCTATTATCTGTTTCCATTTTTTCCTTATAATCATGACTTATATATTTGGTATACTTATAATATTTATTTCTTGATTTATATATGTCTAGAATATTGTTGTTTAGGTTGGGTGAAATTGTTCCCTCTGTTGTGTTGTTCAATGCCCGAGTGTTTTTCGCCTGCCCATGGGGATTGGGAACACACCTCGGGTAGGTGACGGGTTGGGTCATGTACCTGGTTTTAGGGTAACTAGGTCAATTCTTCATATTTTGGTAATAGAGGAGGTATATCCCCAAGAGTCCATGTCTTGGGACATCTATTATACTGAAGATAGGATTTTCCAGACTTAAGAGCTACGTTGTGATAAGTGGCTAGCCAGCTCTTGTTGTAACGAGACTCAAATTACAAAGGGATGTAGGGATTTGTGTCTCTAGTTTTGATTTTTGTTTTAAAAATATTTGTTTTTTCTTATGGGTTTTCTAGTTTGAACTGAGATTTGTTCTGTTTTCTGATCGTTCTTGTGTTTTAGTGTGCAGTACTATGCCTCTGAGATGTCTTCCACTAGTTCCTCAGGAAGGTGAAACTAATGCTCGTCAAAGGAACCCACCTATAGATCAGAACCTCATCAAGAATATCATACGAGTATTATGTGTTGTAGATCAGGATGTTCCACGAGTTTAGAACGCATTGGTTGAGGTATAACTGGAAGTCGGAGGAGAGAGAGATGGATCACAGGATTTCATACACAAGAATCCACTGTCCTTTAAAGGGACAACTGAACCTCAAGAGGTGGAGGATTGACTGACAATATCGATAAAACTTTTTTCTTCTTAGAGACACATGATAATATTATGGTGAAGTGTGCAACATTCATACTCGAGGGATCCATAAAGTGATGGTGGGGTTCTATGGTCCAAGTAGATAGGCACGCATACTTGGATTGGAGGGGGTCTAAAACCCTATTCTTTCAATAGTTTTTTCCAGAGTTGTTGATGATAGAAAAGTCTCTGGAGTTTTTTTCATTATAATAGGGAGTTTTTTCGGTGTCGGGTTACACCAATAATTTTCTAAGATTGTTTGTTTTGCTCCATATGTGGTGAAGAATGACTAGTTGATGGCTTAGCTGTACCTGCAACATTTGTGACCAGATATCAGATCACAAGTGTTCATGTTGAAACTTGCTACTTATGAAAAGAAGGCAGATAGTTCCATGATAGAATAAATGAATATGGAAGGAAAGGTTGGATTTTCCACCTCTTATCTTACATTGTGTGGAAGCTTCAGTGGCATGGATGAGAAAAAGAGGAAGTGGCAGGATCATCGTAGAAGTGGTGGAGGTGGGTCTCAGCAGCAAGCCTCCTTTGCACCGTCTATTGTAACTGGCAGCATGCCTATAAATTTCTATCAGTGTAAAAAGTAATGACACACCATATGTTATTTTCCTATGCTCGTGAAGACATGAAATAACTGCGGACATGTTGGTCATCTACAACACTTCTGTCAGGCTATGACTACACCTCATTATGGTCAGGGTTTGTCAGCTCCAATGGCTACTGCAGTGTAGTCAGAAGCTTCAAAGACTATAGGGATCTAGCCACAAACCTCAGGAGTGAATCAGTTTCATGTAGTAGATGAGTGTCCAGTGGAAGATGATGCAAGTCTAGAAAAGTGATAGGTACTATCCATATTTCATCTTCAGTAGCAATTGCTTTATTTGATATTGGTATCTTCCAATCATTTATATCTGCATGTTTTATTGATTTTCTTAAACCTCAAATGGAAATTATGTTATTTAAAATGGAGTTAGAAACACCTCTTAGTATGAGGAAAGAGCAGGGGATTAGGTTTCATAGTTCATTAATGATTGTTGATATGGATTTGGTCTAGGATTTTTGCATTCTTGATCTAGATTTGTTTTACACCATCATTGGTATGTCTTGGCTTATTGTTCATTGAGCTGAGTTTGATTGTTATCATCGACGTGTTTGGTTTCTTACTACTGATGGGAGCTCTCGTGTGTTTCAAGGGGAGTGGGACTTGAGGTCAGGTCATGCAGGACCTTCCCACCAAGAGTTTAATATTTTTTGGGTTGTTGTTTCATTTGAACTAGATGATGTTTCTTCTCTTTATGGTATTCCCATTGTTGTTCTAGACTTTATTGATGTTTTCCCAGATGATTTCTATAGTCTTCCTCTAGAGAGAGGGGTTGATTTTACGATTGATCTGGTGTCATGTACATAGACAATATTGATACCTATTTATTGTTTGGCACTAGCAGAGATGAAACATCCCAAGATTCATTTGGATTACATGTTAGAAAAATGTGTCTTTCACCCTACTATTTCACCATAGGTGGCCCCAATGTTCATTGTCAAGAAATCAGATGGGTCACTTCGGTTGTGTGTGCATTATCAGAAATTTAACCGGGTAACATTTAAGAAAAAATATGTTTTGCCTCATGTGGATGATCCATTTGATCATTTAATGGGGTAAAGGTGGTTTTAGAAGATCGACATTTGGTTGGGATATCATCATCTATGAGTTTGAGAGTATAATATAATGATGATGACCTCCAGAAGAAGGTATGGGAATTATGAATATCTTTTTATGCCTTTTGGTCTGACTGATGCTCCTGTAGTTTTTAGGGCTTGGATGAATTTGATATTAGACAAATATCTCAACACTTTTATGGTAGTGTTCGTGGATGATATTCTAGTTTATTAAAAATCTGATCATTATTAACAAGCTTTCAAAATGTAGTTTCTATATTCATGAAGTGATGTTCTTGGGGGAAAAAATTATCATGGATTATTAGTTGATGCAGATAAGGTAAAAACTATTTTTCTTGGAAGGAACTATGAAATTTATTTGAAATAAAGAGAATCCATGGTCTTACTAGATACTTCCAACTGTTTGTTAATTATTTATCTAATATGGGGTCACATTTGACTACCCTCACCAGGAAACGATGAAATTCACCTAGGATGAAAAGTGTCAAACTTCTTTTGATGAACTAAAAATGCTTCTAACATCGACTCCTATTCTGATCTTACTTGATCCTGGTAAGGGATACCTGGTGTTTTTATATGCTTCTGATGCTGGTTTGAGATGCGTGCTTATATATGATGAATATGTTGTAGCTTAAGTATCTCGTTAGCTACGAACTCATGAAATGAATTACCCCACTCATTATTTGGAGATTACTGTAGTCATGTATGTGCTTAAGTATTGGAGGAACTATCTTTTTGGGTAAAGGTTCACAGTCCTCTATGATCATAAGATTCTGAGTTATATCCTTTCATAGAAAGACTTGAATCTCAGGAAGAGGAAATGGTTACAATATATTCAAATATTTGACTTTGATACTGCATACACCCCATGAAAAGGGAATGTTGTTTTAAATTGTCTTATCAGGAAAGTACCATCACTTGATATCTTGGAATTGAAATAGGAGTGGACCCTTATTAATCTTTTCACTTAGTGGAATCTGGATGCTCAGAATTATGTTTCAGGCATAGTTCTAGATAGTGTTCAATTATCATCATCTCTCTTAGAGTCTATCTAGCAGAGTTAGGAGCAAGATGATGAATTTCAGAAGACTCAAGAAAGCCTTTATGGTTGCGAGACCATTTTTGGTTGGTATCTTTCATCAGATGGTATGATTCACTTCATGAAAAGGGTTTTCATCCCTACACCAGTGAGGAGTTTAGTCTTCTTCTATTGTCACATATATTCATGGTCCATTCATCCAGACACTACAAAGATGTATTATGAAATGAGAAGAAGATTTTGGTTTCTAGGTTTGAAGCATGACATTGCAGATTATGTGTCCTGCTATTACACATGCCAAATGATAATGATAGTGCTCTTGAAACCTTTTGGTTTACTTTAGCCTCTTTCAATGATGATTTTTAAATGGGAAGAGGTATCCATGTATTTTTTTGTTGGATTACCATAGACTCCCTGAGGGAGTAATTCTATCAGAGTGGTTGTTGATCCGTTGACAAAGTTATATCATTTCATTCCAATAAAAGACACTACTAAAGTTGAAGATCTAGGTAATTTGTATGTTTAGATGATCGTGAGGTTACTTGTAAGTCCTTCTACCATTATTTCATATAGGGATCCTAGGTTTACCTCAAGGTTCTGGATGAGTCTTAAAGAGTAAATGATAACTCAGATCAAGTGGATCACAACCTAAAATCCCCAGATAGACGGTTATATGGATCGTGTAATTCAAATCCTAGAGGCTATGCTTCGCACCTACAACTTGGATTTCAAAGGATCATCAGACAGCCATCTGGGACTCATTGAGTTTGTTTGTAATAATAGTTATCAATCATCAAACAGAATGGCTCCCTTTGATATGTTTTATGGTTGCCCAAGAAAATCACTTTTTTTTGGGTAGGGGTGGGTGGAGTATCTTTATTTGGATCAAGTTTGGTTTATGAAATTCTTGAAAAGATTTAGGACGTGTGACAATATCTGGTTACAACCCAAATTCAACCTTAATCTTATTCAGATTGGTGGTGTCGTCCTTTGGAGTTTTTCGTAGGTGACTGGGTCTTCATGAAAGTTTCAACTCATTTGGGTCGCCATTGATTTGGCTCAGAGATATTTTGGACCATTTAAGATCACTAGAAGGGTCATACAGGTTGCTTATTGATTATAGTTTCCAATTCAGTTGATTAACATTCATGATGTTTTCCACATATATCTTCTCGGGAAGTATCTCCCTGGTCCTGCTCAAATTCGGAGTTGGGAAGAAATTGATTTAGATCTAGATGCTTCTATTTTAATTGAACTAGTTGATATCACTAACACATAAATTAAAGTCTTGTGTAAACATTTCATTCTGTTGTTTAGATTTTGATGGTAATAAGGATCAGATGCTCATGAGACTTGGGTATGTGAGTCATTGATAAGGGAGCAGTGGCCTCATCTTCTTCTGAGAATTACATCTTCCACATGACTTCTCTGGGAGGGAAAGTATTTATGGTGGGGAGTTTATAACGTCCTATTACCATTTTATTAGGTATGACCTTGACCTCATCATGGGTTTTCCTCCTTTGAGATAGGAAGGATACCTATAAGGGTGAAGTCAAATATTTTTTGGACTTTCATTAAGAACTATTCATTTCTATAGGCTACAGAGTAGTTATACGCCGTGAAACTATGTTACACTCCATGTAATAAGTGATGGATGTATGTCATGAAAGGAAAGATCATGCTATGAACCAAAAAATGTCTTGAATGGTGATTAAATGTTTTGTATTGTTTAAATGATGGATTTTTTATCTAAGATTATGTGTTTTTCGGCGTATATGGGACGTGGTAGTTACACATTGTGAAACTGGGTTACACATCGTATGATGTCCTGCACCCAGTTTTTAAAGACATCATGCAATTATTTTATTTCAATTCCATCATTGGTTCTTCATGGATCTCGACCTATGGCATTTTTGGTTCTTTTTTGAGAGATTAATCCCCTTATAGATCGATCTGTTCAATGTCCGATCTCTATTGAGATTGTGGTGCATCTCTTCAGGTAAGTTGTCCTTCTATTTATTCATTTATTTTGATTGAGGTAGATCCTTAGGATTCCATTATCAGATACTTTGGGTTTATGTTGGTAGCTCTTCTTAGTTTCTTCTAGATTTGTTGTTTGATCTCATTGCAGATTCCTTTTCTTCCATTGGTCATGGGGAAACATTCATTCATCTTTGAGGTAGGGTTTCCTCTCTTCTTCTGACCCCTTGTCTTCTAAATTGAATCAAACATTATGTGGATTTGATTATAGGGAATTCATTGATGTTGTTGGGTTTTGTAAACTTTGAATTCCATCGGGGGCGTGTGTGACCCGGGTTTTGAGGTATGTGGTTCCATCTATTGCCTATATTGATGAAACTTATTTTTTTTATTTATACATTGTTTCGTATATTGAAATTGGCATGATTTTTTTGTTTGTGTTAAAAAGAGTTTTTAGTGAAAATGGTTTTTCTATGGTTATTGATATATGGAAAGAAAATGGGTATTTTCAAAGCATTGAAATGGAAATTGTGAAATGGTTTTCAATGAATTGTAATGAATTGTGAAAAAATAGAACATGGGTTATCTTAGGTACTTATGTTGAAGGTTTATCTCAGGGACATTGTCCATTGTTTTATGATTATCAAGGAGATTTTTCTTTGGGATTTCCTTTGTTTACTAGGACTTTTGTTCTAGGGGACCTATATTGATATTTTAGGGGTTTCCTCATGGGGTATTACTCTTCTTCATGGGACTGTGTTATAGGATTAGATTCTTGCACTTGATTATTATGGTATAAGTAGTCTACCACCTGGACCATTAGTATTCCTTGGTGTTGTGATAACTTTTCTTTTTTTTTGTATTGTGTGGATTTCTGAGTTATCCTTGATATGATTTTTTGCATGTGAAAACTGAAATGGAAAATATTATTTGAAATTGAAATGCCTATATTTGTTTAGAACTGTAGAAAAAGAGGAATGGTTACCATGTTTTCTATTAAATTTCCATACTGCTTATCATGCCATGTTTTTATTTAAAATGAGCATATAAGATTTGTTATGTAGAGACTTATTATGGAACACCGAGGTGGGATACTGCTGATCCTATTAGCTCACACCCTACGCACATCTTCGGTGGTACAGAAGCCATTGTTTTTCTTCTAGTGTAGGGAAACCCAATGTGTCATAGTGAGGCAGCGAGGTTCATGCCAGTTGGTTGGGTAGATAGTGGTGAGATGTTGGGAGTTCCTCCATACCATCTTTTGGAGTAGCTCTATGGTTTTTAGTCCTTTTCTATTGGTCTTGTCTTGAAGTTTTTGGGTACTTTTTCTATTGTCTTCTTCCAATATTATTTTATAGTTATGGTATATATATTTTTTAGTATTCCATTATTTCATTCTTTATTTATATATTTATTCAATGTGGTTATTTAGGTTGGGAAAAATCATTCCCTCTGTTGTGTTGTTCGATTCCCAGGTGCTTTTCGTCAGCCTGTGGGGATTAGGAATTCCCTTCATGTATATGAAAGGTTGGGTTAGGTGTTGGGTTTGAGGGTAATTGGGTCAGTTCATCACATACCCCATTTCCAACTTTTAACTAATTTTCTACCCTATTCTCCACCCTTGACCATTTTTTTACCCTTTAACACTCAAATGGGTTATGTTAATACATTAACCTATACTATCTTGGTTGGGTATGGATTAAAAGTTAATGATCTCCACAAATGAGGTATTAGATTTTATAAGTGTTTGGTATTTGAATTGAATGTTGAGAAGTGGAACGAAATATGCACAACAAAACATTCTTGAGAGTGTATCCTTCTATTTGTGAGTGTGTACATCTTGTGTGTGTGATTTTTTATCCTTGTGCTTGTGATTGTGTCCATCTTGTGTGTGTGAGTGTGTACATATTGTGTGTTTGTTTGTATCCTTGTGTTTGTGTAGATATTGTGTGTGTGAGTGTGTATCCTTGCATGTGTGTGTATCTATGTGTTTGTGAGTGAGTATATTTTGGATGTGTGAGTGTGTACATATCATTTTGTGTGTTTGTGTTCATGTTAATTATCTTGATAGAAGATTCTGGGATGAGAATTTCTCAATCTCGTGATGAAGGAAGTCGAAGTAGATCACCCACACTGGAAGCCTCACAACTCCAAATGAAAGCTTTGGTGAACCATTTTGAGAAAATTCATGATAGAAAGTTGGAGGGCTCTATATGAGTGGATAGACAACCTGGAGAATAAACCAAGCCTCATGATGATTCATGGTAACCCGTGATGTGCCCTGACATCTCATGGACTCCATATCATATATGAGGATATTGAGAACTTTGATGATGATTTTGAGGATGTCCCACAAGGTAGGAGGAGGTTCCAACAACCTAGTGGAGTTTAAAGGAAAAATGACAATGAAATCTATAGAGGTATTAAGTTGATTGTTCCCTCTTTTAAGGAAACGTGATAAAAAAGAATACTTGGAGGGGGAGATGCAGATTGGGAAAGTGGGTTCATTCCATAAATTTCAGAGGATAAAAAGATCAAACTTGATTCTGTTGAATTTTTTTGGTTATGATTTAATTTGGTTGGATCAAATGCAAAAGTAGAGGGCTATATATAGTGGAAATCTCATCAAAACTTAAGACGACATGAATTTTTCCATGAAAAAGTGATATGTTCCCTCACACTACCATAGAGATATCCACAACAAACATCAATGGATTGACCAATGGAATAAGAGTGTTGACGATTACTACAAAGAGATCCAAATTTCCGTGATCCTATCAAACATTGAGGAGGATCCTAAGGAAACCATGATATTGTTTTTACCTAGACTCAATTAGGAGATTTCCGATCAAGTGGAGATTTACCATCATGTTAAGATACCAGATATAATCCACCAAACCACTAATGTTAAAAAAATAAAAAGGAGGAGAAACATGAGGAAAACACTACCCATTTAACTCTATAGAGAAATTCAAGGAAGGATATTGGAGAGTCATCAATGTCGAAAGAGGTGTCTGATCGTAAAAGCGATGAGGTAATTATTCTACCCAACAACCCTAATTTTGAGGCTAACCAAAAATGGATTTATGATATTCAATGTTTTAAATGTCAAGGAAGGGGTCACATTTCTAGTGAATGCCCAAACTGATGCACCATGATCATCAACATGTATGGATAAGGGAGTCAGATGAAGAGAGATTTGAGGAAGAGGTGTTAGATCCCCTAAAAATCAATAATGGATAATTTTTAGAAGAAGTTGATATTCTCAACACAAGGTGGGTTTTCAGTGCTCATATGATTTCTAATGAGAAGGAGCAAAGGGATAAATTTTTCCATGAGCAGTCCCAAATTAATGAAAAGGTATGCAGTGTCATCGTTGATAGGTAAATTTATAGCAATGTGGAAAGCATTGAGATGGTGGAGAAGTTGAGACATCCAACATTGAAGCACCAACATCCATACTAGCTCCTGGAAACTAGCCAGCCTCTGAGCGGTGAGTTCCCTTATCTCACGGTGGCTAGGGTTTTCCACTTAAGTATTATCATTCCCTCCTATGGTAGCTTGAGTATTGTAATTTCCTCCTCTGTAGATCAGTCTGGCATGATGTCAGATCAGGAATTGTGCGGCAATGATGGAGTGGCCCGAAGACGACTCTGATGGTCTCCGGTGCGGCTCGTCGATGGCTCTGAGAGGCTCGGGATAGGGGAGGTATTCTGGATCTATTCTGTTCTAAATTTATTTCTGAGTTTGGTTTCCTTTTTTCATTAGAGATGGGTTCAGTTTCATGGAGAATTAGGTGGTGTCCTTGTGATGCTATTTCCTTCGACTCAACCATGCTTGCATATCTGGTATCTAGTGGGTTCGTCCGAATCCGATGTGACTTTGTCATCTGGAGGTCTGTTTCTGTCTATTTCACTATTCATTATCCTTCTCCCATATTCCGCTCATCGATGTTGTTTGCCGGATAGGTCCTTCCCCAGCTCAGATCCACCAATATTCAAACCCAGGGTGGCGCTTCTTGGTTGGATCGACTGTGGTCCCCTCTCCGGTGGTGCCTCTTGGGAAGGGTGTTGGGTCATCTTTCCCTAGGTGGCAGTGAACTGGCTCCCTATACCATGGGGCATCTGCCTGAGCTGTGGTGGAAAGAAGATGTGGTGGTGGATAGAGTTAGTGTGAGGATGGGGATGGTCTTGAGGGGGGATCTTAGCCCTCGCAGCGGTGACCATGACTGTAGTGGGGCTTGTGTGAGATGGAATTGAAAATGACTCGTGAAAGATTTTGGATAAGATGAATCTTTTGACAATGTTGAATCCTCTTTGTGGAGTGTTTGATTGTTGTTGGATTGTCTCAGATTTTCTTGCATATGCTTCAGATGAGGTTTTAGAGCTGGTTGTCCTCACCTTGCATGGCTATTCAGATTTTGATGATTGAGTGGTTATGACATATCCATGAGTATCGGGCCCATGAATTTCTGTACGGGATAGTTTTCTGAGCAGTCACGCACTGGTGGAGAAGAACAATATTGATGTTGATGCTGGGGAGGGGTATTTCTGCAGAGTCAGTTCAGGGTTGATTATGACACTTTTTTTTGGAAATTGTTTTTTCTCTAAGTCTTGAAGTCATGTGAGGTTTCCCCCTTTAACCTTGAAAGTGGGTTTATCCAAATATCAACAAAACATTTTGGCCATTGTTCCATTCAGTTAGTTCATACTGGCTCCAGTGGTTGAATAATTGTGGAGAGGTGGAGGTTACCAAATAGGTGAAGTCACTGTTCACCATCAATAAATATAAGGATGAGGTATTATGAGACATTATTTCAATGATGGTGTTCCATTTACTATTGGTTATACATTGAAAATACTATTGATGAGTTACACTTGATGGGTTCTTGAACCGTACCTTTTTTTTACACTGATGTGAACCTATAACCCTCAACCCCATGTCCCGAAAGAAAATTCTAGAATATTATATATTGAGAGATGAGAAAAAAAAATGAGTGATCAAGAAAATGAGAGATAAAAAGAGAGAATGATGGGAGATGTGAGAATGAGAGAAGAAAAGATTTTGAATTTAAATAAAAATCCTGAGAAAAAGGACAATTCATTGAATGAAAAAATATGATGATGGAGAAGAGAGTGGTTAAGGAATATTTGATTTCATGACACATTCTTTTTCAAATATTGTGTAATCTTTTTCATAGTTGTACACTGGTGTCATCCATGGGGAGGCATCCCCATTTTTTCTACCTATTGGAGAGGTAAAGTAATTTCAAAGATACATTAACAAATCCATGAGCCTAATGAATTGAAAAGAGTGTCTACCACATGTGGAGTTTTCTTATAAAAGAGGAGGTCACTCTAAAACTCAATTTTATCCATATGAATGTCTTATTGAATTTATCCTCCTTACCCCTATTGTTCACGTTTCATTTCCTTTGCTGGAAAGTATATATATGGAAGAAGAGAAAAACATGTTAAGCATCACCATGGGAAATCAAAGAAGATAGATAGGTTTTTAAAGAAACATAAGTCAAAGATCAAGATACATGGAGATGAACCATAATCAGTGATTGATATGAATGATTACAATACCACATTTCAAGGTGAGTATGATGCTATTTTTAAAGTCAATATTCTTAATCTATCCTCATATTTGGATGAAAATGATGAAAAGTCAAGGACAACTCTTTTTCATGAGGGGGATGATGATATGAAATTGGTGGATGACAATGGCTTGATGGCTTGTGCGAAGTTAGATTTTCAAGGACCAATGAAGCATGGAAGACTAAAGAGACTAAAAGAAAAAAATAGAGCGCATCTTGCTACACTAAAATGTCGAAACCTAAGGTGTTTGCGTGGATGGAGATAATGGAGATATTGTAGCACCCCAGACATTTTATGGTATGTTCCTCTTAAATACATTTGAGTCATAGACCATATTTCATAAATCACTGAGTTTCCTTGAACGAACACATTGTTATTTAGGAGATAGTCATAGCATAGCCATTGAACTTAAATTTTCCACTTATGTGTTTTGAATTTTGAAAATATCACATACACAGTTCTGTTTAGGGTGATATTTAGAGTTTGATAGAATTAACTAAATTTTTCGTGGTAACATAAACTTATGAATAGTAACCTACCCTTATGAATAGTAACTTACCCTTTTGAATAGTAATATGACTCTTATGAATGATATCCACACCCATGAATGTATAAATAAATTTAGGCACCTTAAAAATGAAAATGAATAATTAATGTGTTTATATTTTTCGATTAAATACTGATTTTAATTAAATATTTAATTAATCATATTTAGGAAATTATTTTTGAAAAATGTCCATCATTTTTGGATTGTACACGTCAAAAAATGGTTAGGGTGAATTTTTGGGATTTTTGTGAAATACATGAATTTTTTATGAATAGTAAAATACAATAAATTATGATAAATGATAAACACATGATTTACTGCATCATAGGTGATGTAATGGTGAAGTAAAACCACTTGGTTCAAACTCATGAGTCATTATTACTATTTAGGATCATGTGAATTAATACTATTCATAGTCTACAGCAAAATATTAAAATAATAATTAAAATAATGTAAAATCCATTCCCCCTTCACTATATAAACCACCCTCACCCCCTCTTCCATCCACACCATGCAAGCTTCATGACTTGCCTAAATTCTGCCAAATACTCTTCCCAAGCACTCTCCCTACGTCCAAGACTTGCGGGTCTCACCAAAAGGCCAAAAACAAAGGTCTTAAGAAGTTTCTCAAGGAGGAGTACTCAAGAGGTGAACCTCCCTTCTCTTTCAAATTCATTTACATGTTTTATTATTTTGTTCCCATATTCTCACATCAACTCATAAAAATTCCATGAAAATCCCTAAAACTTACATGTACTGGATTTTCATTATTCTATTGGAATATTTCATCATAATATCTCTTTTCCTCTTCTTTTATATAACAAATTCAAACACGTTCTGAGATGTGTTGATTTATCACACTCAAGGAAGACATGTTTACAATTTGAATTACTGTCTACAATACTGGTCATGAGACCTTTTCAATTTTTGAACCAGATCATAATATATTTATTTTATGTTTTTTAATATTCTTTAATCCTTACACATTCATAATATGGAATAATAATACAAAATAAGTTTATTGTGAAAAAAACCACCCATCCAAATCCCAGTGTTTATTTTAACTCATCGAATGATTCATCCTCATGGTATAAAACCAGAATCATTATATGATAATTTTTATCTATTTAATGTCAATAATAATTTATATTAACAATTCTGTATGTTTAACCACATTTAAAACAAATATCCACTCATGAATACAAGTAAACAGATCATGAGAACCAAAGAAGAAAATGCTACCAAAAAAATAAAATTGATTCTATTAAACCCATCAAAAAGGAAATTAATGAAACTAATACGGTTATAAAATATCAATTAAATGTTTATGAGGTTATTTAATTATTAATTAATGAAGATAAATTTTATTATTCAGGTTTTTAAGAACAATCAAGAACACCTTCAAGCATAAGGTAAGGGATCCTCTCTCTCACTTTAGATCAATAATCACCCTTATGTTGTGCTCTTTTATTTTTAATACCTAATGATGGGGTATGTCTTATCAAATCTCCCATACTTTCCTTATGATATATAAATAATGGGATACCACATTACCTCTAATTAATCCCTCTCAAGAACACTCGTTACCATGCCGAAATGTTTGTAAGGGGTTTTCTCATCTCACTTTCAATTGTGTGGGATTTCCATTGTTCGCCTCTTATTTCTTATATTTAATATAGGTGTACTTCCATTTAATATATATTATCATGATTATCTTTATATTCATGGTATTCTGTGATTCATTTTGTTGTTATTAACTTTTGGTTATATGACTCAATTGATTACAACGTTGTAACGAGTTTTGTCTCAATTTTCACTTTATGGTGACTTGCTTAGTATTGTGAACCTACCCTTTCTTATGTGGTCTAACTACTGCCCATTTGAGATCACTTTTCAATTTAAATTATATTCCATTTAAATTTACATATTCTCATATCATGGATATGATTATTGTCTAATTCATATACCATTTTACATATGTTATTTATTCTGAATGTGGTTTTGACAGTGGAAATATTAATGAATCCATATCCTCTATTCTATATGGATAATGTAAAGGCATATTGATATTTTTTTGAATATATTAATAAAGAATTATTTGGACTTGTAGTAGTGGGTGTGTCCCTCTACAACCCCTTGATGCATCATTAGGTCTCACGAGACAAATTAGTTGGCGACAAACCCTTCGAGTTTGTTTCCAAAAATCAGACGGGTTTATACCCACAGAACTAAACCATTTTTACAGTATTATGGTATCATGTGCCTGATACTTGATGTCCAATTAATAAAAATTATATTTATTAATTATCAGTTATTACTATCCATGAGGTTTTCACTATGACAAAATCTATGGATGCAGATTCATTCTCAGTTTATTAATGGTGCGAGTTTTTCATTTATTCACCATGACATATTGTTTATAACAAATTGTTTACAATCCAGTTATTTCTGATTCACGCTTCTGCTATTTGTAACCCTTACTGAGCATTTGAGCTCACCTGTTTTGTTGTTTACCTTCAACAGGTGATGAAGAGGAGAACATTTATTGAGTTCCTCTGGATGCAATTTTTTTTAATTGTTGTTATGTATTGTAATTTGTAACCTTTTCCAATGTAATTTGAGTTACATCTATGTATCTATATTTTTCAAGACTACTAAACTGATCGTTTGCTCAGGATTTTCATTCCTTCTAACCATGCCAATGTAATTAGTAATTCACTTTCTCTAGTTTAGTGAGGTCTGGTCATTACACATATTACCTCACTTATTCAAGCCCAAACATGATGTTTTAAGCTTTACCTATATGGTTGCACAAATTTTGGAAGAATTTCCCACATGGAGAATTTGGATTGAAATATTTAGACACCAATGTCAAATATGGTGGGATAGCTACTCAATGTCAAATCAAAATGTCAATGGGTGGAAAGACATGTGCTATTTTCCCAAAAAGTCTTTGTTAGATTTTATCTTTTTGAATTTAAGGGGAGAAGGCAGGTTTAGGATTTCTGAATTCAGTATATTAAACTCTTGACTATTGTTTCACTGCTTGGCTATAAATAACCATCCCCATGGCACTTTTATTTCATTCATTATTGTAATATAGTGTTTATGATATTATTCTCTCCATTGTGTAATAATTATTCCGAATCTCTCCCTTTCTCTTGTGCATCCTTTCCTTGTCAGTCTATAAGTTAGATTCGTGATTCCAGATCACAAATCCCCCAATTTTTTGCCTCAATTTAAGTGAGTTGTTCTATAGATTGACCATAAAATACTTCTCTTGAGTGTGTTTGTAAAGACACGTAAATTTCAAGGAAATATTTTTCTTCATTTATTTGGGATTTTACGAGTATGAAGTTTCTGACAGCACCAGATTCTGAGGCCCTGTGTGCCCGGAATCATTTTCTGAAGTTTAGCTCGGGTATGTTCAGTGAATGAATGAGCAGGTTTTTCTAACTTTTGAACCGGTGCTCGGAATCCAAATCCGAGGACACCAATGAAACCGCAGCGCCGGTAATTGCTTAGTAATACCTTTTCTAGAGTTGCGTTTGTTCGGGTGATGTTGTTAAATAAATGGGTTAACCGAAGAGTGAAATAAAAATTTGTGCTACAATTTTTATTTCTATTATAAGTAGTTATAACCTATGCATGGAAGATGTAGTGGGACCCACTACATCCTAACTCCACTTGGTAGGATATTAGTGAAGTGGGGCCCACACGATCCCCACCACTTCAATTCCATTAAACCTCCCTCTTGCAATTTAATTTGTAACTCACCCACTCCCCCACATTAATTACATGTCAACTCTTACATTAAATATATTGATTAAAGATATTCAATTTATTTAATAAAGAATTGGAATTTTGAATTCATGAATTCTTGACATGTGTTAATAAAATAAGGACCTACCTTATTTTATTTTGGGTGTTTTCGTTGTGTGGAGATTTTGGGAGAGTTTATAGTAAGTCATGAAGAACGTGAATAACGTCAGGACCTTGACAGAGAACACCATCACTGCAAGGATTGATCTTCATGCCTTTCTTCTCCTCTTCGCAGCCGGTGTGAGACGCCGCTCCACCTCGGACGTTCTCCGTCAAATTCATACAGAGCTTTACCTCATGACGCCATTTCCCGCGACAATCTTTTATCGACAACTACGTAGAGGTAGGGGATTTTTTTTATGTTCATGGATTATTTTGGCATTCATTGTTTATTTTCTTAGCCTCCTGTTATCAAATTAACGGGAGGAGGTCAGACCACACAAACACGGCCGATCCTCCTCCCCCTTTGTTGATGTTCACCGTTGCAGTTTGGAAAGAAGGTGGCGCGGTCCTAAGTCACCGCGCCAGAATGAGGAATATCACCGCTGCGATGGAGCGCGGCGCCACCGTGTCGCCCCGTTGAGGCTAAAAGAGGCCGAAACCGGAGTGGGGCCACGGTGGAGGGGCACGGTGCCGGTGCGCCACGCCGGTCGGACAAGGGCCACGACCTAAGGCCATGGCGGTGCAGGGAGGGGCGGCCGAAAATCCGGTCGTCGGCGCAAGGAAGGGAGGGACCCGCGGGGGTCCCGCGGTGGCACACCTACCATCCAGCATGGCTGACCGTCCGAGAAGACTGGGGGTCGTAACCCCCAATGGCAGGTGAGGCGGCCCCTCCACTTGGGGGCCACCCTTTCACCATCATGGGGGGCAGCGCACCCTCGCTTTCCGCTCGGCCGAAACGGCCGAGCCTCTGGACACGCAGGCCACGCCCGCACTGGGTCAGGCCACACCGGCTAGGCCAGGCCGCACCCTAATGGGCTAGACCCGGGTCGGGTCCACCCGGTTTGGGCCAACCTAGGGGGATTTGGGCCTGGTCGGTCCGTGCCCAAACCCCCTAACATTGGACATGTTCGTTAAAACACCCATAACATGGTCTACGGACCTCCGATCGATGTACCGTCAGTTGCGATGAAATATTTGGATCGAGACGGTCATTTAGGTATACTAAACTCAAGGTTTCAGTGAAATGTTGGTATGGCCGGGTTGGTTCAAGCATGAAATCAACCGGGCCTTCGGAGCGGAAATGCATATAACTTGAGCTCTAGACGTTCGATTGATGTGTCGTCAACTTTGTTGGATTACTATTAGTGAGAAGGTTATTTTGTATTACTACGCTTGAGGTTTGGACGTAGTTGGAGTATGGTCGGGTTGGTTTTGACTTAAAAACCAAAAGGGCCCCTAGAACGAAAAAGCCAATAACTCTCAGATCGGGCGTCCGATTGACGCGTCGTCTATCACTTTGAGTTCCTTTTGTCAAGGTGGATATTTGGGATACATCAACTCCGGAATACGTGTCAGTTGATGTATCGACCTTCCTTGGCTCATGGAGCGAACCCTCCCGGAATCGAGCATGCTGTGTGCGGGAACCCTATAGCTGGCTGCGACTACGATGACGATGATGACTGTACTGGGATCCTTTGTGGGTTCGGCAGTGACGACGACCCTACTGAAATCCTCCATGGGTTCGATGAGGATAACTACTGTTCTTGTATCCTATGTGGGTCCAGCAGTATGCGACTACTGTTCTTGTATCCTACGTGGGTCCGACAATATTTGAATCTGTACTTGTATCCTACGTGGGTCCGAAAGAGTAGCTGGCCTTGTATCCTTTGTGGGTCCGACAGCTTAGATGAATCCGTGGCTAAGTCTAATCATCTCTATCATCTTATGAAGAAATATACCTATGTGAGCTATGTCTTGACTTTCAATCCTTATCTTTGATATGATTGTTTTTCTATCCTATGTGGATTGGGTTGTGCTTTCCTATGTGGATCAGATTGTGCTATCCTTTGTGGACTAGATCAAACATGGGCTCAGATGTTGGAGCTGAACTTGAATTGATGACTTAGGTATATGTATGGGCATATACCTAAGTAGAGTTGGTTGTTACTTAGTGATTGTATGTTTCCTTTGTGGATTATCCTTTGTGGTTTCTGGGAGACCTTCTGGGGTCTTGGGGTCCCTACTGAGTATTGTATACTCACCCTGGCACAAGCTATGCCTGCACTACGTTGTGTTGGATGCAAACGACGGATAGCGTTGATCTAGGTAGGAACTCGTGGAGCTGGACGATACCTGGAGGTGGATCACTGGACGAGACGTACACGGAGCGGATGGTTGGAGCTGAGGAGTAGAGGAGACTATCTATACCCACTCTTGAGGTGGTATTTCCAGAGGACATCTCGGTGTTGTTGCTTTACTTTTCTACCGTTGTACTCTCTTTTTAGTTGTACATTACTTTCAGTTGGGTTTTTATTCTAGCCCATTTACTTCCAGCACTCACCTTTGTACTCAGTTTACATAGTGTTTACTTCTACTTGCTCACTCTGTGGTGTTTGTTATCTTACTTAATGGAAATTACTTCCATTATATAGGGATTTATGCCTTTTGGGATATTACCCAGCCCCTGGCCTATGGAAGGCGGGCTTGGGGTAGTCACGGCACGGGTCCCAAGGACGGTTCGTGAAAAATTGGTATCAGAGGAGTTCAGTTCTACTGCAGAACTCAGGACTCTGATCTCTCTTCTATGTGAAGAAATAATGTTAAGGGTAATGAGTGTGGTTATCAGTCCAGGGATTCCAGTGTTGGTGCGGTGACTGAAGTATCCATACACTAGGACCCTAACTTCTAATTTCTGATTAAGTGCACGAAAACATTGATTGCATTTGTGTTTCAAGGTTTTCATTGTGATTACTTTGTATCAGCTCACCAAGTATACTGTATTGACCATGGAACACCTATCTCTTTTCAGGATGGCCCCACGATGGCTGCCAGCTAGGGTTCCAGGATTTGTGCGAGCCGACAGCCCACCGAGCGACGATGCCTCGGTACAGGGCTCTATTACTACGGGGGCACCGGCGGTACCTCTACCCGCTGAGCCACCGATGCCACCAGCCCCATCCGTTGAGAGTGCACATCAACTTAGTGAACTACACGAGTTTCAGTGTCAGAGACCACCCAGGTTTCATGGGGAGACTGACCCTCAGGCAGTCGAGGATTGGCTGGAGGCTGTAGTTCGAGTTTTTAGGTTAGTAGGGACACCAGCTGACCTCATGAGGAAGATGGTGGAGCCTAATGCTCCAGGTTCACGACGAGGAATCTCTCCCTTGGTCGGACTTCGAGAGCCTCTTTCACTTAGAGTTCGTCCTAGCCACCCTTCGTGCGGTGCTTATTCAGGAGATACTACAGCTGCGGCAGGGCAGCATGACGGTAGCCCAGTACTCAGTGAGATTTACCGATCTCTCGTGCTTTTCGACAGACATGGAACAAGACCCATTCTTCCAGGCCCGGACCATCGAGCAGGGACTGAGGCATGAGATCAGGGCATCGATGATCTCCCTCAGCATTCTGACACAGATAGGAGTAATGAAGCGAGCCCTTCTCATAGATAGCTTCCTTGCTGAGCCTACCCCAGCAGTGAGACCTACAGCAGGGCAGCATATAACTGAGTCTTCTGTAGCTGGCAGTCGACGGATGTCATAGGGGTCCATGCAGACCAGACCATCTGGTGGATGACCTCAGGACACTAGCTCAAAGGTTTAGGGTACACAGTGCAGAGCCAGTCTTACAAGGAGCAAACAGTGCCATGCCTGCGGCGGGCAGTGCCATATGGCTCGAGACTGCCCGACCCACCATGCAGAGAAGCATCAAACGGTTGAGGGACCACCCAGGTAGAGGCAGAGGTTTGTCCGTGGCAATCCGTAGGGATCAGGAGGATGAGGCAGAGGAGCTGGCCGAGTAGCAGGTGGTGGGCGACGCTTTGAGGCTCTACCACCACCACCACCAAGAGGTCAACCCCGACAACAGGGAGCTGGCGGGCAGAGGTAGGGTCAGCTTCAAGCAGCGGAGGCCTACGAACACGATGCACCAGAGATGATTCGAGGTACTATCTGTGTCTACTCCAACCTTACTGCAGTTCCTATAGACACTGGGGCGAGTCATTATTTCATTGTCGCTGCCCTTGTTCGGAGCTTGGAGATTTCGACGGTGCCGTTGGCTCGATCCTTACGGATAGAGACTCCTACAAGAGTAGACTTGACGATTACGGCCTAGTTCTGACAGTGTGAGCTTACTCAAGGAGGTGAGAGCTTCGGCTGGGATCTTCTTGTAGCGGTGTCAAGGCCTTACGATGTCATCTTGGGCATGGATTGGTTATCTACAATCCATTCTCAGATCGACTGTATTAGGTGCAAGGTGCGGTGTGTCTGCACTGATGGGAGAAGGTTTACCTTCACCAGTGAGAAGTGAACCGTCATAGCGCAGGATGGACTCATGAAGAGGAGAGGTCAGCCGATCACTCATCAGTTGGCTAGGCTCATCCTAGAAGCAGTTGACGTGCAGAGTCCAAGTTTTCCTGTAGTGGTGGATCAGTATGCGGACGTTTTTCCTGACGACGTTCCAGGACTACCTCCTCATAGAGAGGTAGACATGTATATTGACATGTACCCTATGACAACCTCGATATCCAATCCAGTATATCGGATGGCTCCCTATGAGCTTCAAGAACTACGGGTACAGCTGGAGGACTTGCAGGGCATGAGATTCATATGACCCAGTGTTTCACCCTGGGATTCCCCAATTTTGTTTGCCAAGAAGGCGAACAGGAGCTTGCGACCTTGTGTCTACTATCATCACCTATACCAAGTGACCATGAGGAACAAGAATCCACTTTCGAGGATTGAAGACCTCTTCGATCAGCTCAAGGGAGCATGGTGGTTTGTTAAGATAGACCTCAGGTCAAGCTATCATCAGCTCAGAGTTTGAGACGAGGATGTGCAGAAGATGGCCTTCAGATGTCGGTATGGCCACAATGAGTTATGGGTTATTCCTTTTGGCTAACCAAGACTCCAGTAGTGTTCATGAGTCTCATAAAAAGGATCTTCAAGCCTTACCTCGATCAACTTGTTGTGGTCTTCATTAAAGACATATTGATATACTCGACCACTGAGGAAGAGCACTCCTACCACTTGCGGGTCATACTGGACACACTCCGAGAGCACCAGCTTTATGGTAAGCTCTCAAAGTTTCATTTTTGGATACGTGAGGTCCACTTCTTGGGACATGTCATCTCTGAGGTGGGAGTTGAGGTGGATCTTGCGAAGATTGAGGCAGTTCTAGCTTGGGAGCCACCCAAGAGTGTGACAGAGGTGCAGAGTTTCATAGGTCTGGCTGGGTACTACCGGAGATTCGTGCCAAACTTCTCCAGAGTTATGGACCCGCTTTCAGATTTGAGGAAGAAGGGGAAACCCTTCGTGTGGTCAGATAGATGTCAGCAGAGCTTCCAAGAGCTGAGACAGAGATTGACCAGCGCACCGATCTTGAGGCTACTAGAGGAGAGAGTAGGGTACGTAGTCCACTGCGATGCATCAGGGACCGGACTCAGGTGTGTCCTAATGTAGGAGCAGGCAGTGATCACCTATGTATCATGACAGTTGAGGCAGCATGAGAAGAACTACGCTACCCATGACCTGGAGTTAGCAGCAGTGGTCTTTTCCTTGAAGATGTGGCAGCACTATCTGATGGGTGAGTGCTTTACAGTCTATTCTGACCACCAGAGTCTCAGGTACATCTTCTCACAGAAGGACCTGAACCTGAGACAACAGTGATGGCTCGAGTTCCTCCATGACTATGAATTTGAAATAGTCTATACTACTTGAAAGGGGGACGTAGTAGCCAATTCTCTCAGAAGGAGGACGAGCATTCAGCTACTTGGGGAGGCAACATAACATCTAGCCGTTTTGCAGATATCCTTTGTGGATAGAGATGGAGCAGCCTTTCTATAGTTTGTCACAGTCACTCCTCCACTAATTCAGCGGGTTAGAGAGGCACAGCGTGGGGAATTTGACTATGAGATGCGGCGTGCACAAATATCCTCAGTACATGCACCAGATGGATTCTCTGTGGGAGGAGAGAATCTCGTCCTTTTCAGAGGACGTACCATGGTACCCGTTGCATTATAGGAGGATGTACTGAGAGAGTTTCACACTTCCCCTTTAGCGGTATATCCAGGGGTAGCGAAGATGTACCAAGATCTCAGATGATAACACTGGTGGCCGGGTATGAAGAAGGCTGTAGCACAGTTCGTTTCTCGATGCCTCACCTGCTAGTAGGTGATGTCGGAGCACCAGGTACCAGCAGGCTTGGTATAGCCTTTAGAGATCCCAGAGTAGAAGTGGGATGGGATATCTATAGATTTCATGACTGGACTTCCACATACATCCAGAGGTCATGAATCCATTTGGTTGATTGTAGAATAACTCACCAAGTCAGCCCACTTCTAACCCATCAGAGAGCAAGGCTTAGTGGAGAGCATGGGATGCCTCTACGTTCAGGAGATCGTAAGAAATCTTGGTGTGCCATCATCTATCTTCTCCGATCGTGATGCTCTCTTTACTTCTTGGCTTTGGAAGGGGTTGCAGGAGGCATTCAGGATGCAGCTACGTCTTAGCATCGCCTTTCTCCCTAAGACGGAAGGTCAGATGGAGAGGACCATTCAGAATCTCGAGGACATGCTCCATGCATGTATCCTTGACATTGGTCACAGCTGGGAGGACCAACTACCATTGGTGGAGGTTGCGTACAATAATAGATACCACCCCACTATCGGGATGGCACCAAACGAGGCATTGTACGACCGACCTTGCAGATCACCTCTGTGCTGGACAGACCCTGGGGAGTCAGCTCTTGTAGGACCGGAGATGGTCCAGGCCACAACAGAGAAGGTCCAGGTCATCTATGAGCGGATGAGGATTGCTCAGAGCCGACAGTAGTCTTATGCTGATAGGAGGCGGAGACCACAAGAGTTTGAGGATGGCGACCACGTTTTCTTGCGGGTCTCACCTCGATGTGGATTACAGAGATTTGGATGGGGTGGAAAGATATCTCTACACTTCATCTGACCATTACAGGTTCTCCAAAAGGATAAGCGATGTGGCTTATCACCTGGATCTACTACCTCAGTTACACCGGGTGCACGACATCTTCCACGTATCTCAGCTGAGGAGATTCGTGCACGACCCGACGCATATCATCGACCAGGGGGAGCTGGACATTGGTGACAGGGAGACTTTTGCAGAGTTCCCGATGGAGATCAGGTATTGATAAGAGAGGGTCCTACATGGGTGGTCGATTCCTCTAGTGCGCATCAGGTGGCAGCACAGAAACCTCTAGGAGAGCACTTGGGAGCAGGAGGCTCCGATTCGTGCTCAGTACCCTAATTTGTTCCTAGTTTGTGAGGTATCTTTATGAGGACGTAAATCCCTGATGTGGGAGTAATGTAAAGACCCATAAATCTCAAGGAATTGTTTTTCCATAATTTGATTGGGATTTTACGAGTATGCAGTTTCTGAGGGCACCGGATTCCGAGGACCGGTGTGCCCGGAATCATTTTCTGAAGTTTAGCTCAGGTACGTTCAGGGAACGAACGAGTGGGTTTTTCTAACATTTGAACCGGTGCTCAGAATCAAAATCTGAGGACACCGATGAAACCGTAGTGCCAGTAATTGCTTAGGAATACCTTTTTTGGAGTTGCGTTTGTTCGGGTGATGTTGTTAAATAAATGGGTTAACCGAAGAGTGAAATAAAAATTTGTGCTACAATTTTTTTACTATTCTATGTAGTTATAACTTATGCATGGATGATGAAGTGGCACCCACTACATCCTAACTCCACATGGTAGGATATTAGTGAAGTGGGGCCCACACGAGCCCCACCCCTTCAATTCCATTAAATCTCCCTCTTTCAATTTAATTTGTAACTCACCCACTCCCCCACTTTAATTACATGTCAACTCTTACATTAAATAGATTGATTAAAGCTATTCAATTTATTTAATAAAGAATTTGAATTTTGAATTCTTGAATTCATGACATGAGTTAAAAAAATAAGGACCTAACTTATTTTATTTTGGGTGTTTTAGTTGTGTGGAGATTTTGGGTGAGTTTACACTAAGTCTTGAAGAACGCGAAGAATGTCAAGACCTCAACGAAGAACGTCGTCACAGCAAGGAGTGATCGTCGTTCCTTTCTTCTCCTCTCCACAGCCGGTGTGAGACACCGCTCCACGTCAGACGTTCTCTATCAAACACATACAGAGCTTTACCTCATGAAGCCATTTCCCGCGACAATCTTCTTTTGACAACTACTTCGAGGTAGGGGATTGTTTTATGTTCGTGGCATATTTTGGGGTTCATTGTTAATTTTCTTATCCTCTTGTTATCAAATTAATGGGAGGAGGTCAGACCGCACGAAAAAGGCCGATCCTCCCCCTCCTTTGTTGATGTTCTCCATTGCGCTTTGGAATGAAGGCGGCGCGGTGCAATGACACCATGCGGGAACGAGGAATATCACCGTGACGAAGGAGCTCGGCGCCATCGCGCCACGCCGTTGAGGCCTGAAGAGGCCGCGATCGGAGTTGGGCCACGGTGGAGGGGCGCGGCGCCGTCGCACTACGCCGGAGAATCTTGAAGGGCCGCAGCCTAAGACCACGATGGTGCAGGGAGGGGCGGCAGGAAATCCGGCCGCCGGTGCAAGGAAGGGCGGGATCCACGGGGGTCTCGAGGTGGCACACCGGCCGACCAGCATGGCTGGACGTCCGAGAAGACCGAGGGTCGTAACTCACGGATGTAGGTGAGGCAGACCCTCCATGTGGGGGCCGCCATTTCACTATCAAGGGGGGCAGTGCCCCCCCGCTTTTCGCTCGGCCGAAACGGGCGAGCTGCGCCCGCGCCGGGCCGGGCCGACCGTGCTGGGCCGGACCCCGTGCCAGCTGGGCCGGGCCACACCAATTGGGCTGGGCCGTGCCCTAATGGTCTGGTCCTGGACCCGGTTCGGGTCCACCCAGTTCGGTTTGTCCCAGGGGGATTTGGACCGAGTCAGTCCGGGCCCAAACCCCTCTAAAATTGGATAGGTTCGTTAAAACGACCGTAACATAGGTTAAAGACCTCCGATCGACGCACCTTCAGTTGCGATGCTATCCATGGATCGAGACGTTCTTTTCTGAATACTATACTCATGGTTTCGGTGAACATTGGGTATGGTCGGGTTGGTTCGAACATGAAATCAACCGGGCCATCGGAGCAGAAAGGCTTATAACTTGAGCTCCAGACGTCCGATTGACATGCCGTCGACTTTGTTGGATTCCTCCTAGTGAGACGGTTATTTTGGCTTACACCACTCGAGGTTTGGATGAAGTTGGAGTACAGTCGGATTGATTTTGACTTAAAAACCAACCGGGCCCCTGGAATGAAAAGGCAAATAACTCTCCGACAGGGCGTCCGATTGACGCGTCGTCTGTCACGTTGAGTTCCTTTTGTCGAGACAGAACATTATGATACATCAACTACGGACTACGTGTCAGTTGATGTATCGACCCCCTTGTCTCGTGGAGCGGACCCTCCCAGAATTGAGAATGATGTGTGTGGGAACCCTAGAGCTGGCTGCGACTACGACGATGATGACGACTATACTGGGATCCTCTGTGGGTTTGGTAGCGACTATGACCATACTGAAATCCTCTGTGGGTTCGACGGAGATGACTACTATTATTGTATCCTATGTGGGTCCGGAAATACGTGACTACTGTTCTTGCATCCTACGTGGGTCTGGCAGTATTTGACTCTGTATTTGTATCTTACGTGGGTCCGACAGAGTAGCTGGTCTTGTATCCTTTGTGAGTCCGACAGATTAGCTGGTCTTGTATCCTTTGGGGGTCCAAAAACTTAGATGAATCAGTGGCTACATCTGATCATCTCTATCATCTTACGATGAAGTATACATGTGTGAGCTGATCCTTGACTTTCAATCATTATCTTCGATATGATTGTTTTGATATCCTGTGTGGATTGGGTTGTGCTTTCTTGTGTGGATCAGATTGTACTATCCTGTGTGGACTAGATCGAACTTGGCCTCAAATGTTGGAGTTGAACTAGAATTGATGACTTAGGTATATGTATGGGCATATAACTAAGTAGAGTTGGTTTTTACTTCGTGATTTTATCTTTCCTTTGTGGATTATCCTTCGTGGATTCTGGGAGTCCTTCGTGGGTCTCGGGGTCCCTACTGAGTAGCGTATACTCACCCCTGCATGGGCTATGCCCGCACTACATTGTATAGGATGCAGACGACGGACAACGCTGATCGAGGTAGGAGCTCGTGGAGCTGGATGATACCTGGAGGTGGATCACTGGACGAGATGTACATGGAGCGGACGACTGGAGCCGAGGAGCAGAGGAGACTACCTGTACCCACCCTTGAGGTGGGTTTTCCAGAGGACGGCTCGGTGTTGCTACTTTACTTTTCTTCCACTGTACTCTCTTTTCAATTGTACTTTACTTTCAGTTGGGTTTGTATTCTGGCCCATTTACTTCCATCACTCACCTTTTTACTCAGTTTACATAGTGTTTACTTCTTCTTGCTTACTCTGTGGTGTTTGTTATCTTACATAAAGGCAATGCCTTCCCTTATATCAGGATTTACGCCTTTGGTGCTACTCGCCAGCCCTTGGCCTATGGACGGTGGGCTTGGGGTAGTCACGACACAGGTCCCAAGGATGCGTCGTGATGGTGTTGTATAATTAATATGTAACACTTCTTATAATGTTGATTAACTACTTATTTTAATAATCTATACCCACCACCATATCATCACGGTGTGGGGCGGCGGATGAAAGATACAGTTCTGGGCTAAGTATTAGATGATGGACATGGATAGTGGAAGTAAGTAGCCAAACAAATCTATAAGAATAATGACCTATTATTTAGACAAAACACACAAGGGAGGGATTTGATGATCAATGCACACAATAATGAACTTGGGTTGAGCCACTAAATTGGGAGATTTGTGATCTTGGATCACCAATCAAACTTGTTGATTTAGAAGAAAAAAATGCATAAGAGCAATGGGAAATTCAGAATAATCCTCAACGGGGAGAAAAAAAACTAAAACTCTCTATTAAAATATTAAATGAAATATAAGTTCCATAGGGGTGTCTATTTATATCCAAGAGGTGATAAAATGGATAAAGGTCTAATACCCTAATGTCATAATGTATAAACATACCTTATTATGAAAAAGATGTAGTATAACAAAGACTTTTTGAAAAAATAGAAAATTCTTTTCAACTCATAGCCCACCATATTTGACTTTGAGTAGATAACTCATTGGATTCAACATTAAATAGCTAGCCCTCCATATTTTACTTTGGTGTTTAAAGATGAAATTCTAGAATATCCATGTAAGAAAGACTCTCAAAATCTGTGCAACCATGTGGGTCAAGATTAAAATTTCATGTTTGGTATTGAATAAGTGAGATAATTGGACCATTTTCTCTATCCATGTAAATCACCTTGGTTTTGGGCCTCTTAATGTAGTTTGATGGGCTCCTGTTGCTGCTTGAAGTCTCTTTAATCTTCCCTGCTTCACTCAGCCTTGCAACTCCAACTTTGCACTTTCCATCAAGTTAATGACATCCACTAGTTTTATATCACAAATATAAAATATATTTGATAAAATGAACTTCCTATTTGAAATCAACATATCAAAATTATCATAGAGTGAAAATTTTAAAATTTTCTAAAAAGATTAAATTTTCGATGAATCGTAAAAAATAATAATTTTTATTAAAAATTGATTTCCTTTTGAAAAATTTACAGAGTGTCATTTTTTTGAATTTTGATATAATTTTTTTATATTTAAGAAAACCATTTATTTGGAAAACTGCCTTTCATTACGTTTGTGCGATTAATATTAAATGATATTATGCCATTTATGTGAATTGAATTTGAAAAAATAGTTTTCATATTTTGAATCAGAATAATTAATATTAGGTAATAAGGTCAACCTAATTTTTTTTTCATAATGAATAGTAAAAAAACTAAAAATAATCCTCACAATTAAGGTAAAAATAGTGTTTTGGAGTTACATGCGCATGTGTTAAAATTTATTTCCACACACATAGAATTTTTATTTGATAAATTATATTTTATATATATAATCATTGAGTTTAAATTATCTAATAATTCCCATATTATTTCTATGTTTAAAGGATAAATTACCAATGTAAATGAAATAGCATTTTTAAAATGGAAAAAGTGAGTAACCGTAGAGGTAAATGAAATAAAATTTTTAAAACATGTTTCTTTTTTAGTGGTGGAGGTGTGAATCGACCTTTTCTTACTTCCACTCAATTATTTATCAATTTTCTAGGAACTTGGTTTGAGAGTGACTTCCCATTATTAAATAGTGTTAAAATAAAGGACCAAGTAACCCAATAACCAAAGTGCCTCTCTACGGGAGGCCATGATTTGTATTTATAATGAATAATAAAGATGACATAATACCTCAAGTCCTATGTGGCACTTGACTCAACATAACTTCTACCCCCCCCCCTCAAGCAAGGTGCACCTATCTTGGATATATAAGAAAAAAATAAACATCTATGACACTCACCCTCAAGCAGGACATGACCAGCTTGCAATACCAAATCAAAAACAAACTAACAACAGAAAAACACTACAAAAAAGCTTGATAGTGAACCAGATAGCTTGACAATGATCCAATCAATGATTAAAATGCCATAGAGTAATCCGAGTAGCCTGATGGAGATCCAAACAATGGTGAATAAGTCCTTTATTTTGGAATGACAACAACGACATCCCCATGCATTACGACCCAATCATTTATGAATAAATTTTTCTTTATTTTAATGTATTATGGATATAGAAAACACATGAACTCTTTTATTATTATTATTGAGTTTAAATTATCCTTAAGTATCATTGATATTGATAATATAGTCCACGAATAGTGATTACACAACTAATATAAATTTAAGGTTTTAACAAATACTTTTAATACAAATGAAATAGATGACGACCTCATCCAGTAGACTCAGGCTGTACGAAGCTCATTTGTTGGAACTCAGAAAGGAGGTAGCATCACTGATTATTTCTCATGAACAATACCAAGCTGAGCTTCAACACGTTAAGCTTGAATGGAAACACCTATGGGATAAGTACATGTTAATAGAAATTACCACCCGGACGACATTATCCAAGCCACCCCAAGAGTCTTTCACCATTTTAAACCTTAACCTTAGGTCTTATATGGGTGTTATAAGGGGTTATGTAACAAGGTATTAGTTACATATTGTGTAAACCCTTTTGATAAATAAAAGTCTTATTCCATCAATACCTTTATGGGAATAGTCTTTCTCAAAAATGGTGAATTTAACAAATTTAATTTTTGGGTAAAAATGAAACTTTTGAGAAATATATGAATTATTATGTTTTTATTAATAATATTATAAATAAATTCTTATAAATTATTATTATATCAGTTCCTTATCTGTAAATGATTAGGTAATCAGTTTGATAAGAGTTATATTTTTATAGAATAAAACAGAAAGTGTATTTTTAATGAATTTATTTTATGGAATTAATGATTTTTTGAAATAAATAATATTTTAATAAAATATTATTATCAATTTAATTTTATTAATAATAAATGATTTTATAATTTCTAGGAAGTCAAATTTAATTTTTATTATGTTTTAAAAACCTTTTTTGTCAAAACACTTAACTTTTTTAATAAATGCCGGCTCTCATTTTAAAAGTGAAAATTCAAATATTTTGAAAATTATTTAGGTAAAATTAATATTGTTTTTTGGAATCTGGATGTTAAAATTATCCAAAAGTGAATTTTTCATCATTTTCTGAGACAATATTTTTTTGGGTAAAAATTAAATAATATATAAATATATAGTATGTTTTATGACATCATAATGACCCAATAGTGATTTAATAAATACTATAAAATGGTTATTAGACCAAATATATGTTTTAAATTTAAAATAATTTGATTTTATATTTATTTGACATATTTTATAATGCCTTAGATAATCCTCCAAAATGTATAACATATTTTATGATTTTATGTAAATTTCATAAATAATGTTACTCACCCCAACATAATCAAGGCTAATATTTTAATTTCATCAGCCCATGCCCTTATAAAATAATATTTTCCACTACTATTTGGAAATAACCAAGGGAAAAACCATGGGAAGTATTGTGGTTTTTAATATTTAATTATATTGATTCCAAAACCTTAGTTTGTGAAAAGAATTCCCCTCTTATTTCCTACCCAGCCAATCTCCCACCTCTATTAACTCAAAATCCTTGAATGACATCCAAAATATTTACTCCCCTATATAGATTCCCACCAAGTAACCCCAATCTTTCAATAAACTCTTCTTCAATATTTTGAATTCACACACTCAAGTAAGGGTTTCCTTCCATTCTCATTTTTATCCAAGTTTCCTTATATTGTTACTCCATTTTATTTTCAACTAAAAATGATGGGGTATGCTTTGAAACCTCCCCCATACTTCCCTTATTATGTTTTACTGATGAGATAACTCTTTCTCTCTCATCAATCCCTCCCATGTACACCCATTACCAAACTGTAATCTCATTAAAGTTATTTCATTCATCCTCCTTCTTAAAGTTTCTTTATTATGTTATTCCTTCTATATAAAAATTCTTTATGTTGGAACATGTATTTATATGATCATATTATTTCCCATTTCATTTATATATGGTGAGAGATACCTTTCTCTCTCATCAACCCATTTTATGGATTCCCATGTAATATTGTTATGCTGCCGAAAATGCACCGCAATTTTACATGAAAAAATCATCGTGTAGTGAGTAACATGACCATTTCTCTGTCAAGGGTATTCAATTTTATGCACATATACTTATTTATTATAGACTTTCATATATTTATTCCACATTACTTTATCATGGAATAAATGATGATGTATAATGAATCCATGTTATATGATCTATGTGGCGCACTTAAGAATGAGAATGAAATGTTAATGAACGTTGAACCCTGATAGCGCTCCAATGCATTAGGTAATATTTATATTCATGATACATCATGTTGGGATAGGGGTTTAACTGATTCTTTTATATGAATTTTTTCCATCATGTTGGGATAGGGGTTTACCTGATTCTTTTATGTGAATGATGTCGTCTTTTATGTTGTTTCCTCATTTTCATTTTATGACAATCATGATATACCATGCCTTTATGTTCACGTTTCTCTTATGATCCGTTGATATGTCTATTTATTAAAATGTATTGTATTCTTCATGTAATGCCTTACTTACTCTTTTACTATGCTTTATAGCTCACCCTTTTCTTATTTATGTCCTCAGGTTATCCCACACAATGCTAAGTACAAAGTATTGTTGTGGTCATGTAAAAGATGTCTTAAATAATGATGTTGTATTTTATGTATTATGTTTTCATGTAATGTTTCTAATTTCTAAAGACACTAGACCTCTCAATTTTTTGGGATGTATTAAGTGAATGTTTATGTAATAAATCATGTCTAAATATGAAATAAATAGTCGAGTTATTATAGTTGGTATCAAAGGATAGGTTTAGTTATTTTTGGGTTTAGGATTAGAAAACCCTAGTGAAATCCTTAGGTATAAGACTAAGTATAAGAAAATAATCTCTAAATTTTGTGAGAATAGAGTTGGTGGTTTATCAAAAAAATACATCCCTGTCTGGATACAAACAAGTATAGGTGGCTCCGGCAGATATGTATCAAGGGGTAAAACCAAAAACATCGCTTGGAGTTAGACTCGAATGAAAATTGGTGCATGACAACGGGGCTTTCTACACTCTTGGTTTCACAATCCTGGGGGATATGATTAGTTAAATTTATAATCTTAGTATGAAAAATTATCAAGGGAACAAAAAAAAATACCTTAAGAATATATGTTAGGATGCAGATCCTGGATAACTTAGATCTAAGCAAAGAAATTCATAAGTGAAGGAGATAAATGTAATTTATAAGTTATCCTTTTTTTATTTTATTCCCATTTATTTGTTTAATAGTTTAAAATACATACCCCTAATTTTCCTTTTATTCTAGCTAGTGGATGTTAATAGGAGGACTCAGGCTAATAATTGATGCGAAGATCTATGTGATGACTATTCTAATGAGATTCCGAATCTGATAGGAATGAGAATCACAAACGCTATCATAATAATCACCCAGTTTACTCATGTTTTGAGTAGGAAAATGGTCCAGGAGGAATGTCCACCCCCCTATGAATACAAGGTTGGATGCTTCTTTAGTGTTCTAAAACCTAGTCTATGGAATGGTAAGGAAAACTATGACCTTGATAGATATGAGGATATTGTATGATGTTCCCTCAATGTCGAGAGGGAGATCAAAGAATCCCAGGGGTATCATGCAGATAAGAAGTGGAAAGTGGATTTTAATTTCTAGGGTCTGATGGATAAATCCAATAGTACTAAGAAATTATAGTATTACACTTTCCAAAGGTGTAGAAAGAAGCACTTTGGAAATTTCCAGAAGGGGACAAGAAAATGATTTTGGTGCGGGGACGATAGACACCTAGCTAGCAATTGCTAGGAAGAAAAACCCGATACTACAATAGAGGAAAGGAATGATCCATTCGATCCTCAACACCTTTTTTATTGCTACAAATTCCAAGATCTAGGGGACTTTATGAACCTCTTCCTTAAACCAAGGGTTTTTTAAGGCAACCAACAACCTCCAAGGAATCACGACAAATAGTTTTCCAAATCTACTTCTAAAACCAATCCAAAAAAAGAAGCGGTGATAGGTACTCTAGTTATTCATTCAAGAATAGTTAATTTATTTTTTCATTCTTGTTTTATGCATTATTTTATATCCTAAAATTTTATTAGAATAATCCAAACATAACCACAAATATTATAATTATAGATGTTGGTGGAAACATTAAAAAGTGAAATTATTGTATCCCATGAATATAACACCTCCCATGTCACAATTTTTGGATTGAAATTCACAGAGAACCTCATTGTACTTCCCTTGGTGAAATTTGATGTAATTATTGGCATGAATTGGATTTCCTTATATAGAGCCAATAAAAATTTTCATTAGCGGGAAATTACTCCCCATATGGTGAATCGACCCCCGATTATATACATGTGTAAGGAGGATGATGAATCTTCTTTAGCACGATCATCTAAATAATGGATATTAATTCCCTATGAGAATATGTATGGTTCTCAGATGATTGATTCCAAGGAATGAACTATGCTAGAAGACATGCCTATTGTGAGGTAATTCGCTGATTTGTTTCCTAATTAATTTTCTGGTCTTCCTCTTATAAGAGATATTGAATTCTCGATTGATGTTATACCTTGGGAATCACCAATATCCAAGACTATATATAGAATAGTTTTTGTGGAGTTTTAGGAGATAATGAAACAACTAAAAGAGAATCTAGATAAAGGGTTTATATGCCCATGTGCTTCACCATGGGGTGTCCTAGTCATCTTCTTCTAGAAGAAGGATAGGTCATTGCACCTCTGTATTGATTATCGTGATCTCAACACAATCACAATAAAGAACAAGTATCATTTTCCTTGAACTGATGACTTATTCGATCAGCTATTTGGAGAATAATACTTCTCCAAGGTGGATCTATAATCTGGATATTACCAAGTAATGGTGAAGAAGGTGGATATCCCCAAAACTGCTTTTCATTTAAGGTACGAGCTCTACGCATTCATAGTAATTCCTTTTAGACTCACCAATGCTCTATCAATCTCCATAGACTTGATGAATAGAGTATTTATAGATTACCTATATTTTTGGGTAGTATTTATATATGATATTATAATAGACTCCAAAACCATGGAGAATCATGAGAAGTATCTAAGCACTGTACTAGAGACCACGAAAAAAGAGAATCTCTATGAAAAGTACAACAAGTGTCATTTTTAGTTGAAGGAAGTCTTATTCATGGGGAATATCATTACAAGCAATGGGATATCTATGGATCCTTACAAAATAAAATCAATTAAGGGATGGCTGAGAATGATATCTGTGATAGATATCCATAGATTTTTGGGGTTAGCTAGATATTATCACTGATTTGTGAGAAACTTCTCATGATTGTCAAACACTCTTCTCCAAATCCATTTTTTTGTCATTTTCAAAAAACAAATTTTTGGCTGAGTGGGAACCTCACAAAAACCGGAAATCATTTCCAAAAATTTCCCACAGTACACAGAAAACCACCTTCCAAAAGACACATTGAAAATTCAAAATTCAAATTTAATCCTTGAAAAAAGCATAATCCTGGGCAGGCAAGCTGCCTGAGAAACCAACCACCAAGAAGACACCTCACTGCCTTCATCACCACGTTGTCTTATACTCTCAGCACCATCACCAACTTCACATCACCACATCACCTTAGACCTCAACCTCATCATCTCATCACCACTGGTGTCTTTTCCGACTACCAATGCCTGCACACGGTCATCGCCATCTCGCAGATCCTCCCTCACCATGACTGTCGTAAACTTCTGTCCACCATCACCACCATTTTCGCCAATAAACCCCACAAAAAAATTTAGAATCACCTAAATAGCATCCAGTCATCATCCCCCATCACCATCATACACACATGCTATATAAGGAATCAACTGAATAGTGATTTTGCCTCCTGGAACACCGATAAAAACTCGAACACTACCTACCAATTATTTCATGATATCCACCTTGCCAAACCGACCCAGTAAAGAGAGGTGATACCCAAAGACAGAGTAGTGTAGGAGAAGAATCATGTCTTCATAGGGAGTCAAGATCTTTTTCGAATGCACCCATCCAAACTGAAACCCCACCGTCTCCTGAACCCTGGTCGAGCCACCTGGAATCCCCCACCACAACGAACCACACAACCCAAAATCACATGGAATTAATCACAGCCGACCAACCTGTAAAGGAGCAGTGGATCTAGAGGCCAATGAGGAGTAAACGCATTCATGAATTCTATACCAAGACATGACCAAGGAAATACTAGACTCTCCATAAAACATCAATGGCGAATCATCATGAGAAAAACAAAGACCATAGATCCATCGAAACTCCTCAACGGTAATAGAATCAATACCCCTGAAAACCATGGAACAAGGAATGAGAAAACAGGGTTGAAACCCTAAAAAGAACATGTGATTGAGACCCAAAGAAGAATAAAATAAAGGGAAATCTGAAGATGGTCCATATATGAAACCATAAACAAAAAAGGAATCAGGGGATAGAACCCTGAGAATAAGGAAAGAGATATCTACAGGGAGCATGTAGGAAGAAATTAGAGGCCGGGAGGACTAACCATCACCAGTGGAAGGAAACCAAGGAGGGAGAAGAGAAGTGAGATCGAGAGAGAATTCTGGGAAAGAACGAGGCCATTTGTAGTGACCTTATGAACTAGTATGATCTTGGATCGGTCTTAATGAGCTTCGATTGTCAAACAATCTTACCAAGATTATTCTTAAGGGAGTCAATTTTTCTTAGAATAATGAATTTGAAGAAAGCTTCATGGAGTTTAAGAAGAGGATAATCACTTCCCCTGTGCTCACAGTACCCACAAGTTGGGATCTTCTCATAATCTTCAGCAATGCTTTGAAGAAGGGCCTAAACTGCGAGTTTATACAGAATGACTAAGTCATCGTCTATGCCTCAAGGAAGTTGAGATTCTTGAGAAATACAATTCCAAACATTATATTTAGTTGGAAGCTATGATATTTTTATTGAAAATATGGTGTCATTATCTCTTTGTGGAAAAGTATGAGATATATACGGATTACAAAATTCTAAAATATTTATTCACACAGAAAGAGATGAACATGCACCAACAAAGATGGTTAGAGATCATCAAGGATTACAACTACTCAATCCATTATTACCTTGGGAAAGTGAACAAGGTGGTATATTCTCTAAGTAGAAAAGACCAAATGATTCTATTATTAATGATAATTTAAAAGGATTCAATCGTCTTATATTTGGTAAAGATGGACATGGGAATCATAGAAAAGGGAACATCATCAATACTTTCACAAATTATTTCTCAACCATCTCTTTTGTAAAGGTTAAAGGATTCTAAAAAAGATTTTGTTTGAATTTAGAAGAAAGTGGAAGCTATCAAAAAAATTAAATCCTTGGAGTTCAATGTTAATGAAGAAGGAATTGAGAGATTATGGTAAAGACTATGTGTTCCATCAAATCCGGAGTTAAAAAACTTTTTGATGATGCACATAGTCAGAATTTCTCCATTAACCTAGTAAACATAGAGATGTATCAGGAACTCTGAGCGATTTATTGGTGGGATAACATGAATAATGAGATCTCCAAATATACATAAATTTTCCTGGTATGTCAGAATGTGAAGGCTAAGAGGTAGAAGTCTAAGGAGATGATGCAACCATTACCCATACCAACATGTAAATGGGAGAACATCACCAAGGACTTTGTCACCAGACATCCGAAGAAATCCCATGAAAATAATTCTATCTAGGTTGTGGTGGATCATCTTAAAAATATTTACCACTTCATTCTAATTATAGTGGATTTTTCAATGGATCAACTAAAACTAATATACATCAGAGAAGTGGTAAGGCTACATGGTGTACCACTATCGATTATATCTGATTAAGATCTAAGATTTACCTTTATGTTCTAGAAGAGTCTACAACATGCTCTGAATACTAATTTGAACTTCATTATGGGTTATCATCCTCTAGAAAATGGAAAATATAAGAAGACTACCAAAACACATGAGGAAATGTTGAGATCTTGATCAATGGACATCAAAGAAGGATGGGATCAACATTTTCCAATGGTTGAATTCTCTTACAACAACAGTTTCTACATAAGAATCCAAATGGATCCTTATGAATCCCTTTATAGGAAGAGGTGCAGAACATTGAAATGCTTGTATGTAGTTGGGGAGAGAAAACTTATAGGTCCATAAATAGTTAAAGAAATTATAGAGAAGGTTATGACCATCTAGGTGTACATCAAAGATGCTCATAGTCAACAAAAGAGCTATCCTGAAAATCGTTGATGAGACCTAGAGTTTGATTTTAGAGATATGATTTTCCTCTGTATATCTCCCTGAAAGAGAGTGATGATATTTGGGAAGAAGGGAAAGCTTAGACCAATGCACATCAACCCTTTTGAGATCCTTGATTGCATCGGAGTAGTGGTCTATGAACTAACACTCCCAACAATCCTATCTCGAGTACATGATGTATTCCATGTATCACCCTTGAAGAAGTAAATACCTGGCCCATCACATGTACTCAATCCAGATGTGGTACCATTGGATAATGACCTTTCCTATAAGGAAAATCCGGTGAAGATATTAGATCATAGGGAAAAAAGTTCTAAAAAATAAGATAACTCCCCTTGTCCAAGAGTTGCAGAGAAACCATAAGTTTAAAGAAGCAACACAGGAACTGGAGGAAGTGATGAGGCACAATTACCATCATCTGTTTTCATGTGGGAAAAGTATATTTTGAGGACAAAATTTATTAAGGGTGAAGGTTGTAAGGAACGATCATTTATGAATAAAATTCCCTTTTCTTTTAATGCCTTATGGATATAGAAAACACATGCACTCTTTTTTATTATTATTGTGTTTAAATTACCATTAATTATCTTTATCATTGATAATATTTCCGTTGAACAGTGATCACACAACTAATATAAATATAAGGTTTTAACAAATCCTTTCAATACAGACAAAGGAGATGATGACACCATTCAGTAGACTCAGGTCGTACAAAGATCATTTTTTGGAGCTTGGAAATGAAGTAGAATCTATGGGATTTTCTCTTGGCCAAGCCCAAGAGTAGATTCAACAGGTTAAGCTTGAATAGAATCACCTGTAGAAGAAGTTGAAGTTAGTTGAGATTACCCTCTATGTGATCTTATCTGAGCCACCCCAAGAGCCTGTCACCATCACCCACCTTACCCTTATGTCTTATGAGAGTTTTATAAGGGGTTATGTAACAAGTTATTAGTGACTTATTGTGCAATCCCTTTTGATAAATAAAAGTTTTATCCCATGAATTCCTTTATGGGAAAATTCTTTCTAAAAATGATGAATCTGATAAATTGATTTCTTGCATAAAAAGGTACTTTTGAGAGATATCAACATTATTATGTTTTAATTAATAATATTATAAAATCAATTCTTATAAATGATGATTATATCTGTTCCTTATCTGTAAATGATTCAGTAATCATTTTGATGAGGATTATATTTTTAAACGACAAATCAAAAAGTGTATTTTTGAAGAAATTATTTTAAAGAATTAATGATTTTTTGAAATAAATAATATTTTAATAAAATATTAGTATCAAATTAATTTTATTTATAATTAATTATTATATAATTTTTATGAGGTCAGATGTAGTTTTTATTAAAGTTCAAAATCTAGTTTTGTTAAAACATGTAAATTTTTTTGATAAATGTTAGTTCTCATTTTAAAAGTGAAAATTAACATATTTATAAAATTATTTATATAAAATTAATATTATTTTTGGAACCAAAATTTTTAAATTATCTAATGGGGAATTGTTCATAATTTTATGAATAATTAATTATATAGATTCCCAAACCAATGTTTTTGAAATATTAAAGAATTCCCCACTCATTTCCTATAATTTTCCTCAAAATATCCCAATTATCTTCACTCAAAATACTTGGAGCACGTACGCAATCTATCCTCCCCTCTCTATATTCCCCCCGAGTCACCCCAATCTCTCATGAAGCCCCACATCAATCTTTTTAAGTCACACACTCAAGTATGGTTTTCCTTCCTTTCTCATTTTTATCCAAGATTCCTTATATTGTTACACCCGTTTATTTTCAATTACAAATGATGGGGTATGATCTAACACATCCCCAATACTTCCCTTATTTTCTTTGAATGATGAAATACCCCTTTATCTCTCATTAATCCCTATTATGTACACCTGTTACCATGCCAAAATTTCATATGAGTTATTTCATTCCTCCTCCTTCTTCAAGTTTCTTTATTATGATACGCCTTCAATAAAAAATTCATCACTTTTTAACATGTATATATATGATCAAATTACATTCCATTTAATGTATAAATTATGAGATACCCCATTCTCTCTCATCAACCCATTTTATAAACCCCCTTGTGATGTCGTTATGCTGCCGAAATTGCACTGTGAATTTCCATGCCAAAATCATCATGTAGTGAATACCATAACATTTATCTATCATGTTTATTAACCTTTATTCACATATACTTATTGATTATTGAATTTCATATGTCTGTTCCACATTCATTTATGGTGGAATAAATGATTATGTTGAATGAATCCATGTTATATGATCTATATAGCACACTAAAGGATGAGATTAAAATGTTCATGAAGTGTGTGTCTTGAAAGCCCTAAAATGGATTGGATAATGTAAATTATAATGATGTTTCATGTTGGTAGAAGGGTTTACCTAATTCATTTATAGGAATTTTTACCATAATGTTGGGATATGGGTTTACCAAATTTCTTTTTGTTAATGATGTAGTGTTTTAAGTTGTTGGCACATTTCCATGTTATGATGATCGTTCTATATATTACCTTTATGTTCATGTTTATATTATGATCCATTGATATGTATATTTTATAACATGTATTATATTATTGATGTTATTCCTTATTTAATCCCTTAATAGGCTTTATATCTCACCCTTTTTATGTATATCTTCAGGCTATCCCATGAAATGCTAAGTACGAAGGAATGTTGTGGTCATGTAAAAGAATTTTTCAATAAAGATATTGTATTTTATGTATTAAGTTTCCTTGTAATGTTTATAAGACCCAAATACACTATAACTATTGATATTATAAGTTTTATTAAGTTTATTTTTATGTAAAAAATCATGTATAAATACGAAATAATGATCATGGTTTTCATATTGTGCACCACCCCTTTTTTCTGAGGTTGTGCATGTCGGAACATGCTTATCATGTGGATCAGCTGACTTTTTTGGGGTTTTTTATTCTTAATTTCAGCCTCCACCCTGAAAATCCTACTCAACTAATTCAATAAACTAGACATCCTAATACCTTATTCAGTGATAACACACTATTTATGACCCGATTGTTTTTCATGCCATTCCTAGACAGCGAGGTCGACACCTTCTGAGTTGTGTTCTATGATAAAAATCCCACGAAGATATGCAAAGACCACATCCTATTGAATTCATGGAGGAGGTGGAGGGTTATACCTTTAGAGGTATAGATAAAGATAGAGGTTTCACCATCATAGGTCATGTTATACAGAGGTGTTGTTGGACTTTGGTCATGTGACTAGCATGGTTTGTGTCTGAGGAGGATTATCATGCCTAGGATGTGCCAGATATGGGTGATGGTCACATAGGCAGGGTATGCATCTGATGAAACATCAATAGTGGATGGAGAGATGGAAAGAGGCATGCACAATGGAAGTGGGGGGGGGGGGGCTGAGATTACTATGAGACAAGACAAGAGTTGATGATTAGAGGAGGGGGGATGAAACAAAAAGGATAGATGTGCGTAGGGAAGGAAACAAGAAGGAGGTAAGTGGATAAGGAAGGGGGTAGGGCGAGAAACTAAGAATTTCTATGATGGGCATTGCAGATAAGGGGTGAGGGTAGAAAATGAGGGCCTACTATCTATGGGGAGTTTCCGCCCCTCTTGGAGGGAAAACATGGGTGAAACCATAGTCAAAGAAAAGAGAGACGAGACATAGAGGGTTTGGGTTAGACCTCCTTTGATACCATGTTAAAATGGAGGTGCAAGTAAGCCAACACCCAATATGCCTCTCTAAGGGAGAGCATGTGGATTATTTTTAATGACTAAGAAATATGACATCATACATCAATCCTGTTGTGGGAATTGAATCAACTTAACTTCTAGAAAATAATTTTGGGTATTTACAAATTTTTCGCTCATCACTTATAAAATGGCACCCATTGTTGTGTCCATTGTTGAATTTGTTGTCAATGATTTTTAAATATGTGTTTGGTGAGTTTGGATAAAGTGGTGATGAATGGAGAATTATTATTTATTCATCTAATGGCGTTGAATTTCACGGTTGGACAATTATACTTGTTAAAATTTGATGATTGTTTCTGATCGTCTTTGTAGAACAGTACTCCTTACCTCTATGAGAGGTGGAACCCCTTATTTATAGATAGAAGAAAATAAATACAAGATAGAATAAACTAATGTAGGAATATAAAATATACATAACTGGGTCCAACACTCCCCCTTAAGCTAGAAAAATTATAGTCCCACAAACAAAAAACAAAGAGAGAATAAATCCCAAATACCGAACACACTTCCCCTAATGATGGGTCATGAATGATATGGATGCCCAACATAGTGAATGTATAATATAGTCAAACTCATGAAAAGTCTTTGGTGAATATGTTTTCAAGATAATGGGCTGTTAGAATGTAGCTAAAACTGATATGTTTTTGCTCATGGTGATAATAAAAAAAGTGACAATCATTCTCAATATGCTAAAAACTAGATTAGAAAAAATCTTTGTGGATTTAGGATTATCATTCTAAATATAAGATGAATTCTATGATGGTAAAACATTTTCACGAAGAATTTGATGATGCTATAGAATTTTAGTTGTGACTGTGACCATCTCATGGTATTCAAATTCAACACTGGATCATGAGCTGACAATTTGTTTTTTTGCTTTTCCAGAAGATTAAGTTACCTGCCCGAAAAAACGCAAACCCAGAACTAGAATTTTGGGTAGATAATCAACCAATGTACAAGACATAATAGAAGACCTAAATGTCCAAATGGTCTTTATTTAAATACCAAAGACCATGGGTAGTTCTGTTTTTAATGTATTTGACAATGTGAAGGACAATGTCCCCTTGAGATTTTTTCAGATGTTCCATGAATATTCTGACCTTACTAACAATGTATAAAATATCCAGACAATTCATGGTATGATAACTGAGTTTTCCCACAGGACAATGATATCTATCTAGATGATAAAATAGGTCAGTGTAATTATTCAGCGACCATTCCCCTAGTTCATGAACATTTTAAATGACAATTTCTTGAGACAAGCCAGTATCCCGTATGATATCCAATGCATATATTCTCTGTGAAAGTAAGATGTTAGTTGGAGAATGAGAGACTTTAATTCCATGAAAATATGTCAGAGGACCCATGTATTTTGTATGAATCTTTTGTTAAATCTAATCCTTTATATGTGCAATTCCATGTGAGTCACTACGGGTAATAATCATATGTTCAATGTACACAACCAACATGATGTGACCACATGATGTTTTTTGATAGAAAATAGTGTGATCCTTCATACTTTGAGATAAACCAAATGTAGTGATTATGGTGAAAAATATGCAAAAACACACATGAGAAGACTTCTTGAGCCTATAAAGAGACTGAAGTAGCCGACATACATGAGAACTGGCTCCTAATGCAAGGAATCATGGAGGTTGTTGCCAATATACTTCTTCTTCAAGAAAATCTTGAAGAAACACATTCATGACATCATGTTGATGAAGATTCCAATTATGAGAAACTGCACGAGATATGGATAATCGAACAAAGGACATTTTATAAATAAGAGAGAATGTATCAAAATAATCAACACCATATGTTTGAGAAAATATTTTCACAACGAGATGGGCTTTAAGGCAATGAAGAGTACCATCTGCATTTAGATGGACTATATAAATCCAATTGCTACCAAAAACATATTTACCTATTGAACGGGGTGTAATGAACCAAAGTTTCATTAATGGAAATACCAATTGATCCAATTAAATGTCTCTTTATGTTTATATAAAATTTCAACTTCATTGGTTTTATGTTAAGAAATTTGACTGTTCCCAATATAGCTGTTGAACAGTGATCACATGATTAGTATAAATATAGGACTTTAACAAATACAATTAAATCAGAAAAAGGAAGCGATGGCCTCATCCCGTAGAATTTCCCCATACGAAGCCCATTTTTTATATCTCGGAAAAGAGGTGGCATGTTTGGGCTTTTCCCATGACCAAGCCCAAGCTGAGATTCATCATGTCAAGCTCGAACATGCCCGTCTTTGGGAAAAGTGGAAGTTGATTGAAATTACCACTTGAGTGATATTATTCGAGCCACCCCAAGAGTCTGTCACTATCCCAAAACTTACCCTTAGGTCTTATGCGGCTGTTTTAAGGGGTTATGTAACAAATAAGTAGTACTATGTTCATGTACATTATTTTTTTATAGAATAATGAATATAATTTCTAGTCGTTTTTGATACATTGTAAATAGTTTTTAAAGTACAAATGGGGTTTTTAGTTATTATTTAATTAAGAAATATATTTTATTAAATTAATGGATTTTTGAATTAAATAATATTTTACTAAAATAATAATAATATTATTAAATTAATTTTTATTAAATATAAATGATCTTATAATTTTATGAATACAATTAAAAATTTTATTAAGGTTTGAAAGCCTTTTCTGTCAAAACCCGTGAATTTTCGATAAATGTCAGTTTTTTAATTTAAAATAGACAATTAACATACATAGAAAATTATTTAGATAAAATAAATGTTATTTATGGAATCAGGACATTGAAATTATCCAATTTTGAAATTTTCATAATTTTTTGAGACAGTCAAATATTTGGGTAAAAATTAAATACCGTTTAAATATATATTGTGTTTTATGACATCATAATGACCCTATAGTGATGTAATAAAATACCATAATCTTTATGTTCGGCAAATATATGTTTTACCATTAAAATAATGTGATTTTGGGTTTGTTTGACTTACTTTTCAAAGCATTAATGGACCCCTCAAGACTTATTCAACACCTTTCCTTTTTAAATTAATTTCAATGGGAGTGTGACTAACCTCCACATAAGCAACCCTAATATTTTAAGAATTTAGGACTTTGGCCTTATAAAATATTGTTTTCTTCTACCCTTTGCCAAATACCATGGGCGAAAACCATGGGATGGTTTATGGTTTGGATTAATTTAATGTAAGGGGACCCAAACCTAAATAATAAAGAATTCCCTCACCTTTCCTATATAAACCCACCCATGCTCCCACTTCATCCTCACTCAATGCCTTTGGAGTTCGTCCAAACTCTGACATACTCTCTCTAGAATCCTCCCAAGGTGCCCCAAGGTCCCAAGAAGCCTCTCACAAGCCTCTCTCTAGCCTTTGGAAGCACACTTCCAAGTAAGGGTTTTTTCTTCCTTTCTCAATTTTGTCCAATTTTATTTAAGTTGTTTTGCACTTTTAATTTCAATTATGAATGTTGGGGTATGGTTTCTCACCTCCCTCATACTGAACGTTTTATGTTTTCATGATGGGAGACCCTTTATCTGTCATTAAATGACTCCCATGTACACCCGTTACTATGCCAAAATTCTGAAAGGAAATTTTCTCTCCTCTTTTACATTCAAGCAATACTTTTGAATCATGAATCTAAATTCCATTAAAATTGTTGGGACATGAACCTATATGACCTTATTACACTCCATTACATGTAAATATTATTAGGAACCCCTTTCCCACTCATCAACCATTTTTATGAATTATTATGTCACGCTGTTACGCTGCCGAAATCACACTGATTTTCTGAGCCAATGTCATTGTGTAGTGAATACCAAGCCCATTTCTCCATCAAGGGAATTCACCTTTATGAACATTTAATTATTGATTATATAGTTTCATGTATGAATTCTACATTACTTTATCTTGGAATAAATTAGTATGTTTTATGAATCCATGTTTTATGATCCATGTGCCACACTTATGCATGAAATGAAATGTTTAAGAAGGGTGCGCCCTTATAGTGCTCCAATGCATTGGGTAATGTATAGTATCATGATATTTCATGTTCAATGAGTGTTAAATTATGCTAATTCAAGTGCAACAAGGGTTTACTCATGGTTCATGTGCAATGAGGATTTACTGATGCTCTTTGTGCAATGAGCCTTGGCTCATGCTAATTCCATGTTAAGTGTTGTTGCCGCATTTCCATGTTATGATTATCATGCTTCGTCAGGCCTTTATGTTAATGTTTCATTTATGCTCTATTTATATGACTATTGTCTAACATGTATTGTACTCCTCATGTTATTCCATGTGTACTCCCTTACTGGGCTTTATAGCTCACCCTTTTCTTATGCATGTCTTCTGGTTATCCCATGCAATTCTAAGTACGAGGGAATGTAGTGGTCATGTAAATTATGTTTTCAATAAATATGTTTTATTTCATGTTTTAAGTTTTTATGTATTGATCATAATCCCCAAAGACACTAAACCTCTCGATCTTCTTTGTTGTATCTAGTGAAGTTTTATGTAATAAATCATGTTTATGTTTGTAATAAAAGAAGGGTTGTCATAGTTGGTATCAGAGGATATGTTTAGTTATTTTTGTGATTAGAAACCCCATGTAAAGCCTTAGATTCAAGACTAAGTATAACAAAAAATCCCTATGTTTGGTAAGTACTGATTAAGTGGTTTATCAAACACATGCATCCCTGTCTGGATACGAGCAGGTAAAGGCGAATCTGACACAGATGTATCCTGGGGGTAAAACCTGAAAACATTGCTTTGAACTAGACTCGAACGGGAACTGGTGCATGACAATGGGCCTTGCTGCACTCTTGGTTACAACACTCCCTGGGGATATGTTTTGATAAATTCAAAAGCATAGTATGAACCCTTATTAAGGGAGTTAAAAAATTCCCCTACGAATATATGTTAGAAAGTAGATCATGAAAATCCTAGATTGAAGCCTAAATACTCATGAGTTAAGGAAATAAAAGTTTATTTATAAGTCATCAACTTTTGTCTTTGGATTACCCTTTATGTGTTACCCATAAATTTCCTTTTATTCCAGCCAATGGCCGGTAATTGGAGGACTTAGGCTAACAACCGTTGTGAAGATCAGTGTGATGACTATACCAATGAGATGCCCAATCCAAAAGGAGAGGGAATCGTGAACTTTGTCATGCTTCTCTCTCAGCTAACTCAAGTTTTGAATAAAAACCAAGGTTAATAGGAATGTTCAACACCCCCAAAAAAAGAACAAGTCACTATTCAGAGCTTCATGAGACAATGTCCTCCTACTTTTAGTGGATCATCCATTCCCACGATCGCTGGACAATGGATCAACTCCATTGAAAAGATATTGTCCATCCTCCAATGTTCTAAACAAGGGAAGGTTCTCCTGGCGGCTTATTGTATGGAGGGTGAATCTGATCAATGGTGGACGTTGATCAAAAATACGAAGCCTGAGGAGGAGATCGAGGCATTGGAATGGAAGGATTTCTGGAAGATGTTTTTCGATAAATATTTTCCGCGCACCCTCCGGCTTAAGATGGAAAGGGAATTCTTTTCCCTCCAGAAAAAAGTTGAAGAATCTGTAGGAGCGTACGAGGAAAACTTCACAATGCTTGCACGATACGCTTCCGACTTTGTCATTACCCCTGAATGAAAGGTTGACCGCTTCTTTGGTGGGGTGAATCCTAGCTTGCAGAAAGCATTAGCGATCCATGACTTCGATAGCTATGAGGAAATTGTCCGATGTGACCTCAACGTCGAAAGGGAGATCAGGGAATCAGAGGGGTATCGATTGGAAAAGAAGCATAAGGTGGACTTCAATGCTGGTGGTCCGATGGATAAATCCAATGGTGCTAAGAATATCCAGTACCCCACTTTCTAAAAGTGTGGTAAAAAGCACCATGGAAATTGCCTTAAGGGGACGAGAAAATGCTTTAGGTGTGGAAGAGAAGGGCACCTAGCTGTTAACTATCTGCAAGAAAGACCCGCGGCTGTGACAGAGGAGAGTAACACTCCATTAAAACCTCAATGCATTGTTCAATGCTACAAATGCTAAGAACCGGGTCATTTTTCAAATCATTTTCCTAATCCAAGGGTTTTCGGAGACAACCAACAACCTCCCTGGCAGCAAGGAAGTACTTTTTCCATTACTTCTACCGAAGTGAACCCCGACAACGAAGTGGTGATAGGTACGCTAGTTATTCATTCAAGAATAGAGAAAGTACTTTTTGATTCAGGTTCTACGCATTCTTTTATATCTTGATAGTTTAGTAGAACAATCCCAGTACCACCACAAATCAAGGAAGTAAAGATGTTGGTGTGTACAGAAAATGGGGAAATCATTGCATCCCATGAATATAAGTCCTCCCCTATTATAGTCTGTGGATTGAATTTCCCGGAAAGCCTAGTCATACTCCCTCTTGTGGAATTTGATACAATTCTTGGCATGGATTGGCTTTCCTTATATAGAGCCAACATAAATTGTCGGGAGAGGGAAATCACACTACATATGGAGAATTGACCCCCGATTCATTACAAGTTTAAGGAGGAAGATGAATATCCTTTAGCTACATCATATCAAGCATAGATATTACTGCCTTATGAGCATGCATATCTGGCTCATATGAGTGTCCAAGGAAGAAACAATCCTTGAAGAAATGACTATTATGAGGGAATTCGCTGAAGTTATTCCCGAGGAACTGCCTGGTCTTCCTCCTAGAAGAGATGTTGAGTTCTCAATTGAACTTATACCTGGGGCGCTACCAATATCCAAGACTCCATATAGAATGGCTGTTGTTGAGCTTGAAGAGCTGAAGAAACAACTACAGGAGAATATGGATAAAGGGTTTATACACCCAAGTGCTTCACCATGGGGTGCACCAGTCCTCTTCGTTAAGAAGAAGGATGGGTCAATGCGGCTTTGCACCAATTATCGTGATCATAAAAAAATCACGATAAAGAACAAGTATCATCTCCCAAGAATCAATGACTTGTTTGATCAGCTGCCTGGAGCACAATACTTCTCCAAGGTGGATTTTCGGTCGGGATATTATCAAGTAAGGGTGAAGAAGCAAGACGTCCCCAAGACTGCTTTTCGTACAAGATACGGGCACTATGAATTCATAGTAATACCTTTCGGACTCACCCATGCTCCAGAAATATTCATGGAAATTATGAATAGAGTCTTTATAGATTACCTTGAAAAATTTGTGGTAGTATTTGTAGAAGATACTCTAATATACTCCAAAACCCAGGAGGATCATGAGGAGCATTTAAAAACTTTACTAGAGACTTTGCTCATGGAGAAGCTCTATGAAAAGTACAGAAAGTGTTATTTCTAGTTGAAGGAGGTCTCATTCATGGGCCATATAATCTCAAGAAAAGGGATATCTATGGACCCCTCCAAAGTAGATGCAATTGAGGGTTGGTCGATGCCAACATCGGTAACGGATATCTGTAGCTTCTTAGGGTTAGCTGGATATTATTGACGATTTGTGAGAAATTTCTCACGATTGTCCAACCCTCTTGCCAAGCTAAATCGTAAGGGAGTAAAATTATATTGGAGTGAAGAATGCGAAGAAAGCAACAAGGAAATGAAAAGTAGGCTTATCACTACGCTCGTGCTCACATTACCCACAAGTGGGGAAATTTTTGTGGTATTCAGTTATGCTTATAAGAAGGGATTAGGCTGTGTGATGATGTAGAATGATAAAGTGGTATCTTATGCCTCAAGGCAGTTGAAATTCAATGAGAAAAACTATCCAATGCATGATCTGGAGTTGGCAGCAGTGATCTTTACCTTGATAATCTGGCAGCATTATCTCTATGGAGAGAAATGTGAGATATATACTGACCACAAGAGTCTTAAATATATATTCACACAGAAAGAGCTTAATATGCGCCAGAGAAGATGGATAGAGCTCATCAAGGATTTTCACTGTTCAATACATTACCACCCTGGGAAAGCGAACAAGGTGGCAGATGCCCTAAGTAGAAAGGACCCAACAATTCTATCAATGATGATAATTGAGAAGGATCTAATCTTCTTAGACTTGATGAAGATGGACGTGGGAATCATAAATATGGGAACATCATAAATCCTTTCACAAATGATTTCTCAACCATCTCTTTTGGAAAGGATAAAGGATGCTCAAAAGGATTATGTGGGAATTCAATAAAAAGTGGAAGCTATCAAAAAAGAGAAATCCTCGAAGTTTAACGTTAATGAAGAATGAATTGGGTGGTTTGGGAAAAGACTATGTGTTCCATCAATTCTAGAGATGAAGAAGGATCTTTTGGATGATGCACATAGTTCAAATTTCTCTATTCACCAAGGGAGCACAAAGATGTATCAAGATCTCCGAGAAAACCCTTGGTTGGATAATATAAAGAAAGAGATCGTTGAATATACATCAATGTTCCTGGTGTGTCAGCATGTGAAGGAAGAGAGGAAAAAGTCTAAGGGGATGATGCATCCATTGCCCATACCAGAATGGAAATGGGAGAATATCACCATGGACTTTGTCACTGGACTTCTAAGGAAATCCAAAGGCAACAATACAATCTGGGTTGTTTTGGGTCATCTTGCAAAGACTGCACACTTCATTGCTATTAAGGATGATTTCTCTTTGGGTCAAATGGCACTGATATATATCAGGGAAGTGGTAAGGTTTCATAGAGTACCACTATCTATTGCGTCTGACCAAGATCCAAGACTCACCTCTATGTTTTGGGAGAGTATTCAACAGGCTATGAATACTGAACTGATCTTCAGTACGGCCTACCATCCTGAAACTGATGGCCAATCCGAGCGGACTATCGAAAAAATTGAGGATATGTTGAGAGCATGCTCAATGGACTTTAAAGGAGGATGGGATCAACATCTTCCTCTGGTTGAGTTCTCTTATAATAAAAGTTTCTACTCGAGCATTGAAATGGAACCATATGAAGCCCTGTATGGGAAAAGGTACAGAACACTGGCATGTTGGGATGAGGACGGTGAACATAACCTGCTTGGACCAGAAATGGTCGAAGAAATGGTGGAGAAGGTGAAAACCATTCAAAAGCATGTCAAGGCAGCCCGGAGTCAACAGAATAGTTATGCAGATAATCGTCGACGATACATTGATTTTAAAGTTAGAGATATGGCATTTTCACCCATATCTCAGTGGAAGAAGGCCATGAGGTTTGGAAGGAAAGGGAAGTTAACTCCAAGGTACATTGGCCCCTTCAAGATTCTTGATCGTGTCGGGGCTGTGGCCAATCGACTAGCACTTCCACCTGCCATGGTCAAAGTACATTATGTATTTCAGGTATCCCTCTTAAGGAAGTACATATCGGACCCTTCACAAGTACTCTCTTATGAGGTGGTACAATTGGAAGATGATCTTTCTTATGAGGAGAAACTAGTGAAGATGTTAGATCATAGAGTAAAAGTTCTACGAAATAAGAGAATGCCCCTTGTCAAGGAGTTTTGGAGAAACCACAAGTTTGAAGAAGAGACTTGGGAATCAGAGGAAATGATGAAGTTGCGTTACCCACATTTTGTTTTAGTGTGGGAAAAGGAAAATTTCAAGGGCAAAATTTCTTAAGGGGGGAATATTGTAATGACCCAAAGTTTTATTAATGGAAATACCTCTTGATCTAATTAAATGTTTCTTTATGTTTATATAAAATTTCATCTTATTTGGTTTTATGTTATGAATTTTGACCATTGATAATATAGCCATTGAACAATGATCACATGATTAGTATAAATATAAGACTTTAACAAATCCAATTATCTTAGACAAAGGAAGCCATGGCCTCATCAAGTAGAATTGCCCCATATGAAGCCCATTTGTTAGAGCTCAGAAAAGCGGTGGCGTCTTTGGTCTTCTCCCTTGACCAATCCCAAGTTGAGCTTCATCATGTCAATATCGAACTTGACTGTCTACGAGAAAAGTGTAAGTTGATTGAAATTACCTCTCGAGTGATGTTATCCGAGCCACCCCAAGAGTCTGTCACCATTGCACACCTTACCCTTAGGTCTTATGCGGCTGTTTTAAGGGGTTATGTAACAAATAAGTAGTACTATGTTCATGTAAATTATTTTTGTATATAATAATGAATATAATTTCTAGTCATTTTTGATACATTGTAAATAGTTTTTAAATTTCCAATGGCGTTTTTAGTTATTATTTAATTAAGAAATATATTTTATTAAATTACAGGATTTTTGAATTAAATAATATTTTAATAAAATAATAATATTATTTTTAAATTATTATTTATTAAATATAAATTATCTTATAATTTTATGAATGCAATTAAAATTTTTATTAAGGTTTGAAAGCCTTTTCTGTCAAAACCCGTGAATTTTCGATAAATGTCGGTTTTTTATTTTAAAAGAGAAAATTAACATATTTAGAAAATTATTTAAATAGAATAAATGTTATTTCTGGAATCATAACGTCGAAATTATCCAACGGTTAATTTTTCATAATTTTCTGAGACAGTCAAATTTTTGGGTAAAAATTAAATACTGTTTAAATATATAATGTGTTTTATGACATTATAATGACCCAATAGTGATGTAATAAAATAAAATAATCATTATGTTAAGACAATATATGTTTTAACATTAAAATAATGTGATTTTTGGTTTGTTTGACTTAATTTTATAATCATTAATGGACCCCTCAAGACTTATTCAACACATTTCCCTTTTAAATTAATTTCCATGGGAGTGTGACTCAGCTCCACATAAGCAAAACTAATATTTTAAGAAGTTAGGAATTTTTACTTATAAAATATTGTTTTCCTCTCACCTTTTCCAAAACCCATGGTCAAAAACTAAGGGATGGTTTGTGGTTTGGATTAATTTAATGTAAGGGGACCCAACACTAAATAATAAAGAATTCTCTCACCTTTCCTATATAAACCCACCCAAGCTCCCACTTCCTACTCACTCAAAGCCTTTGGAGTTTGTCCAACCTCTGACCTACTCTCTATAGAATCCTACCAAGGTTCCCCAAGCTCCCAAGAATCCTCTCACAAGCCTCTCTCTATCCGTTGGTAGCACACTTCCAAGTAAGGGTTTTTTCTTCCTTTCTCAATTTTGTCCAATTTTATTTAAGTTGCTTTGCCCTTTTAATTTCAATTATAAAAGTTGGGGTATGGTTTCTCACCTCCCTCATACTGCACTCTTTATGTTTTAATTATGGGAGACCCTTTCTATCTCATTAAATGACTCCCATGTACACCCGTTACTATGCTGAAATTCTGAAAGAAACTTCTCTCTCCTCTTTTACATTCAAGCAATACTTTGGTATCATTAATATAAATTCCATTAAAATTGTTGGGACATGTACCAATATGACCTACATACTATCCATTACATATAAATATGATTATGAACCCCTTTCTCTCTCATCAACCATTTTTATGAATTCTTATGTCACGCCGTTACGCTGCCGAAATCGCACCGATTTTCTGAGCCAATGTCATTGTGTAGTGAATACCATGACCATTTCTCCATCAAGGGTATTCAACTTTATGAACATTTACTTATTGATTATAAAGTTTGATGTATGAATTCCACATTCCTTTATCGTGTAAGAAATTATTATGTTTTATGAATCCATGTTTTATGATCCATGTGGCACACTTATGCATGAAATGAAATGTTTAAGAGGGGTGCACCCTTATAGAGCTCCAATGCATTGGGTAAAGTATAGTATCATGATACGTCATGTGCAATGAGTGTTGAATCATGCTAATTCAAGTGCAACAAGGGTTTACTCGTGCTTCATATGCACTGAGAATTTACTCATACTCTATGTGAAATGAGTGTTGGTTCAAGCTAATTACATGTTAAGTGTTGTTTCCACATTTCCATGTTATGATTATCATGCTTTATCATGCCTTTATGTTCATGTTTATTTTATGATCTATTGATATTCCTATTGTCTAACATGTATTTTAATCCTCATTTCATTCCATGTGTACTCCCTTACTGGGCTTTATAGCTCACCCTTTTCTTATGCATGTCCTCAAGTTATCCCATGCAATGCTAAGTACGAGGGAATGTAGTGGTCATGTAAAGGAAGTTTTCAATAAATATGTTGTATTTCATGATTTACGTTTTTATGTAATGATCCGAATCCCCAAAGACACTAAACCTATCGATCTTATTTTTTTTATCCAGTGATGTTTTATGTAATAAATCATGTTTATGTTTGTAATAAAAGTAGGGTTGTCATACGAGGTACCATATACCAATTGTGATTGTTTTCCCTGGCTTGTAATTCATCCTGCATTGCTCAAAGATAGCTGGGATGATATTTAGCATTGGTAACTATATGAGTGACCAATATCATCCCCATAGAGGAGAATCCTATATATAAAGTTGTAAATAAGGGATTATTCTAGCAAGAATGAGTACCTTTCAACAATGCAATTGAAAAGTCATCGATGCCCGTAGAAGGAGTGATGGACGAAGTCATAGAATAGGTTCCTCAGTCTGGGTAGAGGTCATGTTCGATGGGAGATGAGATTTGACAGAGAAAAAACAAAGATCATAAGACTAGGAAAATGAATGCAGAGGTGGGTTGATGGTGAGAGTAAGATAGACGTCGATGGTGGTATCAGTGTGGGTAGAGGGTGGAGAGGATGATTATCAGGAGTTATCAATGATGGATACATAAGTGGAGATGATATAACATTCCAAGTCAGAAGATAAACAACAGTAGCCGAGCTTGGTACAATAGTATCCTAGAAAGATGCAATAGAGGGTCTTTGGAGACAATTTAGAGATATGAGGACTAGTGCCATGAACATAATAGACACCCAAACACGCGAAGTGGATGAGGGTGAGGATAAATAGAGGGTAAAAGAGCTAAAAACGAACTCCCCTAAAGTATATAAGAAAAAAAAAGATTGATAAGATATGTGATAGTAAAAATCGCATCCCCCCAAAGGAAGAGGCCCCTACATGTGATCTAATAAGAAACAAAAAATTTCAAGAATATGATGATGTTTATGCTCATCCACACCATTCTATTGAGGGGTATCGAGGAAATATGTTCTATGGAGGATGTCGTGATATTTGATAAATTTCTACAGGGAAGAAGATAAATATTTTGAGCCACTATCTGATCATTGAAATTTAATAAACATGGAGAAATGAGTGCTAATTTAATGGTAAAATGTATTAAAAATATCACAAACCTCAGAACGATCAAGAAGGAGACATAATCATTTAATCAAAGAGAAGTCATCAATAAAGGATACATAATAATGGTACCCTAAATGATTGGGGACCCTACAAGGACCCCATACATTGGAATGATCCAAGTCAAAAGTGTTAGTCACACACGTCACCAAATGAGAAACATATGGTGCCTGATGATGTTTGAAAAAAATTCCAGGATTCACAATGGAATTAAATGTGTGGATTAAAATGGGGAAAAGATTATGTAATACTGAATCTGGTGGATGACCATGAAAAAAATGTATGTTGAGGGAATGGGTAGAGGTGGATGAAAAAGGGATGATGGGGTATCAAAAATGCACACCCCTATTGGATTGGTGTAACCTTATCTTTTCTGGATGATGTTGGGCCAAATTGTTATGGCTCATACGAAACACCAGGCTGCAAATCCACAGATCAAGCTCTGTGGTGAGATTGTTAGGGTTGCAGGGGAAACATGCCCCTACTCCGATAGACGAAGGTCCCTGAACCATTATTTGGGCTATTGTATCTACTTTGAACATCTTTAGTAAAGCTGCTTGGGAAATAATGATAGGGCATTGTATCAAATCATACTTTGGAGATAGAAGTACTGTAGCTCTATGAAATTCTAGCGGTTGACCACTAGCATTTTTTACATGGGTGGCCGTGAACTGTAGCGATGAGAACTTCCAGCCACCATTTACTGAAGTAGTGTAGACTTTCTGTGCAGTTGGTGGAACAATTCTTCATCTTCTTTATTATCATATTTTGGGATAGGGTTTCTGTGTATGAAACTTTTAGATCTTCCTGTGATATTTTTTCTCTCAAAATAAGATAAATTTTGACTCTACATGTATGTATGGATTATTCTAGAACCATGTATATTTTTGTGTTTTTTTTCTTCTTCTTCTTTACATATTTTGTCTTTTCTTCATCAGCATACCTATTTTTTCATTGTGACTACTGATGTTTCTACAACAATACCATCACAAAGTCCTCTACCAAGATCTCAATTCCTCGACCGCTTCTGAAAAACAACACTAGATGATTTTAAAATAATATTACAATTTAAGTACTTTGTGATCTTAATGATGGAAAGAAGATTACAAAGACTGTAAGGAATATTGGCCACTAAATTCTTAAAAATAGTAGTTAAGAATCATGTGCCCAATCCAACAATAGTAATAATAGATATTTCAGAAACAGTAATTGAAGTGTAACTAGTATACAGATGATAGGTATTAAGCATACTTGCATCACTTGTGAGATGATCTGAAGCACCATAATTAATCATCCAAACATTCAGTTCATGATATACACAAGCGGTAGTGCCGCTAGTTAGAGAAATGGAGGTCAAAGATGAGGCATGTGGAAAAGCAGTCCAATGAGAGTGGATAACCACAATTTCATCCATAGAGAGTTCGAGGTTATGAGGGATAATGTACAGTGGCACAAATGCTGCTTTGATAGGAGGGAGATGGGGAATAAAAAAAAGTTGGATATTGGAAATCAGGACTAGGCAGCAGATTACTAGTATGGATATCTAGATAATGTCATGGTAGGAATATCTAGGTCTGTAGTATCAAGGTGTGTTAGAAAAAAAACGTTGTGCGACACTAATAAAATATCTTGGAGGAACAGCTGGAGTGTTTCAATTGTACGACAAAAAAACTGCAGGGGCATGTGGGAATATGCATCGCATTAGGAGCGGTGTCATAGGAAGGGGTGTCTAGAGGCATTTCCTGGTGGTGAGGACCACAGTTGGAACATACTTGTGTGCAGTATGGACCACAGATTGTAAGAGTAGTCATGTGATAGGATCTCACAAGAAGAAAGTGTGAAAGGAGAGGTCAATGTTCATCGGGGCATCTGAACAAGAAGGACCACTGTAAGAAGGGATGTTGGGGTGCTCTTGGGTAGCCTGACACCATCAGTGATGGAGGGTAGAGTGCGAGTATCCAGGGGAGCCACATGGGTGGCTAGTCTCACATGGGAGAGATGATGATGTTGCAGTTAGGGAGGAAAGCGTGATTAGTAAGGAACACATCTAGGCCTTTTGTGCTGAAGATAGGGTGACAATACACAGCCGGGAGGAGTGACGGTCCTGGAGGAGAGGCATGAGGGGTGGGGGGTCATGTAAAGCGATGTCAGGGGGGAGTAGAGGCACATGGGGGATCGTTTTACAGGGTGGGGTGACATGCGAGACAACATCAGGGGGGTGGTGTGGTACAAGAGGCTACTGGGAACAATGGGGGGTTGAAAAAAAAAGAAATTTATGGTGTAGAGTAAAAAAACACATGTAGGAATGGGTTGTGGTTTATACCTCCTCAATACCATGTAGAATCGTACTCCATACCTCAATAAGAGGAATATTTATTTATTTATATATAAAGGAAAAGGAATAAAAGATAGGGTAAACTAATGTATGACTCTAAAATACATAATAAGGCCATGCAATATAAATTTCATGTTGCATGAAGTAAAATATATATTAAAAGGTGTCCATGAAAAACTCACTTATATTTTTCATGAAGATATTTGAGAAGTGAATCAAAAAAAGGTTATTAAATTTTTTTAGGAGGATTTGGCATGAAATTATAACTGATAAGACTTGATATTTGATTAAACCACGGGTCGGCTGAGGTCAATGATGAAAGACATGCCCAATTGGGAAATGCACAATCTCACAGTGGACCAATGTTTAAGAGCACAACATTACCATGCTTAATAATTGAAAGAGCACTATTGTGGTGGAATGTGTGTGGGTGCAATCATTTGTGTTCACTTCATGCACACATCTTATGTGAGGTAGGGACTTCATTAAAAATCAATAATTCAAGCCCGATCATTTTTTTCACTATGGAAAATGATCATCTTGTAGTGGATTAATCCTTGAATGAAAGGTGATATATTCAATTGGATCCGGAGAAAAAGAATCATATTAGTTAGAGCTAGGATTAGGAGATGGTGGGGGGTATAACCAACTGAGGTAGAAGAGTTGGATTTTTGGGGGGTATAACCAGAATTAAATGGAGGTTAGATTATTGGGGGTATAATCGGTTGCCGCCAAAACCATTATAATCACTTGAATAAGATTATAGTGGATAATCTATGTTGGCGTATAACCAACTTGATAAGGAGTATGTATTAAAGCTGAAACTTTTAAATACCACATGATACTCATCTATTATTACTACTACACATTAACTGAGATTGAGAGACATTATTTAGTGGATATAGAACATTAACAATTTCAAGAGGTTGAATTCGAAAGAAAAATAATTCATAAAAAGAAACCACTGATTCATCCCACCCCCCTTAGTGGTCTACCCAGCCTAGGGATCTACAAGTGGTATATTTTGGTAGATGACCTCTAAAGATTCAAATTAGTCTTTATGAAGTGCAAATTTTTGGAAACGAGTTAGCTACCACAGATGGATATTTTTTCTAAGACTCAGAAGAGGTGGAAGAAAATATATAAAAATAATTTGAAGAAGAATCTTATAGTGAAGCCAGAGACACTAGCAGCTCATGGTAAACAAGGTGGTATATGTTGCAATAGTTATTTTGATTACGAATTTTCTAAAGAAGCCTGCTCAAATTGTGATGATGACGTATCACTTTGGGATAGACTTTTTGAATTTAAAGGGAATTTGAAGAAACTCCCTAATGATGTGGTGAATTCTATTTTTTTGAGGTTTCAAGTCTATTTAGAATGAAAAGTCAAAGTTATAAGAAGAAGTTAATGTCATGGAAGAGGCATTAGTTAAAAATTATAACATATCCAACACTCTCACAAAACTTTTGAAAGAAAGGAAGAAAAAATTTATATTTTCAATCAAAGATATGCTATAGATGTCGAAGAATTTCTAGTGTTTGCGAGAAATAATTTTTTGAGATTTTATTTAGAGAATATTTCTATGAATTTAAGAAATTTTACAAGGTTTATATGATTGTGAAAATGTCTCAATTGGATGATAAATATAATATTTTAAAGGAGGTTGAAAAATATTTACAAGAATCAAGAAGAACAAATAAAGATGATGAATGAGGATTGAGAAGCCAAACCGAGATTAGCTGAGGATGAGAATTACTTCCTCAACATGATGTGTTTAGATATTGAGTTGAGATTGAAGAATCAATAATCTCCCCAAGCCAGAACATCTCAATTAGCTAGAACAATAGTTGTTGTTACACAGGTGTGCTTTGAAGGTCAATAATCCAAGAAGAGTATGAGATCATTCTGTAATCAAATGGAAACAACCTTTAAGAAGAAGTTATCCCATAACCCATAATCTATTTTTTTGTACTAATGATGTTTCAAGTGAGGGTATATGTTTAAAACCAATCAATGGAAAATTATTGATGATGAATTTTTTTGTTAAATCTACCACATCAATGGTGAATGTGAAAATAAGAATAAAGATATGTTCCACAAGATGTGTTCAAATGAGAGATGGTTCCACTCATAAGCAGAAAGGTTCACAATCTGTGAAATCAAAATTTTCTACACCTAAAAATAAAAGAATGATCATATATTCATGTTGGTGTTGCTGGAATTTTTGGTGCAAGGCATTGTAATATTGTCATAACATGTCAATTCATGAATCTTTTAGAAGGCCTACATTTCGGGGGAGAAAAGATGAAAAAAGGAATATCTTCACCTAGAAAGAAAAATCCATAGAAAATGGATGGTGAAAAGTACTCTTTGGGTAGAAATACAAAAAATGATAAAGATCAAATTACTCCCATGAAGTCTCAAAAGAAGATAAAAAATAGTGCTACATCTTAGAAGAAATATTCATATAAATTCACTCATGTAAACCCATGTGAAAAATCCAAACAAGCTGTAAATAGTTCCATATATATTCTTGATATTTTTTTTGGTTGATTTGGAGAAATCCAGAAATTTAGAAGAAGCATATGAAAAAGATAGAGCTAAAGGAAAAATGAATATTTCACATGAATAAGACAAATTTCACGAGAGGATGTCAACAAATGAAGAATCTTGTATTAAAGAAGCTCTGTGTGAGATATCAATAAAGCTGGACATAGTGGAAGAGAATGTTTAACCACATTTCTAGCACATGAAGAAGCCTTTAAAATTTTGAATCTTGCATCAAGAGAAGCATATTATTTTATGGCTAAAGAGAGAATAAATATCTCAAACAATGAAGTGGTATTAGTGATAAGATCCATGATACCAAAGGATAAATCAGATTTGAAATATAGATGTGGAATCATGAAAACTGAAGAACGTGAAACAACTTGGATGAGAATACCATTTCAACCTTACTTTTCACATTGAGGAACAAGAAAATACTCATTTTTCCCTATTATTTTATGTGTTTAAGCTAACATGTAGGTAATTAAAGGAGATGTTTGGGGCTGTCACTGCTGGAAAACATGAAGATATTGGCCTTCATGGAGTCTACCGACTTCTATGAAATAGAATAAATGTGTGCATCCCTTAATGAGTACAACAATGAGAATGGATTTTAAAACCGTTGGAATAGATTCAAAACTAGAAGACAAGGTATGCCAATCACACATTCAACCCTTATTAATGGTATTTATCATATCAATTAAGGGGGAGTGTTTGGTTGATGAAAAAAATGAGATAAACGGGGAGATTTATCTTTTCACTTGAACTTTTTGATGTGTTTTTTGAATTATGTTCATGATTCATCAGTTCATTGATAAATCTAATTTCTAACAACCCCTAAAATGAGAATTGATAAATTCTGAGCAAGATTTTACATTCATGGTTGTTCATGGAAAACATTGATAAACATGGTCATAAATCAATTGTTTTCTACAGTGGGTTAGACCAAGTAGACTTAGAGTTGATTCACTGAAGGCTCTTTTCTTAGAAAAACCATGTGATAGTATACCTCTCACAGAAGTATTGATAAAATAATCATTAAATGTAGAAGAAAATGTTTTTGAGAACACACGTATTTGTCCTTTTCATTGGATTTCCAATAATGGGGAGAAAAGATTGAGCACACATATAAAATCTTACAATGTGTTCTAAAGAGGTATTGAATAAAAAATACAGGGGTGGGGGGATTATTGGGCCCAGTGTTGCATTTGTTGTCAATGATGTGCCAATATCTATTTGGTGAGATTGGATAAAGTAGTGATGCCTGAAGAATTGTTATGGATTCATCTAATGGTATTGAACGTCACAATTGGAATTTATCCTTGGTAAACTCTGATGATTATTTGTGATGATCTAAAATGTACAATACATGTGTTATTGATGAGACCCATGTTGAAGGAAGAAATTTGATTTCTCGGGTGTAGTTGGATTTTCAAGGCCCGATGCCACGAGGGAGATTAAAGTGGTTGAACGCTACAACGGGCACCTATCTCCTTTAATTAAAGTCCCAATGGATATTTCCTTGCATGGATGGAGAAAATGGGTCTATTATCTCACTTATTCAAGACCAAACATGATGTTTAAAGCTTGTCCCACATGGTTGCATGAATTTTGGAACCCTTTCCCACATGAAAATTTATGTAATTACATCTTTGAACATCAAAGTCAAATCCAGTTGGCTGGGTACTCAAAGTCAAATCCAGTGTGCTATAAAGGGAAATTCATGTGCTACTTGGCCAAAAAGTCAATGTTAGACTTTAACTTTTTGTCATTATGGGGACAAGTTAAGAGTAGGCTTTATGATTTAGTGTATTAGACCCACAACCTTTTGTGGCACCGCTTGGCTATAAATAGCCTCTCCATGACATTGTATTCTCATTCAAGTTTGTATTAGTGAAACTATGTGAGTTTAATCTCTCAATTTTTAGTATCATTACTTTCTTCTAAAAATCTTGTACATTCTTTACTTTTTAATCTATAAGTTAGATTGGTGATCAAAGAACATGAAGCCCTTAATTTAAAGTCTTAAACCAAGTGGGTTGTTGTATGGTTTGGTCATCATGCAGCTACTGTGAGTGTGTTGTCTAAGTAATAGGTTTCACCCCTTATAGAATTGATTTAATACTTTCATCCACTATCCATACCCATCATCCGTCACTTATCTCTGAACTGCATCCTTCATTCTCCATCCTACTTCATGAAGACCGAGCCACCCCATGCAGCTCACATCAGTTGGTATCAGAGATCAGGTTGACATGGTAGACATCTATCCATTTATTTACATTACTTTTACCCATTACCCTCCTTATCCTGTCCATATTATACACCCATTCAAAAAAATACCCAAAAAACCCCTTTTCTTAAAAACCTCATGAATTGGCCTACCTTTGGAAAGATTGAAATATTCTACATTGAACCAAGTATTCATCCCTCTTTTTTTCATTTAATTCTCTATATGTGATTAGTATCCAAAAGAAAAAAAATCAAATTATCCCAACTTGTCATTTTGATTTTTTTAAAATTAATCACATCATTTCTTTGAGAGATTTAAAAAAATTGTATTTCTCTTCGTTCATTATATTGTGATTTAAAACTCTAAATAAAACACTTTTTGGAGGCATTTTACAAAAAAGTATATAAAATTTCCTCTTAATATCATTGTTCTTTGAATCATTATCACTTTCCATTTCCATAAATCACTTTCTCCATCATTTTAATTTATATCCATATCATTTTTATCTCAATGTTATTAAACATTCTTATCTTTCACAATTGGGAACAACCCAAAGACCAACTTTTTACCCCCTTTTAACCTTTTACCCATTTTATACCCCTTTCTCACACATTAGAATTTTGTTAAATTTTACGACTCAAACAGGTTGTGTTAAACCATCCTCCAACATAATTTTGATTTGGGATGGATTGGTAAAACGTGATCTCCCCAAATAACGTATTAGATTTCATAAGAGCATGAGATTTGAATTGACTGCTGAGAGTAGAGTGAAATAAACCAAATAAATATATATTGAGTGTGTGAGTGTGTACATGTTATTGTGTGCACGTGTGTGTACATATCCTATGTGTTATTGTGTATCAATGAGAGATATAGATTGTGTGTATACTTGTGTGCGTTAGTGTATATATCTTGCATGCATGAGTGTGTATCCTTGTGTGTGTGAGTGCATACATCCTGTGTTCATGTGTGTTTACATCTCGTGTGTGAGAGTGTGTATCATTGTGTGTGTTTCTCCATATGTGTGTTTTCATTTGTGTAACTTATCATGGAAAAAGTTCATGGGAAGAAAATTAATCATGTTTGTGATGAAGGAAGTCAAAGTAGATCTGCCACATAAGAAGCTATGCAACACCAAAGGCAAGCATTAGTGACCCACTTCGAGAATATTCATGATAGAAAGTCGGAAGTGTTGTGTAAGAGGAATCAAAAATTAGATAATAAACAAAGCCTGAGGAAGATCCATGATAACCCAGGGTGTGCTCTGACACCACGTCATCCCCACATCATGGAGGAGGAAACGATGGTCTTTGATGAGAATTTGATGATGTCCCACAAAGGAGGAGGTTGTACCAAAAACCTAGAGGAGGCAAAAGGAGAAAAAAATATGATGACCTACTTGAATGGATCAAGGTGAAAGTTCCCTCTTTTAAAAGAAAAAGTGACTTTGAAGCAAACTTGGAGTAGGAGATGTGAACTGAACAAGTGTTTTCATGCAATATGTATTCTTAGGAGAAAAGATCAAAATTTATTCCCTTGAATTTTCTGATTATGCTTTAATTTGGTAGGATCAAATCAAAAAGTTCTAGATATGGTAGACACCCCATCAACAATTGTGAAAACATGAAGTTTTCCATACAAAAGCAGTTTTTTCCCTCACACTACCATAGAGATCTCCACAATAAACTTCACCGGATTACACAAGGGAATAAGTGTGTGTAAGATTACTATAAAGAGATGAAAATTTCCATGATTTGAGAAAACATTGAGGAGGATCCAGCGGCAACCATGGAATAATTTTTACATGGGACAAATTGGGAGATTTATGGTCAAGTGGAAATGTTACACATTGTGGAGATATAAGATATGATCCACCAAGCCACCAAGAGTGATAAAAAAATAAAAAGGAGGATCAAAATGAGGAAGCCCACTACCCCTATCACTTCATGGAGAAATTCGGGGAAGAAAGTGGAGAATAAACATTAACAAAATAGGTGGTAAATCGAAAAAGTGAAAACGTAATTATTACACATAAGAAACTAAATTTTGAGGCTAATCAAGCAAAGAATCAGGATATACGTTGTTTCAAATGTCAATAAAAGGGTAAAATTTAGAGTGAATGCCCAAATCGGAACACCATAACCATCAACAAGAATGGAGAATGAGATAGAGATAGAGAGAGATCATAGGATGAATATGAGGAATCCTTTGAAAATGATAATGGAGAATTTGTGTAAGATGGCGAGATTCTTGTCTCTAGGAGAGTTCTAAGAACACAAATGACCATGATAGAGGAGTAGCAAGAGAAACTTTCCCATACACGGTGAAAGATCCATGGAACGGTATATCATGTTATTATTGATGGAAGAAGCTGTAAAAACATGGAGATTATAAGGTTTGTGGATATGATGGGACTCCCATCTTTGAGGCACCAAAATTTTTATTAACTTTAGTGGTTGAATGATTTTTGGGAGCTGAAGGTAACCAAGAATGTGAAGGTATTTTTTTCAGAATTTGTTGATTTATTTGTTTTTCATTATGTATACAAGCTAGGTACACCTAGATTAAGGGGGAGTCTGTATCCCACATCACATATACCGACATCATATCCATCACACAACACACCATGGAAAGTATATAATAAATATAAAATGTATCTAGATATCAAATATGATAGTTCTTCCACACCAACCAGATCACATCCATCTCAATCCCCATCGTCTGTCAGCATGATCACACATACCATGAATCAACACTGAGACAACCTATTCGCACACGCCTCTATTAGCATAGTCAATATCCCGAGGATGGCTGATAGCCCACGACCCAAATTTTCCTCCATGTCCTGAGGTAGTCCTGTGATGGGCGTAGCTGGCCTCCACACCCATGCACCTGTCCTACCTGTAGATCCCCCAACCAAGGGTCTGTATCGCCCCCTACCCACTCCTCGCAATGTCTCCAGTAGAGGTTCTTATTTCCTAGTCCATTAACCGCCATGACCTGACCTCCATCTCCATAAGCTATCTTCACTGACTAACACAACATCACCGACCCTCGAACCCCATCACGACATCAAGGTTATCACCAACACATATGATCACAATATCCACTCAACCTGCATGAGGTCATCACGTCGAGGTCTAGAGACCTTCCCCTATTCTGTCGCCAGCACCCACACCTGACTGCACATGCCAATACATTCATGCTATCTCTCCCACACCATCTGTCTTCTGAAATGGTCCTCTATTACCACTCTAGAAAAGATGAACCATCGAGATACCAAATCCTCGTCGGCAACACCAACACCTCCATGCCTCCATCACGACTCGCAAGACTCTTCCACACCACAAGGTTTATATAAACCCAAACATTTAAATCCAAAACAAAGAAACTCCATTCAACATCTGTTGATCTCTTTTTTTTTCTTTATATATCCAAGATAGGTAGACATAGCCTGAGGGGAGTGCTGGAGTCTTCATCTCACAAAGGAATTTTAGTCTGATTTGGTCTTATTAATTATAAAATAATATCAAGGCCTTGTTTAGATAAAACCATTAGTATTCATTCCACCTCTTTTTTTGATTCTACAGTATTGTTCACCATTGGTAAGTACAAATATGAGATTTTATGTGATGTAGTTCCCATGAAGTCTTTCCATTTTTTGTTGGGATTACTATGGTAGTAGGATCGACATGTTACTCATGATGGGTTCTTGAACCATGCATATTTTTTACTTTTATGGGAACATATAACCCTCAACCCCTTGTCCCCCAATGAAAATTCAGGAAGATCAAATTTTGAGATAGAAGAAAAAAATGATCGATGAATAAAGAGTGAAAATGAGAAAGTGGAGAATGAGGGAAAGGGAAAAAATGAGAGAGGAAATGAAATGGATAAAAATTAAAAATCAAGAGGAAAAAAGAATTTGAGAGACGATAAAATTTTGATGTTGGTAAAAAAGTGTGAGGTTAAGGAAGAATTGCTTTCATAGAAAACCCTCCTAGTGATCATGTACAATGAAGTGTTTCAAAACACTAATGAATTTACCTCTATTAAATATGTTGTTGAGTCTTTGTTTCAAGAGTATGATGATGTCTTTCCAGAAGAGGTTCCACCCTGTTTACTGTCCATTAGAGGTATTGATCATCAAATTGAACTCATACGTGGAGCATCGCTACCAAACCTCCTTGCATATTGCACCAACCCATAGGAGACAAAATAAATTCAAAGGCATGTTCAAGATTTATTGGATGTGGGATACAACAAATAAATCCTTAGTCCTTGTGATGTACCCATGCTCTAGTGATGAAGAAGGATGAGACATGGAGAATATGCATTGACTGTAGTGCCAATAATAACATCATGTTCAGGTATCATCATCCAATCCCTAGGATAGATGACATGCTAGATGTGTTAAATGACTATACTATTTTCACAAAAAATGATTTATGAAGTGACTACCCTCGAATTAGGATGAAAGAAGGAGATGAGTGGAAAACAACATTTAAGACAAAACATGAACTTTTTTAATGGTTACTCATTCCCTTTGGTCTCACCAATGCACCTAGAATATTTATGATGTTAATTAATCATGTATTACATGAATATATTGAAATATTTGTGGTAGTTTACTTTAATTAACTTTTGGATTATTGTAGGACTTTTCATGAACATGTAGATCACTTAAGAAAAGTCCTAGTGGTGTTAAGGAAAGAAAACCTGTTTGGAAACATCAATAAGAGTGAATTTTTCCTTGATAAAATTAGTTTCCTTAGATTTTTTGTGAACAGAAATGGAGTTTATGTTGACACTGAGAAGATCAAAACCATATGAGAATGACGCACTCCAACCTCCATTGGACAGGTAAGATGTTTCGATTGGATTACTTGTTTTTATAGGAGATTTGTTAAGGACTTAAACATAGTAGTAGCATTGTTGAATTAATTTACCAAGAAAATGTTGTTTTCTAATGGGGGATAACTTAAGAAAAGGTTTTCTATGCTCTCAAGGATCATCTCACCTACTCCCCTATACTTGCACTCCTAGACTTTGGTAATACCTTCGAAATTGAATATGATTCAAGAAGACTTGGTATTGGTGGAGTACTAATACAAGAAGGTAAGCCTATTTATTATTTTAGTGTGATGTTAAATAGCCCATATCTAAACTATAAAACATAAGATAAAGAGTATTATGCATTGTTTAGAGTAATAGAGACATGGTATAAGTATCTTTGGCCTATGGAATTTTTGATCCATTCTGATCACGAGGCATTTAAATATCTTAGGATCCAACAAAAAATAAATAGGATACATTCTAGATGGATGGAATTCATTGAATCATTTCAATATGTCATCAAACATAAAAAGGTTAATGAAAATAATTTGGTTCGCTTTCACGTAGATATTCTCTATTATCCTTTTTAGATTCAAAACTCCTTGGTTTTGAATGCATTAAGGATTTATATCCCACTGATAGTGATTTTATTGAACCATATTGACATTGTAAACCTAATGTTAGTTCTGAAATGTTATATTTAGATGATGAATTCTTATTCTAGATAAATAATCTTTTCATTCCCAATTTCTCAATCCATTTACTTATACTAAATAATCCACATTCTAGTGGGTTAATGGGATATAATGGTGTTACAAAAACATTAAACATTCTTAGTGAGAATTTTTGTGTCCTAGGATATCTTTATATGTTGAAAATTTTGTATGAATGTGTATTTTATTCCATAAATCCAAATCGAAACTGAACCCAAATGGATTATATCTATATCAATGAATTTTATTGTGGGTTTATCAAGGACTAATAGGGGGAGAGATTCTATTTGTTTTGTGGTTGAACTATTTTCTAAAATGGAAAATTTTATTCCCAGTGTCAAAATAAATGACACCACTAACATTGCAACACTTTTCTTTCAGGAAGTAGTCAAACTCCATGGAATGTGAAGGGCGACTGTGTTGGATCATGAAAAAAATTCCTCAGTTACATTTGGAAGACATTGTGGAGAAAAATTGGAATGAAGTTACTATTTTCCACTACTTTTTATTCTCAAATCGATGAGAAAACGAAGGTTGTGAATCAAATAATATCATCCCTCAACCAAAAAATATTCAAGAAGAACCTCAAGAATTGGGAGGAGTGTCTGTTGTATATGGAGTTAACATATAATAGGGCCAAGAATCCCACTAATCAATATTCTCCATTTTAAATTTTTTATGTCTTTAAACTCCTTTCCCCTATTGATCTAGATCCTTTACATTTGCAGGAAGAAACTAATATAGATGTGAAAGGCCTTTCAGGATTCATCAAGTAACTCTATGAAATGGTGAGTAAAAATATAGAGTAGATGACCCATAAATACGTTGATCGTGTAAACAAGGGTCATAATAATGCTTTGTTCTAGTAGGGTGAATTAGTTTGGATTCATATGAAGAATGAAATATTTCCCAAAAAAGGAAATCAAAACTCCTATAATGAGCAGATAGACCATTCTGATTTTTCGAGAAGATTATCAACAATTCTCACAAGATAGCTTTGATATGTGAGTATGGTGTAATTAAAACATTCATTGTATTAAATGTTTCTCCTTTTTTGGGTGTAGAGGATGAAGACTCAATGATGAATCCTTTTCAAGAGGGGAAGGATGATTAGAACTCTGTTGAAGGCACTGAGTCGACTGCCCAGGTGGAGTTATATTTGCAAGGCCTGATGATGCGAGGGTTAATAAATAATTTGACTACTCCAATGGGTTCCTATCCCATTTAATTAAATTCCCAATGGATCTTTCCCTGCTTGGATGGATCAAATGAGCCTATTATTTCACTTATTCAAGTCCAATAATGATGTTTAAATCTCATACAACATGGTTGCACGAATTTTGGAATCCTTGCACACATAGAGAACCATGTATCCTTGCATATATAGGGATATGACTCTGTTATCAGGATTATGGTGACATAATTTCCTTACTTTTGTATAAATCAATAAAATAGAATCCTCATCCTTATTTTTTTTCAAAATTACAGAGTCTATTAGACAACTTATGAGAAGGTAAATAAACATCTCCTTCTAATGGAACTCTAACTAAATAAAATAACATTCTATAAGAAAAATTTTATCTTTTACCAACCATTGTGAAAGATACTTTATATTTTCCATGCTCTTTAACAAACTTCACTAAAGCATATAATTCATATACCACTTCTGGTTAATAAAGATCAAAGCCCTTGTCCAAATTTTCTACACAGATTAACTCCCATCCTAGAAGCAAAACAATCTTCATGACAGTTGAATCATACTTGTAAAACCAAAAACATTCAATAAAAATTTTCTAAACATGAACCAATTATCATAATCTTCCTTGGTTTCCATTGGAACAATAATCTGAAACCGACGATCAGACGTAAAGGAAAGTTATCGAACTAGAAGCTTTTAAGGGTGCATCAAATCTGGGGATAAAACATTGATGTATCGATGTTGGACATAGGGTGACCCAACCTTATATAGGCACTACGAAGAAGGTCAAATTACATAAAAAAATATATGGTTGGGATTGAATCCATTCTAATCTAATGGTCAAGAATGATTAAAGAATTTTTAAAAGTATTATTGAACTCTCAATGTTTTTAATACTTTTATCTAAGTGAAGATCATTTCGATTAGGAAAAGTTTTAATATTTTAAAAAACAAAACAAGGTTTTTGCAAAACTAAATTTATAACAATCACAACAATTATAAACTAACGTAGTTTAAAAGTGAAAAAACTAAAAGAATTGAATAAAACATTTTGGAGTAAAAAGATTCATCGGTTAGATTAACCTGTTCTTCTTGGATTTTGTAAACAAATTATGACAGTTTTGTAAAGATGTGTAATTATGATAGTTTTGAAATAAAAAGATGAATATTATAAGTTCTCAATCCAAAAAATTGTAATAAGATTTAACTCCAGAAATTTTATAAGGACTTCTCAGTCCAAAAAACATTTTGGGAATTCCGACTATGAATTTTTTTTAAAAACATTGAGTCCCTAAAACTCATTATGATAAAGATTTTAAAAAAAATAACAAGTTTGAAAACATAAAATATTTTTTACAAATATTAATTATCTCTTAACATTAATCATTTATAGATTTTGTTTAATATATTAAAATCTATCAGAACTAAGCGGTTTTTTAAAAATATCAGCATGTTCTTGAACTCAAATGAATTGTAAAACTATATCTCCTTTAAGTGTGTGCTCTCGGAGGAAATTGTTTCTTATATCTATGTTCTTAGTACGTGAGTGATGTGGTGAGTATTTACATAATGAAATGACACTTATATTATCAAAAAGTATTTGAGTTTTAGTAAAACTCATGACATAGTTAGTCAGTGTGTGTTGCGTCCACATCACTTGAGCACAACAACTTCTAGCTACCACATATTTGACTTCAACAGTGGAAGGTGATACTGAGTGTTTTTTTATTACAAGACCATGAAACTAAATCATATTATATGAAATGACAAGTTCTATATGTACTTTTTAGATCCATTCTACATCCTCCAAAGTCAGCATTCAAAAAACTTTTTAACTCAAAAACATTTTCCAAAGAATAGAAATGTATTTAATACATTGTTCCCTTATGATAAGGAAGTTTTTTTTACAACTTTTAAATTGGATTATTTTGGATTTACTTGACATATTTCATATTAGAATACTAGAAACATTAAATCAGGATGAATTGTTGTTAAATAAAGTAATATTCCAATAATACCTCTAAAAGTTTTCGGATCAAATGGTTTCCCAGCCTCATCAAGCTCTAAAGTATTGGAGGTACCAATGTGAGTGCTAGTTATTTTAGTATTTTCCTATCAAAATTTATTAATTGGATATTTAATATACTTATGTTGAGATATAAATGTTCCTTATGGTTTTTTTGAAATTGGAAAACCAAGAAAATATGTTAACTCACCCATCATACACATGTCAAACTCAGACTTCATACGATAGACAAATGAATATGTTAATGATTTTTGAGTTGAACCAAATATAATTTCATCAATATAAATTTGTACAATAATAATGTTTTTATTAACTTATTTTATAATTTTTTTGATTCACAGATACCTTAACAAAGTTATTTTGTAACAAAAATCTAGTTAACCTATCATATCAAGATCTAGAGGCATGTTTAAGTCCATATAGTGTTTTAGTAAGATTATGACCATATTTTTTATGTTTTTTATTTTAAAAACCCGATGGATGTTCAAAATAAATTTCTTGAAGAACAAATCCGTTAAGAAAAGAACACTTCAAATATATTTGAAATAATATGAAATCCAAGAATGCTGCAAAGGGTAGAAGTATTAGAATATATTCAAGTCTTACTACTGGAGCATAAGTTTCATCATAAACCATCCCTTATGTTGATTATATCCCTTCAAAAAATTTATCCTTATTTCTAACTATTATTCCATTTTTATCACATCTATTTTGAAATAACCATTTTACTTCAACTATAGATGTTTTCATTGGTTGTTCAACTAAAGTCCAGACATTGTTCCTCTCAAATTCATCGAGATTATCTTGCATCATCTTAATCCAATCCCCATCACCTGAAGCCTCATTAGGATTCTTAAGATCAAATTGGGATAATAAATCCACATGTTCAATTCTATTATTTATGTAACTTCTTGTTTTAATAGGATGATCTACATCACCAATGATACTTTCACTAGGATGATTCCAATGAAACAACCAACTTTTTGAGTTTTCAAAAGTTTATACTTCAACAATAGGTAGAAAATATTCCAAGTAATAAATTTAGAAACTAATTCTTGAGTTATTTCCTATGATAAGAACTTTCTATCCATGGTTAAAGATCAATTTCAGAAATAACATTTGAAGATGTAGGTTGAGGTTATTTGACAACAAAGAGATCTTTTTCATCTAACATAACACGTACTATTTCTCAAACAGTACAAAATTTTTTATTTACAAATATATAATCCTTAGAAGGAGTGGAATGAACTAAAAATATTACTTCATTGAATTTTGGTGCAAACTTATGTATATTATCATTAGTATTCAGGATGAATACTTTACAACGAAAAACCTTCAAGTAAAAAACTTTTGGTTTTTTCCAGTCCGCAACTCATAAGGAGTTTTATTAAAAAAAGACTAATTGAAATTATATTTATAGTATAGTAGGAAGTACTAACCGTTTCAGCACAAAAATGTTTAGCAACTGAGTATTCACTCTACATGGTTCTAGTAATCTCTCAAAGAATTCTATTTATTTTTTCTACTAAACCATTTTTCTGTGGTGTTTTTGAAGTTGAAAAGTTATCTCTAATATCTTTCTTACTAAAAAATGTATCAAAATCATAATTTCTAAATTCTACTCTATGATCACTATGAATAGTTATCACGGAGAAATTTTGCACATTTTTGGATATTTTTTTGAAATAACTAAAGGCTTCGGATTTCATTGTGAGAAAATAAGACCATGTGTATCTAGTATAATAATCAAATATTGCATATAAGAAGTATTTTACACCAATAATTTTAGTTTTTGTAGGACCAAATAGGGTTATGTGCACTAACTATAAAGTATCAGAATTTGATAATTCACTAAAAGATTTAAAACATGACTTATGTTTCTTACCATATTGACAGGGGTTACAAACTTTTTATGTATCAATCTTATGTTTCCATAGATCCTTAAAAAGTCATATTTAGTCAATTTAGATATGTTTCTTAGGTTACAGTGTCCAAACATTGTATTCCATAATCAATATTTATCTTCAATTACACTAAGACAATATAAGTCTTGAATCCTAAGGCCTTCTAAGTTAAGTGTTTTAACATTCTCATGCCTATGGGAAGAAAGAATAAACTCATCCTTGGAACGATGTAAACTAATTTTATCATTATTAAATCTCACAAGGAAACCATCATCACATAATTCAATTATTCTTATAAGGAAGCGCTTAAGTCCTAAAATAAATAAAACATTTGAAATAAAAGTTTTTTCAAGAATAATAATGTTACCTAAAACAATGATTTCTCCTTGAGAATTATCTATGAAAGATACTTAGCCACCATTAATCTTGATTATCTTCTGGAAGAAATATTTGTTTCCAATTATGGGATTTGAACATCCATTATCTATGCACCACATATTTTTGTTGTTTGCACTATCATTCTTTTGGTAAAAACAAAAGAATTAGTTTTTCAGAACCCAAACCTTCTTGGGTTTGGTATTATCAGAAAATATTATTTTTGGTAACCACAATTTTCCAACGTTGTTTTTGGAAAATTTCATTTCCTTATAAAAATAAACTTTATAAAATTTTATTGATTGTACTATATTTAGAGAATAATTTTTTTCCCAGTGACCACCACTTTGGAACATAGTACAAAAAGGTGAACTTTTAGAAACAATGTAATTGTTACTAAAATAGGTTTTTTATTTGTAAAACCCATTACAGCTCTATTATCATGAGGTTTGATTTCTTTATATATTTTGTCAATGTTTTCCTTATAAGCTGAAAACTTTGATAAAAGTTTCTTTAAATTAATAAATTCTGATTTTATTTTGACAACTATATTTTCATCCTCATTAGTATTATATTTAAAACTATGTTTATCCAAATTAATTTGTAAACTATTTTTATTAGAAATATGTTTTTCAATGTTTTTTGAAATAGTATATTTTTCAAAATTAGTTTTATTCAGATATTTTGAAATATATAATATTTCATTTGTCAAAATAGTTATTCTTGAATTTTTCATAGAAATTTTAACTTTAGCATTATCAAGTTTTTTACAAATCTTAAAATTTTCACTTTCTTTTTTTTAAATATAGAAACTTCATCATAACTCGTTATAGTATTGTCTTCACTAGATAAAGATGATTCTTTATTAGAAGATCTAAATTTTTTCTTATCATCAGGACAGTTTTCATTTAAATATAAATTTATAATAGATTCAACAGTGTGTAACTTTTCCATCAGACATTGATTTACCATAGGTAGTTTTGAAAATATTCCTATGTTTCTTTGTCCATAACTTCATATATCTTGAAGAATTTTCAGAAGAATCACCTCCACTGACGCTCTATGTGTCCATATTTCCTTTTCACCTTAAGACAATCAGTTCTGATATGACCTTTCTTGTATTCATAACAGGTGACTTCAAAATATTTCTTATCACTTTTTTCCTTATAACTATTCATATATGTGTACTAAAAATATTTCTTTCCAACTATCTTGTTCATTATTTTGTCTATATTAATCAACTCATTTTCAGAATTCCCTATTGTATTATAATTTTATTGAACAAAAACATTATTCTTTTTTGAATATTTTACAACTTTCTTATGATATCTCACATTAGAAGGTACAATAGATGTTGTTGCAAAAACAACTCCATCATTTTTATTTTTATCTTTCTCAACATCTCTCTTAAGCCTTGCCTCGTATTGCACAAGAGTACCAGTCAAATCATCAAGAGTAAGACTAGATAAATTTCTTGTATCATCCACAACTGTTCTTTCTGATTCCAACTCATTGGAAATTATATCAATAATCTTTTAAACCAAAATTTCATCATCAAGAACATTTTCTCCATAATACTATAAACAGTTTATAGTATTCCTGAATCTTTGGTGCACTATTGCAATTGATTCATCAGGTAGAAAATCAAGGGCTTGGTAATGATCTATAATCATAGATCTTCTTTTTTCCATAACATTAGACTTAACAAAATTTGTTACTTCCAATTTACTCGAAATACTAGTTACAACTTCACAAGATGGTATCTGACTATAGATATTTTTTTTTCATAGAAAATACTAAAGTATTTCTGACTTTTTAGTTCAACTAATATTCTATATTTTCAGTATTAGTGAAACCAGAAACTTCCTTATCAGGAATCTAGTATTTTTCAAAAATTATTAAGTAATTATTTACTCCAGTGTTGATTAAAGAAGTTTTCATTATATATATACTGGTGTGAGGATCTCATTTCTGATGGACGTGGTTCACATTGATGGGGTGGTTATTCTTGTCTGGTTCCTTTAGTGACAATGATGGGGTTGATCGTCGAACGACGGTGGTATGGAGGTGTTTGGATCTTCTTTTTTTGATTGGTTTCTTATTACTTTGCGAGTATTGGAGTCTGAATTGTTGCATCTGCATGACGTTGCCGCATCCTGTAGCTAACGTTGGGTGGGTGACCACAAAAGAGGGACGGGTGTGATGATATGCATCATCATCCATCTATTAATTTGAATTGATAGACTCGATGATAATATTTTTCCCTTTTATTTTTTCTGTTTTTTCTTTGCATCAAGTTGATTGAGAAAGTGTCTTTGAATGCACTATCAGGTTGGTGGATCAAAAGAAAGATCAGTGTGCTGACACTTATTGGCTGGTCCTACTCTGACATGTTAGTGTGGGTTTGTGGATTGCTCTATTACTTTGTGTTGTTCCTGCATGAAACAACTTCTTGGTGGGGGTGAGGAATCTCCACTAACTAATCTCATTCTTCATGGTTTAGAAGGGGTTGATGAGGTTTTTTTATTCTTGTATTGACATCTGTTAACCTTTTTACATTCAAGTCCTTGTTTTCTTTGGATTTCGATTCTTGTTTTCATGGAATTTGGGAATCTTTCATGTAATGGGTTCTCTATTATCCAAGTCTTGAAAAGAGTATTTCCATTCATTTATCTCTTTAATAAAAGGGTTATAGACCCTCAACCTTTTAAAAAAAGGTTCATAAACCGGATTTTTATATCAAAATTTAAATAATTTTTAATAAATGAATAATGTAAAAACTCATCAAGTATATAAGCAGTAGAAATTTCCTTTGATACCAATTGTAGGATTATAAATATAGTTTATAATGCCTATACATACAAATGGGGGGGAATTGTTGTTTAAATATTTTAAAATAATCATAATACAAAACCCTCTTAAAGTAAATTTATCGGACTTAGGATTAGTCTGATTATCACAGGGACGAATCGAAATCCCAATGGATATGATTAAATCAATGTATGTTATTATCATATTGACAATTTTACCAATAGAAAATAGAATATAAAGTTGAGTAAAAAGACTAAATTTTTATTATATTCCCACTTATAGGCTTTATTAAAAGAAAAAATCTATTTTAAATTTAAGAGTAAGGTAGTAAATAATATTGACTAAACGTATCCATAGTTTTATATTCACTATGATGTCTATCGTTCCTTATGAGAAAATCCCTAGAAACGATGATCAAAATAAGCTTTGTGTTTCTATCCTTGGAATCCCTTGATACGATGGATCAGATTCATTGTCTTCTTATAATATGAAAACCTCGATCGTAAATTTGATCAAATACGAATACAATTGAAAAAGTTCTTAAGGAAACAACCCTGACAAGAATTCCTTAGAATGAAAACTATCTAACGTATTACAATGTCTATGAATGAGCAGTTCATAAATAAAAAACTCTAGAAGACTAGAGTTGTGAAAAATAATCGGCCTGCAAACATATCAGCGGATTCCAAACTCTTCAAATGACCTGGTATTTATAGGTAAATCTCCAACGACCATATTTTTGAGTTTTTTTCGATGACCTCAGACAGATGGCTCCTTGATAGAACATAAAGCTTTGGTATAACTGAATGTCCTATGCAGTTTTGTTTAACACCATTACAATGTTAACGTTATTACTTACAATAGAAATAATTAATATATATTAAGATTATTATCATAGGATAGTTGGATAGACTTCCAAATCAACTATCAATATTATTACCCTTGTGAGAGTCAATCTGATTATTTCGATGCCATAATTAGTCTGACGGTTTTGAATTTTGTCAATATGATAAACAAGAAAAAATTATAACCCTAGGTCTAATTAAATGTAAGTCTGATTGATCAGATACATGCTCAATATGATGATCTTAATGAAGTAAGATATGTTTATATTTGTAATACATTAGAACTTTATTCTATATATGGTAAAATATAATGTTTTCTAAAAGAACATACTAAACCACTTGAGACATAAAAAGTTAGTAAACAATGTTTTAAGTAAGTGTTTGTGATTTCAAAAACTAGAGGAATGAAAAAGTAAGAAGTAATATCTATGAATCAACACACCTAATGAATAAACCCCAACGGGGTGCTTGGGAGTTTGGATGTGAGATCAAAGAGGCTTGTGAGTACTATTATCACATCATTTAAATGACAAAAATAATGTGGTCCATCCGATCATGATGATCTTGGTCGTCCATCTAAGGAGTGTGGTTTTATTCAACCTCCCAACACTTTAAGGTTGTTGCTTGCCAGATTTGCTGATTAACCACTGAAAGAGACTAATATTGATTTTCAATATCATAATAATAATGTGTTTCAGAGTCTATAAACATCATTTTTATTGTATTATAGAAATTGAACTTCATTTGTCATCTTAAATTGAATTCATGTTTAAAATGCAAAATTTGGACCAATAATTAATCTTCTTGGGGAAAAAAATATATTCATTTTTTTTGAATTTTATATTTTTGTATATTATTGATCACTTTGTTTGGAATATTTTATCTTTTCGGATTGATGGATGAATATCAATAGATTATGGAGATTTTTCAGCATGAATGCAGAAATTTTGCAGACAAAGCATAATGGGCCTAAGGCCTATCTAATAGAAGTGGGGCCCACAAACTAAGCCCAATGAAGTTAAAATTTTTACAATAGAAAGAGAAAAATATGAATATAATTTTATTAATCTTTTTCCAGAGCTAATTACAATGTCTTTATACAGATATATGGATCTGAAGTTTACATTTAAATGGTGGGGCCGATATGAACGCCCATAAATTCTTCCCACCATTTCGGGAATAACATTCAAACGGATGCACCAAAAGTCCTAAAATTTTGAATGCTGATAGAGTACACATGGAAAACATTATATGTCTTCTACAACCACTGATGATTTGGCATATTTAATGTCAACTTCGAATGTCCAAAAGGAGGATGAATCTGGACAGTTTTCTTGGTCAACATCGAAACGTCAAATTTCCTTTGATTTTGTTAGCCTCCTTTTAACTCTCCCAATTAATGGGGATGGAATTTATTATTGTGGGGTGTCGCTAAGGCTCCTAATATACCCATATAAGGAGTTGGTGGTGAAGGGAATTATCATCTAATTTTTTTCTTTCAATCCACGTTTTTCATTCATCCATTGTATTTCTTTCACTTGTAATTTCCAACTTTCATTTTGTAATCTCAATGTCAATTTCTCTATTTTAAGTTTTTCTTTCACATTTATTATCTTAATAAATATTCTTCTTATTATTCAATGATTCCCTAGAGCCAACTTTGGATCAAATAATATTTATTAATTGTTTTAGATCAAGTAAATTTATGTTTTTTTAATTATTCTTTTAATTATATAATTAGTTTTTCAATCAAAATCGATCCCCAAAGATGGCCACTTCATAGACAACCCCACCTCTAGTATTAGTGTCTGAAGGTTTCTTCTTCCATCCCTATGGTTTTCATCACTACTTGTACTTCAAAGACCGATTTTACCGGTAGGGTAAATTTGGGCGCAACCAAATTTTGGCACCATTGCTGGGGACCAAGTAAGTTACCTTAGAACAAATTTCAATTCTCCCCCATTTCCATTTTCTCATCACATTTCACTTCTCTTTCCGCCTTTCTATTTTTTTTATCCGCTTCTGAAAATCACAATTACAATTTTTAAAATACATACAGTGGAGAATAATCAACAACATCCCTTCACAAACATAGGATTGAATCAATTTGTAAATTCACATTGGGAATGACCGACATTTTTTATTTACATTGATCAACCTTTGATTGAATACCCCACACCCGATAACATGAACGATATTTTTAATGATAAAGGTCTAAATGATCAAATTATATACCTATCAAGAAGTATATAAAAGATAAATAATGAGCAAGTCCATGATGTAAAAAAATCTATCAAAAATAATCCTAAAAAAATTCTAGAACAATTCTGTGAAAAAATGGTTAAAATGAATTCAGAAGTTTCATCACGGATATTATAAATACAAAGCATTTAGACTTTTGAGGAACCCATTTACACTTAGGATTTCCTTTCCTCATCACCGATAGAAGAATATATTATCCCAAAAACCACTCAGTAATTTAAAAAATAATTTAACTTTGGATATGGGATAACTGAAGAAGATCAAGGAAATGATTAAGGGTATTTAAATCAGGAAGAAATTAATTTTTTGGATTCACAAGGGGAAATTTGTCTTCATGGATTGAGTGTCTGAAATATTGCTCTAATAATGATTTTTAGAATCATTGTTCATTGAACCATTGGAAGAGATAACAAATATTGAGTCTATACCCACCGCCAACATTAAAATTTAAAATTTTGGGGATGAATCATATTTTCAAAAGAAATTAATTATTTTAAAACGTTTTGTAGAATAAAAAAATCTGGATTCAAATTTCAATTCTTCTTTGGGAAAATTCAACCAAACTGAACTCAAAGTTGTGATCCTTCCTTCACTTCTCAAGAATCCCTCCATTTATGATAACCAAGACCATACAATTATCACATATTTTCATCGATATTCTAACAAAGTAGTAATGAAACTTGAAATCTTAGGAAATACTCTAGATTAAACTCAATCAACCATTACCAAAATTCCTTGTACTTTTACACTCATTGATAAGCATGGGATTTCTTGTGGAAAAAATTATAAAATAATAATTAATCTAAATCTTTTAGAGGTGTATAATAATGGGGTCCTAAAATTGTTGAAAGTTAGAATTTGATAATTTTGGTAGTTCAAGATGGGCTAACTACGTTAAAAAAAAGCACTACATGGGAGGAAACCCATGGTTTTCATGTTTCCAATCATTTTGAATCGGTTTTTTAATTTAAAAAATTACTATAGGCTGTTGAACTATTCTTCTATTATGAGTATGGATGGGTATGAAATGGGATCTCTATATTCATTCGTGTCACGTGGCGTGATCTATGAGTATTACTTTACCCAGAAATTTAAAAATAAGACAATGTATCATCATTTTATTTGTATTATTTTTATGTTTTTGTAGGGTAAAAAAAATTAAGGACATGTCATAGGTCATGGGTAAAATCCTATACCAACCATCCCAGTCGTTGAAACTCAAACCCAGGATTGACGGGATACTGTGGAACGCGCTTTCATCATCAACCACGAGGTGACATTATTCCATAATTATCATTTGCAATTTTCTCTTTGATCACCTCTCCCATACCCCCTTCTGATTTTTCATTAATGATTGGGGATAGTGATATTATATATTGGGGGGATTAAATAAAAAATTATTATTTTTGAATAAGAACAAGCATGGAAAAAAATTCCATTAACCATGAACATGATAATACACATTGAAAACTCTGAAATTTGATATCAAATAATTTATCATTCCTTGATTCTAATTTTAATGCTAGTTTAAGTTCATGAGCATAGTTTTTGGAAGGTACTGTTGTCCGATGTGATTTTTCAAAGTTTACGTTTTCATCCTCTTAATAAAAATGAAAGAATGCACGTCTACTGGATCTTGGGTGTAAATTTGAGTTCTTGGGTCCCTTTCATTATAGCATAGGGTTCCGGGGTCAATTTTAGTTTTATTTTAGTATCCAAAATAAACATTGACAAAAATAATGACCACATATAGAAATGTTTTATCCAAATGCGTGGCCTCCAGCACTTGGGGATCATGACTCCATAGTTGTCTTTCCCAGAGTTAATCATTATTTTTCTATTTTAGAGCATGTAATTGAAAATATTTGTGGCATCCGACACCTGGGGATCATGTCTCCGTAGTTTTCTTGCCTAGAGTCAATATTTTCAAACCTATTGTGGTTTAAAAAATCAACAAAAAAAATTGGATACTCATCTTAAGATTTAATGTGATCCTTACATAGCGCTTCCATTTTTTCCCATTGAACATTAAAATGGGCCCCATGTATTTTGTGAAGCACAACAATTTATCTTGATTAATTGAAATCGGATGAAATGTGGCGATGAATTTGAACAAAGGAAAGGGCTTGGGTTTGGGATATTCTTATGAAACTAATTTGTTTTAAATTATTTTGATGGGTTTCATAACTTTTTTGGTATGAGGTCTTTGGGTGTGCAATGTGTAATAAATGTTTTTGGAAAAGTGAATTCTAATTTCATATTTGTAATATATTTTGCTTAGGCCTAGAAAAAATCCAGTGGGGTGGGGGTGATTAGAAACTAAAAGAGGCTAATATTAATTGTCAATATCATAAAAATAATGTGTTTCAAAGTCCATAAACACAATTTTTAGTGCATTATAGAAATTGAACTTCATTTCTCATCTTAAATGCAATTCATGTTTAAAATGAAAATTTGGGCCCAATAATTCATCTTCTTGGGAACAACATTATATTCATTTTTTCTAATTTGATATTTTTGTATTTGATTGATCACTTTGTTTGGAATATTTTATCTTTTAGTATTGATGGATGAATCTCTAGATATGATGATGAATTTTCTGCATGAATGCAGAAATTTTGCAGACAAAGCATAATGGGCCTAAGGCCCAGCTAATAGAATAGGGGCCCACAAACCAAGCACAATTAAGCACACATTTTTACAGTAGAAAGAGAAATATATGGGAATAATTTTATTCAACTTTTCCCAGGCTAATTCTGAAGTTTTTGTGGAGATATATGGATCTAAAGTTTACATTTAAATGGTGGGATCGATATGAATGCACATAAATGCTTTCCACCATTTCGGAAATAACATTCAAATGGTTGCACCAAATGAACTCAACATTGGAAAGATGATAGAGGACCCATGGAAAAAGATATATCTCTTCTATGTCCACTGATTATTCTACCATATTTAATTTCAAATTCATACATCCAAATATAGGATGAATCTGGACAGTTTTCTGGGTCAACTTCAAAACGTCAAACTCCCTTGATTTTCTCACCCTCCTTTTAACTCTCCCAATTAATGGGGATGGAATTTATTGTTGTGGGGTGTCTATATGGCTCCTAATATTCCTATATAAAGAGCTAGTGGTGAAGGGAGTTATCATATAATTTTTTTCTTTCAATCCACGTTTTTCATTCATCAATTGTATTTCTTTCACTTGTAATTTCTTTCTATTGTTTTTTAATCACATTGTCAATTTCTCTAATGTGTGTTTTTATTTCACATTTAGTATCTTAATAAATGTTCTTCTTATTCTTCACATTTTTATCTTCCTTTTCTTTAAATGTTTATACCGTTGAATCAAGGTGTGAATTTGTTGACACCATCACTTGTGAATTCATCACAAAACAGTGGAGTGTTCATTTTTCATAATGTTATTCTTCTTCAATTACACTTTCATAAGTTTTCTTCCCGCTTCCTTTGATATCATAACATCAATAGAGTTATATCCTTTTATGTGTTGATCCTAGGGAGTTTAATGGGGTGTATTGAATGTTTTTTGATGTTCTTAAATTCTAAAATATTTTTTTCATCATAAGAGTTCCTTTCGTTGACTTATCTTCATCTTTTTCTTCACTAACTTTAACGATGACGCATTTTGAGTTCTAGTACGATCCAATTCCAGAGAGTGATCATGAAAGTGATCCTCTAAGTTAATTGGTTATTAGACTTGAAATTTTGTATGGATTAAATTGGAGAATGATATTGAGGAATTATTTCATTTAATGGATACCTCTTCAACCGATGAACAGAATATCCAAAGAAAAACAAATACTTCCAATCTATCCCTAGAGACAACTTAGGATCAACTCATCTTAAATAATTGTTTTAGATCAAGTAAATTTGTGTTTTTTAATTGTTCTTTAAATTAAATAATTATTTTTTCAATCAAAATCAACCCCAAAGATGTCCACTTCATATCCAACCCCACATCCATTATTAGTGTCTCAAGGTTTCTACTTCGGTCCTTGTGGATTTAATCCCTACTTTTACATCAACGACCGCTTTTACCGGTTGGGTAAATTTGGGCACAACAAAATTTTCACGCCGTTGCTGGGGACCGGGTAAGTTACCTTAGAAATCTTTCTATTCTCCCCCATTTCTCTTTTCTCATCCCATTTCTCTTATCTTTCCCCCTTTCTAATTTTTTTTTTATTTTTTTAGCTCTCAAAAATCACGATTCTAAATTTTCAAATACACACAATGGAGTATAATCTATAGTATCACTTCAGAAACTCAGTATGGAATCAATTTGTAAATCCACATTGGGAATCACCAATATTTTTTAATTACTTGGTCAACCTTTTAATGAATACCCCACACCTGGTAACATGAATGATATTTGTAATGATGAATGTTTAGAAGATCAATTTGCATACCTATCAAGAACGACTAAAAAGATAAATAATGAGAATGTCCATGATTTACAAACATCTATTAACCCAAATCCTGAAAAATTCTTGAATAATTGTGTGAAAAAATGGTTAAAATGAATTCAAATGTTTCATCACTGAGATTATAAATACAAAGAATTGAGACTTCTAAGGAACCCATTCCCACCCTGGATGTCCTTTCCTCTTCACCGATAGAAGAATATTTTGTCCCAAAAACCACTCATGAATTTAAAAAATAATTAACCTTTCGATATGGGATTACTAAAGAGGATCAAGGAAATGTTTAAGGGTATTTAAATTAGGAGGAAATTAATTTTTTGGATTCATAAGGGGAAAATTTTTCTTCATGGATTTAGTGTTTGAAATATTTCTCTAATAATGTTTTTTAGAATCACCTTTTATTGAACCAATGGGAGAGATAACAAATATTGAGTCTATACCCACTGCCAACATTCAAATGGAAAATTTTGGTGATGAATCATATTTTCAAAAGGAACCAATTCCTTAAAAACGTTTTTTAGATGAAACAAATTTGGATTCAAATTTCAATTCTTTTTTGGGAAAATTCAATAAAATTGAACTCAAAGTTGTGATCCTTCCTTCCCTGCTAAAGAATCCCTCCATTTATGATAACCAATACCATTCAATTATAATCCATTTTCATCAAGAATATCACAAAGTTGGAATGAACCTTGAAATATTAGGAAATAATCCAGATGAAACTCAATCAACCATTACCAAAATTCCTTGGACTTTCACACTCATTGTTAAGAATGGGATTTCACTTGGAAAAAAATCTAAAAAAATAATTAATCTAAATTTTATTGAGGTGGATAAAAATGGGGTCCTAAAAATGTTGAAAGTTGAAATTGGATAATTTTGGGGGTTCAAGTCGAGCTAATGATGTTAAACAAAAGCACTTCATGGGAGGCAAATCATGGTTTTCATGTTTCCAATCATTTTGAATATTTTTTTTTCTTTTAAAAAATTACCATTGGCTATTGAACTATTATTCTATTATGAGTATGGATGGGTATGAATGGGGAGCTCTATAATCATCTGTGTCATGTGACGTGATCTCTGAGTAATACCTTACCCAGAAATTTAAAAATAAGACAATATATCATCAGATTATTTGTTCTATTTTTATGTTTTTATAGGTTAAAAAAATAAATAAAATTTAAGGTCATGTCGTAGGTCATGGGGAAAATCCCATCACAACCGTCCAAGCCGCTGAGACTCGAACCCCGGATTGATGGGAGACTATGGCACGCGCTTTCATCATCATCCACCAGGTGAGATTATTCCATAATTATCATTTTCAATTTTCTCTTTGAACACCTCTCCCATACCCCCTTACCAGTTTTCTTTGAAGACTGGTGATAATGGAATTCAATGTTGGGGGTGATTTAATAAAAAATTATTATTTTGTGAATAAGAACATGATTTGAAAAAAAAATTCTATTAACCTTGAACATGAAAACACACACTGAAAACTCTGAAATTTGATATCAAATATTTTTTCATGCCTTCATTCTAATTTTAATGCATGTTTATGTTCATGATCATAGTTTTTGGAATGTTCAGTTTTCCGATGTGATTTTTCAATGTATAAATTTTAATCATCTTAATAAAAATGATACAATACATGTCTAGTAGATTTTGGGTGTAAATTTGAGTTCTTGGGTCCCTTTTATTATAGCATAGGTTTCTGGGGTCACTATTAGTTTAATTTGAGTATCCAAAATAAATTAAAAAAAATAATGACCACATCGAGCAATTTTTTATCCAAATGCGTGGCTTCCGGCACTTGGGGATTTTGACTCTATAGTTGTCTTGCCTGGAGTTAAGCATTATATCTCTATTTTAGAGCATGGAATTGACAATATGTGTGGCGTCCGACACTTGGGGATCATGACTCCATAGTTATATTGACCAGAGATAGTCTGTTCATATCTATTGTGATTAAAAAATCAACAAAAAAATAAAAAAAAATTGGATACTCATCATAAGCTTTAATGTGATTCCCACCTAGCGCTTCCATTTTTCCCCCTTGACAATAAAATGGGAGCCATGTCTTTTGTGATGCACAACACTTTATCATTCTTAATTGAAATTGGATGTAATATGTCGATGAATTTGAAAAAAGTAATGGGCTTGGGCTTGGTATATGATTATGTAACTAGATTTTTTTAAATTGTTTTGATGGGTTTCATAATTTTTTTGGTATGAGATCTTTGGGCGAGCAATGTAAACTAAAATGTTTTTGGAAAAGGGAATTCTAATTTCATATTGGTAATATATTTTGCTCGAGACTAGAAAGAATCAAGTTGGGGGGGGGGGGGTGATTAGCAGCTAAAATAGGATAATATTCATTGTCAATATCATAATAATAATGTGTTTCAAAGTCCATAAACATCATCTTTAGTGCATTATAGAAATTGAACTTCATTTCTCATCTTAAATGAAATTCATGTTTAAAAAGAAAATTTGGGCCCAATAATTCATCTTCTTGGGGAAAAAATTATATTCATTTTTCGAATTTGATAATTTTTATATGATTTATCACTTTTTTGGAATATTTTATCTTTTAGGATTGATTGATGAATCTCATGAGATGATGGATATTTCTCAGCATGAATGCGGAAATTTTGCGGACAATTCATAAGTGGCCTAAGGCCCATCCAATATAAGTGGGGCCCACAAAGCAAGCCCAATGAAGCTCAAAATTTTGAAGTAGAAAGAGAAAAATTTTGTCATCATTTTATTCAACTTTATCCAGAGCTAATTCCGATGTTTTCAGGGAGAAATATGGATCCAATGTTTACATTTAAATGGTGGGACCGATATGAACTCCCAAAAATTCTTCCCACCATTTTGGGCATAACATTCAAACGGATCCACCAAATGACCTCATCATTGGAAAACTAATATAGGACACATGGAAAAAGACATATGTATTCTAATACCACTGATTATTTTTTTGTATTTAATGTTAAATTTGAACGTCCAAAAGGAGGATGAATCTATACATTTTTCTAGCTCATCTTCGAAACGTCAAATTCCCTTGACTTTCTCACCCTCCTTTTAAACCTCCCAATTAATGGGGATGGAATTTATTATTGATGGGTGTCTCTAAGGCTCCTAAAATTCCTATATAAGGAGTTTTTTTGAAGGGAATTATCATCTAATTTTTTTCTTTCAATCCACATTTTTGATTCATCCATTGTATTTCTTTCATTTGTAATTTCCTGCTTTCGTTTTGTAATCACATCGTCAATTTCTATAATGTAAGTTTTTCTTTCACATTTAGTATCATAATAAATGTTATTATTATTCTTCACATTTTTATCTTCTTTTTATTTTCACATTGATACTTTTGAATGAAGGTGTGAATTTATTCACACCATCACTTGTGAATTCATCACACAACGGCAGAGTGTTCATTTTTCCTAATGTTCTTATTCTTACATTCCCCAATCATAAGTTTGCTTCCCGCTTTCATTGATATTATAACATAAATAGAGGGCTAACATTTTATGGGTTGATCCTAGGAAGTTTCATGGGGTGTATTGAATGTTATTTGATGTTCTGAAATTATTAAATATGTTCTTCATTTAAAGAGTTCCTTTCGTTGATTTATCTTCATATTTGTCTTCACCATCTTTAACGATGACACATTTTGAGTGCTAGTATGATCCAAATCCATAGAGTGATCATGAAGGTGATCCTCTATGTAAATTGGTGATTATCCTTGAAATTTTGTATGCATTAAATTAGAGAATTAAATTGAGTAATTATTTAATTTAATGGATACCTCTTGAACTGAGGAAAAGAAAATCCAAAGAAAAACAAATACATCCAAACAAGACCTAGAGACATCTTAGGATCAACTCATCTTAAATAATTGTTTTATATAAAGTAAATTTGTGTTTTTTTAAATTTTTATTTAAAATAAATAATTAGTTTTTTAATCAAAATCATCAACAAATATGGAAACTTCATAGCCAACCCCACATTCAATATTAGTGTCTCGAGGTTTCTTCTTTGGTCCATGTGGATTCGATACCTACATATACTTCAACGACCGCTTTTACCAGTAGGGTAAATTTGGGTGCAACCAGTTGCCACCGAACCATCATTGATCGAGCAGTCGGGCTTATTTGAAGATCATGCCGAAGGGATGACTTATTCTGATCAAACTGAAATCATACATGCAATCTAAGGTCTTGCATACATACAAAGAGTTGGATGAATGATCTCTACCAAATAAAACCATACTTGACAGTGACATTGGAGTTTTAAAATGCATTCCATCTTTAAAAATGATGAGGAGCATGCGATCAAATCATGCACATGCATCCAAGAAGAAGAATCCTGTATAACAATAGGCGAATTGTTTTTCAGCATCTTCTAAAAGATCACATGTGTTCAGAAAATATGAACGTTGAACCATCTCGGTATAGCGCGATATTTTCCTCTCTAGTTTGCATGAACGATTTGAGGAACCTCATGATAGTGTACACTTATACATCGTATTCACGAAGAAGAAGAGAATTAAATCATGCGGAAGAACAGCTCATAGATACAGTATGCACAAAGGAATCATGATACTCTATATAGTATACTTGCGCGAAGGATTACATGAATAATTTCACAAATGATGTGTGACTTGTGCGAAGTACAATGCCGTGAGTTTTTGGTGAAGAAGAAACTTTCACTTACATCCATCCGGGTTCATGAAAAGGAGGAATTAAATGAGCACATGCATGATGCACATTTATTGAACCTAAACTAAAGAAGCAAGTGAACCATGTGTGTTCTGGTTTTCTTGTAACATGAAATACAAGCATGCATGCATTCATGATCTTGAAAACATGAAGAATTATTGACATACCTGAGAAAAGACATGTTCAGATGTCATGAAAACCACACATGAAGTGTGATTGAATTGAGAAATAAAGAAAAATTTATTTGAGATAGTGCAAGTATTAATGTTTCATATAATAATCAACAAGAATTTGTGTGCACTGCTTGCACACATCTTAAGTGTGATTGGGACTTAAGTCAGAAGGAATAATTTAAGCCTAGGCATTTTGTTTCACTGAGGAAACTGATCAGACATAGGTGATCATAGATATTTGAGCAATACTAACAAAAATTTCAAAGGTACCTGAATAGGTATAGAAGAAAGTTTTATTCAGAAATCTCATGGATGACATTTAACAGATCATCTTGTAGTAGATCACAAATTGAAAGAAAGGTGAAATCTTTGGTTGGAGGTATACCAGAAGAAGTATATCAGTTTGAGCTGATAGTAGGAGATGGTTGGGGGGGTATAAAATACTGAGGCATCAGAGTTGGTTTGTAGGGGGGTAGAAACAGAATCAATTAGAGGATCGATTACTGGGGGTATAACCAGATGCTTCCTAAACCATTGTAATCACTTGAATGATATTATACTAGATACTCCATGTTAGTAGGTCTTTCAGTTTAACGTTATAAATACGATGTGATTCTCTTTATGTTATTACTAATACACACAAATTGACATTCAGAGATAGTACTAATTGGATCTAGAACCTTAACAGGTTCAAGTGGTTTAATTTGAATGAAAAGTAATATATAAAAAGAACCCTCTAATTCACTCCCCCCTCTTAGTGGTCTATTTGGCTTGGGTCTCTACACCCCTCTCATTTTTCAGCACACTTAAAAATCCTTTTGTCTTAGTATAGACGTGCCCACATTCATTCTTTACTTACCTTCCCACATTCTAGAAGCCTTGTTTTTAGTAGAAAACCCTCATAGGAAGGCTTTTGGTACAAACCTAAAGTGGTTGTCTGAAGAAGATGTATGGTTCTTAACCGAGCAATTTTGTTTTATTTTTATGTCTTCTTTAATTCCTCATCAACTATGTTGAAATAATATCATCGATATATTCTATATACTAGGATGTTATTATTTTAATGACATTAACCTATATCCATCGCATCTTCCATCAATTCAGAAATGAAATCATCGGTCGTTTGTACGACGGACTACCTTCCCATGAATCAATGTAATTTTTCTTCCATCCTCACCTCTCACATATGGATGGAATGATGGATTCAATTCACACACAAACACACACACACACAAACAGATATATTTGATATTTATGACATAATTATACTTTTTTAATTATAATATTACATTTACCAACATACCTTTTAATCAATTGGAAGATGATAAAGTCATTCGTATGTACGTGTGGACAACCTCCCATGAAGATATGCGATTCATTTTTCATTTATTTTTTACATGGATGGAAATAATGATGGATTTGATGAATATATATTATTTATATGATATAATAATAATTCTTGAAAGGTAAATTATTATTTACCTTTCTTTTACTCGATCCGTCGAAAAACAAAAACAACATTCATGCATATGTACAACCTACCTTCTCTATGAACAGTGAAAATAATTTTTCTATCTCTAACTTTTATGGATGATTATAAATATATATATAATTAATATATATAATATTTATATAATTATTATCATTATAGATATTAGGGGACCATAATCAATATATAAGTATCAAAACAACCATACCAAAACATACATGAATAAACTAAGCAGTTATCACCCAGAATAATGATTTTAATAAAGGATTGTTAATAAATGGGTGATAAAATGTTATAAGTAAAACATATATTTCATGATATATATGATTATGTTTTTTTAATATATGTATAATAAATATATATTTATTATACATGATGTTTGAGCACATATGAAGGAAGTTAGACTAGAGGTAAGGGATTTTAGTCACCCTTTTATTTATGTGAGGCAGATGCCATATTCCCCACTTGTTTATTTTCTGTGTGTTATATATTGTCAATGAATTTATTTTATTATTCTTATGAAAATTATGGTTATTTACATATCCATCTAAGGTTATTTCCTTCGTCAGTCTTATGATTAAATAACTACAAAAGTATTAAGGGTTTTATGTTACAATCTCATTGTATATCAGGATTGTTTATGATTATGGTTCTAATGATAAAATTTCATTATCTACACATCAAGAATATCACTAATGTTCTTTCCCATGTGTTATTTTTATAAATTATATTTTTTACATTCATTTTACTCTCTTTACGTATTTAGTATTCCAAAAGAATTTTTTTAGAAAACCTTCCATATTCATCTTTTCTAAAAATGTTTTCCATAATGTTTTTAATATTCCATTAAGATTGTTTAAATAAATTTTTACCCATGTTTGAATTTTTCCAAGCTGGATCAAAATTAATCTTCTTGTCATTTTCCAAACAAGGTTCTTTTGAACTTTTAACAAAAATTTGAAAAAAAACCGTTATTTTAATGTATATATAATGAATAGAATTTCCCACTGTAATGAAAATTGAATGCGTTGAAGCTTTTCATATAATTTAACAAAAATATTTTCAAATAATTTTTTTATTTATTGTTTGAGAAATTTTAAGATTTTAAAAAGTGATTTTCAAGGAGAAAATGATATTTTCCTCATGAATGTTTTAACGATCTTTGAATGGTATTTCTATTCATCAATGAAAAAAATATAAATTTTAATTATGATCTACTGAGGATATGATCAATTGATACCATCCTTATTCTTTATTTGGATAGTTCATGATTACGATGATAATATTTTTATGAAGCCTGTGCCTTTTCCATGAGTTATACTATGACACATTTTTGAAATGTTTATGATACCCATTTATTTTGTATGAGTTATTCTATGATTAAATATCTACAAAACTCATTTATTTCTCTTGGGTTATGGTATGATGAATGTTTTATGATCTTATGACACATATATGAATGATTTTCATTATGTGACCGGTGAACCCAGAATTATATATCCCACCAATGTATTAGATAAAGACAAATATCTCATGAGAATAAATAGAACATGAATGGGGATTTAACCGAGTTCAGTAAGATACTCTATCCACTATGATAGTTTTGGGAGTAGATATAGACTAGTACAACAGTTTGAGGAATTAAATCATTCCACTATTATAGTCTTTGAAATGATCCTTGACTACACAAGAAATGATTTTGTGTGCTTATGCGTATGCCAAAAGTCTAAGTCTTAGGACAATGTTATGTTCTCATGGATCGTGTTATTTTATTCCTTTATGATTCATGTATTATGATTTACCAAGATTTATGGAATGACTCAAAATTATGATCTATGATATGCAGGGTATGGCTTTCAAATGTTATGATCATGTTTTCATACCCTTATACTCATGTTATGTTTAAGTGATCAATGATATCTCTCTTGTTTACCCTTAATGAGCACTTGATATCACCCTTTATTTTGTTTCCTTTCCCCATGTTATAAAAAAAGGTATTGAGTATGATATGTCTAAGAAGGGTGCTAGTTATGAAGAACATAATATGAGATGATCTAGTTTATTTATGAACTGTTTGTTTATGTATCCATGTTTCCAAGATCACTAGACCTATATGGTTCTGACATGGATCGTTATGTTATGTAATGAATGTTTATCTATTAAGATGAGATATCTATTTAGGAGTAGTATGAGTCATTATAGTTGGTATCAGAGTAATGTTTAGTCACCTTTAGAAACTATGATGAGAAACTTTAGTAAGAACCATGTAGATAAGTCTATGTTTATGATAAAATCCTAATGTTTGGATAATGATCATGGATAACATAGGTTAAACCTAATGTGTCATATATTTAAAATATGTCTTTATTTATTCATACTATAAATGATTTTTCATGATTGTGTTTTCGGAATATGATTATTGTTTCTCAAAAAATGTTTTTATGTTTTAGTTGCTGACTAAAACCTAAAGGAACCATGTTAATGATTAATGCGATAGAAAATGAAATGATTGTCCTCTTGAGAAACCAAATTTTATAGGAGTTGGAATGAAAAATTGAATTTCCCTCACAAAACATTCTCAAGATATGAATCCTGTTTAACATCCAAACGAGTAGAGGGAATAATGTTTTATTGAACGCATTTTGAGGAAACACCCACCTTTTTTAGTGGGTTTGCTGATCCACTAGTTTCTGATCAATGGCTTAGTACCATTGAAAATGTATTTTCCATTATCTAGTGTCTGAAGCATGAAAAGGTCTTTTTGATTATCTATCATTTAAAAGATGAAATAAATAAATGGTGAACTCTTATCAAGAATATGAGGCAATAGGATGAAATTGAATATATGGAGTGAGATCAGTTTTCGAGTTTATTTTTCAATTAGTATTTACTTGTATTATTCATACGGAAATTGAGAAGTAATTCATTGAGTGAAAGTAGACAGATGATGAATCTATTGGTACCTATGTGGAAAATTTTACAAGACTTTCGTGGTACTCTTCTGGTATTATTATCCAACCTAAAATTAAGGTTAATAGATTCTTTAATGGCTTAAAATAATGTTTTAAAAGGTTCTTATCCATAAACTCTAAGGGGATGTAATGTAATTTTTCCTATATGTTGGGATAGAGGGATATCAATAATAGGATGGTCTTAATAGGGGGCATTAGGTTGTTCGAGGTGTTAGGGGGCACCGAGCCTTGGCTCGAGTGGGGAGAGCCTACCCATGAATGTAGTTCAAATGGTTTTTACAACAATACCACTTGTTTTCTAAGGGTTTTGTGGCTTATTGTAATCTATATTCTTCTCTATAATTTACACTCTATCATCTAGTGCCCTCATTGAGAGAGTCTGATTTGGAATTGGAAAGAGTAGAAATACCAGGGATTTTCTAGTTGAAGAGGATTTCTATGATCACATGAATGAAAAACATAATTATATCTATGGAAACTACTATCATTGAGTTGAAGAAAAGAATTTTATGGAAGGTGAACCTCGAGTTTACCTTCCTTGAGATGAAATCATATTTTCATTAGTAGATGTAGGAGATTTCGACAGCAGCGTGTCAACAAAATTCTTTTGTGTGGAGTAATTTAGCGAGTTATAGAGGATTTCATGAAAAAGGAAATTCCACCATCAAAGAGGAAGGTGAAAACAATATAATAATTGCAACGATAAAGACTAGATAGAAAAAAAAGGAAACAATATAGGGGAAACGAAGGAGGAAGATCGAGGGGGACTAAGAACACACACTAGGTAGTTGGAAGTGCCAATATTTCCCAATGACGATCTAGTATCTTGTATTTTTCACAAGGAAATATACTTTTAAATAACTAGAATATGAGAAGATTTTAAGGTGTTGGTGACTCAGATATGAATGGATGAAATGGTGCAATATTGGACGATCTCTTTGAAGTTAGTATGGTCAGAACATACTTGGATGCAACTAAAGGAGGAGATTCTTGGGCGTTATGATGGTGAAATGGACAAAAATACACTAATGGTTTTAATAAAGCTCCAGAAGACTAAAACGATTGATGTTTACATTGATGGATTTGATCTCATGGCTCTGTGGATTCCGGATCTCTCAGAAAAGTGGTATATGAGGTTTTCTTATCAGTGGGTTGAAGGAAAATATTGGTAGTATTATACTGATGCATGATCGTAGAGTAAGGCAAGGATACTAACATTGATTCATCGTGTGGAGATGGAGATTTTAGTGAATGTAATTCTCAAACAACCTATGATTTCACCACAACAAGCAGTTCTGGGGGGTTCGGGAATGGGATGGAGCATGAAATCCATAAAACTTCTTCCTCAAGGTGAGGGATATGAGTGACAATAAAGAGGATGGGTAGTGTCACGCTAGAAGGGAGTTTGTAACATGTCTCGGGGAGAATATTAATATATATCGAAGAAATGACTATGCTACTCGTGCAGATAGAAATTTATCCCTGGCCACAAGAACCCTGATAAGGGCTTCAAACTCACAGTGTTGAAGTGTATTGAGCCATGGGAGGAGGCAGAGATGGAGTTCATTGACCGTGAGGTAAAATAGGATATGTCGGGAGAATTTAGAGAATTAGAAATTCTAGGGACAACTTTGTTTACATAGGGAATGCACAAGGCGAGGCGCAATAAAACAATGATGATTGAATGAAACATTGATGGAGTACCGATGATAGTATTGGGTACAGTGGTGCCAACTATAATTTTATCTCAAAATAGTTATTAAGGTATCTATTAGTAAATATCATAGAGATGATTCCATTTTATATCTAGATGGGAGATGGACATCAGGTAGTCTAAAAGGGATTTTTTAAGACATTGAGGCTGAGCTTGGGAACAAAATAATTCGAGGTGGATTCATATATCTTTGGCACCACATGACAAAATTTGGTTTTGGGAATATCTTCGTTCAAAAATTTGGGGTACGTGACTACACATTGGAGGAAGATGAAGATGGAGTTTGTTTAGAAGGGGATGGAAGTAGTTTTTCAGGGAGTTGAATAACAACAGGGGATGTTAGGAGTGGTGCAAGAATATTTGGGGAGAGAAAGCTGTATGGAATATGATGATGATGATATAAATATGATTCTATGAAACTCAATTCTTTCCCATGGGTTAATTAGTTTAAAAAGACTAATTATTTTCCATGGGTTATGCTATGATGAAATGATTAATATAGGGAATGCAATGGATATTGGGAGCTACCATAGAAAAAAAAAGTACATGAATCAGTTAAATTCACATGAACCAGTTGCAGAAGTTGTTGAGGTTGTATGGAGACATCTTTGAGTTACCAAGGGGGTTACCTCCTAGTAGAGAAACAGATCATGTCCTTAAACTGAAGGATAGTGAAAACCTAGTTAACATATTACCATACAATTTAGAACATTATATAAAGAATGTGGTGGATTAGAAAATTCTGGAATTTTTGGCGTAAAGATTCATTAAACACAACACAAGCCCACATTTGAGTTCCATAATCATGTTTAAATTAAAAGATAAAGGATGGAGGATGTGTGTTGATTACTAGGAAAGTTAATGGTACCAAACCGGTATCCATTTTCAATGATAAAAGAGATGATGGATGAGTTTCATGGATTAGCCTACTTCACCAAGATGGATTTTGAAATTCGCCTTCCATCTGGTTTGGATGAAGACCAAGGATGTGGAAAAAATGACATTTAAGACACACGAGGAGCATTAGGAGTACTTAGTAATGAAATTCGGGTTAATGAATGCACCAACAACCTTCCAAGTAATTATGAATGTGGTTTTTCATTAAATATTGAAGAATGTAGTATTTTTTTGATGATATACTAGTCTATAGTAAATGGTGGAAAAAACACTTAGACTAGTTATGAAAAGTGTTGAAAATTTTGTTATTGAATGCATTGTTTTCCAACTCGAAGAAATGTTCCTTTGTAAGGAGGTCATTGGAGTATTTGGGATATATAATTTTTGAATAAGGGGCATTTATTAATCCTAATAGGTTAGAGGTAGTTAAGCATTTCCATGAGCCAAGGAATGTCCAAGAGTAGGGTTTTTTTCTGCCTCAAAGAGTACTATCAAATGTTTATCCATAAATAATGAAAATTTTCTAGACTATTGACCACGCTGACCCAAAGGAAAATTGAGCAATAAGAATCCCTCAAAACACTCAGAGATAGAATAACCAAAACACCAGTACTAGTGATGCCAGACTTTTATGAAATGTTCATAATTCATTGTGATGATTTATGGTATGGAGTCGGGGTAGTGCTGTTATAAGTGGGATGTCCACTTTCTTGTTTCAAAAAATCATTATCTGATACCACATTTTCAAAGTCAGTTTATGAAAAGGAGATCATAAAACCCATGATATCCATACAACACTAGAAACAATACTTTTTGGGACAATGATTTGAGGTATTTACGGATCATCATATTCTAAATCATATGATCAGTCAATAGGTAATCTTGATGGATCAATAGTGTTGACACTTTAAATTAATGAGGTATGATTTTGATGTTATCTAAAAGATAGAGAAGTAGAATAACGCAATAGATGCTCTTTTAGGGGTAGCTAAGGATGAACAGTATATGGCTAGCCATATCATAGCCAAATTGGGAAGAATTTCATTTTTTAAGGGAGGAAATACAACAAGATGGCTTATTAATGGAAATTAATAATGAAATGTAATAGGGTATGCTTGGGAAATTGGGGTATACATGTTGAAATGGCCTCTTGTTTTTCCAAAAAACTTATTACTCTCAAAATAGTCTATTTTGATTTTGAAATTATTTCATTACAACCATTATTCTCAACTGAGTGTGCTATTTGAAAATAAACAGGCAACTTTCTAATAGAGTGGTATGGACTAGGACAAAATAAAGTGTACTGTAGTTTGTACGGGAGTGTGGAGTGTGCCAGAAAAATAAATATGAAGTTTTAAGCCCACCTGGGTTACTACTATCCTTTCCAATTTCGAATTTGGTGTTGGAGGAAGTTACTATGGACATTATATATAGGTTTACAATGTCCCAAGGGTATGGTGTTTTGTACATGGTGATTGATATGTTAAATAAGTTTGTAAAGTTCATTCCAATCAAAAATCCCTACACGAAAAATACAGCGGAAGAGGTATTCTTGAGAAAAGTAGTCAAGATGCATGGAATACCTCGATAAATAATTAGTGACTGAGATCCCATGTTTATAAGTTTGTTCTAGAAAGATCTCTTCAAGTTTCATGGAACAACCTTGTTTGACCCATTTATGTGAATTTTGGAGTCCTACATTGGTTTTATCTGTTTTATATTCCATTTCCTCTATGTAAAAATAATGGGATACACCTCTCATTGTGGTAGGGAGTACAGTTCTACATGGTATCAATGGAGGTGTGACCCAACCCTTCTTTATCCTTGTTTCTTCCTCTCCGCCCCAATTTTTCCCCTATTCTACCTAACACAGATTTTGTAATTCCCCCACCTCGACATCACCTTTCACGATGAACCCCCACCACCCCCATGTGACTCCTCTCCCTCCCTCCCCCTTCGAAACTCCCTGCCACATCCCGCCTCTAGGCCCCCACAACCAACTGACGACCTTATTCGCCGTCAACACCAGCCCATCCGTTGACCATTGTCCATAGAGATCCCTCCATCGCCATGAAAACACCTTCCACTATCCCTTACATGTCCTTCCACCCTATCCTTTGTGTTACATCCCTAGAAGCATTCCTTCCTAGGAACACATTTATCCCCGGCGCACACCACCAACCATGAGTCTTCCCTCGCGATTGCGTCTCCACCTTCACACCTCCTAATTTTTGGAGTTGGTGGCCTAGAACCATCTATTTTGTACATTATGATAAAATTTTATTCAGGTATTTTAATATTAATAATTACCTTATCACATCTTGTTTGTTCTTCTACATGATAATTCATGTTATAATATCCTATGGAAAGATATTGCACTAAAGGGTCATAGAGGATCCCTTCTATGATGAGAACCTGGAAGGGCCATAACACTATTCTACAATATACATTCTATAAACAGATGATGTTATTTGAAGGACACAAATAATACAGGCCATCAGGGGTGAGGAATCATCAAAATGTGAGTCACCCTCTCATGGTGTGTGCCCTTGGTAATATCTAGGAGGATATTATGAGAACGAGACCTGCTAGTAGGAAATCCACATTTCATACTGTCATTGGATGTTCCTATCTTCAGACGTGTGTATAGGTCCATAGTCTTTATGATTATTATTAATGGGTATTACAACTCGCGCACCTAGATGTATTGATGAAATCTACGACAACACACTATTTACAGTGAAGTAGGATATGTTGGGTGCGTCACGAGTAATACTGCATTAATAGATAATACGAGAAATGATTTTTCCCTTCTGTTCCATAACAGAAGTTGATATCCTAGGCCCTATAATGGAATTGATGTAGCCTAAATAAAACCATGGCCATGGTGAGGAATGAGAAAGTTCAATTCCGGGAAGTGAAAGAAATAATGATCGAGCACATGGGTTGATGGAACTAGCATGAAACCTGCTTGATTCGATATATTGTGACAAAGGGATTACATTACACGTTAAGTGTTCGTATGAGGTGACACGTCATTACAGAATTATCTTCTTTCTCTATGGGTGTCTGGGCGTGCTTCTAGATACTAAACATGTAATTTAGGTAGGATCTACCTATTTCCACTAATAAGGAGTCTAGAGGGTCAAACACTAAGTGTATCCAAGTATTTCAGTTAAATATTAATTTAACAAGTTGAATAAAGATTATTCTTGATTGTGGTTTTATAATTATTCAATGATGCCTGATCACATTTATTTTGAAATTATTTATTCAAGAGAATATATTTTGCGTGAAATAATATTTTTATTAGAAATTAATGCAGTGATATTGATTTAATAAATAAAAAGCCATTATCCAAGTTCAAATAAATGTGGTGAAGGAAATAAATAAAATGGAAAAGAAAAAGTAAACGCCATGTATATTAATGTACATTCCGTGTAGTTTTTCTAGAGATTTGTGAGAAAAATAATATTTATTTAATTAAATAATATTTGCTGTAATTCATTGGGTTCATGTCAAGTGATAATACAAGTCAAACGCTATTATTGGACATGAGGTATTACTTGGAATTAAATGAAATAAATAAATACCTATAGGTAATTATTTAATTTCTTTATTGTAAGTATTATAAATCACAATTACATTATTCTCATTAAGACTAGACATTCTTTATAGTTGTGCACAAAGGATCTGGATAAAGCTCTCAAGTCAAGAGAGAAATACTTTCCTCTATGAATGCCCTCATGTTATGAGAGAGATCCTCCTCCACTGGATCAAGGAGAGAACTTTGGAAGTGGTGCTGAAGGTGATCAAATGCGGACATCGCAAGCAAAGGATCTTCCACCCTAGAACCCAGATATCCCTTTCGCGATGTCCAAGGATACATGGAGCACATGTGGATCACCACTAGAGGAAACATACAATGGGATTCTGTGATGCAATGATAGATCACATTTAACCATGACCGGAAGCATCAACGGAGAGAGAATTACATGAAGGTAATTACAGTCATTTAATTAAATTAATTATAACCAACATATGATGATACTCTATATGGTTTCAAAACATCACTCTTCCATTTTCATTCATAATTCTATTTCAAATATCTAACATTTATCATCATGATGGATATCAGATTTATCATTGTTAATAGTAAAATCAAGGTATGGTACACCCTTCCACATGCTTCCGCTACGCCCGAAACCTACACTAATGGAAATATCATTCCTTGATTATGGTTTAAGATTTGGATGAACTGATGCATGATCTTTTGGTTCTTGGACTATGCATCTTGCCAGAATGTATCACCAAGAAGCTCCTCTAGGCACACCACAACCTCAGCCTCATGCTGAACACCCATAGCTCTCCATGTTTTGGCATCTCAGTGCTCCTGATCACCTGTGACATCTCTCTCTGGAATCACATCATCATTAAACTGTGTTCACGGTTTCTGCATACCATTGGTGAAACAATACCTTTCCTGTTGTGGAAACATTTCCCCTCTGCATATATTCCCACTGGATTCCATGATCCTCCCCTAATGTTGTCTCACCACACTATTCTGGGTGTATCTTCCAGACAACTGATTTTTGTTCGACTACGTGATGTTCCTACATGCCTTGATATTATTGAACTAGATATTCCTACAGAGTGAGTTATTGTAGCCTCTTCCTCATCTCTATCCAGAAATGGTGGCTACCTCACCACCATCCAATATCCATCACAACCTAGAACTCTCTATAGATGAAATTGCATTTATACACTTTTATCAGTATGCTTTTCCACCTACCTCCACTTCAACTTCTATTTCTCAGACTGGTGGCCCTATCCACATGACTATTCCTACTAAGTGGGTTCTTATATCTTGTTCCCCATACCCTTCTAAACATGACAAAATCCTTGATATACATCACAATATAGAACTCTCTGTGGCTGAAATTGTATTCATACACACTTATTGGGATGCTTTGCCACCTACCTCATATTTAGCCTCTATTCCTCAGAATGGTGACCCTACCACTTGTTTATCTCATCAAATGAAAACTTGGATGCTTGATTCTGGTGCTTTGGTCATCTCATAGGTAAATTAGGTATGCTTAATACCTATCATTCATATACTAGTGCAACTTCAATTACTATTGTTGTTGGATATACAACCCCAAATTGGTTTTCTCTTTCTTGTATTACTTTTCCTCCAAGAATGACACATGTACATGAAAAAAGCTCTACCACTAACAACGAGGAGAGAATGGAAAAAATAGTCCCACCATACATACAAGATCTGTATCTACAGCTATGGATAATCACCCTCAAGATGGTGGGATTCAGTGATGTAACAAGTCTGACTAAGAAATTAATGGGTGGTGGGACTACCTTCTCAACTGCTTGGGTCAGCCCACTCAATGTTATGTCATGCAATGCATAATATATTTCACAATTAGACCATGAAATTTCTCCAAAGTGAAAATCACCACTCGCAATTAAGACTCTGTCTCTCTGCATGAAAAAAGTATTATAATCTGTGAAGCATATACAAAAATGAAACCCATGTTGAGTCAGTTTGAATAACGGATAACAAGGTTTAAAATTGGTATATATAACAAATTAAAATATGTATTTTTAATTAATAAAAAATACAATATACATATTTATTGAATTCAGGTTGAGTTGATAAATGAATTTCTAAATTTGGAATTTATTTTTATGTATTAAAATAGTTTCTTAGATTTTAATGGGAATAATGTATATTAAAATTAATCAGGATATTAATGGATTACAATTTCGAAATTTTTAAAAAGGCGTGGATAACAAATTGACCACCATATGCTAGGTTCACATTTTCCTTTAAAAAAATTAATCACTAAAAAGGGTTGGATAAATAAATCTGGCATTTAAATAATAATTTAAGATGTGATTAGGATAATTTATTTAAAAGATTATAAAATTATAAATGTATTGAGGTTTTGAAATTTTCAAACAGGTCCAGATTCTAGTACCTGAGATTTCGCCTATGTACCTTATCCTATTGACATAAAACAACAAAAACAAACAATAACAATAAATTTTTAACCACTAAACCAATGTAGTATGCATGCCCTCTCATAAATTCCATTAAAAAATAAAATTTGAAATGTGGAATATTATCAACATACTATACTTAATCAACCTATATAAGAAATCTTATTCCATTGCGAAACATCCACAAGACTCCATATAAAATAGGGTATTGCTCACTGTTGAAATATTTAATACAACCCGAATCGTGGGAAATCACAGTAAAATTGGGCTATGTTTGGTATGAAGAAACATTTTCTATGGAAAAGAAAGAAATGGGGGAGAATGAAAAAGGGATTGGTGAGTCAAAAAATTTATTAGAATATATGATAAATGTGAGATGAAATATGTTAAATAGTATAAATATATAATAGAAAAAATATAATATTGGATTTTATTGTCAATTATAAATCAGATTAGATACAATTTTTCATAAAAATTATTTTTCAATGAAGGAATGAGAATTACACCCAAATTTGAATAAGTTCTGTGTAAACAATGAAACTCATTTTCCCTGGTTTCCCTTGGACTCATGCCAAAAGTGACTCTGAATGTTCACTCAATTATAGAGGCCTTCAAAGTTATAAGATATATGTCATAATTGAAGTGATTCAATGAATCCTACACTAACAAAATGAATAACTTTTAGGGACCCAACCCTTCCATGAACTGACTTCTTTATATATTAAAGAGTATCTAAATAGAATTAAAATAAAGAGGAAGAAGATGGATGGATAAAGATAGTAGAATGCTCAAGAGGCATCTTTGAACTCACACCCAAGCCTTACTAACAATTTCCCAATTTAACTCCAACTCATCAATAGAAATAACCCCCACCCCACATCCTCCTACATTTACACCACATGGAAACAGGTGGTACCCCACCCAACCCTAACAAATAGTTCCCCTAAAAATATAAAAATTCCCCTAGCAGTTCATAACAACTTACGTACAGTCCCACCCTAAGTACCTAATAATGAAAAGTAAATTTTTATTATGCTTGAATATTTATCATCTGTCTAAATTTACTAAACCCAATATTATCTTAATAAAGTCCAATTAAAAAATAATGTCCACCACAATTGAATGATACAAGCACTTGGAATAGAGAAACAAACAACTATGTAAAATACTTTCATCACTTAAATGGAGGATTCAATTATTGTTATGCATGATGTAGGTCCATACAACTCATTCTGTAATCAGGTCCACTATTAATTACCAATAATACTTCCATCACTAGACACCATGTCTCTGTTGGAATATGGTATCTAAGGGAATAACATGATAAGAAGGAATACCAATCTTGTAGTCAACACATTGTTATAAGAAACTAAATAGAAGAGAATGATGAGAAACCAGTTCAAACATTAAGGATATATTTAATGACACATACCAAAGACTTCTTGTGACATTTATTACTTACTATAAACTTTTTTGTATAAGGGTACATTTTGTGTGGAGAATCGAATCACATTGTTGTGTAATTTAATAAACATCATGTCAGTGTTAATGGTTACGTGGATCAAAAAATCGTGGTTATGTAGTACATTTTCATCTTTAGTACATTCTGATACTCTATTTTATCACTATTTTATTATTTTTAACTAATTAAAATTTATAATATTTGTTTCAACTGTTTCACAAATTTGTAAAATGAACATAAATGCTAATGATCCTCAGTGAAGTGTTTTTGAATTTATTAATAAAGGATTATGTATGGGATATTTCCATAAATAGTTAAATGATAATATTCTGTGTTTTATTATCTCTAAACATGGAATGCTATGATTCATTCTCAAGAAACACCCACATGAAGATGATCATTGAACTCCTGAAGTTGTCCATTGGAATTTGATAATCATGATCCTGATAAAATCTCGATACAAATTAGTGGAACAAGGAGACATAACTTTCATATGATAATTGTGAAGAGTTAAATCTATGCCACTACAACTACAGTTTCATCGCTACTATCATAAAGGAATTTCAATGTTTATTTTTTGGATGAAGTGTTTGAAGCTACATTTAAGTCACATCCTCATCGACATTCTTTTATTCATTATTGCATTCTGGTTTTCAACATTGTATCTTTCTTTATATTTTCTGTATGTCTGTAAAGAGTTAGTTTATGATTTTACCAATAAAAAGAGTGATTATAATTGGTTATACCTCTTAAACAAAAGTTATGTCCTAGGATTGAGACTCACGAACAAAAGTCAGTTTTCTTAGTTGTGTTTCGGTCAATAGAAAGGCAATATAAACAGGTTGGATCATGCTTCCAAGTCAGAAAAAATAGTGTATGTAAAAGGATATCATTTACTTTAAAAAGTGAGGTTACTAATGAGTATAAGTCTTCTTGTTTAGGATAGAAGAGTGGAGAGTAAATTTAAGATCATTCTATCCAAACTGCTATAAAAATCTTGTGTTCATGTACTTTTTTTTTGTTTTATTTTTTTTGAACACTACACTACAATGAACTATTCCTGCATTAAATAATACACTCTGATTTTATAATGAGGTTTAATGTTCAAAAGGTCTATCCCCCCCCTAGACCACATTTTTCATCTTAATTGGTCCAACACTTAAAACATTTTACAACATTTGACAAAAATACATGGCCACGATATGAAATTATGAAGCTAAATTGACCACACCCATATATTGAAATCTGATTGAAATCAATCTCCCATGGAATGTAATATTGTAACACAACGTAGTTATAAGATACTGAAAATATCCAAAATTAAAAACTATATTTTTTTAAAAAAAATATAAGGTTGAATCTTTTTTTCAATGCAAGACCTCCTCCTTCAATTTTTAGTCACTTTTATCTATTTGTATACAATAAATGAATTTTTAATTCAATAATTTATATTGATTTCCATGTGTTACCAAAGAAATGTTTTGAAAATTTATATCTCATTAACATTAAAATGAATGTACATAAAACCCAAATTCTTTTAATTTTCCGACATTTTAAGCATGCCTTTTCATGGAATACCAAATACTGAAATGTTATTTTACCATAATTTACTTTATTTCTAATCAATATCCCAACAATCACTCAATATGTGAAATGAACCCACCAAGTGTTTCTAGAGCACCATTTTTTTCTTTCAAACTTCTTATCATAAGTTCTAAGATCTATAAGTTGTTTTCAACCAAGGGCATGTAAAATGGAAATTGAAATAGAAAATGGTCAACAATAACTAAAGAATTATTACTATTAAAAAATAATAAAAATTATGAAATATTTATTCCCCAAACAACACTTAAAGGAATTAATGAATCATTCCACTCCAATAAAATTATAAAAAATCACCATAGTGCACAAAATTACTTCAATACCTTGATTTGTTTACCCATCAGACTAGATGTATTTGAGGTATATATGCTATCCTGCTTGCGCCTACAATATCAATGTCATTACAAGAAATAAAATAAATAAACATTCTTCACTCCCAACACCATACCGAACTAGACTAAACTAAAATATACATAAACTAGTACTAGGTCCACATATTAATAGGCTCATAAAAATCAATCTATCATGTTTCATATTTGGACCACTGCAGTCTATAGTCCATCCTAAATTTTTCATCTTTTCATAAAAAATAGAGGGAAATTAAAAACTAATAGTAAAAAATCATCAGGTATCAGGAGTAAAAAAATTAATTAACTACACATGATTCATTTTATTGGCCATAATACATGTAATGAATTATTTTTAGGTTTCTTTCATTTTGTTTTTGAAAATTTCATCAATTAAAAAAAATATTCCGTGACAATAATATTTAAATGATTTCAAATAATAATTTAAATAATTTATCTATTTATAGATTATAACTCATTGAAGGCTATCCTGTAGTTCATCCAAAAAATCTAGGAGAAGATTTTGGTTGGAAGTCTTCACACCAAATTCTTTTCCAGCATCATTTAGTCCATAATCATGGTCATACCACATGCCAATTACCTTCAATAATCATATATGATCACAAAAAATGTAATGATAGGAAGAAATGAACATTATAGGAAATGAGACAATAAACATAGGGGACGCCTTTAGATGGGATCATTAGTGTTCCTAAAAAGATGAGAATAGACAAGAATAGACTTTTACATGTGATATCTAGATTTAATTTCTTAATTTGAGGAAGTAATAAACCTTTGAACATTATTCCATGGCCCATACATTCTATCCTTCTCAATCAACTTCAAGTGGCGTCTAGTGTCCCCATAAATTTTTTCACCAGGCCAAATAAAAATCTATGTTTTAAATTTTAGTATTTCATTCTAGAAAGGCTACAGTAAATGACAAATATATGGGGATACAAGTGAATTATTCTAGTTTAGTTTCACTCATAAATATATTTTAAGGAAATAATAAGTCAGAAATATTTATATGTGCGCCCAATAACAAAAATAAAACCATTAGTCAGTTCAAATTTCAAACTAAACTATGGTTCCTTAATGAAAATATCTTACACCAGTCAAAAAATGTTTTTAGAAGAATAATTGAGGCCTATATTGCTTCAAGAGTCATCAAATCCATTCAATATTTATGTTTAATTTGATTAGAAAACAAGGGTCTAGGTGGAAAACAATTTTAGAGTTTGATGGTAAAATACCACACTCATCATTGACCATAATTGTAAAAGGAAAGATGTATCAACCTAGTGGTGAATAAATTTTTAAAAAACACTACATCGTTTAAAATCAATGAGCATGGAAATGAATTGATGCATCGTGGAAGGGCATAGATGAATGATGTATGAAGATATATGGAAAATGGAAATGAAAATCCATATTTCAAGGACTTATTGGATAAAATAAACACAGTAACACATGACCTTAGACTATTGAAAGGATTTAAAATTAAATAATATTAAATAATTTCTTACAATGTGGCCATCCATGTGAAACAGTACCATATAGGGGGAAGTATTATTTGGTGAAACATGAAAAAGGTGATGGGAATGAGAATAATAGAATGTAAATGAAGCATAAAGGGGGATTTAGAAGAGAAATGGATGATCAATTAAGACCCCATGGAGACTCATCCCTTAAAACCCTAATTAGAAAAACACGACAAAGGTTGATAACTTCTTGGATAAGTGTTACTTCTATTCACCTAATAATACAATATGTATAGGCATATAAATGCTATAAAAACACTCAAATTTATATTAACCTCTAGAGAGTACAAAGAAGGTCCTCTATTTATAGTCAAATGAGTGATACATATGTCAAACACCTAGTTTACAAATGTATAATGACTAAACCAAAAATTTTGAATTTTTTTTTCTAATGTTCATGGATTCAGGGGGCAACATTTCCACCACCCAGATGTTGTTTCACTAAAAAAATAATTTGACGATTCTCACCAACAATTTCGTACCACATGAAGAAAAGTATCACAACTACTTTGAATATAGTGTATTATTTTATGCAATTGGATTGCAATTCATAGGATTTCTTGGGTGGGCCAAAGAATATCACTTTTGAGATTGAATAAGTGTGATTATAGGATCATATTCTATTCCCATGAATTCAAGTTGGGACTCTTGAAAATTCATAATCTAGCTTCATAAAGCCTCATTCATCCTCCTCAACCTAGGTCTTTTCGTTGAGACACCTATTCCATTCAAGGGATCCACTGAATTTTGAAGTTTTGGTCTTAAATATTTTCACCCACATTACTCCCTTAATTTTTCTAATTACAATCAACATGTGTTGCATCTTTACCTACTTCCAGAAAAGGATTCATCCTCGAGTCGTCATAATAAAATAAAGAAATATAGACAACATTAAAATTTTCACCAAATTTCCATAAGTACGTGGAAGGAAAATCTTCTATGTACTGTCATTAATCCACTCCAAGACTTGGAATGGCCAACCTCCTCGAGAATTAGTTTGGAATTTCATTGGGTAAGAAATTTCATCTTCCTCAAATATACAGAAACCCAATATTCATTCTCAAGAACAATCTTGTGTTCACTGTTGTTTTATTTCTTTTCATGTTACATGTTTCTTCTTTCAATGTTTTATTTCACTTAGGAAGCTCCCAAACAAAATTTTCATTTTCATCACTTAAAAGTTGAAAAAACACAATAGAATGAAAAGATATAATATCTAATTATTTAATTTGATTAAAGCCATATAATATTTTGAATGGTGAGAATTTAGTAATGGAATGCACAACTTGGTTATATATAATACAAGCTCACACATCTTTCTTCCAAAAAGAATGTTCCACCTCTTGATTCATTTCCTGAAATAAATTCTTACAGATTCATTGTTTTGATTAATCACCACAATCCCTGTTTTACAAGAAATAAAAAGAAATTTTTATAGATTAGTTTTTTGTGAATATGTTATTTCCTAATCACAAGTTCAGGTGAATATATTTTATATAAGTAATTTAAAAATCTTGGGAAGTCTCTCTAAATATCATCAAATGGGAGATATATCTGATTTTTTTTGTTTCCACTGTACCCAAGTATATTAGAGCTTATAGTTGGAATTTTGTAACACCAATGTGTATAAATGAAGAACAAGGCTTCAAGGAATAGATGCTAGAATACCTTCAATTATGAGTTGTAAACTATCTCAGTGTTAGAGAGATTATATTTGTATTGTTTTCTAGTATGATTCACAGATATTCTGTATATGAGTATTTTATTGTAATAGCACAACGTTTTATCATTGTAATCGGTTACTTTCGAACATGTATGATCATGGAGATTCTGAGGCTAAGAATACATTTTCTTTTGAATTATTGGTTCGTCGAAGTTTGTAGAAGGATTTGTTGCGGATTAAATTGATTGAAATTGGATCTTGGGGATAGAGTTTTTATTCCAACATCTGTTAATGAAATCCAAGTGTGGACCAATATCTTCCAATAAGGTTGATCGATGATGTTCCAAGTTATTGGAACATGTATCTATTGGATCTAGGTACTATCCTCTAACAGTTCTAGATTAAAAGAGAAGAGTTTCTTTGATTGGAATTGGTTATGTCATTTATTATATATTTTAAGAGTTTACAGATTGGAATTTGAGACTCTATGCATTGTTTTTACTTGTCTTTTTCTTATTTCTATTTTTTTTACCTCTGTTACGCATCAAATAATGAGTATTTTAATTTCCAATGCATTTTTTTGCCGTTGTACTGTAATATGATCAAAACTTATAAATTCCGAACAATTTATTTTCACAAGTGGGAAAAATGGTAAGCATGATTTCAACTACAATTCATCCCTTCACTTAAAGCTAGTATATCAGGGACAACACCACCTAATGTTGATTTTCTATCATCCACGCGATCATCTCAATTAACATCAGTGTACCTATATAAATTCAATTCCTCACCTCTTTCATACATAAAATAATAACCCAAAATCTCTTGGATATATCTGATAATTCTCTTGGAGGCCTTCACATGTCATCAATTTGGATCATTTTTGGTACCTTGACCAAAATATTACCACGTATAAAATATTGGGTCTTCATATAGTGAAATAAATAAGGCTTCCAATGAATTTCATGAATATTTTTATTCACACTTTTTCCTGCATCATCCTTGTCTAGTTTCACATTAACTGTCCTGGGTATAGAAACTTCTCTAAAATTTTCCATGCCAAATTTCTTTAACAATTTATTGGCATACTTCTCTTGGGATGAGAAAATATATTCTTCTTTATGCATAACTTGAAATCCTAGGAAGTGGCTCATCTCTCCCATCATAGAAATTTCAATGTGAATCTTCATTTGTCTTATAAACTCCTAACAAGCATACTCTTTGTCACTGGAAAAAATAATGTTATAAACATATATAATGATGATAAGAGTATGTTTTATCATCTCCTTCACACATATATTGTTTTTCACCTTTCCTTTGGTGGAATTAAATAGTTTCAAGAAGCTATAATGCTTGGAATACTATGTTCTAGGGGCCTATTTCAACCCATATATTGTCTTCTTCATCCTAAAAACAATTACAGCATTGTTATCAAAGATAAATCATTCAAATTGTTCAATAAATACTTATTATTCTATATATTCAGTCAAGGAAAATGTCTTCATATTAATTTGAAAAATTTAATATTTTTTTGAGCTACGACAACCAAGAACATTATTATGGATTCAAGTCTTGAAAATTTTGAAAATGTTTCTTCAAAATCAACTCCTTCAACTAGTGAGTATCCTTTCCACACCAATTTGGCCTTGTTTCCTAAAATCACACCTTTTTTTGAGTTTTTTTATAAAAAATTAACTTATTACCTTTAGATATTGAAATAGGATACCAACTACCATTATTTATAATTTCATCTAACTACTCATTTATATCATTTATTCAATCTTTATAATCAACAACCTCAACAACTGATTGTGGAACTATTTATGATAGTAGATTTTTTTTTGATTCTGAAGTCCTAAAATTCAAGTTCAAAAGCACCATCATCATAACTAGTCTAATAAGAATCAATATTAAAAATTTTTGATCCATTTTTTTCTTCTTTATCACTCAGTTTTCCAAAATTCTTCATTCTGTGTTAATTATATTTTTCAAAATCTACATCATTTTTCAAATTAAAATTAGGTTTATTTTCAATGATCTTCAAATAATAGCACTCTACCAACTTTTTAGCTATTAGTTTTATCATTTTTAGCCTCTATCATTGAATAAGTTCTCCATGAATACTCATTCTTTTGAATTCTCATTTGAACATCACCACTACGACAGATTAGTGCCTCATGAGCATCACATTAGCCATCCTAATGAAATTATCAATGAATGTAGTAAAATAAAGATAAATTCTGGTGGACTGATGTCTCATTGTCCCACATAAATAAGAATGAATTAATTTTAGTGGCCTAGTGGACTAAATTTCCACCCTGTGACTTCCTTGAACCATTTTACCTTTTTAACAAGCTATACAAATAGTGACTCTTTCTCTTTTCAGTTTAGTTAAGCCTCTAACCACATATCTATTTGATATTTTTCTCATAATCCTTTTCCAAGAGGACTATGCCTTTTATGCAAAAGGTTGTTATCATCCCTTTAAACAGAATACTTAGTCAATTGAATTTTTTAATTTGGATGATATTATCAGTAGTTATTTCTCCCATAGAAATAAATCTTCTATCTTTTAGACTCTTGATGCAAATATTTCTTCTAAAAATAACCCCATTTCTATCATCACAGAGTTGTCAAACACTAAAAAAGTTGTGTTTGAACACATCCACCAGTAGAAAAACCTTGGATTTCAATTTATAGGCTTTAATATTAGTTGTATGAACTCTAATTTTCAAGCAGTTATCATTGATAAAAGTTACTGATCCTCCATCATGGTATTATATGTGCTTCAAGATCATAGTGTCACTAGTCTTGTGGGATGAACAACCACCATCTAGAATCCATGGCTTGTTCAGATTTTTTGATTTCACATCAACCTCAACAAGAAGCGGCTTCACTGTTTTACCTTTTCTCTAAACCTTTTCATCTTCAACTTCAATGAATTGTCCTAGAATTTTAGTCATGCATTGTTCATCATAATGACCTTGTTGGTCATATCTCCCATATATTTCTTCTAGATGATCAAATTACTATTGAGAGAATGGATTTGGTATATCTCTTCTCATAACATTCCTTTTCTTGGAATTTTTTCTCTTATTTCCATGATTTTCCCCCTCAATTCTTACCTCCTCTAACTCTAAGAAAATAAAATGTTGTACTATAAAACATATGTTTTATGTACATAGACTCCGAAACACCAACAATAGATTTTAGATCTAGATCTTCTATCATATGATGAATTCTGTCAAGGAAAATATTGTTGTTGTCCTCATGACTCTTAAAACTTATTTTGACCATTAGATGGGAGGGGAGGGGGTATGTCTCCTCACTTAATTCTAAAATAACTTCAATATATGATTAGTTTTACCAAGATTTTTCTCATCCAAAACCTGTCTAGTTTTGGATTTAAATCCTGAACTTTTAGTAAAAACTGATTCATATTTTTAGAATTAACAGGTGCATATTTTAACTATATTTTTGGGCTCGAATTCGTTGTATCTTGAGATGATTCATACTTTTTATCCACAACATTATTATAATAATACCACATATTCTTTATGGTATTTTCAACATCAATACACCTTTTTTGAACCTTGTTTCACTCTTCTTTTATAACAGGTTTAACTTGAAAATATTTTAATATTTGTATTGTTATACAATTATCACCATGAGAAGTATGAGTTATTTAATTCAATCAGTTTACTTGAATAATTTATCATCAAATTTCATTCTATTCTCACCCTCCTCAAGTGTCCTAATAATCTTCTTGAGTTGGGTGTTTTTATCTAAATAGGCTTTAATGATTAGTATATATGTCTTCACCTTATTTGTCACTACTTGAGATTTTATTGTATTTTTCATTATAAGCCATAAAATTTATAATCCATTCATTGGTATCATCATATGGTTGACAACTTATAGTAATGAAATCATCCGCTTTCTTTTTCAACATTCTTCTTCTTTTTCTTTTTGTGGTCCTCTTATTTCTCTCAATGGGATTCTTGATTTATTTGTTGTTTTTACACAATCTATTCTTCTAACAATAATATTCTTTCTCATCATCCTCACAATCACCATATTCTTTGGACAATAAATTGCAATGTTTTAGATTACCCCATATTTAAATCATTTCAATGTAAGTAAATTATTACATTCTATTTCATTTTTTGAAATTTCTTGAAATGAGAAACATTGTTATATCATACTCTTTGTCCTTATATTCATCAAATTTAGACTCATCAGAGTGTTTTTTTACTTTAATATTTTTAATGGCTATAAAATTCATCTCACCTCAATCTTTTTTCTTGAAAATGATATATTTTTCTCATTTCATATGCAACATGAATATTATGAAACCCGTCTAGTGAAAAATCATCTCTATATTTCAAAGAAGAAATCATTGCATAAAATTTTTAAAGAAAATTTCTCATTAATTCTTTAATAACGATATAATTTTCCAATGTACCTCTAAAAATATAACATTACTGACAAACATATTCACTCTTATGAAGTGTTCATCAATAGTCTCATAATTATACATTCTTACATCTTCAAACATTTCTCTCAAAATTTGTAGCATGTCGTCCTTCACTTTAACATTACCATCAAAAAAATTTCAAGCTATCCCATATTTCATTCATAGTATTGAGTCTCCTCACAGTTTAATAAACTATAAAATAGGGAAATTAAGATTTCATTCCTTGTATTTCCATTAACTTCTAGATTTATCTTATTATCATGTTTCATGGGAGAATATTTCTCAATTGGAGAAAACCCAACAATGGTAGTGTAAGGGCCTAGATCCACATGGATCGAACCAATGTACATTTCCAAATACCAAGGTGTTCGGAAGAAGTATGTAGGATTTCAGATACTAATATATGAAATCAGGGATACTTCATGCAATGTAAACATTTACAAGACATGATAGTGGGTTTTACAAATTGTGCTAATCAGATCAACACGTGTAATAACTTGTCGTATAAAAATAAATAGGGTGATTTTTTGGGCGTAAACCATACCTTGGGGATTACATGATGTGAAATGATATTACACATCATTTAAATCCCCAATGTTGTATATCATTTAAAGATATAGTGTCATGGGTTTCTCAAACCCTATGTCCTTTAGTACCTCCCTATCATTCTCGGAAACACGGAACCCCCTCTTCGACTTTTTGGGGATTCTTTTGTCAAGGATCGATCTCTAGCTCACCTCCTTCAATCTGTGATTGATTCCAGGTATGTTCTACCAATGTTATTACATTTTCATCAATCCTTTTCCTCACGTTACTCATTTCCATTTGATTCTGATTTATCTACATATTTCTAAATGAGTTTTTTGGTTGTTTGTTAGCCTGGTTATGGCACGACGTCCTCAGGTGGATGCAGTTCTTATGGGAGAGGCGATCGGGATCCGTAGTGTTTTTCTGTTCTTGTGACAATAACGCCGACACCATTTTTGAGGTAGGGGATGCATTTCTTCTTTTTTGTTTGTGTGTGATTGTAAATTGATCATGATTTAGGCCCTTAGATTCTAAATAAATTAACCTAATAATTACTTTATCTATATTAAATAATTTCTATCGATCAAATAACAATGTTGATATTTTGTACCATGATAAAAATTTGACTCTTGTTTTGATAAATAATGTGGTGTCTATGTTTTTATTTTTATAATTGGATTATTATGTTGAATTGGTAAAGAACATTAGTCTGGAATTAATTGATAATTAATTGGATAAAAGACTAAATATGCATGTTTAAAGAATCTAGTGTGGTGTAATCTTAATGATGCAAGCATGTTTAAATAAATTGATCATACATGTGTTAATTGAATTTAAAAAAGTTTTAAATCATGATAATTATTATTGGTAAAATAATTAAGGGAATGTTAAATTAATTAATTAATTAATTTTTGGTAGCATGTGATAGATTTCTAGTTAGGTTTCCCGTAGTTGGAACTTGTAAATAATGAATCAGTTAATTCATGGTGGAATAATTATCAGTTGTGTAATAAAATATAATGCCTTTAAGGGGATGAGTTGTATTATTTCTTTTTATGTTTGAGTGAATTGTGCTTTGGGGCCTTGAGGGCTCGTTGTGTGAAGGATAGATGTCAGTCTTTAGGGTCAGGAGCTTGATTTCTATGTTTTCTGCTTACTAATTGTGATGTGATGTGTGACTGGAATGGATGATCCTCAAGGGATGTTGTAGTGTATGTGGAATGGAGGCCCAGATGTGATGTGAGCCAAGGATGGATGAGCCAGGAGGGCTATAATGGTGTATGGGGCGGGGAGTACGGGTTGTTGTGGTAGTATTTGATGCTTGTGATGGCAGGATGCATTGAGATATGCATATGGGTGACAGGGAGGACACTAGGGATGATAGAACGGGTTGAAGATGGGAATACCCATTTATATGAAAGGTGGATGCCTGTTTCAATCTATTTGTTGGATAAGGTCAGGTTTTTTGTTTATCTTCTTTACTTTCCCCACTACTTGCGGAGGATGGATGTGCTTGGTTTTATACCATGTTTGGTAGCTTTGGATGTTTTCCTAGAATACCTAGTAAAATGGAAAGTAATGTTGTTAATAAATAAATAAATTTTTAACCCATGATGTTGGATCTTTCTAGGTTTCAATACTATGGTTGTAATTATAAGATGTCATGGACTCTGTTTACTTATCCCTAGAGGGCATGGAACTTTGTTTTGATGGTGATGTAAATTAATTTGGAAAATGTTAATGATTAATCAATGGTTAAATAAATAATTAATTTAAATTGAAACTAATTAAAAGGGATAAAATAATTTAATGTAACTCTATAAATGGTTGTGTGATTATAGGATATCTGGTCTTAGCAGTGGCAGTTGGGATTCTGAGAGATGTTAGTTGCAGTTGCGTCGGAACAAGGTTATTCCCATAGTGTTGTTGTGATCTATATTATATCATGTACTTTTGTGTTTTTATATGATACTCCACCCTATTGGTCATGGTAACTGACACCCTGGATATTCTGAGCCCTGGGGTGTGTGTTCCCCAACATCCCGATGGTAGGATGGATTACTGACTACCCAATTTACCCCCACTCTCTTATCTTGGTAGTTACTTGTGATAGTATGAACGACATATAGTTTTCCCCAAATATGTGTGTAGAGTGCTGTAATGGCTTGTGGTTATTTCAAACACATGTTTTCTGAATATATATTCCTAAGGAATACTATAGTTATATTGTGTATAGGCTTTGATAGCTTGAGGTTCATTACTCGGTGTATGGTCTATGATGTATTGAGGTATAATACCCGATGAAAGATACACTTTATACGGGATGTTGTGGATCCCAAAAACATCCTGGTTACTTTTGGTTACATGTATGTGGTGGTGTGTTTCATGAGGTTAACATTTTGGTGCTTCACCCAAGTGTGTGTGGGGAAGCCTTTTGGAGAGAAATGCTTAGGACGTGCAACGTTGGGGCATATCAGCAAACTAGTGGGGAATCTATAGTGGGTACCCTTGATATTCTTTATTATATTATATTATCTTGTATGAAAAACATGGTGAGAGTATCCATGGTGAGTCTGAGAACATAGTATACATGTTTAGGTAACGAGTTAGTTTCACTTGTTGCTTTCTTTATCTATTGCACGAGAGGATCTGGGGATAATCCTACTGAGAATATTGTTATACTCACCTTATGTATATGTAAATCATTTCTTTTAGGTCAGTGGGAGAAGGTTTAAGATCAATATGATTACTACTAGCTTATGGTTTGCAAGAGTTGTTTGGGCTTCAAGTTCATCACTATCTTTACCTTTTATTTTGGTACTTGCAGTTTTCCCTTATAGTTGTAGTTCTTGCATGTCATTAGGTATGTGCACTCTGAATTTTCTTTTATATTGGAGTCTGAACAGGAGTTGGTCGGTGTTTCTCTTATATCTCTCTTACACATGTGTTATCTTAGAGGGTAATACCTCTTATATGCATATTTATTATACCCCCGGTGCTAGTCGCCAACTCTGGGCCTATTGGAGGCAAGATTCAGGCGTCACTATATCTATTCTCCCATTTTCAGCCCAAGAGGGGTACACCTAGTGGGTAGAGGTCGTGACCTGTAGCATCAACCATTAATCAAAGAGGGAGAAGATAAGGAATCATCATATTCTTCCATCTATGATAGTTTTTACATAAAATGAAACTACGCCACTAAAATAAAAAAAATTGAGATTCGCCATTTTTTTCAATTAAGAAAAGATCTTTTAGAGGTAACCTATATTTCTTCGATACCACTTGTAGTTCTAAAGTGACCAACAAGTTGAAACCGAGAAGGGAAGTTGAATCAATGTCAACTATGTTTTATAATTTTATTCAAATTTTATTCAATGGATCATTAAGGTTAATATCCACTCATAATTTAAATATCATTCTCACCTGCATACAATAAATATAAATAGAAATGCAAGAGCACAAAAGGTTTTTAAATGGTTCGATCCCAATGTGAGATCTACATCCTTGTTGTGTTTGAATCGAGTCTGAGACACAAGTGTATCCCTAATTTCATAAAGTAATTATATAAAGGGAAGGTATAATCCTTAACCATTGAAGTTGTTTCCCAAAAGTTAAGTCTCCTGGAATTTATTTATACTAGATCCCTCTAGTTTTACAAGATAGGTTCAAAACCAAAAATGAAAAGATTGTTTTCTCCCTGATAATTTCGTATCAAATGAAAGATCTTCTCTTAGGTTATATCCCGTAGGGCTTCGTTAATTACTATTGGTTAAAAAGTTTATAAATTTAACAGCATGGAGCAAAATCTTTAAAACTACAAAGGTTTTACAGGATATATGAGTACCGTGGTTGAATCCACAAAGAAAAGGAACCTTAGTATGAAAAAATCTAACTCAAAAATTAAGAAGGAAAATTCGAAATGAAATAGGATATACTTTTACTCTAAAGGAACAATGGTCAATGATGGTATCAGGATCTTGTAAATTCAAGATCATGAATTATTAAAGCATAGAATATATGATTGATAGTCATGCGGGTGTCAGAATCAAATCTAAGAAATACCTTGGTCTTGGTCATAACTCTCCAATCCCTAAGATCTCCATTTCTTTTGTAAAAATACATTGGTTTACATAAAAATTAGGTAATGAAAAACCATATTTAAACATAGTGAATAACTAAACCAAGGGTTATAATGAAAACGACATATTAGTCAATGCCTTAAAAGGGGCACTCTCTCTCACCAGAAAATTGGCGTACATAAGATAATGAAGAATTCATAAGAAAGAAATAATTAATGAAAAAAACCAATACAAACTACCATTAAAAAAAAATTTCAAAAAATCAATCTAATCTCATCACGAAATCCAAAGAACAAGAACTACCCCCTCATGCTAGCCATGAGTTGGTTAAAATAACACCTAAACTCACCAAATACCAACAGAAGATGATTTGTAGTTTCACCTCGACAATGAGAATCGATTGAAAAAGTTAAATCATGTTTCCAACATCAAAATATATTTATAGGAAAAAATATCCCAATTATATCACTATATATGTCCTTCTATATGGACATATTTATGCTCACCATTTCCAACACTATTTCCTATAGACAGGTGCTTAAAACTATGAGTAGCATTGCCTAAAAATTCCAAAACATAGCTTAAGAATCATAAGGATAAAATAATAGATGATGTTGACAAGTGAACCAAAAAACCCCCTTAGTATATTAAGACTAATTCCAGGAAAAATTATAGAGAAATAAGGGTAATGAGGTGGTAGATGATAAAATATAGGAAGATGGAACTCTCCCACACCTTCCCAAGACCTAGGGCCATTCCAACTATAATCCTCTCAGCCTCTCTCATACCCACCCCCTATAAAAACCCATGAGATAATATTATAACAACTTACGAGACGGGGGCACCACAAAGAAGTTAGTTTCCAGTTGGGAGAAAATTTCCCCTCATGTTGGGATTGACTCCCTCCAGCTACCTTGTAGATTATTCCAATCATTTCCACCCTCTAGAAAAACCACCATGGTATCATAATGGTGGTCATGTCCCATAGTGTGACAAATTAGTGCCACCCTTTGGTAATTTGTTTTGCACAGTTTAGACATGACCCTGAACAAAAACAAATAGTAGAGGTGGGGTCCAGCACAAGTGTAGTGTAATCACTTGATTATGCTGAGCTCTTGTCCTACGCCCTTTAGCGGGTGTCACCCTAGACTTATTGCTTTAAAATTTGAACTGCCTCTATCATAAAATCCACGTTGGACATAAATTATCCACCAAAACCTTTGTTAATAAATTATATACATTTATCAAGATGGTAGTGAATTAATTTCAAAAAACAAAAGATTTTGTTTTCCTTACTCCTGAAGTATCAATTGTAGGACACTTGGATTACTTAAACCATTTTCCATATAGCAGGAAATAGTGTGGATGGAGACCCTATCATGCCCACAATGTTTCTCTTGATAACACATCCACAATCAAGGCAAAATAGGACAACACAACTACTATAGGACCTTGTAGTTATGGTATTTTATAATGAGTCCCTTTAACACTTGAACCCCAAGAAAACTCCCATATGCTTCTCCATGATTCATGGATCATCTTAGACGAGATGAAGTTGGGGGATATATCATTTTCAAGCTTCATGCATTGAGCTCCATCTAAGATTTATTCCACAATTTTCATTCCTTCTCTTTCACTTGGTGTCGTATTTGAATCTGTTGAACAAAATATTTTTAACTCCATGGGAGACAAATAAATTTTTAGTGTTTTTTCCAATATTTATTCAAATCACCAGGGTTTTCAGGCCTCTTATCTCCTTCGAAACCCTTTGACTAATGACATGAAACATAATCAATGATCATTAGATACCTACACCTAATTTTCTTGGATTCATCAAAGCTACTACCATCCCAAAGAAGACTAGATTCTTCTCCATCTGAAAGGATATATTATATGATATCTTCAATTTGTAGGTAAGTCTCCTTTTCCTGTGCTTGCGCATTCTACTATAGGCCAGAACCCTCAGCTTCTAGTGAGATCTTCTCTTCCTCCACTCATGTGATTCTTCTACTTGGACCTTTTTCTAAAAAAAGGCTGAAATATCATGAGTTCTATCATTTTCTGTAGCTGGTCTTACTTCCCAATTTCTTTGATTCCAAGTGACAGCGTGCCTAATTCCATTATGTTCTTTGTTTTCTTGTTGAACCACTCCATTAATTCTTGTTTGAATCACATACATTAAAAATAAATATAGTCCTTCATCATGAATTTAAACCAGTATTTTTCAATATCCTACATAATAACAAAGGAAAGGGAAACCATTTATTCCCCAAGAGTTTGCTATATATGAAAGTATGGTTCTACTCGGACGATCCATCATTGCGAATTTGAATCATCAAACATCGACAACTCATCCCATGAAATCCATTCCCCAGGTTCCGATCCATTAAAAATTGGCAAGTCGAGTCACCTAGGTGTAACATGTTGTTCGGATGCACGGGCGATGTGAGTTGGTGGAAAATCGATAGCCCAGTGTTATAAACGTAATTCATACGATGGAATGACAAGAAATGATATCAGTTCCAATACCACGGATGGATGTTCGGTGTCATGTTGTGGGGATTTCTCCATGATGTGCACTCACCTAGAGACGTGCTTGTAGAATTCGGGGAATTCATGCACAAGTTCATTTAGGAATTTGGCTTGCTCATGGAATTCTTGTTCAGCCTAGTTTTGGTGCACCAACTCCTTGGTGTGTTACTTCACATTGATGTTGTCCATTATTGACGTTAAGTTGGTAATGGTAGAATCAAGATTTAAACTGATCTTCCTGACCCACTTTTTGATGCCTTTGAGATGAACTTGGAATTGAATCTCAATCGCTATTATATTCTTGAAGTGGATGCAATGAATAAACTGACTTGGTAGTGAACCTCCTCCATAAGAAAATATGACATGCTCACATTCATGGATCAAAAACCTAGATGATGCACTATAAAAGAGGCAGGAGAAGGGGGTCCGTTCAAGTAAAAATTATAGTATTCCTGCTACTATGAGAGCAGAATAAAGGAAAAAAATAACTCACCTCTCCTTATATACTTTTCTATTAGTGCATGAATTGCTTCTAGTTCAAGCAGGCGGTACACACAACCGTGGAATGAGAACTATTTGGTGGCACCAAGAGGGATGAATAATGGTAGAACACCACATCAAATCATGCATGCCTTTTGAAAGATCACCTATATAGAGAGAAAATATAGCATTTATCCCATCTACAGTGAGAGAATTATAGCAGTGGTATCATTTTGTGTGAGTGATGCATTGATTTTTCGGTAGCAAAAAATTTCATGGAAACAGTCTTCTCCCCTAGAAGGTAATTTTCTAGAAGGTCGGACCAATTGATGGAGACCAGAAAACCAATGAACTACCTTAGTATATTAAGACTACTTCCAGGATAAATTACTATGAAAGGGAAATGAGGTGGGATAAAATAAACTATAGGAAGAGGGAAACCCCTCACACCTTCTTGAGCCCAAGGCTATTCCAACCATAATCCTCTCTGCCTCTCTCATACCCCCTCTCTGTTATAACAACCCAAAATAGAATATTCAAGAAGAAACTTGGGGAGACCATCAAAAGGAAGTTACTAACCTAATGGGACATATTTTACTCTCTTATTGGGATATACAAAGACATATGTCCCAAATATATTATTCATATCAATAGCTCAAACATTATTTGCTGTAGATATCAATGTCGCAGTCGAAGGTGAGAATCATAGACAAAAAATAGTACTCACAAACTTCATTCGATGAATTTATATAGTTACATCACATCCCATGAATGAACACCATGAATCTTCTTCGTTATCAATCATAAAACCCCTCATCATCACAAAATACAACTCATCCAATACATGTTGCAACAAAAACCTCACGCGGTCCGAACCTCTTCTTCCACCAAGCTCCCTTCAATGATTCTTCAGTCTCACGGTGTGATCCTATGAAACAGTATTTTTTTCAGGTTGTAGAACCAAGTCAGTATCATTTAATGGTGGTATAACCAATGTGTGAGATATAAAACAGATAATTTATTGTACAAACAACACCAATACAAAAAGAAAAAAATAAAGAAACTACTAGAAGTTATTGACGGGGTGATAGCATAGAAAAGTGAGCTTCAAACCTTGATGAAATTGAATGATGTAGCTTGGGAGAACAAGAAGTACCTCAAAAAATCAATTTAAAAGATGTAGCTCTCGAACTTCAGTATTGAACAATGAAATCATATATTTATATTCTCAAGCCTGATTGCTTCAGCCTTTGACATAGACAAACACCAAGGAATATAATCACCATGATCCTCCTCCTTAATTATCAATGATAAACTTTATGTGGGATTTCCTTAATCCTATCATCCTAAAAAAAAAATTTAAGAGTAATTCTAATAAAAATTGAAACCATCATTAAAGACTCCCATAATAATCATTATTATTCATTTTGACTAATCCTGAAAATCATGCGAATTGGTAGGCTTTGAAAATCCAAACTTTAGAGCATTGAATATTTTAATCCCATAATATCAATATGAATATATAATAGGTAGTCCAATAATAATCGATAATAAATAATTCTCAGGTGGTTCCATGTAAAAAAATATACTTAACTTCTAAAATTTTAACTTCCAATTAATACTTAATAGTCAATCTTCTCGGTGTGAAGCATACGTAAAAGTCATGATTCCGAATGACCTTTACATTGAAATGCAAGTGTCCAAAACATATTGAAATTTTACAAATTTTCTATATATGTAGGTGTCAATTTCTGGAATCATTTTAATGCACAAGATTCATTTCATTAGAAAAAATTCTAACAATCCTCAATTATAAGATTCAAAACCATATTTCACTAGAATACATAAAAGTCTGTTACTTGGACAAATTCCAGACTACTCCAACACATGAGAGTCAATTCTAAATATATAAAAGTCATATACTTAACAAAAACATTAAACATAGAGGAATGAAAATAAAAATATATAATAATAATAAATAAACACAAGATGAGATATTTATTTAATTATCAAATCAAATTAAATAAAGTTGAAAAAAGTAACTCAAAATTATCTTCCTTTTTGATCATTACAAAAACTCAACCATCTCAAACTAAAACATTTCAATCCCTTTTTTTAATGATAAAAAAGATAATAAAAATAAAAATATAATCCTATCCATGAAAAATAAAAAACTAACAGAAATAATAACAATCTCATCCTTAAAAATTGAACATCTCTCCCAAAATTCTAAAAAATAAAGAATGTAACCATTAATAATTGGAGAATAAGCAAGCATGATTAAGAAATATAAATCACAAAAAATAAAACACTCAATATAAATATACCTATTGTTAAAAAGAATAAATACTCCTAAATTCATGCATAAAAACAAGATACATACTAATTAAATAAATAAAAAAATTAAAAAAATAGTAAAACTCCAACTGAATCTGAGATGGAGATGGAAAGAGACAAAAAGTGGTGAATTTTCATACTTAAAATAATCATATTAATTAAAATTATAATGTTGATTTTTTTGGATAATTAGAATAAAAAATTCATGAATAAATAATAATGTTGTGATGTAAAGAGTGTATGTAGAATAATAAAAAACATGAGAAAGAAAAAAATATTTTTATATTATCTCGGATAAAAAAGATCCTATGTATACTTTTCACAACCCTTTACTCTCTGAGATGTATGGTACACACTAAATGACCTCAGTTTTGATGGAGAGTGACAAATCATTACAATATTCCATTTTCACTATGGATACAGAAACCCAAAATCCGACATTTTAAAAACCTAGCAGTGCAAACCCAAAACCTTCATTTTGAAGTGGATGAAGAGAAAACCTTTCCTTTAACTAGACCAAGTCACAACCAAAAACTATATCTTTTATCAGACCCTAGGAACAACCATTATTCGTGATTTTTGTTTACGTAAACATAAACAACACACATAACTTTTAATATAAGTATAATTAGTGAATGTGACCCATGTAAAAATTATAGTGTAGAAAATTCAACACAATGAATGATTAAAAAATAAAACCAATTAACGATTATTGGTATAGAAAAAACAAACTTCAACCCTCTACAGATGGTGTAGAATGATGAAGCTCAGGTAATCCAGCAAGGCAATGTGTAAAAAATTTGGTTTCCAAACATTCCATCACTTATGTATCATGAAACATATATCAACCCATACTATTCATGCATATATGTCACATCTTAATAGATACATATTAAATACATACATAATGATCCACGTCAAAATAGTATAGGTCTAGTGCCTTGGGAATCATGGATATATAAACAACTGACTCATAAGTGAATTATATCATATCTCATTGAGTACTTCAAAACTAGCACCCTTCTTAGACATATCAGACATAATACCATTCTTCATAACATAAGGAAAAAAACATAAAAAAGGATGAGCTGATATGAACGTTAAGTTAAAACTAGGGAGATGTCATTGATAACTTAATCCTAACATTACCTTAAGAGTACAAGAATGTTAGCATAACATTTTAAAATAAAACATTACATATCATAGATCTTAACTTTGAGTAATTTCATAAAGTTTAGTAGTTCATAAGACAATAATTATTGTTAATATTATTTGATGTTTTTAATATTTGTATCCCACATCGGTGTGGGTAATATATGGCACTGATTTTCTCATCTATAAATTAAGCACCCTACCTTATTGTGAGGTATGTATTTCCATTGTAACATCGTACCGAAGGTCTAGGTTAATTTTTACAAAGCTTCTTCCTACCAACACCTCTCGGGAAACGAAACCTATAACCAATTTAATATTTAACTCAATGATGGAACTAAAAATAAAATTTTTGCATCTTATAAATGGTAATATGGTGGAATTATATCATAGAATAAGTATGTAAATATTTTAAAAATTATTAATTAAATGTTGGTATTTTTATAAGTTATAAATATTTAATTAGAATTTTATACTTTAAAAAAACATACGTTCATAAAATTTATTTATTGATTGATATTTTAATGTCTTATGTTTTTTTGATAATTTTATGTGACCTTAATAAATTTTTCAATGTGTCATAAAATCAGTTAAAATTTTAAAATATTTATTTTAAAAGTAAATGAATATTTTAATTGAAATTTAAAATACTCATATTTAGAAACTTCTTTTCAGAAAATGGATTTCAATTTTGAATTTTACTCCTCAAAAAATGAATAGAATGATTTTTTGGATTTGTCTAAAATACTAGAGTTTTTTATGAATAGTGAAATACAATAATTTGTAAAAAATGCTAAATACATGTATTTATTGAGTCATAATTTAAGTAATGAAGCTGTAATCCAATAATCTAGAACCATCCTTCATAATTTCAATATTTTTGGTGATAACTCTCAACTAATTAATAGTATAGATCCAAAATAATAAACTAAATATTGTAATACTGAGAAAAATCCCCCCTCCTCTACTAATATCTCCCCTCACCCCTCTTCTCTTCACACCTCTTAAGCCTTGAGCGTTTCCTATTTTCTACCCAGTACTCTTGCATAGCCCTTTCCACATGTCAAAGAGCTCTTGGTCTCATCAAAAGTCCAAATCCCTTTCCCTATGGAGGTTCTCATGGAGGAGAGATTTAAGAGATAAAATACTCTACCTCTTTCTTTTAAATTCCTTTCCAATTTCATTTCTTTTATTAATTTATCTCCACCTCCCTTAATCCAAATGGAATTATAAAATCCACTAGTACCTTAAACATACTGTAATTCGATCATTTTAAAGTAATATCCATCACTAAACTCTTCCCTCTCTCCCTTTTATTATAAAAATAAAATTGTCACCTGTGATGTGTCAATTTACCAACATCGTGGGTGATGAACATTAATTTTCCATAAATGGATTCACAGTTGTTAGTAAAAATATTAAATGGTTTAAAAAATATTATAATGTTTATGATACAACCATCTTTATGTTCTGGAACTAAAATTTATACATATCAATAAATGATAAAACAAAAAAGTTCATTGTGATAAAAACCCACCAAAATTAACATAAATTGATCATCGTTATATTTTATCTAATGATTAATCCTCATTACATATAACCAAATACATTATAATATAATTTTATCTATTTTAATTTCATTAATGACATACAAATACCAATTCTAGAAATTTATCCGCATTTTACATGAACATTCATTCATGTATACAAGTGAACCGATCATAAAAAGTAAGAAAATGAACACTCCCAAACAATGAATTAAAACTATATAACTAATAAAAATCCCCATAAATGAACTTAACAAAACCATAATGAATTAAATTCATGTATTAAAGGTTATTTAATTTTTAATTAATGAATGTAATGTGATTATATAGGACATTAAATCTAAGGAAGCATTCAAACATATGGTAAGGGGAATTCTAGAACCCAACTCTCATTCTATAATTTTCCCTATTTCAACCCATTTTCAGTATAGATATTCCTTAAAAATAATTTATTCATAATTATATTAACTTTTTTGGGATATCCAAGTTTTATACTTGAGTGTATGAAAAACATAATATTTTCCAAAAGAACAATTCTTTCAAAAGGACACACCTTTTACTTCTTGATATTGTTTCATCTTCACTCCAGAATAATGATTCTTATATAAATTATGTTATTCCCTCATTAATTTGGGAAACCAATGTTTATGAATGTATTCTTTATTAAATTAATCTTAATCCATTACATGAGTTATTTTATGTTCAATATTGGCATATGTTCTATGTGGCATGCATGATAATGTAAATGTTAGGTTGTGACGGGTGTGCCCAGAATTATATATTGATTTAATGCATTGGGTAATGTGATGTACCTTATGAGTTAAAGTGAAATATACGTGAACATGATGCTAAATGTTTTCAAAAATATTTGTGGTATTTGACCACTAAGACATGATATTTTATTTTTATGCATTTCCACATTCCAAGCCTTTTCTTATTGCCTCCTCTCATGATTATGATTATGATATTATGATTATGATCACGTCATGCTATATTGTTTCATGTTTTTATTTATCCTCTAACTAGGGTTTTAACTCACCCCCTTTTGATGTATATCATTAGGGGATTAATTTTATTATGGACACCATGAAGAACAATAAGAAGATAGAGAATAAGAAATTAAATAAATATTTTTGTTTTATTTTGTAAATTAAATGTATGGCCCTAGTTTTCTGAAGACACTAAACATTTGGATCTTGGTCATGTAATTATTTTATGTTTTATATCATTAAAATGGTGTAATTGTGATGTAAGATAAAGAAGGTTTTCTATAGTGACGACCTCCCCTCTCGTCCCCCCTCCCACGCAACGAAACCTCCTTTGTGTGACCCCTCATACGCATCACCCTCCCTGTGCGACGAACTACCAATGCAATGAAACCCCCTAAAGACATGGCTCCCTTCCTCCATATGACCCTCCCCCCATATTGTGCTTTGCAAAGGCTGACACTCCGATAAATCTTTTCATGGATTCTCTATAGCTACCTCATGAGTTATTGAGACACCAGATACTCAATCGACACCACACATTATTGCCAAGGTCATATCTCAACCAGGATTACTACAAGATATGAAGTATGAAATTTAGGTTATGGATACCAACCATACTTGGGGTCTTGTCCCTCTGCCTTCATGTATGAAGATGGTCAGTTGAAAATGGAACTACACAGTTTGTGTCAACACTGATGTCTCTCTTAATCATCTCAAGGCTCACCTTGTTGCTAAAGGTTATGAGAAGACTTTCCGATTTGATTATTTTTACACATTATCTCTAGTGTAAATGATGGAATTGGTTCAAATACATATTTCTCTTGTTGCCTCCTTTCATTGAAATCTCCATCAGTTGGATGTTAAAAATGTTTTTCATCACAGTTCTATTAATTAAGAAGTTTATGTGGAGCAACCACCTGGGTTTGTTGCTCAGGGGGATTCCTCTAAGATTTGTCTCCTTCTTCGATCATTTTATGGACTCAATCAGTTGTCAAATTCTTTGTTAGGGCATTTATTGTACCATTATTATTAGCATTGGAATGTTCCAAAAAATAATGGATTACTCTATTTTCTATCATCAATTTGCAGTAGGAAACTTCTTCTTGGTGGTCTTTGTAGATGAAATTATTATTAATGGCAGTGATGTTGCTAGCATTGGTCGAATAAAGTCTTTTCTTCATCAAGAATTTAAAACAAAATCTTTGGGACCATTGGGATATTTCTTAGAAATTGTGGTCTCCAGATGTAATAAAGGAATTTTTATATTTCAGAGAAAATATGGTCTTGATCTACTATAGGAAATTGCCATGACTCAGGATAACTCAGTTGAATCACCCCTACACCCTGGAGAAGGGTCACTTTATACTGACAGTGAGATTTTTTCATCAACTAAAAAATATATAAGACTTATTGGGAAGTTCTACTACTTAACATCGACTCACTCAATATTTCTTGTGTGGTTATACAAGTGAGTAATTTTATGGAATCTCCAACAAAAATACAGTGGGAGGTTGTTCACTGCATTGTTTGATATATTAAAAATGAACTTGGTTTCATTATTCTTTATTCTAATCATGGAAATAAATATATTATGGAATTTTGTGATGGAAAATAGGCTTTATCTCTCTCTTCTAGAAAATCTACATCTAGTTTTACAGTTTTTGGTGGAGAAAATTTGTTCTCAAGGTGAAGAAAGAAGGATACGATTATCTTCTGATCTAGTGAAGAGTCTGAGCATCGTGCAATATGTGACAACAAATATTATTTGGGAAGAAAAAATTCTATAGGAGAGTAGATATACTATCAAGAAACCGGGACATATCTGATGTGAAAATCAAGATTCTATCAAGATTTCCACAAATCCAGCCTTTAATGAGTGGACCAAGCATATTGAATATGTTCTCACAAAATAGGTGTTTGGACCATGTCTTCATTTTTGGTGTAACTAGCTGGGCATGATAAATATATATGTCCCATATTGAGGGGGAGTGTTAATAGTATTTTTTGTTTTTAATATTTGTATCCCACATCAGTGTGGGTAATATATTGTACATATTTTATCATGTAAAAATTAAGCAGCCTACGTCACTTGAGGTATGAGATTCCATTTTCAAAATTATAAAGGAATAAAAATACATGTTCCATGAGAGCATAAAATTGGAATAAGAATAAGAATTGTGGCATAAACATGAGCATGGAAAATCATTTCCATAGTAAAGGCCCATTTTTGGTACTATCGTAATAAAATGGATTCACTCCTCAAACCATTGTAGTAGTCAAGGGTAACTCTCAAGAAAATCTGATACAGACCTAAGCATATAGGGAATAAGATGGTTCTATATGTGTGAATATTCTAGAAGGGTCATATTAGTCATTATAATAAACACAACTGGATAAAATTGTGCTTAACAAGAAGCTGTTAGGTCCATGTGAGAGGAAGGGAAGTTATTATAAAACGGGGGTTGGGAGGTAGAAGGGAGTATCGAGGAAGAAAAATTTTAGTCGGCCGTTTGGCTTGGGATATCGGCCTATAGGCTTGGGCGGGACTATGGGTTGTCACCTCTCGAGTTCTTCACCTTATTCCTCTTTGTTCTTCTTTCTTCAACTCCTACCATTTTCTTCTGTTATTCATATTACTATACAATATAAAAGTATATGATCATTGGGTCTTATAAATTGGTATGACATGTCATAGCATGCTAGGACTATTTTGATCAACTGAGGCGTGTGCCGCTTGCTTCTGGCCTGAGGAACTTCTCATGGAGTAGCCACACCACACACTGTCAGTGGTGTTCATCTCATTCTAAAGGTGGTGTTATACTATGCCCAACTGACCTGTTTTCAAAGGGGGCGCACTGTTTTTTTCTCCCAATGCACCACAAACAAAAGGAAAAAAATAAACAAAGAAAGAAAAATTCTAGTAGAGGTGGGGTAGTTGTAACCTATTTTACCGATGAGGAATAATGTTCTTATAAAATTTTCTTCTTCTCCATCAGATGTAATCAGACTAGTAGATTTGGGAGGGCAATTAGACTCGTCATTGGTCAGAGGAAGTAGAATTTAGGAAAATGATGATACAATGGATGAGTCACCATGAGGACCTACAACAGCTGATAGAAGAGCAGGTTCTGCATGCTATTGGGAAACCTATAATGCCTCTAATAGAGTTTCCTCTACCACCACTTCTACAATGTGCACTAGAGTTTTTTTTCGTGAATCGTGGAGGAAATAGTTCAGTCGTTGCCAACTATGGAGGAACGTGGCTTGTGTTAGCTAATGGAGGTGCCTACGCATCCTCAAGCGACCATGCAATAAGAGGCATCGATCGTATCTTCCACTAGAGTTGTCACTAGTGTGAGCATTATGGGAGACCTATAGGTAAATGATGGTGATCAGTTTGGTCAGTGTCAAAGAACTGGGGTGCATGAATTTCTGCCGAATCAACTTTCATTCTTGGTAGAGAAATCTAATGCATTAACAATGGTAATTGGGGAAGCTATGACTGAGAGGCACGGAGTCGGGTCTACGACAGGATGGGCACAAGGATGGACAATGATTCTAGAAGAAAAAAATACTGGAACAAGTAAAATAACTACTCCCATACTAAAAGAAAATGCACACCAAATAGTGATAGATGAATGAAGTATCACTTAAGAACCCTGTGAATCCCAAAATTGTTGAAGTTAGGTGTGACAGGGTGCCAAATGATCAGTCACACAAGGTGCATACACACTTCCAAGAAGATCGACCATCTCTTATCCTGGAATAAACTTGGGAGTGATCTGTCACAGGTTGAACAGGGGAATCCAATGCATATATGGATGTTGATGGAAAGACGAACATGCTGAAGAAGAAGGTACCGTAGCGGAAGGAGTTTCCTCTTTCTCTGATAACCGTGCAGCATAAAGCACCATCTGCAGCTTCTGGAGCTAGCTTTAATAGTGAAGAAACCTGAATTCAGGGGTACAACATGATGATTCTATCTGGCTTGGAATCAACAATGATATTGTGGCAAAGAAACACATTATCAATGAAACTGGGAATCCTAATACAACATCCATAGAGGACCTTTATGTAGCCATATGAGACCTTTTTAAACCAGTAGGGAGATGAGTTCACATAAAGCACTCCTCCCTCTCAACTCATTGACTGAGAGAAGCTGAAAAATGTTGCTAAAGTGTGGCTGGGCTTCATCTGTCCAAAGATATTTCATATAGAAAATCATCACATCTGGGTAATATCTTGGAGTGTTTGTGATAATAAGGTGTGCACTCAATTTCCATGGGTCTATATGTCAGGATGGATTTTTTGGAAAACTGATTGGAAATTTTGTGACATGCGTGGGACTATATTCAGCTTCCTTTCCACGTTCTTGAGGAAAAGACTGATTTCAAAGATGATGATAGAGATACATACCTAGACATATAGGGAACAAGAGGGTTATAAATGAGATAATATTCTAGAAGGGGCATGTTAGTCATTATAATAAATAAAGGTGAATATAGTTGTGCCTAACAAGAAACTGTTAGGTCCATGTGAGAGAAAGGGAAGATATTATAAAAAGGGGTTGGGGAGGTAGAAGGGGGTATCATGGAAGAATAGTTTGAGTCAGTCATTTGGCTTGGGACATCAGTCTTTGGGACTAGGTGGGAGCTCTGCTTGTTGCTTCTCAAAATATCCACCTTATTAATCATTGTTCTTCTTTCTTCGTCTCATACTCTTCTCTTCTGTAATTTCTATTCCTCTGCAATATACAAGTATCCAAGCTTTGGGTCTTATCACAATCATAGGGAACATAATGCCTTATTAAACGAAAATCAATCCCAATTCCAACCCTATTTATCTCATGAGATATTCAAAAATACCCAACACATTGGTGGGATTTATAATTTCAGGTTCACCCATCACATAATGAAATTCAATCAAATGTGTGTCATAAGATCATAAAAAATTCATCATACCACAACCCATTACAAAAAAAAAGTTTCAAAAAAATTTCATCATAACAAAACTCATGTAAAATAAAAAGGTTTAATAAACATTCCATCAATTCATCATAGAATAACCTTTGAAAAAGGTATATCTTTCATAAACATCCTATCATTGTAATTAGAAACCATATAGATAAAAAATAAGGATGGTATCATTGGATTATATCCCCAGAAAAGAATGAGTAGAATCAAGGGTTGTTAGAGTTGAAAATTAGAATTACCATTAAAATATCATTAAAAAATACCTAAGTAAAATATCATTTCCACTTTGAAAATAAAATTTTAAAATATGAATAATTATCAAATATTAAAGAAAACATTTACAATGAAAATAAGCTTGAAAACATGTCAGTTATGCTTCAAATAATTGAGCGGTCATGACAATGGGAAATTCTATTCATTCTGTATATGTTAAAAGAATGATTTCATTCACCTTTTGGATTTGATAAATAGAAATATCTAGTCTTCAAAGACACTTGGGTCACTATATTTTCACATAATATTACATGTTTTTACGCATAATTATATATCAGAGTACAAGCCAAGGATCGTGAAGTCTGGTGTCTTTGAATACATAAAACTAAAAATGGGACTAAAATAAAACATCTTTATTTAATATTAAAATTGAGCTCCTAACTTACATTGTGCTCAAACATCTTCATAGGGTACCATGGGGAACACATGAACACAAGAATGAAAAAAAATTCCAAGTAAGGGAATAAACATAATAATAAAGCTTTAACACATGGGTTAGATGGAATAACAAAATGATATAAAAAAGGCATGTAAAATATGTAATCTTAATTTATAAACATCGATTCATATATAAATGGAGTCATAGAAATCTGGATGCAACATAAAACATGACATTATTATGAATCAAGTCTAACCGCCAAGATCGTTTCACATAGTAGCACAAGCCAAGGCTAACCAGAAAGACCATCGCACATAACATCTCATATGACTTACCTTTACCCAATAAATTTGAGCAATATCTGGTCTCACCCATCTCAAATTTTCATGAATATGTCTTCCACAAAAGTAATCATACTTAATCAATATTAAATAAACATAAGGATTATCATGGAAAGAATTGGGTAGCATAATCATGACACAAATTATAACTGATGGGCATAACACAAAAGTGTCCATGAAATAAGGAAACTAAAGTATACATGGAATTTCATAAGGGAAAATATATATTTATCTTGGTGAGTGATTTCAAGTATAAGTGACAACATGTAAGAAAATTATTCATGAAATTTTGGCATTAAAATATTTTTGAGATGTTTTAAGGAAAATACTATAGAGCCTTTAAAATAGAAAATGGAAACATTCTTTATAAAAAACAATAAGTGATCCACAATGGTTTAAAAAAAATTCATATTTTATATAGACAACGGAGGCTTAAAATATAAGATAGAGTGCAATTGAAATCATGTAAGAATTCAAGAAGCTCTCTCAAAACAGGTCTGCCTATTTGGAAATATTGAGGAGGGAATCACTTAAAAACATGTATATACTTGAAAGAGAATGATGAATGGAACTTTTTTTCATAATTTTTTAACATTAAAATATCATTTATAAGATGAAAATAATAATAATAGATAACGTCATTTAGGTAAAAATAAATATAAAGAAACCTGAAGGAATAAAGGAGGTTCGGTTTGAATCCATCACGGAATATCGGCAAGGTATTTTGTGTTCTTAAGAGGGATTAATGAGAGAGAAAGGGGTTTATAATAATTTAAAAAACATGGGGAAAGTATTTTTTATTTGTGTAATCATTCCCTATCACTAATAATTACACATAAAATGTCATAACATAGAAAACATTCTTGAATAAAAGTGAAATAGAGAGGATCCCTTATCTTAAGTCTGATGGTGTTCTCCAATTGATATTAATGACCTGAATAATAAAATTAGTTTCATTAATTAATTATTAAATAACCTATTATATATTAAAAATATTTATTATAACCTTTTTAAGTTCATTCAGGACCTTCTTTTATGGGTTAAGTGGTTCAATTTCATTGTTCGGATCCGTTTGTTTTCTTGGTTTTTATGATCAGTTTACTTATTTTCCTGAATGGATAAAAAATTAAGATGAAAGTGGTTGTCCATAATTGAAGTTATATGATAGTAGTTAAAATATATTATATTACATGGTTGTATAATTACTTTGGTTACTTAGAGTGAAGTTGAATCATTATATAAATCATTAATGATAAACACTTGAATTAATTTTAGCAATTTTTATCACAATTAAATTATTTTGTATTATTATTTTAAATCATGTGAAAAAAGGATTCCAAAACATCACATAAGTTAAAATATATATTTAATAGTATTTTTCAACCATGAAAATGGTTTCATGACCATAATTGAATATAGTAATACCAATTGATAACTCATCCTCCTTGAATGTGCTAAATTAACACATCTCAAACAGTGTTTTCCTTTCTTTAAAATAAAAGGTGGGGAAAAGAGAGATGATAATGAATTATCCCATTAGTATAACAAAATTCATATACATTTATGTTACTTTAGTTTTCATACCATTTTTATGAGTATAAGTTAGGAAAGAAAATAGAACAAAAAAACATAAAAAATTAAAGAAAAGAAAAGAGGAATTTTAACTCTCGAATCAACCTTCCTTGAGAGCCTTTTAAAGGGAGAGGATTTAGACTTTTTAAGAGACCAAGTGCTATTTCAAGTGGTGAGGGATATTTGGGAGATTTTTGGGCCGAATTTAGTGAAGGAATAAGTTTTGATTAGAGTGAAGAGAAGAGGGTGGAAGAGGTGGTATTTATAGTGGAGGGGAGGAGAGCTTTCATAATAATTAATTCCATAATTTATTATTTTCCCCCAAGACTAGAAATAGTGATTATTATAAGAACAAAAATAGTAATAAATGCATTTTATTTCTATATTTGGGTTCTTAAATCACTTATGATGTCCGAAATTGTGGATTTAAATTATAATGTATTTATACGGTAAATTAATGTATTTTACTCTTCACCAAAAATTCAAGTATTTTAAAAAAATATAAAAAATTAAACCTATCCATTTATTGAATTGTTGAATCCAGAATTGAATTCCATTTTTCAAAAATAATTTTCTAAATATGATTAATTTAATATTTAATTAAAATCACAATTTACTAGAAAAATAAAAAATTTAAAAAATTTATTTTCTTATTTCATGATATAGGTATATTATAATTCCACTTGAATCTTATTTATATACTATAATAGGTAATGTTACTATTCATTAGGGTATATATGTATTCATAAGGGTATGATACTATTCATAAATGTAGGTTACAATTCACCAAAAAATTATGTTTGTTCCATTAAATTCCAAACATCTTACTGATCAAAAATATATATGTCATATTTTCGAAATTTAAATCAAAAAATTGTCAAAATTAGGATTAAAGGACACATAGTACTTGTTATTTTATTGTGTTATGATTTCATGTGATCATATGACATAGTCATTAGAAGGAAATTACCATTTAAAAACATTGGGGCGTTACATTCTTTCCCTCAAAATAAATTTCTCCCTTGAATTTTTTTTACATTCCCGACCAAAAAAAGGTACATGTACTTTTCCATCATTTCATCCTAATGTTCCCATGTTTCCTATTCATACTTATGTTTACACCATTGTACTTTGACCAGGTTAGAAGTCTTGTAACGTATAACTTTATCTCTATGATCCAAGATCTTCACTGGATACTCCTTATATGATATATCATCCTCCAACTGCACCACCTCTTCAGAAAATACATGTGATGGATCTGGTATGTACTTCATTAAGAGAGATACATGGAATACATAATGTACTTTAGACCTGATAGGTGTATGTTCCAGTCTATAGTACACATCCCTGATAAAATCAAGAATCTCAATGAGGCTGACGTACCTAGGACTTAGCTTTCCATTCTTCCCAAACCCAATGACTTTATTCCATAATGATATGTGTAGAAATACCTTGTGTCCAACTATGAACTCTAGGTCTCATAGAAAATTGTCTCCATAAATATTCTATCTACTTTGGGATGCCTTGATATGATGTTTAATGGTTTACACATTCTACACCATTTATTCGACCATTTAATGTCCTAGTATCTTACGCTCACGGAATTAATCCCAACATGCTAGCATTATTTACCTTTTCCCATAAAGGTCTTCATATGGTTCCATTTGGATGCTTGAGTGGAAAGTCTTGTTGTAGGTGAATTCTACCAGTGGAATATTTTGGTACCATCCTTCTTTGATGTACAAGGAACATACTCCCAACATAACTTCCAGTGTCTGAATAGTTTACTCAGATAGGCCATCGGTTTGAGGATGATAGGTTGTACTGAAGTTTATTTCAGTGCTTAGAGCATGTTGGAGAATTTTCCAGAACATTGATGTGAATCTTATATAAAAATCAAATACAATATATAGTGGTACTCCAACGATCTTTAACACTTATTTGATTCCAATACATGCAATTTGATCTAATGGGAAGTCCTCTCTAATTGTGATAAAGTGATCTATCTTTGTAATAGGATCCACAATGACCCATATAGCATTGTTTCCTCTAGATTTAATTGGATGTCCAGAGAAAAAGTCCATGATATTGTTCCCCCACTTCCATGTTGGTATGAGTAGTGGTTACATCATCCCATTAGAATTCTGTCTTTTAGCCATCAGTTGTTGACATACCAGACACATTGATGTATACTCAACAATATCCTTATTCATATTTTCCCACCAAAAGTTCTCTTGGAGATATCGATACATCTATATTCTCCTTTGGTGAATAGAGAAGGTCGATCTATTTGAATCATTCAAAATATCATTATTTATCTCTAGATTATATGGTACACATAATCATGCCCAAATATTACAACTATGTCCTTGTAAATTTTAAAATCATAGGATTTACCATTTCTGATAGCTTCCACCCTTTTCTAAATTTCCACATCTTTTCTTTGATCATCCATTATTTTTGATATGAGGGATGGTTGAGAAATCATTTTACAAAGGATTGAAGATGTTCCTATATTAATTATTACAATTTCAATCCCCATAAAATCAAAGAAGATCAAATCCTTTTCAATTATCACCATTGATAAAGATGCCATATGCTTTCTACTTAGAGAATATTCAAGCTAATTTTCGTTCCCAGGATAGTTGTGGATTGAGAAGTCATAATCCTTGTTAAGATCTATCCATCTTCACTGGTTCATATTAAGATATTTTTTAGTTACTATATATTTGAGACTCTTATAGTCAAAATATATCTCACACTTCTCCCAATAAAGATAATGCTCCTAGATTTTCAATGCATAGATCACATGCGCCAACTCCAGATCATGCATATGATAGTTTTTCTGGTGTATTTTTAGATGCCTTGAGGCATAGGCTATCACATTATCATTTTTCATTAGCAAACAGCTTAATTCCTTCTCTAAAACATCATTTTACACCACCAAGAGTTCTCCACTTGATGAGAGTGTGAGTACTTGCGCAGTGATAATCCTGTTTTTGAGGTCTATAAAGAATTCCTCACAGTCTTGAGTCCAGAAAAACATTACCTAATTCTATGTCATCATTGTCCTTGGGTTTGATAATCATGAAAGGTTATTCGAAAATCATCTATAATACCCAGCTAGACCCAAAAAAGATGCCAATCTCCATTATAGATGTTGGCATGTGACACTCTTTAATCGTCTTTGTCTTAGAAGGGTCCACATATATCCCTTTGCTGGTGATAGAATTACCCAAGAATGATACTTACTCCATCCATAACTCACATTTTATATACTTTTATACAACTTATCCCTTGAAAACTTCTTTATCATAGTATTCAAATTCACTTCAAGTTCCTCCTTGATCTTGGAGTATATCAGAATATCGTCAATAAAGACTACCACAAATTTGTTGAGATAATCGTTCAAGACTCAATTCATTAAATCCAGGAAAATTTCTAGAGAATTAATGAGTCCAAAGGGAATCAATATGAACTCATAGTTTCCATACCCCGTTTGAATGGTAGTCTTGGGAATATATTTCTTTCTCGCCATTAATTGGTGATATCCCAACCAAAGGTCCACCTTAGAGAAATAACTGGCCCCACAAACCTGATCGAAAAAGTAATCTATTTGTGGCAAGGGATACTTGTTCTTTATTGTGATTTTATTGAGCTCAAAATAATCAATACAGAGGTGCATTAATCTATCCTTATTTTTGGCGAAGAGGACTGGCACACCCCATGGTAAAGCACTCGAGCATATAAAACCCTTCTCCAGATTCTCTTGTAACTGCTTCATCAGTTCCTCCATCTCAATAATATCCATTCTATAAGGTTTCTATGATATAGGTATAGATCCAATAATAAGTTTAATTTAGAAATCATCCTCTCAATCATAGGAAAAATTAGGCAACTATTTTGGGAAAAAATCAGTGTAATCCATCACGATGGGCATGTCTTGAAGAACGATTATCTCTTTTGTCTCAATCATCTGATCTATACATGATTTTTTCAAAATAAATTAATATCCATACTTGAGACAATGATTCTAAATGAGATTCATCTTCCTCCCTACACTTTTATATAATTGGAGGATGCTTTGGGATGTGAAGAGTGATCTACCTTTCTTGATACCTGATGTTGGATTTTTTAAAGATAGGAAATCCATGCCTAAAATAACATTGAAATCCAATAAAGGAACTATGAAAAGATTTTATGGGAGGTTTTTCCCAAAAACATTTACTAGGGAGGTTTTATAAACCTTGGATGTAATACTTTTCTCATTCACTATTCTCACAGATAACATATCCTCAAAAATTTTAGGAGGCATTTAAATAGTTCTAATAAACTTGCAGGATAAGAAAGAATGCGTAGAGAAAAAATCAAATAGTAAATTCTATATTCATGAATGAATAATTAAATTACCTTTCACAGCATCATTTTCCGAATCCACTGCATCATTAGTGATATCATAAGCACATCCTTATTTCATGGGAGTTTGTTGTTGATTTCCTCTGAAATGCCTTGGCTTAGGGAAATTATTCACTTGATGACCATACACCTTGCAGTTACAACATTTCACTACAAGCTACGTGTTGATCAGAACCTTCATTTCTTCTTCCACATTAGTGGGATTCTTCACATCATTGATATTGTTTTACGAGATGTCCCAGCTATCCATATTCGAAGAAATTCTTAGTTCGCTTTTGAGAGTTCCTAGGATGATTCTTCCCACAATTTCTACATGTGGGGTGATTAATCTTCTTTCTATCATGGAGTTTTTTTGAACCACCAATGTTATTCTCCATTTTCCTTATATTTTCATTGGGCCCACAAGACCACTGAGAGTCTCCAACCTCTATTTAAACATTGAGGGAACAATGAACCGTCTCCTCATAACAATCAAAGTCTCTAAAAACCAACACTTTTTTTATACTTGGATTTAGTCTTCTAATAAGCGACCCACCATACTTTTGGTGTTAATGAAAAAGAAAGAGGCATACCTTTCATGCCTTGTAATGTCTGCTTCATACTCCCGATTGACTCATCTTCCTTCTGCTTGAGTTTGAGGAACTCTTTTCCATATTGTGATGGATGGTTTGAGGAAAATATTTATTAAAAAACATCATCTTGAATTCCTATCAATTAAAGGAATAAATCTCCTCTTCTGAATTTTTATTCATGATCAATTTCCACCACTGATCAGCTTCCACATCAAAATAATAAACCTACAGAACATCATTCTCTACTTCTATGAACTGGAGTATAGAGAATATTTTTCAATGGATTTAATTCACATGAAGGATTCAATGAAAAATTTCTATTTCTTTATAGGAGGAGGGTGTTCCACATGATCAAATTTATTATTCAGAACTTGATCCGTATGAGAAAGTACTATCATGATGTTTTAATAACCCGTTCTAATCATATCATTTAGGAAATAATTACATTACCTATCAAATTGATTTTTGGAACGTGTTATTCTATTTCCCACCATTAACTAAGAAAAATAACATATAATTAGAGGACATGAATACTTACATATTGATCATAAAAAGGAATATTTGGACATAAAAATGTAAACTATTAAAGGATAAGTATATCCTAAATTCAGATTCCTTAGGTTTAAATATAGATTATCCTTTATCTATTTCTTAATTTATATTATTATTGGAATTTTTTATTACCTTAATAATGGTTTGTACTAAGCTCTTGAATTTACCAAATCATATCCCCTGAGAGTGTCAAACCATGAGTGCATTAAGGTTCATTGTAGTGTACTAAGATACCCTAAGTTATGCTTGAAACTCCTTTTCAGAGTTTTCACTCTTTGGTGCATCTGTGATAGAGCCTCCTCAACCTGTTCATATCCAGACATTGATGTATTTTCTTGATAAACCACTTACTCTATACATAAAAAAAATTTAGGGATGTTTTCTTATACATCAAATCATACTTAAGGTTCTTACTAAAGTTCTCTATTCCTAATCTCCAAAAATAACTGGACCATCCTCTGATACCAACAATAGTGACCCCATTCTTTTCACATAACATTACATGATTTTAAACATAATTATAGATTAGTGTACAATCTATTGATTGTGATGTCTAGTGTCTATGATGATTAGGTATATAAAACTAAAAACATGGGACTAAAAAAACACTTCTTTATTTAATATTAAAATTTAGATCCTAACTTCTATTATGCTAAAACATCTGCATAGGGTACCATGAGGAACACTTGAACAAAGGGATGAGATAAAAATATCAGTAAGGGAATAAACATAAGGATAAAGATTTAGAAAATGGGGTTGAAGGCATAACATAATGATATAAAAAAGGAATGGGACATATGGAATCATAACATACAAATATGCAATCCTATAATCACAAAGTCAATGAAATGTGAAAGCAACATAAAATGTGACTTTAGTAAGAGTGAAGGCAAACTGCTAAGATCGTTTCACATTGTTTCACTAGTCAAGGCTAACCGTCAAGACTGTCGCACATAACATCTCATGAGACGTAACTTTATCTAATGCATTAGAGTTATATCTGGGAGCACCAATCATAATTTTTACAGAATATGTTTTCCACATAAAGAATCATATATAATCAATCGTAAAAAATCATAATTATTACCCATGGAAAGAATTGGGTACCAACATCATGACATAAGGAATAACAGATGGACATAATGAAAAAGTTTCCTTGAATGAACGAAACAAAATTATACATGGAAATTCATAAGTTAAAATATATATGTATCATGGTGAGTTCTTTAAAGTATAAGTGATAACATTTAAGAAATTTATTCATGAAATTTTGGCATAAAAACATTTTCAGCTATTTTAAGGAAAATACTATAAAACCATTAAAATAGAAAAGGGAAAAATCCTTTATAAAAAAGAAAACTTGAACCAGGATGGTTTTCAAAAAAAAAACTTATTTTATAAAAAAATGGTGGCTTAAAATAGAAGATAGAGTGTAATTGAAATCAGGTATGAATTCAGGATGATACCTCAAAATATGTATGCCTATCGGGAAGTATTGAGGAGGGAATCAATTTAAAAAAATGTATAAAAAAAAGAGAATGATGGATGGAACTTATTAAAAGATCTTGGAACATTAACATATCATTTATAAAATGAAATAATAATAATATATAACCTCATTTAGGTATATATAATGACAACCAAACCCGAAGGAATAAAGGAGACTCAGATTTAATCCCTCACGGAATATCGGCATGGTATTATGTGTACTTAAGAGGGATTAATGAGATATAAAGGGGTTTATCATCATTTAAAAATCATGATGGAAGTATGCGGAAGGTTTTTAACCATACCGCATCACTAGAAATTACACATTAAAAGTGAATAACATAGAGGACAATCTTGAATAAAAGTGAAATAGAGAGGATCTTTTACCTTAAGTCTGATGGTGTTCTCAATTTGATATTAACGATCCGAATAATTAAAATAGGTTCATTAATTAATAATTATAGAACCTCTTATATATTTAAAAGATTTATTATAACCTTTTTATGTATATTTATGACCTATTTTTATGGGTTAAGTGCTGCAATTTTATTGTTGGGTTCTGTTTGTTTTCTTGGTTTTTATGATCGATTTACTTATTTTCATGAAAGGAAAAACATGTAAGATGAAAATGGATGTACAGAATTGATGTTATATGTCATTACTGAGAATAAAAGTGATTAAATTTTGGTTAATTTAATTAGGATACTTGGATTGATGTCGAATCAATATATAAAACATTAATGATAAATGTTTGAATTAATTTTAGCGATTTTTCTCACAATTACCATGTTTTGTTTTATTCTTTTAAATCATTTGAAAAAATGATTCCAGACACCACATAACCTAAATTACATATTTAATATTCTGGTTAAACCATGAAAATGGTTTAATGACCACAATTTAAGATAGTAATAGAAATTGACAACTCGTCGTCCTTGAATTCACTAAATTAACACATCTCAAACATTGTTTTCATTTTATTCAAATAAAAGGAGGGTAAATAAGAGATGATAATGAATTATACCATTATCAAAAAATATTATATTACATGTATGTTATGGTAGTTTTCATACCATTTGGATGATAATATGTTAGTAATGAAAAGTGAACAAAGGAACTTGAAAAAAATGAATGAAAAGAAAAGAGGAATTTTACCTCTTCAATCGACCTTCCTTCAGATCCTCTTTAGAGGAGATGATTTGGTCTTTTTAGGATACAAAAGGCTATTAGATGTGTGGAGGGATACTAGGGAGATATTTGGTCAGAATATATGGATGTAACAAGGCTTTAGAGGGGTGAAGAGAAGAGGGTGGAAGAGGTGGTATTTATAGTGGAGGGGAGGAGAGTTTTCATAATATTTAATTCTGCAGTTTATTATCTTCCCTCAAGACCAGAAATAGTAATGATTCCAAGAACAAAAAGAGTAATAAATTCATTTTTGTTTGAGATTTGGGTGATTACATAACTTATGATGACAGGAATAGTGGATTTAAATTATAATATATTTATACTGTAAATTAATGTATTTTACTATTCACAAAAAATTTATCTATTTTAGAAAAATCCCAAAAATTCACCATAACCATTTTTTGATGAGTAGAATCCAAAAATGAACTACATTTTTTAAAAAAATTTTTCTAAATATGAATAATTTACTATTTAATTGAAATCACAATTTACTCGAAAAATAAAAATTTTAAAACATTTATTTTCTTATTCCATGATATAGGTATATCAGACTTTACCTTGTATCTTATTTATATACTATCATAGGTAAGGTTACTATTCATTAGGGAATATCACTATTCAAAAGGGTATTTTACTATTCATACGGGTAGGTTACTATTCACCAAAAAAATTAAGTTTGTTTCATTAGACTCCAAACATCTTTCTAATCGCAACTGTGTATATCAAATATTCCAAATTCAAAACAAAGAAGTGACAAAATTTTGTTTAACGGTCCCATAGTACTTAGTAGTTTATTGTGTTATGATTTCCTGTGATTATATGTGTTTCCTCTTGAATTGGGGATGACCTCATTGAATTAAGGTTTAAACATTCCAATCAGTTTCTAACGAGTTTGTTTGTAGAACCGGAAACTTCCAACGATTCCATATCCATTTGGACCTACTATCCAAAGGTAAGTGCTCATTAGTTGTGAACTGATGAGGCTTAGGAATTTTCATTGGTCGAGAGGATGGGAGGTCAGACTCATCACACCTTTTTGAGGGGAATTATTTTCTACTCCTGGACTCTCTTTATAGATTTAAGTTATGTTCATGAATCCTTACTATATTACCAAGTGTAAAATGAGATTTTCTTTAGATCTTACAATCAAGGATTAAATATGTAGGGAATTTAGAGAATATTTTATATGTATTCGAGGTTCTTCATCGATAGAGAATCATCTGTATTTGTTAGAGATTCTTAGTCAATGGTATCCTTCAATACATAAAAGTCTCTTGGTCATTATGATGACCATACTATTTTTAAAGCCACTCGGTGGGGAACATGAAGTTTATTGTCATTCAGAAGGACTTGAATTATTTCAGAGTTGGGATCGTACCGACAGATGTGCTACCTACGTATCCTTTGTTTTAGTAAAGGAATCAGAACCTACGTAGTTCGAGAAAGTGAGTATAATGTTTATGCACAATTGATGGCTCAATGAAAGATGTCACAATTAATTTTACACTCTAAGCTCACGTGAGTCATGATCGGTGTGAGAAACAAGAGGTATTGGTAAAATCAGAAAATTGTTCCACGAAAGATGAAATCATGAGAAATTATGTGGGTCTTATGTATGTATGACAGCCCAGAATAAATGAACATTGAGAGTTACTTCATTGAAGAAATACAGGAACATGGTTCATAAAGGTATATGTTATTTATGGAGATTTGGATACTATAATCTTGGGGCTTACTCCTAAGGAAGATTCCCAAGTTAGGAGGGGACTTTTGATTGGGTTTTACTGCTGAGAAAGAAGCCCAGATCAATAGTAAATTAGGACTGGTTAAGAGAAATTATGACGGGGGCTTACTCCTGAAAAGGAGGCCCTGGTTAAAGGTATTTGAAAATTAAAGGGACTTGGGGATTACTCTTGAGGAGGATGCCCATATTAGATATGGGGGATTACTCCTGAAAAGGAATTCCAAGATAAGAGAATTATGGTTGGGGCTTACTCCTGAGGAGGATTCCCATAGTCCCTTTAATTTTCAAATCCATTTAACCTGGGCCTCCTTTTCAGGAGTAAGCCACATTCTTAATTTCTCTCAACCAGTCCAAATTTATTTTTGATCTGGGCTTCTTCCTCAGGAGTAAAACCCAATCATAAGTCCCCTCCTAACTTGGGCATCATCCTTAGAAGTAATCCCCAAGATTAGAGTATCCAAAAATCTATAAATCACATATACCTTTATAAACCATGTTCCAATAATTCTTCTATTAAGTAAGTCTTAATCATTATTTATTCTAGGCAGTCATACATACATAAGACCCATATCATTTCTCATGATTGAATCTTTCGTGGAACAAATTTCTGATTTTACCAGTACCTCTTGTTTCTCACACTGAGAATGACTCACGTGAGCTTAGAGTGTAAAAGTAATTATGACATCATTATTTGAGCCATAAATTGTGCATAAACATCACACTCCCTTTCTTGAACTACGTGGGTTCTGATTACTTTTTTAAAATAAAGGATACATAGGTAGCCCATCTGTGGGTATGATCCCAACTCTAAAATAATTCATTTCCTTATGAATGACAATAAACTTCAAGTTCCTCACATAGTGGATTTAAAATATAATGGTCATCATAATGACCAAGAGACTTTTATGTATTGAAGGGTACCATTGACTAAGAATCTCTAACAAATATAGATGATTCTCCATCGATGAAGAACCTTGAATACATATAAGAGATTCTCTAAATTCCCTATATATTTAATCATTGATTGTCAGATCTAAAGAAAATCTCATTTTACACATGGTAATATAATAAGGATTCACGAAGATAACTTAAATCTATAAAGAGAGTCTCGGAGTAGACAATAATTTCATTAAAAAAGATGTGATGAGTCCAACCTCCCATCCTCTCGACCAATGAAAATTTCTAAGCCTCATCAGTTCACAACTAATGAGCACCTAACTTTGGAAATTAGGTAAAAATGGATATGGAATCATTGGATGTTTTCAGTTCTACGAACAAACCCGTTAGAAACCGATTGGAATGTTTGAACCTTAAATCAACGAGGTCGTCCCCAATTCCAGAGGGAAAAAAATGGCGATCCCGACGTGAAGAGATCGGTTTTGGGATTGAACCTCAGGAGTTTGCATATGTACCCAGCCTAGAAGGAAAGGATCAAAGTCCGCGTAGTTCAATTAAAGAATAAATTGGTGGTCAAGTTATTCTTGGGGTCAACAACCTTAAAAAATAGTGTTGGGACTTTCACATTGTTAGTAGCCTAGAGAGAGTGTTATGGTTGATGTTTTCTCTAAGATCACATGAGTCATACTCGGTGTGAGAAACAAGAGGTAGCAACAACCCTAACAATGTACAGTTTAACATCATGTAGGATGTATTAAGGGATTTCTATAGAGTTTATCATCATGTTGTTAGGACGATGGGGACAATACAGTTTAATGTCATGTTGGACAAAAGGGGGAATTTGCAGTTTAATCTATTGCAGTGAGGATAAAAAGAGGACACAGTTTAACATCATGTTGGATGTATTAGGGACTTTTTCATAGTTTAATGTCATGTTGGATGAAAGTGCAAATAGTTTAAGGTCATATGTGTGGACCCTGGACGGTGCAGTTCAACGTTATGCTGGACGTCACAGTTTAACGTCGTGTGGGACGAAAGAAATGAAAATAGTTTAAATACATATCCATGGACTGTGGGTGATGCAGTTTAACGACTTGCTGGATGTAAGGGAATTGCAAATATTTTAGGGTCATATTCATGGACCTTTACTGTATTTTGTGTTCATACAAAATATTTTTTCAGAAATCTGGCATAGGATGGAGTAGTGATGAGTTCTCTATCCATTGAGATTAATGAATAAGCTCCATTGGAGTAGACCTTATGTATTGAGTAAGTTCCTTCCCATTTCGGCTAAAGCTTGGGTGTTTTCATTCCAGGTATCATTGGAGTTATGAGAACTAATACCAATTATCCCTGAGTGAATTTACAAAGACAAACTTTTTTGTTGAAAGCTCGTTCAATTCGATTATGATAGGCTTCCAAGTGGTGCAAAGTGCCCAATCATTTCTCATCTAACTGTTCCAATTCATTCAATCGCTTTTGAGATTGTTCATATATAGATGATTGATCAAAAATGGAAACTCTGAGCAAAGGTAATTGAATTTCAATGGGAAAAAATACTTCCATTCCACATACCAGTGAATATGGAGTTGACCGCATTGCAGTGCGGGTGGTGGTCCGATAAGCCCATAAAGCATGAAAGAGTTTATCAAGCCATGACTTCTTATATTTATCCACCATCCTTTGCAGTATATTTGATAGAGTCTTATTGAAGGATTCTATCTGGCCATTGGCCGCTGCATGAAAATAAGATGAATGATTGGATTTAATGTTGTATTCTTGATACAACTTCTTCACCTTGGATGAACAGAAGTTGGTGCCATTGTTTGTCAATATGGTATGACAGACACCAAATCTGGTAATAATGTTAGACTTGATGAAGCTAATAATGCATTTAGAACTGAACACTTTGAGAGGTATTGCCTCTTCCCATTTGGAAAAGAAATCAGTAGCAGTAAGAATATACTTAAACTGATTGACCGTAGATGAAGGGTAAGGTCCCACCACATCCATTCCCCATTGACTTGTTTGATTACTAGATCTGAATCAACTTTCACCTTTAAGTGATTCACTTGTGCTTGAAGTGCCAACTCTAAGCCTGCAATGAGATCTTGGTATTCTACTTCATTATTGTTACCACCTTCCCACAATAAGAAGGAATAAGGTAACACTTTTTTTCTAGATAAATGAGCACAATTCCTAATCCCACTTTGTTGAATTTAGGATTTTCCATTTTCTTACCTGTTGTACTTCTGTAAGCACCATCAAAATACATTTCCCATGCCTCAGGACTTTATTTAATAGATAAGACTTCTTCATCAGGGAGTTCAATATCTGAAGATGTGTCTTCCACTGAAGGGTGTTTAGCAGGAAATCAGCCAGAGCATGGACCTTTATTGCCTTTTGAGACACATATTGAATATCAAATTGTTGCAAAATAACTGCCTACCATGCCAGACGTCCTGTAAGAATTGGACGACTAAAGATGAATTTGAGCGGGTTATTGCAAGACAACAATTGGACCTCGTGATATTGTAGGTAGTGTCTCGACTTCTGAAGTGCAAAGATTAATGCCAGGCAACACTTCTCAATATTTGAATACTGGGTTTCTGCTTCAAGCATAGTCCGACTGAGATAGTAGAGGCTATTTGCATTCCCAACATCATTCTTCTGAGCGAGATAGGCACCCAATGATCGCTCTAGAGCTGTCACATAGAGGATAAGTGGTATTCCTTCAATAGGTGGCATAAGTACTAGTGGACTCAAGAGGTATTTCTTGAGAATATCAAATGCCTCTTGACATTCTTCAGTCCACTAGTTAGTGACTCCCTTCTTCATCAATTTGGTGAAGGGTAAACTTTTTCCTACCAAATTGGCGATGAAACGCTGAATATAGGATAAGTGTCCTTGAAGCCCTCTCAATTATTTCAAATTTCAAGGAGGTGACATACCAATGATTGAATTGGTCTTCTCATGATCGACTTCGATACCATGATGGCGTACAACAAAGCCGAGAAAATTTCCTGAGGATACCCCAAAAGCACATTTTAAGGGGTTCATCTTCAAATTATGTTGTCGAAGCTTGCAGAATATGACTTCCAAATCAGAAACGTTTTTAGACCTTTGTATGAATTTAACCACCAAATCATCCACAAAACATTCAACAAACTTCCCTAAAAAGGGTTTGAAGATACTATGCATGGCATGCTGATATGTTGCACCTCCATTCTTTAAGCCAAAGGGCATTACCCGATAGCAAAACACACCCTGAGTGGCTCTGAAAGCTGTAGATTCCTCATCTTCTGGAGCCATTCGAATTTTATTATATCGTGAATATCCAACCATGTTGGAATGTGCTTCATAGCTAGCTATTTTATCAATTAGGAGTTCTGTAATCGGAACTGGAAAATCATCCTTAGGACAATACCGACTAAGATCTCTGAAATCGATGCAAACTCTAATTTTTCCATTCTTCTTCTTCACTAGGACAATATTAGCCATCCACTTGGGATATTGAACTTCTCTGATGAATTTATCTTTGATAAGCTTATCCACTTCAACTTCAATTTTTGGAAGCATAAGTCTGGTGTGTTCTTCTCGCGGCTTGCTGAAATCCTCGATGTTCTTCTGGTAAACCCAAATGATGAGTAGCAACATCAGGATCAAGCCCAGGCATTTCTGTATAGTTCTAAGAAAATATGTCTCAATTCTACTTTAAAAAGGAAATATACATCTCTTGTTATTCAAGTGTCATGGCCGCACTAATTAAAGTGGGGTGTGGATCTTCTTCTGTACCCAGATTTATTTCTCTGAGTTCATCCATGGTGGTAGAGATACCCTCTTCAAATGTTGGAGGAGCATCTCTGAGATCTTCCTCTTTTTCTTCAAAAAGTGTTATTTATTCTGTTTCTACTTGCATAGTATATGATGAAGCAAAATTTTCATAATCATAAGAGATGTTAAAATTTGAACATCTTGAAGAAGAGGCTTCCATTTCCGACCCGATTGATGATGGACGACATTTCTTGGGTAATAAAGAGGAGATGATGGATTGAGAATCGACATCACTGTTCACATTTGAAGTTTCTATAACTTTCTATGGCCTAATTGGAGAAGTATAGACATGTTGGATTTTAGCAGATGAAATAAAGATATCTCCATTTGAGCTTTCATCATTTCTTGGTGGATCATTAATTTCTCCCATGTTGTCTGGATCAATTGCTATAATTGACATTATGGATCTTTCCATAAGAGTATTTGGATTTGGGTCTATCCTGTCAATTTGACTGATAGGCAACACATAATATGTACTCACATGCACAAATGGATTTACTGGAATCTTTTCCAAACCACATGGAGCATTAACATTGGTAATATTCTTTGTTGTGGATTGCTACCTTCCCTTCATGTGATAGAATTCTGCCTCAGTGTATTGAGATTCACATGTCTTTAACAGGGCCTTATCACCATACAATGTCCCATCTTGACCATCGAAACAATATTTGAGACATTGATGGTATGATTAATGGATATCCTCATGTTGATGTAGCTAGGATCTTCCAAGCAAGATGTTGAAGGCTGAGTCTTGATCAACAACCATAAAATCTGAATTAGATACAAGATCTCCAAACTGAGTTTTGAGTGTAACATTGTCCAGTGGTTCTTGTTCATTTTTATCATATCCTTGTAGCATCATAGTCGAAGGAGATAAATCAGATTCTGTGAGGCCCAATCGACGAAGTGTACGAATGGGCATGAGGTTAACTCCTGAACCATTATCAATGAAAGCTCTTCGTATTTCTCTACCATTGACCTTTCCAGATAAGTAAAAGGTATAATATTCCCATGCATTACATCATATTCATCTTCATCAGTAAAAGATATTACTGCATGGAATTCTGTAGGATTATTCTCTACATGGTAGAATTCAGCTGTAGCAATTTCAGTTTCAAACTCCTGAGGACTTGAAAAAGCCTTGATGAGTGCCTCCCAAAGATCTTTTGATAGATTCAAAGAGTCTAGAATTTATAACTTGGCCAGTAGTTGGGCCAGGTGTTTTAATACATCATACATTTGATCCAGAGGTCTGTGTTTCCCAATAGGAACATGTTGTCTAGTAGGTGCCTTGGAAGTTGATGCTTCTTGTATCGGGAGAGGAGTTGGAAATATTCCTAGCTTTGGAAGATTAGACTGATTAGATCCATTTACTTACTGAGAGGAAGAAGATGGAACATTCAACCGATCATCTAGAATAACTATTCTAGGACTGAATTTTCTATTGGTGGAAGAACATGATTGTTCTTGCTGAGCTTGCTGAAGGGCTCTACCACAAGTTTCTACTGCGTACACTGTTCTAGCAGGGTAGAATTGGAATAGTGGGTTCTGAAAGATCAACGTCTTCCCCTGTATCCTGAGCCTCTGGAACTTTGTCTGATTCCTCTATTTGATATAGGGAATTCAGGCTCATCAAAATCGAAATTGCGACTAGCATAAGGATCTGTTAAATGAATCATATTATCAGAACCAATGATTAACTGTTCATCTGATGAAGAATCTGCCTGTCTTTCCAATTTAGGCTCTACAGTTTGGTGGGGCGGTTCCCATGGCTTCGAAGTAGATGTCATGAAATCTGCCAAAGTAAAAGACATCTTATGCTTTGACACATACTAATCTTCTTTTTATTGTTCCTCTTTCCTGGAATTGTGCCATTTCTTTGAGGATTTTCCCTCTGATGAAGAGGGTTTTGCTGTGGAATTCATGGCAGAAGGCTCAATTGGTTTCTTCAATTGTGTTTTCAAAATAGAATGAGTTCGGTTAATCATCTTTTTGACCATCCAATCATCATATTTTTGTGCATTTTTTCTTTTTAATTATTACCATTCGCCTTCCACCTCTGGAACTGTAGCAGTAACACATGCTACCTAAGCTGAATAACCTTTCTGTTTGACTTGTCCCGATCGATCATCTTTTGTAGGAGGTCTTTGAAGACAAAACACTCCTAGATGGGATTCCGCAACATTTGATGAAACGTGTAATAGTTGGGACAGTCTTCTTGTCCTTCCTTGTTTGGCCTCTTGGGCATTGACAATTGAACCAAATTATTTTCCTGAGCCAAAATGAAATAACCAGGAACTTTCTCATTTCGGAAAGAGTAAACTTTTATTTTCAAATCCTCAATTTTTTTTGTCTTTGATCTCTTTTATTATCTTGATGAAACGAACTCTTTTGTTGGCGCTCAGGATGTGGAGCCCGTCGTGAAGATGAAGGTTTTGAAGTATAAGCAGTTATAGGTGCTTTTTTTAAGCATAATTGTAGCAGTTTCTGCTTTACCCATTCTCCTTCCTGGATCTGATGGAATTACACGAGATTTGGCCTTAGTCGGTATAAGAGAATCTTCAATCTATTGAGTGATTGAAGTAATTTCTCGAAACCCTCCTGTGTATTTCACAGGGATCAGTGGTGTGCGTAATTCATCACATAGATTTTCCACACAGATTGGAAAAAGTTCATCTTGAGGGAGTGCTAAGCTTAGGGAATATGTTAATCCCTTCTAGCAACCAATGAAATCTGAGACCCATTCATTCTCCCTTTTCTTACAGTTTTTAAGATAAAAAACTATTATCTTTGGCAACGTTGAGCTGATTTGGAGAAGGAATATTTGGTGAAGATCCTCACATCCGGTAATTGACTGGGATTGCATGCTTGTATACCAAACAAAGACTAGTCCTTGAAAGGTTCGCACGAAGAATCTATGTTTCACTACTTCTTGATGCTACGGAGTTCCCATCATTAGAATACAACAAGACATGTAATGCGTTCAATGTTTTTCAGGATCGCCTGATCCATTGAAAATAGGGAATACAGGGTTCCCAAACCTTGATGTGGGAGGGATTGCATCTACCCATTCGGGGTATGCTCTATTTTCTGGTTGAACCTGAGAACGCTTTCCATCCATAGCTTCCAACCGAGCTGTTAATGACTCAATAGTAGTTATTAAATTTTGAGAAACATCCGGTTGAGCTTGGACCTAAACAGGTGCACTGACTGGAGCTTGGACAGGTATGGCAGCTGGTACTACAACTAATGGCAGCACTGCTAATTGTTGTTGCACTTGACCCGTAAGATTAGACATGTGAGGGTGTACTAATAAAAGAGGATATTCTTGATCCATCTCAGTAGCTACAACAAACTCTCTTGGGTGACTGACTCCAGTACGCTTAGGAGGAAGACTACCTTGAAGTAGTTCTGTGTTCAACCTCCTCAATTCATTCATTTCTTCCTATTGTTGAGAAAATCTTTGCTCTAGTGAGAGTGATTGGCCTTCTCCAGAGTAAGGATATGTAACCTGATTCATTCCCTTCCCCTTGTTTCATCCCTTTCAGAGAGGGGGAAGTGGGTTATTTGAAGGAACAACCAGATTTTGGGTAAACCTTTGATTTCGTGTATGCACACCTTCTTCATTTGTGTGTGTGCTTAAAACTTCTTGAACATGAACTTCTTCATCTGATCCCTTTGAGTGAGCCTCATCTGGTGGATCAGCAACAGCGGAATTGATGACATTAATTGATGCATAATGCATTTCATCCCTTCTATCAGCATTTCTGTGATATTGTCTTCTGCCATGCCCCTGACGAGACATTACCTTTTGTTGGTTTGATCCCTAGGGAACTTCTTGGAGAACCGTAATTTGGAGAGAATATCCTGATAATTTGGCTCTTCGTTCCTCTTAAGGCTTCCTCCCTAATCGAGAAAAGACCGAATTTCTCTGAGGAGGGAATTAATGATTTAAAAAAGTCCCTAGTCTGGTGGACTAGGGCTATTCCTGCTGTCTTTGATCAACTCCTCGAATACTATTTGTTGATTCTGAGGGTTGAGTTAAAAGAGTCCCCAGTCTAGCAAGATGGGGAGGCTCTTGACATGCTATGTCTGAGACTTTCGTAAAATATCTCCTGATCTTGCGGAACTTAGTCCAGAAATTAGATGGATGCATCAATCGACATCCACTTTTATCACTCGTCTCGAAAGACTGTTGGATAATTTCTGACACTTCTGTCACATGATGATGTTCTTTGTCCATACAAGAGGCCTGTTCAATATTCTCGTTTGATTTATATAGGAGTAATTCAACAACTTTTTCTCTATATTCATGATTTTGAGAAGAAATAGATGAGGCATGTTCTTGAGAAATCTTTTTATTACAAACAAAACCCATTGACTGTGGCTGGCCATGTGCAATAACATTGCATGAGACAATTTTCAGCGGACCTTTCTGACCAGAGAGCATAGTGAAATGTAGTGCTCCATGAACACCCCATCCTCTAACATGAATACCAGATGGGGCATTGGCAATTAACTGGCACAATTTTCTTAGTGCGCCAAGGCATGAACGTTAAAGGGCTCACTGCTGCTTTTCAGCCTTCGGATATCGAGAGACTGATAGAGATGCCAAATCAATATGACGTTGTAACCCTTCTATTATCTTAACATGATTTTCATATTCATCATAAGATAATACTTTATTTTTCAACTGACAAAGATTTTTCCATATGTTGAGACGAATATCATGAATTCCATATTCTGTCAACATCTCTAGAATGTCAAACTGAGAGTCAGCCATAGGCCAAAACATGACTGGAACTTCACCTTTTTCCAGTTGTTTTCTCATGTTCAGAAATTCCTCTTTATCATTCAATGACGATTCTTCTACCTGATTTGACGAGAGATGGTGATTCCTTGTTTCTTAATCAGATTGAACAATATTGGTAGAGAAATCAATGATCCAACTAGAAGATTCCTGACTTATGGGTGGTTCAGAGAATGAACTACACCCTAGGCTATCATCTGATTGAGAAAGTATTTCACCTGCTAGCGATGAAGAATAATACATGACTAGTTTCGCATTTGAAGGTGCCTCAGGAAAATAGGTCTTTCTTGGCACTACATTATCCACTAGATCATTTTCCGGGCAATGTGCATCACTACTGTGGAGAGGACATTCGCAACGAAATTCATCACCATAGGGAGGACCACCATGGTGGGTTACAGCAAAAGATGAGTTCTCTTACTCCTTGGTCTTCTGACCACACAGAGGGTTCATGTGGCTCTCATATGAATATGAAACTTCGATATTGACCGAATTGTCATGAAGGAAGCCTTCATGAAGAAGTGTCTATTGATGAAATTCAGAATTCATTTTCCCACTATTGGGAAATGAGGGATTAGAATCTTAAATTCCAATAGATAACTGTTTGAGGGATTCAAGAACTCCAGCATCGAGCAAGGCCTTGTAACAGATTGGCCATTGATCTCTTGACTGTGCTAGGAAGGTCTTCTTATTAGATTCCTTCTTACTTTCCTTGGAAACCACTTATTGATGAAAGTGGCTGCTCTGAGCAGGTGTATGTGCCTGATTAGGAGAGATGGCCAGGTTAGGCTGACGATCTCTACTCAAATCAGGTTTATGTGCCTGACTTGGTTGTCCGTATGATATGGGGGAGTATGCACCACAACCCTCTGGGACTAAAATAGATGTGTGTGTCTGTTCCGAAGTGAACTGTTGATGTGTTACTCCACTGGTAGGGATAGATTTATGTGTGTTTCCCCGAGCTGTTGGTGATACTTTTATAATATCCTAGCAAGAATCCAGAATATGAGTAGGGATTTTCTTCTGCTCTTTCACCATTGATAGAATATGCTTGGTGACTTCATCTGCTGGAATGGGGATATACGTCCATTCCTTTCTTGGAGTAGGTGTGTGTGCCTGCTCTTGTCATCCTTTTCCTCTAAGTTAATCTTCAAAGTACATAAGTGTAGGGGTAGAGAGTTGAGTCATCCTCCTATTTGTCACCGGAGCTTTCCGATTGACTTCTCTGAGTGCTACCAAGAAAGACTATTGGTAGGATTGATCAATACTATCAGGTGTATGTGCCGGCTGATTACACTTCGTCAAACGTCGTTGACGAGATCCATCATATGTAGTAAGACGAGCCTGCTGACTAGCTGATGATGTAAAAACATGTGTATGTTCCTGCCTATAGTACTCTGCCAGAATTTCCTGGCGGGACTGGTGTGATGCTTCCTGACGAGTCTGCTGGACAGCGGAGTTAAAACAGATGGGTGTGCATGCCCATTCATTGCTTTCCACCAAGTTAGGTTGGTGGACTTCTATGGAGATGGTAGAGATGGGAACCTAGTCACTGTTAACCGGATTTTTCCTTTGGCAATTCATCTTACCTGCTCGGGTTTGAGGAACCTGAGCCGAACGCATGGAGTCGTTACCCTCATCATGTTGAGGGCGCACTGTCGCATGAGTCTGGCGGTGATTGTTGATGGGAGCCCTCAGGAAGGACTCCCGTCTCCTTGAATTAAGGCCCTGAGGGACCTGATCATTCACCTCCCCAGAATATAGGAGGGAATGGAGATTGCATTCTGGGGATAACGACCCGAAACTGTTGGAGACGGTGGTTAGAACCGCCTGCTTCTTGATCATTGGTCATCACTGTCCAGACGAGCAGGGTGAATTGTTCACTTGGAGGTCTCGTCGAGCAGCCTCCAGAGTTGGAATAGTACTATTTTGATGGTACTACATAACCAGCGTATTTGATACCTAGAATTGAAGACGCTGAGTAGGTGATGTCATCCTCAGAGGAGATGATGATCCAGTAGGAGTAGCAGCAGTGGCATTCACAGCCGCGGTATTCACAGGTGTGAACTTGGGAGCAACCATTTCTTAAAATGCAGAAAATCTTGGAAAAGAGTGCTTGTTTGATATAACAGACGTAATCAAGATAAATTCATCCACTACATCTTTTGGATGAGCACATATTCCAATGATTCTTTTTGTTGGCCCTCTCATTGAGTTTTAAATAGAGGCCTAACAAATAAGTAAAACATCATTTTAACTTGGTTAAGGATTCACATCGGTTTCACCCTTTTTTGTTTCCTCTGGAATTGGGGATGACCTCGTTGATTTAATGTTCAAACATTCCAATCGGTTTCAAACGGGTTTGTTCATAGAACCAGAAACATCCAATGATTCCATATCTATTTGGACCTACTTTCCAAAGGTAGGCACTCATTAGTTATGAACTGATGAGGCTTAGAAATTTGCACTGGTCGAGAGGATGGGAGGTCGGACTCATCACACCTTTTTTAGGGGAATTATTGGCTACTCCGAGACTCTCTTTATAGATTTAAGTTATGTTCTTGAATCCTTATTGTATTACCAAGTGTAAAATGAGCTTTTCTTTAGATCTGACAATCAATGATTAAATATGTAGGGAATTTCTTGAATTTTTTATATGTATTCGAGGTTATTCATTGATGGAGAATCATCTATATTTGTTAGAGATTCTTAGTCAATGGTATCCTTCAATACATAAAAGTATCTTGGTCATTATGATGACCATACTGGTTTTAAAGCCACTAAGTGGGGAACTTGAAGTTTATTTTCATTCAGAAGGACATGAATTATTTCAGAGTTGGGATTGTACATGCAGATGGGATACCTATATATCCTTTGTTTTATAAAAGGAATTAGAACCCACGTAGTTCGAGAAAGGGTGTATGATGTTTATGCACAATTGATGGCTCAATGAAATATGTCATAATTACTTTTACACTCTAAACTCACTTGAATCATGCTCGGTGTGAGAAACAAGAGGTATTGGTAAAATATGACAATTGTGCCACAAAAGATGAAATCATGAGAAATGATGTGGGTTTTATATAGGTATGACTTCCTAGAATAAATGGAGATTAAGAGTTACTTCAGGGATGAAATCCAGGAACATGGTTATAATGGTATATGTGTTTTATATGGATTTGGATACTCTAATCTTGGGGCTTACTCCTAAGGAAGATGCCCAAGTTAGGAGGGTACTTATGATTGGGGTTTACTCCTGAGAAAGAAGCCCAGATCAAAAGTAAATTAGGACTGGTTAAGAGAAATTAAGACTGGGGCTTACTCTTGAAAAGGACATATACCATGGGAATATTCCTTAGGAGTAAGCCCCAAGATTAGAGTATCCAAATCTCCATAAAGCACATATACCTCTATGAGCTCTGTTCCTGGATTTCCTCCATGAATTAAATCTTAATCTTCATTTATTCTGGGAAGTCATACATACATAATACTCACATCATTTCTCATGATTTCATCTTTCATGGAACAATTTTATGATTTTACCAATACCTCTTGTTTCTCACACCGAGCATGACTCACTTGAGCTTAGAGTGTAAAAGTAATTATGACATCTTTATTTGAGCCATCAATTGTGCATAAACATCATACTCCCTTTCTCGAACTACATGGGTTCTGATTCCTTTTCTAAAAAAAGGATACGTAGGTTGCCCATATATGGGTACGATCCCAACTTTGAAATAATTCATGTTCTTCAGAATGACAATAAACTTCAAGTGCCCCACTAGGTGGCTTTAAAACTAGTATGGTCATCATAATGACCAAGAGAATTTTATGTATTGAAGGATACCATTGACTAAGAATCTCTAACAAATATAGATGATTCTCCATCAATGAAGAACCTCGAATACATATAAAAGATTCTCTAAATTCCCTATAAATTTAATCATTAATTGTCAGATCTAAAGAAAAGCTCATTTTACACTTGGTAATATAATAAGGATTCATGAACATAACTTAAATCTATAAAGAGATTCCCAGAGTAGACAATAATTCCCCTAAAAAAGGTTGGATGAGTCCGACCTCCCATCCTCTCGACCAATGCAAATTCCTAAGCCTCATAAGTTCACAACTAATGAGCGCCTACCATTGTAAAGTATGTCCAAATGGATGTGGAATCATTGGATGTTTTTGGTTCTACGAACAAACCCGTAAGAAACCGATTGGAAAGTTTGAACCTTAAATCAACAAGGTCATCCTCAATTACATAGGAAACAATATGACATAATAATAAGAAGGAAATTTCCATTGAAAAACATTTGGTCATTACAGAAAACATGTAATTAAAACAAATAACTATATGAGAAGAAAATTGATGAGATTATTGAGAGGTAGATCATGAAATTTAATCAGCTGAAGCATAATCACAAACTATCCTGATAAACAATGAGATTGTAACTTAAAACCATTACCATATTGGTAATTTTTTAATCATAAGCACAATGAAGGAAATAAAATAATATGGACATGTAAATCCCAATATTTTTCAAAATAATTATCATAAAATACATTCAGGGGTAGTGTATACACCACATAAAAGAAACAAGTTGTGAATATGGAATGTGCTTCATAGAAATACAAGTAATATGAAAATATCTTACATTGGGTCAGACTTCCATCTAACACGTTCCAATATCCTATATAATAAATATATATATATTATGGATATATTCTAGAACCATACACATATATATCATACCATTTATTATTTATATATAACTTTTTATCAACTGTTTATTAACAATTCTTTATTAAAATCCTTATTCTGGTTGATAACTACTTCTTTGTTTTCATGTATGTTTTGAGTCGGATGTTTCAATAATATTAGTTTGATTATGGTTAAACAATATATATAATGGTAATAATGATGTAAATATATCCTATATATTCAATATATACATATTTAGATTCATCCAAAAAAGTTAGAGATAAAAAAATGAATTTCACAGTTCATGGAAAAAGTAGATCATACGTATGCACGAACATTTTTTTTTCATTTTCTAAAAAATGGAATGAAATAAAGGTAAATAATAATTAACCTTTAAATTTTTTATTATATCATATAAATCATATATATTCCTAAAATTCATCCTTATTACTATCCATGTAATACATAAATGAAAAACGAATCACATCGATTCGTGGGGGTGGCAGTCCACACGTACGTAAGAGAGACAGTATCGTTTTCCAACAAACTGAATGTTAAGAATCCAGATGTGATATTATAATTACAGAAGTAAAATTATATCATAAATATCATATACATATATATATATATATATGAATTAAATTCATCATTATATTCATCTGAGAGAGGTGGTGATGGAAAACATATTATGTCGGTTCGCAAGGCGGTAGCCCATTTTACGCACTATCGACAATTTAATTTTCCATTTGAATGAGGATATTGATATAGGTTATTTAATTAACATAATAAAATACTATTATATGGATGATATTGGTGTTATTATTACATCATAATTGAAGAATATCTGAATGAGGTAAAATAAGAAATAAATAAAAAACGCTCGGTTAAGAACGATACTTATTCTTTGGACAACCTCTTTAGGTTTGCACCAAAATAATTTCTATGAGAGTTTTCTAATCAAACCAAGCCATTTAGGATGTGTAATCGGGGGGGGGGTGAGGAAATTATTTAGTTGTGGATTCAAAACAAAAAGGATTTTTAAATATGAAGAAAATAGGAGAGAATATTCCCATTATAAGTGAGGAGTTGCATTTTTGTAAATACCTAAAACTATTCAATAATGGGAAGTAAAACCCAAAACAAGTGACTAAAACATTGAAAAATAATGTAGTGGGGGTAATATAAGGTAGAGTAACATATACACCACTAAAGAAACATATTTTAATCAAGTTATTATCTTTATATATGAGATTACTCACTTTTACAATTTCAGTTTTATCAACTGTGACTAGATTTTTTTACCTATGAAATTTATCCTTTAAGCCCAAAATATGAATTATTAGATAAACTAGACCCAATAATTTCAAATATAAAATGTAATTTATCAAATAAAAAATATAATTTTTTGGAATCATGTTTTAACAAATGTGTATGTAATAAGAAAAACCACGTTTAAACCTTAACAACAGTAAATAATTTTTACTCTTTTTACAATTCAATATGAAAAAAATTAAGTTGAACTTGTTACCTAATATTAATTATGTTTATTTAAAATTTTAAATTCATTTTTCAAATTCAATTCATAGAAGTGACATAATTTAATTTAAAATTAAACCCACAAACGTGATGAAAAGTTGTTTTTCAATGAAAAAGTTTTCTTAAGTATAAATATTTTTTATATAAAAATTCAACATAAAATGATTCCATTGAGATAAAGTGTATTTCAAATAATATAATTTATCTAATTTTACATCTAAAATCATTTAAAACAAAGTGAAACTTGGAATATTATTTAAATGAAAAGACATTTCTTAATAAAAATCATCATTTTTCATTATTTATCGAAAAATTAATTTTATAATAAATTTATCAAAAATTAAATCTAAGATAATTTTGACATTTTTATTTCAATAGTTAAGTTCATTTTTATCAAATAAATTTTATAAAGGTGAAAAAATATCTTCAAAATAAGTAGAAAAAATATGGTGTTACCGGTTTTTAGAAAACAATATGTTTTTAAGCATAAAAACAAATTTTTTCTTATCCTTTTCCTAGAAAAAAATTAGATTAATAATAAAAGATTTGATTTAAATTAGAGGTTTTTAAACAAAACATTGATCAAGTGAGTGGAGTTGTTTCATAACACTTTCACTCTAATATCCAAAACCTCCATCGGTTGTTCCATATAAGAGAGATCTTACTCAAGTGGTATGACTTCTGAGTTTATTACATGTGAATGGTTAGGTATGTAATTTCTTAGGAGATATGAATGAATCAAATTATTGAATTAGAAGAGGTTTGGTGGAATAACCAAGAGATAGGTTACCATCCATACTCGATATATAATCTCAAAGTGACTAAAATATCTGGGGCTTAGCTTTCCATTGTTTTTGAATCCTGTAACTTTATTTTATGGATAAATTCATATAAAATTCATCTAACCAACTTCAAATTATATATCACTTTGATAGTAGTTAGAATTACTTTTTTTCCGACTCTGAGATTCTAGGATGAGTTGAATGGTTCTAAATTTATCTATAATTTCTTCAGATAGCACTGGTTTCAATATATTTGTATCTCCAATGTCATCCCATCACAATAGAGTTTTACACTTCTTTTTATAGAGGGTTTCATAAGAAGTTTTCTAAATGCGCAAGTAAAATCTATTGTTGTATGAAAACTAGACTATAGAAATACTTTGATCTCAACCTCCTTTAAAATTCATTACACCAGATCTTAACATATCCATTACGATTTGAATGGTTCTCTCAAATTGACCATATTCATTAGGATGATAAGTTCAGCTAAAACTCAACTTTGTATCAAGATCTTGTTGAAGACTTCACTAGAAATTAGAGGTAAACCTCATAACCTAATTAGATACAATAGAATGTGGTACTCCATGAAACCTTACTACATTATGTATTCTAGAAAGTTGATCAAGATAGAAGTATTATGTAATGGAAATGATGTGTGTTGACTTCGTAAGGAAATTGATTACAACCCAAATAACATTTTTTCCCCTAGAAGTTTTGTGTAATTTGACGATAAAATCCATTGTGATGTTTCCTCATTTTGATTATAGTATGAGTAATGGCTGTAACATCCTCTTACACTTCTATCTATTAGCCTTAACTTGCTGACAACCCATACACATAGGTGCATACTCTACAATATCATTCTTCATGTCATCCCACCATAAATTCTATTTTGGGTCTTTATACATCTTCTTAATTCCAAGATGAATACAAAATGATGAACTATGAGTCTCATCCTACAAATACTTCAAATTTTGTATCAATAGAACACATATAATGTTCATGAACCTTATCATTCCATCAAAATCATGTTAAAATCTAGAACATTTCTCACCTTCTTCTACATATCCACATATTCCATTTTCACCTCTTTAATTCTCATATGGAAATATGGTTAATTTTTTTTTGAGAAAAATAATATTTCTCCCCTTCCATTATGATTAAAAGAATAAGCCTTTTCAAATCAAAAAATCTTTGATCTTTTATGATCCTCCTCATAGATAAGCTAGCATGATCCTTTTAACTCAGAGCATATGCCACCTTGTTCTCTTTCTCTGGATGATAATGTATTGAGTAATATTTATTTTTAATCATCTCCAACCATATTTTCTAGTGAATATTCAAATTTTATGATGTGAATATATACATTAAAATTTTAGGATCATTATATATATCACACCATTCACTGTAAGGATAATGTCTTCATATCTTTAATGAAAAAATTAACACACCTAACTTCAAATCATGAGTTGGGGTTTTTTATGAATCTTTAATTGTGGGGAGGTATAAGCTAAAACCATGCCATTTGTCATGTGAAAACATCCTCGTCCCATATTTTTTTCATCACATTAGATTACAAGATTTATTTCCACAGCAGGGTAATGTAATCACATGTGATGATAGAGTGTAAATAGAAGAGAATAAGAGAGTTATGAATAAGCTAGAAATCCTATATAAAACAAGTGGTAGTTTTGTAAAAACCATTCAGACTACACTTTTAGTAGGATATCCCCACACTCATGTCAAGTCTCTACACTCCCTTGCTTCCCGAATGACCAAATATCCCCTATTAGAGCCATTCCATTATTATTTATACCCCTATATCCCAACGTATAGGAATAATTACCACCCCTTGGTAGTTAAACTTTGTTATGGACTACCCCTATCGAGATCCCCCTCCTATGATAAGTATACCATAGTGATGGTCAGGTTCTCCCCCATATGCTGATATCAACAAACTCCCCCATTTCTACTCTATCAGTTCCTCCCCCTTTATATTACACCTTCTCCTCAAGGTGGGAGTCCATAAAATGAACATTAATCGCTTCATAATCCTCTCATGTGGCTTCTTCTCTGGTCTGGTCACACCCCTTCATTAACCACTGGAGTGAAGCCCCTTGTATTTGTTTTTCCAAAATTGCCTCTAGAAAATCTACTTCATTAAAAAGATCTGTTGACAATGTATTCACAACTGGATGAGTTCCCCAACCCTCCCATAATTGTGATACATGTAAGACATAGTGGACATTACTATTGGCACACAGTCGGAGTCTATACACAACAACCCATACCCGACCAATTACTAAAAAGGGCCAAAAAATGTGGAAGCCAAATTTTGATTTATTATGGTCACTGATCCCAAATTGATGTGGGGAAAATTCAACTTAAGGAGAATAATTTTGAGATTGATAAAAATTTTAAGCCCAATTGTTATTCAAATTGGACCAACCCACACTTTTGGACATCCAACACTGTTGTGGGCCACAAAAAATCTTTTTTGGGGACCAAAATTACTTATCCACATGGAAATGGATAGAAATTCATAGTATCACATTAAACAGGATAAATAAGGTGAAGAAAAAAAATCATTAAGAGAGAATATGCTACTTTAGTCAGTGGGGTCATTAAATAGCATGGGGAAGTGTTTTTTGTGCTTTTTTTGTGTCCTTTGAGTGTCTTCATGCCTTATAACACGAATTGGGTCATTTTCCTTTCTTTATTTTGTCTCTATAATGTATCTTCACCCCTTTGTAATAGTGATACTTGAATTGGACGAATTTGTGAAGCTTGTTATGAATTATTCTAGCTTTAGCCTCTTCCCTCTTCCCAAAATTTGTGGTGCAACTTCATTGCTGGTGATGTGGTCTTAAAGCATGGTGAAACCTTGGCAGGTGGCATTGCTCTTAAGTCTACATCAATTCGACTAAATTATGCTTCTCCTCTTCTCTTACTTATTTTGAGCTTCCGGCGACACATCATATTTTATCAGATCCTGGTTCTAATGAGTAAGCTATATCACATTCTTCCTATTACTCTCTATCATGTCTCGCAAGAGTGGATCTTCTATTCCTCCAGCTCCTTGGAAAATATCCAACGTACATTTACAATAAAAAATTACTCAAATTGGAGAGAAACTTTCCCAACTATTAAGAACACAATGACTTGATTCCCCTCTACTACAGTGGCGTCCACGACATCCATCTCCACATAACAGGTGCAATCCAACACCATTTTATGAAGATCATGAAAATGGGGATGATTATAGTGATTTATAGGTGGATATGTGAAGAATAATAGTTGATGAAGATATTGAAAGAGGGTTGAAAATTAACAATCCATACTATGCTGGGAAAATTAATCCAGATGATTTTATGAATTGGATGAAGGAAATCAAAAAGTTATTCAAATTTAATAATTTTTCTGATGAGAAGAAGTGCAAGGTAACCATTCATAAATTTAAATATTATTCATATTATTGGAGGGAAAATATGAAAAAATAGAGGGAACATGATGGGAAATACAAAATATACTCATGGGAGAAGCTAAAAAAGATTTTGAGGAGATTATTTATACCTAAGAATTATAAGCAAGAGATTTAATTTCGAATTCTTAGCCTGCGACAAAGAGATAAATGTATTGAAGTGTACATTTAAGAGTTTTATCATTTATTGATGCAATGTGATGCTCAATAATATAAATATCAAACTCTTGCAAGGTTTTTGGGTGGATTATGTGAAAAAATTATACATTCAGTGGAGTTATAACCATTCTGCTCACTTGATAATGATTTCAAGATAGTGATTAAGGTGGAAAAAGAAAAACGGTCCTCAAAGGCTTTGAAGCTCAAAAACTATAATAGAGGAACGCATTTTTGTAATGTTATTTCTTCTAATAAATATGGTGTTGGTGAGAAGGAATTTGGATAGAATAATATGTTGTATAAAGGGAAAGAGAGGAATATAGAATAACCAAAATGGAAGTCCAACTTCTTTGAATATGGGAATCGAAATTGTTTCAAATGTCATGGGTATGGTCATTTTTTGGCCAGTTTCCCTAAAAATTGAATTATTACTATAAAGGATATTGAAGAGATTGAAGAGGTTATTAAAGATGATAAACATGACAGTTATGAATCTGATAATGAGAAACATGTTGTGGAAGAAGCTGATATGGGAAACATGCCAGTGCTATGAAGAGTTTTTCAAGCTCAAATCTTCTCAGAAGAAGACGAAATAGAATTTTTTTTCCAAACTCACTGCACCAATAATAAGAAAGTATGAATGGTGATTATTAATATTGGGAGGTATAAAAATGTGGCTTCAACAGCACTAGAGGATAAATTGAAGCTTCCAAAATAGAATCATTCTCACTCATAAAAAATGCAATGGTTGAATAATGGGAGCACACTCCAAGTCAACAAAAAGGTTCTCATTTCATTTTCCATTGGTAAGAACAATTTTGATGAGGTATTGTGTGATTTTATTCCTACGGATTATAGTCACTTGTTGTTGAGAAGCATCTAGAATTTTGACAAGGAAGTGAATTATGATGGGAGAATGAATAGATGTTCTTTTTGATCTGGGGAAAAGAATATTACACTTGCTCCTTTGAAGCAGTCCCAAACCCTTAAAAAAATTTATTCTGAAAGTTCCCATAGATTGTTTCTTTATCAATAAATCTCAATTGGAGAAATCCATATAAAATAAAAATCTAGTTTTTTCTTTATTGATGATGGAAAATTCATGCCCTGAGGAGAATATTCATCACCATCCGTTTTATCATTCCTTGATTGGGGAATATCGTGGCGTTTTTTCTAATGATCTTCCAACATGATTACCACTATTTAGAGGCATCCAACATGAGATTGATCATGTAATGGGTGAAAAATTTCCTAATAAACCAACATATTAGTGTAATACTGAAGAATCAAGGGAATTACAGAAGCATATGGAAGAGTTTATGGGTGGAGGCTTTATAAGGCCAAGCATGATCCCATGTTCTATTTCAGCATTATTGGTGTTGTAGAAAGATGCAAAGATGTGGAGTGCCATGCCGATCATCTACGAAGAGCATTTGATGTTCTAAAAAACCAAAATCTATATGGAAAGCTGAAAAAATGTGAGTTATTATCAATAAAAGTGGTGTTTTTTGGGATATGTGGTAACCAAAGAAGGAATCATGGTGTATGAATCAAAAGAGGATGTAATCAAGTTCTACCCACAACAAGAATCCATCACCAATGTAAGAAGTTTCCATGGTTTTGAATATTTTTATAGTCTATTTTTTTTTAAATTTCATAACTATCGTGGTTCCCATCACTGAATGCATGATAAGGGGGAAATTTGAGTGGTCAAAGTAAAAAATGAAGCATTTGAAATCATAATGAAAAAGTTGTATTAAGAACCAATTTTGGCGTTACTTGACTTTGATCAAGACTTTGATGTTATGCACCGATTTTAAAGCCTAACTGACATGGTTTCAAGGTTATTTTCTTGGTAAATGTTTTCATCAATATCTGAGAAGTTATTATATTTTAAAAATTTATTTTCAAAGTAGAAATGATATTTTCCTCAAGTATTATTTAATGATATTTTTATGGTATTTTTATTTATCTACTCCAACAACCCTTGATTATAAACATGATTTACTGGGGATATAATCTGATGATATCATCCATACTTCTTCTCTGGATGGTTTATAATTACAATGATATGATGTTTATGAAACTCGTACCTTTTCTATAGGTTATGAAATGATGAATTGATTCAATTTTTATTAAACCTATTTATTTTACATGGGTTATGTTATGATGAAATTTCTTTTAAACTTGTTTTTTTCTCATGGGTTGTGGTATGATTAATGTTTTGTGATCTTATGACACACGTTTGATCGATTTTCATTATGTTATGGGTAAACCTGAAATTATATATCTCCCCAATGCATTGAGTAAAGATGAATATCTCATGATTTTAAGCATAATTATATATCAGAGTGTAATCCAAGGATCATGAAGTCTAGTGTCTTTGAAGACTAGGTACATAAATCTAAAAACATGGGACTAAAATAAGAATTATTTCTTTAATCTTAAAATTGAGCACCTAACTTCCATTATGCTCAAACAACTGCATAGGGTTCCCTGGGGAACACATGAATAAAGGGATGAGCTAAAAATCCCATTAAGATAATAAACATTAGAATAGAGCTTTAGAACATGGAATAGAAGGCATAACAAAATGATATAAAAGGCATATAAAATATGTAATCTGAACATAAAAACATGGAATCATATAAAAAATGGACTCATAGAAATGTGTAATCAACATAAAACATGACTTTATTATGATTTAAGGCTAACCGCCCAGATCATTTCACATAGTAGCACAAGCAAAGGCTAACGACCATGACCATCACACATAACATCTCATGAGACATAAATTTACCCAATAAATTTGAGAGCTATCTAGTCACAACCTTATTTAATTTTCATGAATATTTTTTCCACATAAAGAATATTACATAATCAATCTTACATAAACATAAGGATTACCATGGAAAGAATTTGGTACCATAATCATGACACAAAGTATAAGAGAAGGGCATAACAAAAAAGTGTCCATGAAATATGGGGACTAAATTATTAATTGAATTTCATTAGGGAAAATATATGTGTATCATGGTGAGTGATTTCAATTAGAAGTGGAAACATGTTAGAAAAGTATTCAGGAAATTTTGGCATAAAAACATTTTTGAGAATTTTTAAGGAAAATACTTTAGAGACTTTAAAATAGAAAAAGTGAACAATCCATTATAAAAAACAAGAAGTGAACTAGAAAGTTTTTCAAAATAAAAATTCCCATATTATAAAAAAATGGTGGCTTAAAATATAATATAATGTGAAATTGAAATTGGTTAAGAATTTGGGAGGCTTCCTCAAAACAGGTCTCCCTATTTGGAATTATTGAGGAGGGAATCACTTAAAAAATGTGTATCCCTGAAAGACAATGATGAATGGAACATTTTACATGATATTTTGACATTAAAATATCATTTATAAGATTAAAATAAGAATAATAAATAACCTTATTTAGGAAAAAATAAAGATAGTGAAACCTGAAGGAATAAAGGAGGTTCAGTTTGAATCCCTCATGGAATATCGACAAGGTATCATGTGTACTTAAGAGGGATTAATGAGATAGAAAGGGGTTTCTCATCATTTAAAAATCATGGGGAAAGTATGGGGTAGGTGTGTAATCATACCCCATGACTATTAATTATGTTTTCAGGAATTGTGGATTTAAATTATAATGTATTTATATGGTAAATTAATGTATTTTACTGTTCACCTAAAATTCAAGTATTTTAATAAAATCTCAGAAAATAACCCTAACCATTTATGAAAATGTAGAATTTAAAAACAAAATCCATTTTTCCAAAATAATATTCTATATATGAGTAATTAAATATTTAATTAAAATCACAATTTACAAAAAAAATTAAAATTATAAAACATTTATTTTCTTATTTCAATATATAGGTATATTAGACTTCCACATGAATCTTATTTATGTATAATAATAGGTAAGGTTACTATTCATTATTTTATATCACTATTCATATGTTTATGTTACTATTCATAAATATAGGTTTCTATTCACCAAAAAAATAAGTTTGATCCATTAAACTCCAAAGATCTTACTGATCACAACCGTGTATGTCATATTTTTGAAATTCATTTCACAAAAGCGTCAAACTTATGTTTAATGATCACACTGTACATAGTCGTTCATTTTGTTAGGATTTCTTGTGATTATATGACATAATCATAATAAGGAAGTTTCCATTGAAAAACATTGGGTCATTACATTATTCCCCTCTTAAGAAATTTCTCCCTTGCAATTTCATTTTACATTCTAGGCCATAAATAGGTGTAGGTACTTTTCATTCATTTCATCCTCTAGATCAAATGTTTTCTCTCCATACTTATGGTTACACCACAGTACTTTGACCAGGTTAGTGGACCTGTTACGTAGAACTTTATCTCTATGATTGAAGATATTCACTGGATACTCCTCATAAGAAAGATCATCCTCCAACTGTACCACCTCTTAAGAGAGTACATGTGAAGGATCTGGTTTGTACTTCCATAAGAGGGATACATGGAATACATCATGTACTTTAGACATGATAGCTGTATGTTCCATTCTATAAGCCACATCCCTGATAAAATCAATAATCTCAATGGGGCTAATGTAACAGGGAATTAGTTTTACTTTCTTCGCAAATCTAATGACAATATTCCATAACGATATTGGTAGAAATACCATGTCTCCAACTATGACCTCAATATCTCATAGACAATTGTCTTCATAAATATTTTATCTACATTGGGATGACTTGATATGATGTTGAATGGTTTTCACATTCCCCACCATTTATTCTACCATTTTAGGTCATAGTATCTTATGCTCACTGAATTCATCCCAACATGCTGGTGTTATGTACCTTTTCCCGTAAAGGGCTTTATATGGTGCCATTTGGATGCTCTAGTAGGAACTGTTGTCGTATGAGAATTTGACCGGTTGAAGATGTTGGTCCCATCATCCTTTAAAGTACATGGAACATGCTCCAAACATATCTTCCAGTTTCTGAATAGTTTACCCTGATTTATCCATCAGTTTGAGGATAATAGGCAGGACTGAAGTTAAGTTCCGTGATTAGAGCATGTTTGAGTCTTTTCTAGAACATCGAGGTGAATCTCATATCATGATCTAATACAATATATAGTGGTAATCCATGCATACTTACCACATCTTTGATGCAAATTCATGAATGTTGATCCAATGAGAAGTCTTCTTGAATTGCGATAAAGTGATATCTCTTCATAATATGATCCACAATGACCCATAAAGCATTGTTTCCTCTAGATTTCCTTGAAAGTCTAGTGAAAAAGCCTATCATAATTGTCTCCCTCTTCCGTGTTGGTATGGGTAGTGGTTTCATCATCCCCTTAGACTTCTCTCATTTAGCCTTCACTTATTGATAAATAAGGCACTTTGATTTATACTCAACAATCTCCTTATTCATATTGTCCCACCAAAAGTTCTCTTGGAGATCTCAATACATCTATATTCTCCGTGGGTAAACAGAGAATTTTGAGCTTTGTATATCATTCAAAATATCATTCCTTATCTCTATATTATATAGTACACGTAATCGTGCCCAAATCTTACAAAAATGTCCTTATAAATTTTGAAATCATACGATTTCCCATTTCTGATAGCTTCCACCCTTTTCTAAATTTCCACATATTTTCTTTGAGCATCCTTTATTTTCTCCATAAGGAATGGTTGATAAATCACTTGATAAAGGATTGATTATGTTCCTCTTTTAAGGTTTACCATTGCAATCCTAATAAAATCTAAGAAGATAAGATCCTTTTCAATTGTCATTATTGATAATGATTTAGGATTCGTTCTACATAGAGCATCTTCCACCTTATTTTCCTTACCACAATAGTAGTGGATTTAGCAGTCATAATCCTTGATGAACTCTATCCATCTTCATTGGTTCATATTAAGATATTTTTATGTTAATATATATTTGAGACTCTTATTGTCAATATATATCTCAAACTTCTCCTCATAGATATAATGTCTCTAGATTTTCAATGCACAGATCATAGCCGCCAACTCCAGATCATGCATAGAATAGTTTTTGTTGTGGAGCTTCCCCTAGAATGAGGCATATTATACCACTTTATCATTTTTCATTAGCATATATCTAAATCCCTTCTTCGAATCATCAATGTACACTACAAAGAGTTCTCCACTTGATGGGAGTGTGAGTACTAGTGCAGTTATAATCCACATTTTGTGGTCCTTAAGGAATTCCACACATTATTGAGTCCAGAGAAAATTTACCTACTTCCATTTCATCTTGGTCATTGGGTTCAAAAATCGTGAAACTTTATTCACAAATCATCAATAATACCCAGCTAGAACCAAAAAGTTGCGGATCTCCATTACAGATGTTGTCTTGTGCCACTCTTCAACCACCATTATCATAGAAGGGTCCGCAGATATCCATTTGTTGGTGATAAAATTCCCCAAGGATGATACTTCCTACATCCATAAATCACATTTTCTATAATTTTCATACAACTTCCCCCATCAGTTTTTTTATCATAGTATTAAAATGCTCATCATGTTCCCCCATGACCATGGCTTATATCAGAATATCGTCAATAAAGACTACCACAAATTTGTTGAGGTAATGTTTCAAGAATCTATTCATTAAATCCATGAAAATTTCTTGATCATTAATGACCCCAAAGGGAATCAATATGAACTCATAGTTTCGATACCCTGTTTGAAAGTTATTCTTCAGAAATATTCCTTTCTGAACATTAATTGGTGATATCTTGACTGAAGGTCCACCTTAGAGAAATAAATGGCCCCACAAACTTGATCGAACAAGTCATCTATTTGTGGCATGGGATACAGGTTCCTTATAGTCATTTTATTGATCTCAAAATAATCAATTCAAGGGTTCATTGATTTATCCTTCTTCTTGGAGAAGTTGACTGGCGCATCCCATGGTAAAGCACTCGAGCATATAAAACCCTTCTCTAGATTCTCCCATAACTACTTCTTTAGTTCCTCCAGCTCTATAGTGTCCATTTTGTATGTTTTATTTTATATAGGTAGAGATCCTTGTATATTTTCAATTGAGAACTCAACCTCTCAATCAGGGTGAAACTAGGAAACTCTTTAGGGAATACATCTATGTAATCCCTCACGATGGGAATGTCTTCAAGCATGATTCTCTCATTTGTCTCAGTCATCAATGGTAGACATGATTTATCATAAGTAATTAATATCCACACTTGAGATAATGATTCTAATGGAGATTCATCTTCCTTCATACACTTTTATATAATTGTGGGATGCTTCGGGATGTGATGAGTGATCTACCTTTACTAATAGATGATGCTAAATTTGTATGAAGATAGCCAATGCATGCCTAAAATAACATTGAAATCCACTAAAGGAAGAATGAAAATATTTTCTTGGATGTTCAGTCTACAAACATTTACCATGGTGGTTTTTTAAACATTGGATGCAATAATTTCCCCTTTCACTGTTCTAACAGATAACATATCCTTCAAATTTTTAGGTGGTGTTTGAATAGTTCTAATAAACTTGAACGATTTGAAAGAATTCATAGAAACAAAAATCAAAAAGTATGTTTTCTATCCTTGAATGAATAACTAGAGTACCTGTCACCACATCATTATTTGTATCCACCATACCAGTATTGATAGCACAAGACCATCCTTATTTCTTTGGAGGTTTTTGTTGATTTCCTCTGACAACCCTACACATAAGGAAATTATTCTCATAATAACCAAACTTCTTGCATTTGTAACACTGCACTACATGATAATTATTTATCAGAACATTCCTTTCTTCTTCCACATTAGTAGTATTCTCCATATAGTCGACCGTTGTTTTCCAGATGTCCCAGTTTTCTAAATTTGAAGAAATTCCTGGTACCCATTAGATAGTTCCCGGGATACTTCTTCTCACAATTTTTACATGTTGGATGATTGGGCTTCATTCCATCATGGAATTTATTTGTTGAACTAGCCATGTTATTCCACATTTTTCTCTTATTTTCACTGGGCCCATGAGACCACTGAGAGTCTCCAATCGCTATTTAAACATTGAGGGCCCAATGAATAGTCTCCTCATAACTGTCAAATTTTCTAATCACCAACACTTTTTGTAGAATTAGATTTATTTCTCTAAATAAGAAACCCACATTACTTTTGGTGTACATGAAAAAGAAAGAGGTGTACCTTTCCAGCCTTGTATTGTTTTCTTTATACTCCCCAATTGACTCATCTTCCTTATGCTTGAGTCTGAGGAACTCGTTTTCCTTCTTGAGATGGTGGGTTTGAGGAAAATATTTATTGAAAAACATCATCTCGAATTCCTCCTAATTCATGGAATAAATATTCTCTTGGGACTTTGTATTCTTGATCAGTGTCCACCACTGATTAGCTTCCCCATCAAAATGATAAACCTCCAGTAAAATTTTATCTTCTTCTAAGAACTGGAGGATGGAGAATATCATTTAAATGGAGTTAATTCACAAGAAATATTCAATGAGAACATTATCATTCCTTAGAGTAGGATGGTGTTCCACATGAATCATTTTATTATTCATAACTTGATCCATCTGAGAAAGTAATATCAAGATGTTTTGAGCACCCATTCCCATAATATCAGGAATATCATTAGGGAAATAATCACATTCCCTGTCACATTTATTGTTGGAACATGTTCATCTATTTCATACAATTAACTAAAAGAAGAACATATTGTTAGCGGGCTTGAATTCTTAGCTTTTGAGCATGAAAAATAATCTTTGAACATAAAAGGATAAACTTGTAATGGAGAAGTATATCCTAAATTATGATTTATAAGGTTTAAATCTAGGTTATCCTTGATCTATTTCTTAACATATATACTAATGGGAATTTTTTATTACCTTAATAATGGTTTTTACTAAGATCGTGTCTTTATCCAAGTATATCCCCTCAGAGTGTCAAACTAAGAGTGCAATAAGGCCCATTCTCGTGTACAAGGATACCCTGAGTTAGGCTTGAAACTCCTTATCAGTTTTTTCACTCATAAGTACATCTTTACTAGATACACCTCTACCTATTCGTATCCAAACATGGATGTATTTTCTTGATAAACCACTTACTCTATACTTACCATAATTTAGGGATGTTTTCTTATACATCATCTCATACTCAAGGTTCTTACTGAAGTTCTCTATTCCTAATGTCAAAAAATAACTAGACCATTCTATGATACAAACTATAGTGACCCCATCCTTTTCACATAAAATTACATGATTTTATGCATAGTTATACAAAAGAGTACAAGATAATGATCGTGAAGTCTAGTGTCTTTGAAGAATATTTTTATAAAACTAAAAACATGGGACTAAAAAAACACTTCTTTATTTAATCTTCAAATTTAGATCCTATCTTCCATTATTCTCAAACATCTACATCGGGTACCCTGAGGAACACTTGAACAAAGGGATGAGATAAAAATCCCCATAAGGGAATAAACATAAGAATAAATCTTTAGCACATGGGTTAGAATGCATAACATAATGACATAAAAAAGGCATGGAAAATAGGAAATAATATCATATAAACTTACAATCATATAAAAACATAGTCCAAGAAATGTGGCAGAAACAAAAAACATGACTTTAGTATGAGTCAAGGCTAACCGCTAAGATCGTCTCACAAAGTAGCACAAGTCAAGGCTAACCGCCAAGACTATCGCACATAACATAATATGAGACTTAACTTTATCCAATCAATTAGAGTTCTATCTGGGCGCACCTATCATAATTTGTCACAAATATGTTCTCCACATAATGAATCAAACATAATCAATCTTACATAAACATAAGGATTACCCATGGAAAAAGTAGGGTACCACAAGCATGAAACAAATCATATCAGATGGGCATAACGCAAAAGTGTCTATGAAAGAATGAAGCTAAAGTATACATGGAAATTCAAAAGGGAAAATATATATGTATCATGCTAAGTGCAATCAAGTATAAGTTACAACATGTAAGAAAAGTATTCAATAATTTTTTTCATAAAACCATTTTTGAGTGGTTTTAAAAAAAATACTATAGAAAATTTAAAATAGAAAAGGGTAAAATCCCTTACAAAAAAATTAAAAGTGAACCAGAAATGTTTTCATAGTAATATAATTATTTTATAAAAAATGGTGGCCTAAAATAGAAGATAGAGTTCAATTGAAATCAGGTAAGAATTCAGAAAGCTCCCTCAAAATGGGTTTGGCTCTTGGGAAGTATTGAGGAGGGAATCAACTAAACACTTGTATATAACCAAAAGAAAATGATGGATAGAACTTGTTAAATGAGGTTGGATCATTAACATAAAATTTATAAGATTAACACAATATGATTATATAACCTCATTTAGGTAAATATAATTATAATGAAACTCGAAGGAATAAAGGTGATTCAGATTGAATCCCTCATGGAATATCAGCATGGTATCGTGTGTATATAAGAGGGATTAATGAGAGATAAAGGGGTTTCTCATCATTTAAAAATAATGAGGAAAGTATGGGGGAGGTTTTTAATCACACCCCATCATTACTCATTATACATAAAAGCGCATAACATAGAGGGAAATCTTGAATAATAGTGAAATAGAGAGGATCCCTTACCTTAAGTCTAATGGTGTTCTCCATTTCATATTAATGAAGTGAATAACTAAATTAGGTTCATTAATTAATAATTACAGAACCTATTCTATATTTAAAAGATTTATTATAACCTTTTTATGTACATTTTGACCTTTTTTGATGGGTTAATTCGTTCAATTTCATTGTTTGGGTCTGTTTGTTTTCTTGGTTTTCATGATCGATTTATTTATTTTTATGAAAGGATAATCATGTAAGATGAAAATTGATGTAGATAATTGAAGTTATATGAAATTAGTGAGCATACAGGAGATGAAATTTTTGTAAATTTAATTTTCTTACTTGGATTAAATTCAAATCATTATATAAAATGTGAATTATAAACGTTTGAATTAATTTAAGCGATTTTTCTCATGATTAACTTGTTTTGTATTACTATTTTACGTCATATGAAAAAAGGATTCTGGAAAACCACATAACATAAAATTCATTTTTAATATTCTTGTTAAAACTTGAAAATGGTTTGATGAACATAATTGAAAATAGTAATAGCAATTGATAACTTCTCATCCTTGAATTCGCTAAATTAACACATATCAAACGGTGTTTTCATTTCATTCAAATAAAAGGTGGGTAAAGGAGGGATAATAATGAATTATCCTATATTCATTACAAAATTATAGTCCAATTATGTTACTATAGTTGTCATACCATTTGAATGAGTATAAATTAGGGAAGAAAAGAGACCAATGGAACATAAAAATGAATAAAAAGAAAAGAGGAATTTTACATCTTGAATCAACTTTCCTTGAGATCCTCTTAAGGGGATAGGATTTGGTCATTTTAGGAGACCAAAGGCTATTAGATGTCGGCAGGGATCATAGGGGGATATTTTGGAATAATTTAGGGAAGGAAAAAGGCTTTATAGAAGTGAAGAGAAGAGGGTGGAAGAGGTGGTATTTATAGTGTAGGGGAGGAGAGTTTTAATAATATTTATTTCTGTAGTTTATTATTTTCCCTCAAGAACAGGAATATTGATGATTCCATGTCCAAAAATAGTAATAAATTCATGTGAGTTTGTGATTTTGGTTCTTACATAACTTAGGATGTCAGGAATACGGGATTAAAATTTTAATATATTTATACGGTAAATTAATGTATATTACTATTCAAAAAAAATTCAAGTATTTCAAAAAAGTCACAAAAATTCACTGTAACAATTTTTTGACGTGTGGAATCCAAAAATGAACCCCATTTTTGAGAAATAATTTTATAAATATGAATAATTTACTATTTAATTAAAATCCCAATTTACTCGAAAAATATCAATTTTAAAACAATTATTTTATTATTATATAATATAGGTATATCGGACTTCTACACATATCTTATTTATTTACTATCATAGGTAAGGTTACTATTCATTAGGGTATATCACTATTCATAAGGTTATGTTACTATTCATAAGGGTAGGTTACTATTCACCAAAAAAATTTTGTTTTCCATTAGACTCCAAACCTCTTACTGATCACAACTGTGTATATCAAATATTAGAAGTTCAAATTGTAGAAGTGTAAATTTTTTTTAAAGGTCACATAGTACTTAGTAGTTCATTGTGGTATGATTTCATGTGATTATATGACATAATAATAAGAAGGAAATTTCCATTGAAAAACATTCGGACATTACAGAAAACATGTAATTCACAAAAATAATCAGATGAGAAGAAAATTGATGACATTATTGAGAGGTATATGATGAAATTTAATGAGCTGAAGCATAATCATAAACAATCCTAATAAACAATGAGATTGTAACTTAAAACCCTTACCATATTTGTAATTTTTGAATAATAAGCTATATGAAGGAAATATTATAATATGTATATGTTAATTCCCATAATTTTCATAACAATTATGATAAAAGACATTAATGGGTTGTATATACACCACATAAAATAATCAAGTTGTGAGTATGGAATGTGTTTTACAGAAATACAAGTAATATTAAAATATCTTACATTGGGTCAGACCTCCTTCGTACATGTTCCAATATACTATATGAAAATATAGATTTATTATGTATCTATTATAGAACCATAATCATATATATCATACCATATATGATTATTTATAACCTTTTATGAACTATTTATTAAAAATTCTTTATTAAAATCATTGTTCTGGTTGATAAATGCTTCGTTGTTTTCATGTATGTTTTGATTCGGTAGTTTCTATACCTTTAGTTTGATTATGGTTTTAATATATTCATAATGGTTATAATTATATAAATATCTCTTATATATTCAATATATACATATTTAGATTCATCCAAAAAAGTTAGAGACAGAAAAATGAATTTCACCATTAATGGAAAAAGTAGATCGTACGTACGCATGAACATTGTTTTAATTTTTAACGGATGGAATGAAATAAAGGTAAATAATAATTTAAATTTCCAAAATTATTATTATATCATATAAATGATAAAAAATTCATAAAATTCATCCTTATTACCATTCATGTAATAAATAAATAAAAAACGAATCACATCAATTCGTGGAGGCGGTAGTCTACACGTATGTACGAGAGACAGTATCGTTTTCCAACGGACTAAAACTTAAGAATATAGATGTGATATTATAATTAATGAAGTAAAATTATATCATAAATATCAGATAAATATATATATATATATATTAATTAAATTCATCATTATATTCATCCTAGATAGGCGGTGATGGAAATCATATTTTGTCGGTTCGCAAGGAAGTAGTCTTTTATACACACTATCGACGGCTTAAATTTACATTTGATGGAGGAGGATATTGATATAAGTTATCTCATTAACATAATATAATATTATTATATGGATGATATAGGTGTTATTATTAAATCATAATTGAAGAAGATCTGAATGAGGTAAAAGAAGAAATAAATAAAAAACACTTGGTTAAGAACAATACCTATTCTTTGGACAACCTCTTTAGGTTTGCACCAATAACATTTCTATGTGTGTTTTATAATCAAACCAAGTAATAAAGGACGTGTTAAGGGAAGTAATGAAAGTATTTAGGAGAGGATTCCAAACCAAAAGGATGTTTAAATATGAAGAAAATTTGAGAGAAGATTCCCTTTTATATGTGAGGAGATGTATTTTTGTAAATACCTAAAACTATTCAATAATGGGATGTAACTCCCCAATATATTGAATCCAAAATTAATAAATAATGTAGTGGGTGTAAGATAAGGAATATTAACACCACCAACACTAAAAAACATATTTCAATCAACTTATTATCTTTATATCAAAGACTACTCACTTTTACCATTTTAGTTTTATCCACAGTGACTAGATTTTTACCTAGGCGATTTATCCTTTAAAACAAAAATAAGAATTATTAGATAAATAAGTCCCACTTCTTCCAAATATGAAATAAAATTTATCAAATAAAAAAATAAGTTTGTGGAAATTTATTTTATCAAATGTGTATGTAACACGCAAAACCCCGTTTTAACCTGAACAATAGTAAATAATTTTTACTCCTTTTACTATTAAATATGAACAAAAATTAAGATGAACTTATTACCTAATATTAATTATAATAATTTCTAATTTTAAATATATTTGTCAAATTCAATTCATAAAAGTTACATAATTTAATTTAATATTAAACCCACAAACGAGATAAAAAGTTATTTTTCAAAGAAAACTTTTTCGTAAATATAAAATTTTTTATTTAACAATTCCACATAAAATGATTTCATTAAGATAAATTGGGTTAAAAATAATATAATTGAAGTAATTTTACATCTAAAATCATTTAAAAAAAATAAAACTTTGTAAATTATTTACCGGAAAATACATTTTTTAATAAAAATCAATATTTTTCACTATTTATGGGAAATTAATCTTATCATAAAATTATCAAAAATTCAATATAAAATAATTTTGACAGTTTGATTTCAAGAATTAAGTTAATTTTTATCAAATAAATTTTGTAATGGTGAAAAAAATAATTTTAAAAATATGTACACAAAACGCGGCGTAACAGATTTTTAGAAAAGCTATTTTCATAAGCATAAAAAAATATTTATTCTTATCCTATTCATAGAAAAAAATTTAGATGAATGATAAAACATTAGATTGAAAATAGTGGTTTTTCTAAAAAAATTTGATCATATGATTGTTTCATAACAGTTTATCTCTATGATCCAGAATCTCTATCGGTTGTTCCACATAAGAGAGATCATACTCCAGTTGAATGACCTCTGAGTTTAGTACATGTGAATGGTTAGGTATGTAATTTCTTTGGAGATATTATTGAAACAAATCATGGAATTCGAAGAGGTTCGGTGGAAGAACCAAGATATAGGATACCATCCCTACTCGATCTAGAATCTTAAAAATGACCAATATATTTGGGGCATAGCTTTCCCTTATTTTTGTATCTTGTAACATTCTTCCATGGAGAAATTCATAGAAAAATATTCTCACCAACTTCAAATTATAGATCACTTTGATGGTTGTTAGCATAAATTTTTTGCCGAATCTGAGCTGCCTTGATGAGTTGAATGGTTCTAGAATTATTGTTCATTTCTTCAGCTAGCACATGTTTCAATAGATTTGTTTCTCCAACATCATCCCATCACAACTAAGTTTTACACTTCTTTTTAAAGAAGGATTCATAAGAATTCTTCTGAATGCTGAAGTGATATATATATATTTTTAAGAAAACACGACTATAAGAAGGTGCTGCTCTCACCCACCTTTAAAATTCCTAACACAATATCTTAACATATCCTTTAGGATATGAATGGTTCTCTCAAACTGAGCATCCTCATTAGGATGATAAGTTGTGAAAAAACCCAACTTTGTATCAAGATCTTGTTGAAGTATTCACTAGAACATCGATTTAAACCTCATATCCTAATTAGATGCAATAGAATGTGGTACTCCATGAAACCTTATTAATTTAAGTATATTCTTGAAATTTGATCAATATAGAAATTTTATCTAATGGAAATGAGGTGTGTTGACTTCGTAATGAGATTGAGTACAACCAAAATAACATTTTTACCCCTAGAAGTTTTGGGGAATATGATGATAAAATCAATTGTGATGTTTCCTCATTTTGATCTAGTACAAGTAATGGCTATAAAATCCTCTTACTCTTTTGTCTCTCAGCCTTAACATGCTGTCATACCATACATAGAGGTGAATACTCTACAATATATTTCTTTATTTCATCTCACCATAAATACTATTTTGGGTCTTTATACATCTTCTTAGTTCCTTGATGAATACATAATGATGAACTATGAGTATTATCTAACAAATTCTTTAAATCTGGTATGGATAGAACACATACACAGTTCATGAACCTTATCATTCCATCAAAATCGAGGTTAAACTCCATAACATTTCACACCTTCTTCTATATATCCACATATTCCATTTTCACCTCTTTAATTCTCATATGGATATATGGTTAAAAAATTTGTGAAAAATAATATTTCTCCCCTTCCATCATGATTCCAAGATTCCATTTTTTCAAATAAAAAATTCTCTAATATTTTTTGATCCTCTTCATAGATAATCTAGCATGATCCTTTTAACACAGAGCATATGCCACCTTGTTCTCTTTCTTAGGATGATAATTTATTGGGTAATCATTATATTTAATCATATCCTATCATCTTTTCTAGTTCATATTCAAATTTTTTGGTGTTAATATATACATTAAAGTTTTATGATAAGTATATATATCCCACCATTCTCCATAAAGATAATGTCTTCATATCATTAATGCAAAAATTAACATACCAAACTTCAAATCATGATTGGGTTTTTTCACGAACCTTTTATTATCAGGATGCATAAGCTAAAACCATGTCATTTGGCATGAGACCACATATTAGCCCCTTCTTTGATGCATCACTTTAGATTACAATCTATTTTCTACTCTAGGGTAATGTAATAACATGTGCTGATAGAGTGTAAATAGAAGATAAGAAGAGAGTTATGAATACGCGAGAAATCTTATAGAAAACATGTGGTAGTTTTGTATAAACCATTTAGACTACACTTCTAGTAGGCTCTCCCAACACTCAAGTCAAGGATATGTACCCCTAGCTTCCCAAATGACCAAATATACCCAATTAGGGCCATACATCTATTATTTATAACCCTATATGCACATGTATTGAAATAATTACCGCCCCTTGGTAGTTACACATTGTTATGGACTCCCCCTATCAAGTTCCCCTCCTATGATAAGTATACAATAGTGATGGTCAGGTTCTCCCCCATATACTTCTATGAACAACCTCCCCCTTTTCTACTCTATCAGTTCCTCCACCTTGATATTCCACCTTTTCCTCAAGGTTGGAGTCTATAAATGGAACTTTAATTTCTTGAGAATCCTCTCATATGGCTTCTTCTCTGGTCTAGTCCCACCAATTGATTAACCATTAGAGTGATTTACCTTGGATTTGTTTTTCCAAAATCGCCTCCTGCATATCTCCTTCATTAAAAAAGATCTGTTGAAAAGTTATTGACAACTGGATGAGTTTCCCAACCCTCTCATAATTGTGATACCTATAAAACTGAGTGGACTTTACTATTGGTGTGCAGTCGAAGTCTATATGCAACAAACCCTAACTGACCAATTACTAAAAAGATCCAGAAAACATGGAAGCCAATTTTTTATTTATTATGGTCACTGATCTTGAAATGATACAGAGAAAATTCATCCTAAGGAGAATAATTTTTGAATTAATTTAAATTTGAAGCCCAATTGTTATTCAAATTGGACCAACCCACACTTTTTGACATCCAACACTATGGTGGGAAAAAAAACATATTTTGGTCCCAAAATTACATATCCACATGGAAATGGATGGAAATTAATAGCAAAAAATTAAATAGGATAGAAAAGGTGATGAAAAACATCATTATGAAGGAATCCGCTACTTTAGTCAGTGGGGACATTAAATAGCACGAGGAAGTGTTTTTTGTGATTTGATATGTGTCCTTTGAGTGTCTCCATGCCCTGTAACTCGAATTGGGACATTATAATTTCTTTATTTTGTCTTTATAATTTATTTTCACTCCTTTTTAATTGCGAGACTTGAATTGGACGAATTTGGGATGTTTATTGTGAATTATTCTATCTTTAGCCTCTTCCCTTTGCCCAAAATTGGTGGAGCAACTCCATTGCTGGTGATGTGGTCATTAAGCATGGAGAAACCTTGGAAGGTGGCATTTCTTTTGAGCCTAGTTCTGTTCGACTATATTACCCTTCTCCTCTTCACATACTCATTTTGTGCTCCCAACGATGCATTGGTTGGTATCAGATCCTGGTTCGAATGAGTAAGTTATACAAAATTCATCCTATAATTCTTTATCATATCTCGTAAGAGTGGAACTTCTAATACTCCTACTCCTTGTGAAATAGCCAACATACATCTACAATCAAAAATTACTCAAATCAGCGAGCAACTTGCTCAACTATTAAGAGAACAACGACTTGATTCACCTCCACTCCAGCAGAATCCCTGACATCTATCTCCACATAACAGGTGAAATCCAACACCATTTTATGAAGATCATGCAAATGTGGATGATTTCTGGGATTCATAGGTGGATATGTGAAGAAGAAGAGATGATGAAGATATTGGAAGAGGGTTGAAAATTGAAATTCCATATTTTTATGGGAATTTGAATCCGGTTTATTTTCTGGATTGGATGAAGGAAATAAAATAGTTCCTCAAAATTTAAGAATTGTTATGATGAGAAGAAGTCCAAGGTAGCCATTCTAAAATTGAATGATTACACATATCATTGGTGGGAAAATATGAATAAATAGAGGGAACATGAAAGGAAATACAAAATATGCTCACGGGAGAAGTTGAAAAAGCTTTGGATGATATTATTTCAACCCTATAATTATAAGCAGGAGCTTTATTTCAAAATGAATAGCATGCGAGAAGGAGATAAATCTATTGAAGTGTATATTTAGGATTGTGATCATTTATTAATGCAATGTGATGTTACAAAATATAAAGATCAAACGATTTCATGGTTTTTGGGGGAATTAAATGATGAAATTGCACATTCAGTGGAGTCACAACCATTCTTCTCACTTGATAATGTTTTAAAGCTAGTGATTATGGTGGAAAAGGAAAAATAGATGTCAAATGATCTGATGGTCAAAAACTACAATAGTGGTACAAATTTTTATAATGTTATTTCTTCTAATAAATATGGTGTTGTTGAGAAGAAATTTTATGGAATAAGATGTAGTATAAAGGTAAAGAGAGAGCTACATAATAACTAAAAGGGAAGTCCAAATCCTTTGATCATGGGAATCAAAAGTGTATAAAATGTCATGGGTATGGTCATTTTTTTGGACAGTTTCCCTAATAATGGAATTGTTACTATAAATGAGATCGAAGAGTTTGAAGATTCAATCAATGATGATGAACATTACGGTGATGAATCTGAGAATGGGGAACATGGTTTGGAAGAAGCTAATGTGGGAAACATGCTAGTGCTATGAAGAGTTTTGCAAGATCAAATCTTCTTAGAAGAAGATCAAAGAGAACATTTGTTCCAAAATCACTGTTCCAATAATAAGAAAGTATGCATGGTGATTATTGATATTTGGAAATATAAAAATGTTGCTTCCACAACAGTACTAGAGAAATTGAAGCTTCCAACTCAGAATCATTCTCGCTCGTATAAATTTACATGGTTGAATAATAAGAGCACACTCCAAGTCAACAAACATGTTCTGATTTCATTCTCCATTGGTAAGAACTATACTGATGAGGTATTTTGTGATGTTTTTCCTATGGATTATTTTCATTTTATTGAGAAGGCATTGGATGTTTGACAGGGAAGTAAAATATAATGGGAGGAAGAACACACATTCTTTTTGATATAGGAAAAAGAATATCACACTTTCTCCTTTGATGTTGTCCCAAAACCTTAAAGAAATATTAGTTCCAGATGTTGCCAAAGATAGTTTCTTTATCAATAAATATCAAGTGGAGAAATCCATAAATAAGAAAAATCATGTTTTTTCTTTATTGATGATGAAAAAGTCATTCCATGAAGGGAAGATTCATCACCATCCGTTAGATCCTTCCTTGATTGGAGAATATCGTGATGTTTTTACTGATGATATTCCAGCATGATTACCACTATTTAGAGGCATCAAACACCACATTTATCTTGAACTGGGTGAAAAATTTCCTAATAAACCATCATATTGGTGTAATACTGGAGAATCAAGGGAATTAAAAAATCATGTGGACGAGTTGATAGATGGATGCCTTTTAAGGACAAGAATAGGGCCATATTCTATTTCAGCATTATTGTTGTCGTATAAAGATGCACGGATGTGGAGAGTCATGTGTATCATCTTCTAAGAGTATTTGTTGTTCTACAAAAAACAGAATCCATATGGAAAGCTAAAAAAATGTGAGTTCTTTTCAATAAAAGAGGGGTTTTTTGGAAAATTTGGTAACCAAAGAAGGAATCATGGTGGATGAATCAAATGTGGAAGCAATCAAGACCTAGCCACAGCTACAATCCTTCACTAGAGTAATAATTTTACAGGGTTTGGAATCTTTTTATCGTCGGTTTTTTTAAATTTCAGAACTATCATGGAACCCATCACTTAATTCTTGTTAGGGGGGAATTTAGAGTGGTCAAAGTAAAAAATGAAGCATTTTAAATCATAAAGAAAAAGTTGTGTTAAGCACCAGTTTTGGCATTACTTGACTTTGATCAAGTCATTGATGTGGAATGTGATGCTAGTGGAGTTGGGATTAGTACAGTTCTCATCCAAAAAATGTTTCCTATTGCATATTTCAGTGAGAAATTGAATGATTCATAGAGTAATTACAACACATTTGATAATGAATTTTATGTTCTCGTGAGATCCCTAGATCATTGGTCCCACTGTTTGAGACCAAGGAATTTTGTTCTTAATGCTCACCATCAAGCATTGTGGTTTATCAATGGTCAAGAAAAGCTGATTTCAAGGCATGAAAAGTGTGTGCAAATCTTAAAATCATTCTCATTTGTGTCAAAATACAAGAAGAGTAATGATAATCTAGTGGAAGATGTTTTATCTCGAATATATTCACTACTTATAATTCTAGATTCTAGAATTCATGGATTTTAGATTATGAAAGAAGATTATCAACATGATATGGAGTATTATTATATTTTAATCAAATTTCAAAATGGATTTGAGGAGGAATATTCTGTACATTATGGGTTTTTCTTTAATATAAACATGTTGTGTGTTCCAAAGGGTAATTACAGGGACTTTCTTATTCAAGAAACACATGCAGGGGGACTTTCTGGTCATTTTGGAATCCATAAAACCTTGGAGATAATAAAGGAGCATTTCTACTATCCAAATATACAATTAGATGTCAAAGAAATTATTTTGATATGTATAACATTTCAAATAGAAAAGATTCATTTAAAGACTGGTTTATACACTCACTTACCTATTTTTGAGTAGCCATGGGATGATCATAGCATGTATTTCATTATGGATTTACCAAAGACTTAGTGAGGTAAATATTCAATAATGATTTTTGTTGATCTATTTTATAAGATGGATTATTTCATTCCTTTCCGTAAAACTATAGATGAAGTGAAAGGGGTAGAATTGTTTTTCAAGGATATTGTTTGCCTTCATGGAATTCCTTACATCATTATTTCAGATATAGATACAAAACATATCATCAATTTTTGGATGAAATTGTGGGGGAAATTCTGTGTGAATATTCTTTTCAAAACATCCCATAACACCTAAATGGATGGGAAAATGGAAGTTACCAATCATAAATTGGGAACAATTTTAAGAATATTATTGAACAAGAGTATGAGAGATTGGGATTTACAACATTCACAAGCTTAATTTGTGTACAATAGATTCCCCAGGACTACCAATTGACATTATCCATTCGAAGTGGGTTATGGAATCAATCCAATTACTCCAATAGAATTGTGCTCTTTGAATGTTAATTAATAGGTGAATATTGATGCAAAGGAGAAGACAAAGTGGATAAATAAGCTCCATGAATCTATTCATGATCAAATAGAGAAGCCGAATAAATAATACAAGAGGGGAGAAAACAAGCATCAGAAGCAGTCCATTGTCAAACATGGATAAAAATTCTGGATTCACCTTCGACAGTAGAGATCTCCATCCAAAAGGAAGGGAAATTTGGGACCACGAGCTGAAGGTCCATTCAAAGTGCTTGAATGGGTTGGAAGCAATGCCTAAAAATTGATCTACCAGATGATTGTGGTGGTGTTTCTGTAATGATCAACTTTGGGGACTTAACTCTATACATAGATCATGATGATGCCATGGATTTGAGGGAAAATAATCTCCATCCAGGGGGAATGATATGGATCAGATTCTACTGAAGGAGAATAATTTTGGGCTTGATAAAAATTTTAATCTCAATTGTTATTCAAATTGGACCAGCCTGCACTTTTTATCATCCAACACTATGGTGGGACACAATACAATTATTGGGGGCCCAAAATTAAATATCCACAAGGAAATGGATGGAAATTTATATAAACACATTAATGATTAGAAATAAGGTGGAGAAAAAAATTATTACGAGGTAATCCCACTACTTTAGTCAGTGTGGTCATTAAATAGAACGAGGAAGTGTTTTTTGAGATTTTTATGTGTCCTTTGGGTGTCCCCATGCTTGGTAACTCGAATTGGGTAATTTTACATTCTTCATTTTGTCTTTATAATTTTATTTTCACCCATTTTTAATGGTGAGACATAAACTTGAAGAATTTATGAAACTTTTTTTGCGTTATTCTTGCTTTAGCCTCTTCCTGTTTCTTGGAATTGGTGGTGCAACTCAATTTCTAGTGATGACATATTTATGCATGGAGAAACCTTTGCAGATGGTGTTGAATTTAATCCTTGGATGATTCAGCTACATTACATTGATCCTCATTTCTTACTCATTTTGATCGTCCACTGATGCATCAGAATGGGTCACTAGTGATGGGTGTAAATGTATCATTGTTGGAGTTATAAAGTGGGAGCATGTCACAAATAAATTACTTCACGATTGATTCTAATATGCCTTGGATTGTTAGGAATCACTTTATCATACTATTTTTCAGTACCTTGGTCTATATGTGATAATCTATGGTTTCAATGCTCATCTTGGATATGTGCTTTGAAGGATCATGTTCTTGTTACCTATGGTGTAGCTGTCTTGGTTTCTTTAACATTAATTACATGCGATGTTCAGTCCACTGTTAGGCATTGCCTCCATAAATTCAAGTGCGATTGACTTAACATAGTTTGTTTCCACTACTCTCTGAGAAATTTAATCATTAATTTCTCTATTTTCATCAAAGTTATAATCATTTATGGGTCATCGTTTACCATTAATCATTACTCATCACCATAATATTTATAATCTATATAAGTTCTAAGCATGGAAGTTACCACATTTCATAATGTATGTTCTTAGCATGATGCACATCAACCCTGAGGGATGAAATCTTCTTTTTCCACAGTTAGGGATGAGTCATTCCTAACACTTCCTCCCCAAACCACACACCATTGCGCCGCTACCCAGAGATCATCACATGCCAAGTGTGGTTAGTAATACCAAAAGAATCATTCCTTCTAATGGTAAAGTTCTAAGCCGCCACCCACCTCTACCTTTCCGTATTGATATTGATGTATGTACGTATATACTTATATTTTTATGTATGTATATACTTATATTTCTATGTATGCTTATAATTATATTTTTATATTTTTATATATGTATATATGTATTTGTGTGTGTATGTATATATTTATATTTGTATATACTTGTATATATGTATATATGTGTATGAATATACCTTTGTGTGTATATATATATATATCTCCACCTCTCTCAATATATTTTTAATCTATTAGGTATATTATGTGATTTTACATATATAAACATTGTAATCCAATCCTTGTTGAAAATCATTTCTATTTGTTCTACGATGGAATTCAGTGGATGATATATCTATAACAGGCATGGCTCTAAATAATATAGCCCATTATTATCCCATTAGTTCATTAGTAAGCCACATGAAAACTAAAATGAAATATTGAGAGCATCCTTACTCTGTATAATTTCTTTTACAAGGTCGTGAAGATATGCTATGTTTGACATTATTCATTGCAATCATTATTGTTATCTATCATTATGTATTCATCACGTTATGATCCTTTATCATTAGATGCTGACCTATACTAATTATCCATTATTGTAATATTATGTATGCCCTGATTATGATGTATCTTCTTTGATATGTTATCTCTCATTGAATAGTTGATCTCATCCATTTATTATGCTTTCTCATTTGTCCAAATATTGAAAAAGAATACTATGTATGATACTCTAAGAATAGCATGAGGAAGAAATAAGGATGTATTTCATAATTGTTTAAGTATCATGTTATGTTTTGTAATCTAATTTTAATGTTTATATACCCTGTATCCCAAGGATTTCTATGCATTATATATTGTGCATGTGATCTTCTATATTCTGTTTCAATGTAATAAATATCCATCGGCTCTATGTGACTGAATTTTGGGTTGTTACATGTGTCATCACTGTAGAATAAATGGAAAACATGATATGCCTTTTTTATAAATTAATTTAATATATGAGTAAAGACCCATATATTCATTGATAATTTCCGTTGTTATTTTTGAGAGCCCATTATTTATTATTTAAAGTTTATTTTAGTGAAATTTATTTATTTTAAATAGTTTTATTGTCCTTATGCAATACCCCCACATTAAAATTTAATTGATTAATTTTTCAAAATTTTGATTGTTTTAATTCAAATTTTGGTAATAAACTATTTATGATTGATTTTGAAAAAATAAGACATAGGAAAAAATAAATACTTTGCAAAAAATATGGAAGTCACTTAGGCTGGCCCTTAACTAGGCTGCAAGTCACATAGCTACCCCATGGGGTGGCCGACCAAGCAACTGTGAAGGTCTAACATAGGCACAACATAAAAGAGAATAGGTCATGCATGACATGCACATGAGCATAGCTACATAGGCACATAGGGTTTTGGTCTGTATGGTAGTGGGGGAGAGTCTCACCAGCAAGAGGCGACACACATCGATATATAGGAGTCTCTAAAATTCATTCTAACTTGTTCTAGGTTATGGCTGAAGTGGAATCACTTACAAAGCATCTAATTACCACTAAAATATTTTATGTGTTGCATAGAGTTTCCCGATTATTGTGAACCTAAATGGAAATAGTGATGTTTTGATTCTTCGACGCATCATCTTCCTTACACACACGTTGCTCCATAGACGTTGCTTCTACCTTATAGGACTACTATGGTCATCGATGGGTAGCCTTAGCAGCATTGGAATTTTGATGGTATCCACGTTCCAGGTCCACATTTGCATCATAGATGAAAATGGATCTTGAAATGATGTTGGATGCTTTAACCATGGTCTTTCCATTTCACCATAGTCCCCTGTAAATTGAGGTTGTAGAAAATGAGTGTGTGATGCAGTGATTCGGTCAATAACATAGCATGAATATTTTATAAAGGGTTTTTTGAATTTTTTTTCAAAAAGGGATAAGATTAGTAGTATTTTTAAAAATTGGTCCCAAGATGCGTGAACCTTGTTCACGCATCCCTGATCCCAGGAAGATGCGTGAATGGGGTTCACGCATCATAGACGCACTGAAAGAAGTGTGAACTAAATTCACACATCCTTTTTGAAGTTGATGAAGGATGTGTAAATGAGGTTCACGCATCCTATATAAAATTCTAATCTTTTAAATTTTTTTACTATTTTTTAACTTTTGTTAATTTTAATATTTTTTGTTTTTTTTGTTTATATATATATAATATATATAAATAAAAAAAACGTTCAGAAGAATTTATCTACTATTTAATATCCCACAGTACTACCAATACATCAGTCTAGATTCTAATAGAAACCCTTCTCCATGGAACCATTTTATAAGAGGGAAAACCCTTGAAATAATTCTGCAGTTCTGATATGGGATTCATGTTCTCCCTTTCCTTTGCTGAACATTCTGTATTTCTGATGTGAGTTTCTGTTTCAAGTATGTGACTTTTAAAGAATATTAAATGACAACTATAATATGAATATAAATAAAACACAAAACATGGATTAAACATATAATAAATAGTTGAAAAAAAATTCATAAAAAATAATGATGAATAATAATTTATAAGCTTTCAGAACCACCAGCATGAAACTTAAAAATGTTTCAAGTATGTGTCTTTGAAAGACTATAAAATATAAAATATAAGTTCAATATGAATGAAACTTAAATTATGAATTAAACATATAAGAAATAGTGGAATATAAAAATAATTTTGTAAAAAATCTTGATGAATAATTATTTATATGCTTTCAAAACCACCAACATGAAACTTAAAAACGTTCCATGTACATGGCTATGAAAGCCTATAAAATACAAACTGCAAGAACAATATAATTGAAAATTAAAACATGAATTAAACATATAATAAATAGTTAATAATTAATTATTTAATTAGTAATGTAATTATTAATTATAAAATTATTAGTTATTTAGTAATATCATTATTAATTATATAATAAAAAATTAGTAATGTAATTATTAATTATATAAAAAATAATTAGTTATTTTTTAATATAATTATTAATTATATAATTAGTAGTTATATAATTAGTAATATAATTATTACTTTTAAAATAATTAATTATTTATTAGTAATAAAATAATTAATTATATAACAATTCCTTAATTAATTAGTAAATTAGTTGTATTATAAATAATTATAATTATTAATTATAATTATTAGTTATTAAAAATTAAAACTTAATTATAAAATAATTAATTTGTTAATTAGTAATATAATTTTTTATTATATAATAATTAATTATATAATTAATAATATAATTTTTAATAATAATTATTATTAATTATATATTTAATATTTATATTAAAAATTAAATAATTACTTATTATATAATTTACAATTAATAAATATAATGAATAATTATATTACAAATTAACCAATTAATTATTAATTATTAATAATTATATTGGAAATTAACAAATTTTTTATTATATAATTAATAATCACTAATTATAATTAATAATTATATTTCTAATTAACTAATTAATTATTATATAATTAATAATTAAAAATTAAAAATTTATAATTTATAATTATAATGAATAATTATAATTAAGAATTATATTACTAATTAACTAATTAATTATGATATATTTAATAATTTCTAATTATAATTAATAATTATATTACTAATTATAATTAATAATTATATTACATATTAACTAATTAATTAGTATATAATTAATAATTAAATATTAATAATTAATTGTTATATTAATAATTAATTATTGTATAATTAATACTTATATTACTAAATAAATAAATAAATATTATATAATTATATTACTAATTAATGAGTTAGTTATTGTATTTGAGTAATTAATAATTATAATTAATAATTATATTATTGATTTACTATTTAATTATTATATAATTACTAATTACTAATTATAATTAATAATCATATTACTAATTATAATTAACAATTATTTTACGACTTAACTAATTTATTAATATATAATTAATAATTATATTCAGAATAAATAAATAATTATTATATAATTAGTAATTAATAATTAATAATTATAATGAATACTTATATTACTAAATAATTTATTAGTTATATTATAATTAATAATTATATTACAAATTAACTAATTAATTATTAAATAATAAATAATAAATAATTATAATTCTTAATTATGTTACTAATTATTTAATTAATTTTTATAAAATTATTAATTAATAATTAATAATTAAACATTACAATGAATAATTATAATGAATAATTATATTAATAATTAACTAATTAATTATCAATTAATAATTATATTACAAATTATCTAATTAATTATTATATAAATTTATTACTAATTAACTAATTAATTATTGTATATTAGTAATTAATAATTACTAATAAATAATTACTAATTACTAATTATATTAATTTTTAACTAATTAGTAATTATAAAATTAATAAGTATATTATTAATTAACTAATTATTTGTTAAATATTTCTTGTATGTTTAATATATGTTTTTAGTTTAATTGATATTAGTATTATAGTTTCTTTTTTATAGTCTTTCGAAGCCACGTACTTGAAATAATTATATGTTTCAGGTTGGTGGTTCTCAACGTTTATTAATTATTTTTCATCAAATTTTTTTATAAAATTCTTTTTATTTTTAACTATCTATTATTTGTTTAATCCACATTTTATTTTTCATTTATATTGGTCTTATAGTTTATATTTGATAGGCTTTCAAAACCTCGTACTTGATACATTTTTAAGTTTCTAGTTGGTGGTTTTGAAAGCTTATAAATTATTATTCATCATAATTTTTTACGAAATTATTTTTATTTTCAACTATTTCTTATATGATTAATTCATATTTTAAGTTTCATTAATATTGGTCTTATAGTTTATATTTTATTATCTTTCAAAGACACATACTTGAAACATTTTTAAGTTTCAAGTTGGTGGTTTTGAATGCATACAAATTATTATTCATCATTATTTTTATGAAATTGTTTTTATTTTCAACTATTTCTTATATGTTTAATCCATGTTTTATGTTTTATTTATATAGGTCTTATAGTTTTTATTTTATAGTCCATCAAAGAAATGTTCTTGAAACGGAGACCCACATCAAAAATGCAGAATGTTCTGCACAGGAAAGGGAGAACCTGAAACCCATATCGGAATGACAGGATGATTTTTAGGGCTTTCCCTCTTATAAAAGGAAGCCCTGTGTGAGAGTTTCTTTCAGAATATAGACTATTGTAATGGCCGTACTACTGGATATTGAATAGCAGATAAATTATGCAGAAATATTTTATTATATATATATATATAATATAAACATAAAAATAAAAAAAAACAATAAAATTTAAAAAAAATATACAAAAAAATAAAAAATTAAGTTTCTGTAGGATACGTGAACCCCGTTCATGCATCCTAAAATCAACATCATGAAGGATGTGTGAATGAGGTTCATGCATCTTTCAGTGCACCTATGATGTGTGAACCTCGTTCACACATCTTTCTGGGACCGGGGATGCATGAACGACGTTCACACATCTCAAAACACATTTTCAAAAATACCGCTTAACCTATCCCGAGTTTCAATTTTTTCTCAAAAATCCATTTTAAAAAAATACCCCGATATAGCCATGCAGATTCTTACGACACAATTTTTTCACCTACACCGTAGCTAAAGAAGAAGGAAAATGGGAGTTTTCATGATGAAAGAAGCAACATCTTAGAACTTTAGCAACATCATGGAGCACCCAGATATGGTATGGCTGAGGGATGAGCTTGGAAGGTGGTTACGTCGTGGGACAAATGTTTGACCATAACCATAAATGGTCAGGCAAGGAGAATTTAAAATACAAAGAAGTTGTATGGTAAATTACTGGTCCATGTTGTTGATTTTTTATGTACCACAAATTCAAAAGCCCAAACTTTTATCTCCATACATGTTCTATAAGATGGAATTAGGGGAGTTTAAAGAAGTGATATGCACACATGGGCCTCTACTACAACAAAGAGTTTTGAAGTTACAAAAAACACATATGGTTGGGAGATGAGATTTATGTTGAGAGGTATAAAGAAGAAGATAAAAGATATGAGGGGCTCTACCACCACCCTCTCTATTATATATTGATGATATATATTTTAGAAGATAATTAAAGAATCAAATGTCAAAATGTGGCCAATTCAAGGAATTTAGAGGGCCCAGATTATTCTTTCTTTCACTGACCACATTGGCATTGGACACTCTCTGCTAGCCAAGGATATATCCTTTATCACTGAACTTCAGTTATGCAGATAATCTAAAATTTTGTTAGGAACTTTGGAAATTGATTCTACCATCATACATGACTCCATGCTTGGAACTATCATCAATCCCTAGACCATGTCATCTGTAATTTGAAAATGCAGATGTTACATGAGTGAATTCATAGAAGTATAACACACTTGATGAAAGGGAAACAAAGTTGATGATCATCTTGATTCATTGGAGAATATTAGTACATGAATCATCCTTCATTATGATATTCACTCGTTGTCTATTGAGTGGGATAATCAAGAAAGAAGGGATTCTCTTGGGATGCACTATTTTAGACCTTTGTAGATTTTATGCCATTGTTGATTATCTGATCTATTGGGTTCTGTTTTTCTTTCAATTTATATTTAATGAAATTTTGAATGGATTTGGGTTAAGATAATTTTGTATATAAATTGAGGAGGAAGCTGCTACACACATGTAGACTTTCTCATCTTGAGGTGGAGGTTCTTCGACCAAGTGGGAGATCGATATCCAATGAAGCAGGAGTGGAGGGGGAGGATCAACACTAAATGTGAAATTTTGTAGTTATGATTTTCATTATTCTTAAATTTTCATTATGTAGTAGTTAATTTCCTATGTGTGATGTGTTTATAAATTCAAGTAAGTTTTCATTTTTGCATGTTATTTTACTTTTCTATTCCCCTTCTACATCTTCTAATATATTCACCATTGATTGAGATATCTACATTGAGTGGCTAAGTGTTGCGAGGGATGGTAGAGTTAATGGATGAGGATGAGTACTAAACTATTTATTTCTTTCTAGCTTGAAAACTCTTCTTATTAATTTTTATTACATTGTGAATAATTTTAATCATATTCCTAATTACCTAGAGAGTTTGATAGTGATTACAGAAGGAAGCATGATGTGATTAAGGGAAGTAGAGAGCGAGAGACAACTTAACTTCACCTTTATCTTAGAGATTAAACATAATGGACTTAGGTTGGTTATAGATTACATCTATCAAAGGGATCAACTGGCTTAGTTTGTTCTAGTCTGCATTGAGAGGTGTAACTCAATTCTTGGATAAGTCTTGTGAATATTGATTTGATGTAATATCACAAGTAATGACTGATTCATCATTAATAATGAAAATATCTTTTTATATCCACTCTCTTATCTTTATCCCTGTTTTGTTTTTGAGTCATCCCATTCACACAATAATTTTAGATAGTTTCATTTTAGTTTTAATAAATCGGGTCAAATTTACACTATTGATTCATATAAACTTTTTCCCCATGGGATTGACCCTACACATGTCATTATTCTACACATTTTTAGTTAGTGTAGGTTGAGTGAAAATAAATTAGAAACTTTGATAGTCCATTTGAATAATTAAATAGATGATGCTCATCAAGTTTTTGACATCGTTTCTAGGGATGATTTTTCTTATTAATTGAATAATTAGACAAAAAAATTACACCCCCATTTTTCTACTTTTTTTATTTTAGTTGATGTCTTTTTTACAATTTTTTTCAATTTTACTTGTTTTATGTTTTTGGTTTGTGATCTCCGAGATACTAAAGAATAAGCACACATACCCATTTGGAAATTTATGTTTTGAAGTTATCACAAAAATGGAAATCCAAAGCCGAGGATGAGAGAAACATGTCTAACCATGGGTACCACAAGCATACTTGAGTCTGAAAGAATTTCTCAAATGAATGGAATCTAAGTTCAATAAAGGATAGATAATCTTGGAGAAATTGGATAATAAAGATGAGGAATTGAAGGAATGTACTGAGTATACGACCCACACTAAATAAGGAATTGAAGATCTATTTGGAATCATAGTCGAACCTAATGCCGAATCTGAGGGAAGTTCATATTCTAATGATTATTTTGAATTTTCTAAAGAGGACACCTACACAAGTTTTGAGGAAGAATAATATGAACCCTCCATTATTATATAACATAAATAAAATATATGTATTTTGTCTAGAGACCTTAGGAATGAGCTGATATATCTTTTAGAAGGGTGGTTCGACACTGAAAATGGCACATGACATGAAGAAACCACCGAATCACACATCTGAAAAAGAGCATCCTTAAGAATAAGAAGAATAAGGAGAAGAAGGTTTCCATCTTTGAACAAACCATGAGTTGTTCCTTGCAACCTTACTAATGGTAATATTTTGGTTACCCCCACAAGTTTTCAAGGAAGAAGAAGAGGACATTGTGGGTGATAAATTAGAGGATATATTTATTGAATTTGAAGAAGAACAACCACTGGAGGAGGGAAAAGGGTGATGATACAAGGTATGAACAACTTATGCAATTTTACTCTAAACCATGGGGTTTTCTACTATAAGGTATTTCACTCATTAAGAGAATGAAAATTAAAAGAGAAGGAAAAGTAGATGAGGTACACCAAACACACATCAACGATGTAATTAGTTCAATACAAGAGGGTTGGATCTATATCCTACCCCTATTACATGATCAAAGATGTAAGTTTGACATTAATTACTTTAATAAAAGATCTTTTTGGGAGGTAACTTGAGTTTTTAGTTATTTTCATTTTTAGGACTTAGTATTCATGACTTAGTTTTAGGAATTTTATTTGAGGATGTAGTTTCAACCTCCTCTCCCATATTCTTGATCTTAAATTTTATATGAACATTGTTCTTTCACTATTTTGATTTCTTTTGTAGGTAAATGAATAAAAATAGAATAAAAATGATAAATACGTGTCTCATGTTAAAAAGGTTATACTTTTAAATTCATTATTACTTGTGCTCTCATATTTTTCAAATCTGGTTTTGTTCTCACTTATAATATGCATACCCAAATCATAGGCTTTTTCTTTAATTTTGATTTATGATACTTTAATTTCATATAAATTTCATGATTACTTATTTTTATTTTAATGTTGATGAGATTTAATGAGTAATATGAGTAGGAAGAATGATCTTTGATAGGAATGAGCCACATTAAAAGAACATTTTCTCTATTCCTACCCTTACTCTAGTGTTTTTCATGATTATCAAAAGATTCATTGGGGGGGTTGTTGTCTACTGTGGGAAGGGGATATTCTTCATTGATTATAATATGTAAGGTTTGTTTTCATTTTAATTTTTAGGAAGGTTCATGGATATTATTACATTGTACATTATTATTCACCCCTCAACGAAAAAATGAAAAAATTAAGAAAAAATGGATTGATTTTTAGAGGGTAAAAAATCACCATTGATTGACCAATGGTTTTTATCATTTTGGGGTTGGGTGGTGGATGCGAGATTTTTTATAGATCAACATTCTAAAAAAACATTTTTGAAAAAAGGATTCAAAAAGAGAAAAAGTTGAATATTTTTATGCGGGTTAATTCATTGATTATATTCATTGTTTATGACCTTAATTGGAGCCTGGGATATGGGGAATATGTAATTTTTAACAGGATAATGCCATATTACTTTAATTTTTATTATCATGTATTTTTATTTTGAGTTTTAACCATCTTTTTAGCCTATTTTATTTACACAAAATTACCTACCTACCCTTATCGTCAAGTAAATTAATCCTAATTTCCTATCCCTTATGATTTTTTTGGGATTTTTGTATTTAGAAATTATATATTGGAGATCATTTCCATTTTTATAGTTTGGTACATGTATTCAAGATATGAGGAAAACCCATATATGTTGTTACATTGAGTGATGAGAGGGAATAAAAATTATAAGGTAGATCTTGATTGACTTTTTCAGTAATAGTGAATTATTAAGCTTGAATTAATTTGAGGATAATACCATAAATTTAAATGTTTGAAAGTAAAATTCATACATGATATGTTTCTTTGTAATGTGAGGATTTGATGAAATATCTATATGGGACAGTTGAATGTTTTAATCTTACCTAATGAACATTTTCTGGTTTTATTGATTTTGTAATTTAAATATTGGTAACATGAGGTTTCCTTCGTAATTAAATATTAGATATATTCTTGTGGGAAATCATGGTTTATGTGTGAGGGATTTGATATCCCATTATATACACACAATGTTTTAATTTATTTTCATTTCATTCAGAATTTATTTGATTAATTATATCCAAATTTTGATTGTTTTAATTTATATTTGGGTAATAAATATTTTATCATTTAAAAAAAAGAAAATGTAATTAAATTCATATCATCTGTTTGATGGATTTTTTTGTTTAAGGGTGATAAAATGAAAAATGAAACAATAGACTTAGCCAAAAATATAGTCAGCACCTAGGATGATCATCAACTAGGATGTAAGACCCCTAACTACCCTTTGGGGTGGCTGATCATGTAACTGAGAATGCTTTCTATAGGGATGCGAAAGGAGAGAATAGGTCACTAAATGCATGCATAGGAGCATTCCTACATAGGTGTTTGGGAGTTGAGTATGTATAGTAGTAGGGGGAGAGTCTCCCCAGCGTAGGGTGACACATAATGATGAATATGAGTCTATTGGCTCCAGTCCAGAATATTCTGAGGTATGACTAGAGCGATATCACTTATTAATCATAATAAGACCACTAAATTTTTTTATGTGGGACACACATTTGCTTGGGTGTTTTTCACTTAAACAGAAACAATGACATTTAAATCCTTTAGCGCATCATCTTCTTGCACACCCATATCACCGTAGACATTTCTTCTATGCTGAAGAACCACCATGGTCATTGATAGAAAGATCATACAACACTATAATTTTGAATATATTAACACCTTAGGTCCACCTTTGCATATTAGTATACTATGTATCTTGAAATGATGATAGATGGTTGCACTGGTGTTTTAATATTCCATCATTGTCCCTTGTAGCCTGATGTTGGAGAAAATGAGCCTGCATCATAGTGATTGAGTCCACGACATATTCCTTATGATGATTGTGACATGATGAGTTCACTATAATTGTACCTAATGAAGATGTAAAATGGTTTTTTCATGATGAAAGATTCCACAACGTAGATCTTAGGCTAGATCATGAAAAACACAAATATGGTAGGGCAGAGGGATGAGTTGGGAAGGTATGTCAAGACACGCCTTTAATATACCACATTTTATGATGTATTATATAAAGATACAGATTATATACTCCCAAAATATTTTTAAGCCTAATTTATTTAGTAAATTAGGTACATAACATAACAACATGAAACGTGAAAATAATGTCATTATTGAAAACATAACATGCTCCTAAAATTCCATCATTCTTCTTAAACTACACAAGATAACTTGGGGGCGTACCAAAAAAGGGGTGAGTTATAAATTCCAATAATAGAATAAAAAAAGGGTAACATAAGTTAATGAATAAAATGTGATCCAAGGGGAATATCATGGTAACATAAATGGGAGAGAATCATAGTCATGAATAATATGACATGATATAACATGATAACATAATGGCAACATTGGAATATGACAACAACATAAAACATGACTTCATAAACATATGTCAAGGCTAAACTCAAATAAAAAACTAAATAGTGTTCTTAAGATAACCTTCCATTAACCACACATGGTATCTCATGAGATTAAAACATTACCCAATACATTATAGAGATATCTGGAACACCCATCATAACATGTACATGCAGATGTGTTTCTTATAGATCATTCAAAATTGAATCATATTTATTCACATATATTCCCACGATTAAGGAGTATGGGAAACCTACATGGTAGTACCAAATCAATTATATATATGTACATCTAGGAGAGTACCACTGAGTGGAAATGGTGATGGGTATTCACTACACAATTTTTTATCATGGAAAATCGCAAGACACTTTTGGCATCATAACGAAAGTACATAAAGGTTCATAAAAGGGAATAATATGTGTGAAATGGGTCTATAATCACTTGGAAATCATATTTTAAGCAATATGTATATGTAAGAACATAACCCAACAAAAAAATTGGAAACTAAAGGCATGGTATGAAGAAGGTTCTTAGATTACGAAGAGTAGGAGAGAATTCTTACCTTGACAGGGTGCTTCTAAAAGTTTGGAAGAATCTTTTTAAGAGATTAAGGAATACTTGTGAGGAATATAGATAGGGAAATTAAGATTAATTTCATACTCAATGGGTTATTAAAAAATAGGAACGATTTAAGCACAATTAAATCAATCAGATCACCATTCCCTCTGTTGAAAAATTGTTTTGGTTGGTTCACCATTTTTAGTGGACTTGAGAAGTGAAATATAATTGGAGAACAAATAAATATAAAAATTAAAGAAATGAGTAATGAAGAATAATTCTAAAAAAATATATATTAAAAATATGAATAAATATTACAAAATAAAAACCCCACCATAGTCCCTAGAAAATGGATATCCTTTGTAAAGGAAGAGAAGGTGATAATTCATATTCAAATGGGGAGAGGAATTTTCCCTCCAAAATTTGAACTCTGAATTATTGCGTGTGTATAACCCATTAAATGGAAATATTGGGAAATAGTGTCTTAATTTTCCTATATTTTTTCCATGTGAACCGAAAAAATTGGTGCTTGATTTTCCTTAAAATGTAGTATTTTGTTCTGTTTTACTCTGAGAAATTTATTCTAGCTAGGTGTCTGTTCACATTCCAATAATCCAAATTCCCATACTATTATGACCTTCAAAATGATTAAATCTTACATGGACCCTGTAATAAATTTTTTTCATTATAACCCTATATATCTTAATGTTAAATTTCAGATTATTTGGGATTGTATTTTAGGATATATGGTCCCATCCTTAAATATTTCTAGATCTCTACACAGTTTTCAAGGCCAATCTTGTGAGCTAGTTTTGGGCCTCCAAATGATGGATTGAGATTTTGTTCAACATTGATTAAATGGATACCAACATTTATGGTTTCATAAAAAAATAATTTCTCAATTTAAATCAATGTTACAAATGTTATGTGTGAAATACATAATGAAAAAAATAGTTAAAAACCAAAATTTTTCCATTTTTGAAATTAAGCTCAAAATAATATTAAAACCTAAAAATGTGACAATTTACCATAAAATAAAACTATTATGGGATTATAAAAATTGAATTATTATATAAAATATATGAATATATTAGCTTCATCATTACCCCATAGACATAACCATTTCACTTCTAGGTAATCAGCAAATTTTCAATTGAAAACCCACCAAAGAATAAAAAATGAGAAAAAATTCGTAATCATTTCCATAAAAGAATTACATAAATTTAATTATTTTGAAAAATATTCTATTTTATTTTCATTCATTACATTTAAATTTTTTATTCCTAAAAATCCATCCATGGAATAATTCTAACCTACCTCACATTGAGTTTCCAGTCACTCTTCAGTCAAGAGAAATTAAATCCAGAGTTATGAGCATACATTAAAATTTTAGTAATATATTTGATATAAATATGAGTTATATTGATATTATGATAAAAATAATGTATTATATATTTCTCAATTACAAGAGGGGGGATTTTAGTTTTAAAAATATTAGTTAAAAAATAATTGAACTAAATAAATTCACATAACCTATTTAAGTAAAAAAGATAAAATTGTGACTTGGCCCTCATTCCGATCATCACACTATCATAATATGTATGATTTTAACAATATCATAGTATAAAAAAATTATTAAATAATATTTTGTTAAATTGAAGTTAAAAATATCATAATCAGAATAGATCATAGTCAGAATATATTATAGTGTTTCAGATTTACAGTATATCCTATTAAGAGATCTAATTGTGTTTATCATATTTAGAATAGTTACGGAAAAACTAATACATATAATAAAAGAGAAAAAAATATCTTTTAGAAACACATAAAAAATAGAAATAATATATTAATGAATTATAACTATTTAAAAAGAATAGATCATTTTTAACATTATGAGTAATGTAGCCACCAAATTTCGATAAAAAAATACATTGTTTTAAAATTTTAAGTAAGTTTTTATTTCCTCATCAAGGAAATATATCGATATGATGATTGAATTTTTTATGTTTTCTTATCTCTAACAGACCTCAATATGATGGATTGAATCTATATTTCTATCCCCACAAGCCCTCGATCAAAAGATCAGATTCTCTATCTTGCTATCCCTATAAAACATTGATCGTAATCATAGATTGGATTTCTCATTACAAAGAAAAAGAATTGTTAAGGAGAAAAAATTAAAATGTTTCCTAATGAAGAAAAAACTCTAAAAAAATTAAAAAATACTAGGAACAATCAATTAATACTTTGTAATATTTAGATCTCTCTCACAATGAGAAATAAAAAATAAAATCTATTAGCCCCAAACTATTCAAATGACTAGGTATTTATAAGAATTTCTCTAATGATTATATTTATTTCCCAATGGTTATATCTTTCAAAGGTTTTTGCAACAACTTGGACAAATAGAACTTCAACGTCTCTTTTGTAACTATTTGATTGATGTAATATTTTTTTTACAAAATTACTGTGTAAAAAGTTTTCCTTACATTAGAAATTATTTTTCCATATTTAGAATTTAATCATAGAATGTTAGATGGACTTCCTTACAAATTTAATTATGATAATATTTGTGACTATAATTCTGATGTTTATCTATTTATATATAAGTCCGATTGTTATGACTTTTTATGTATGATATACTAAATAGAAATTATTATATCTAATATAATAAATGTGAATCCGTTGTTTATCATATATATAATTATTACAATAATTATAGTGAAAAATTTTGGTTTATATTTATGAAGAATATAGAACTAATTCTATGTATTGTAAAATGTTATGTTTTCTACAATACATTATAAAATACTTTGGTCATAAAAATTTAGTAACCCAGTATATAATAATGAGTTCGTGATTTTCAAAATAAAAGGAATGGAAAAGTCATAAGTATAAATTCTCGCCCAACAATCTCCCCCTTTTGGGAAAGAAAATACTCTAAACTTAAATAAAAATATCACTTTGGAAAATATTATAGTTCAATTACATTTAAGAACTTTGTATTCAGAATTAAACATCAATCCTCATACCCCTTGATTTTATGACTCATCTGAACATGATTATAAATACAATTAACTCTCCCTTATGATAAAAACTACCCCTTTGTATCATATTATCCCCCTTAGTGAAATATTCCCCCTTTCAATAAAATTCTTCTCCTTTGTTATTTTAAAAAAAGAATGGGGAAAATCCAAATTATCATGAAATGGGTTTTAAATTAAATCTATAAAAACAATATAATTAAATAACTATTCATCCCAAAAAATTATGATAGAATATTAAACCAATCATAATTGAGAAAACATTCAAAAAATCAATTTTGTATGAAAAGGATAATTCATTTATAATCACTAAAATGTTTTTACAATACAATAATAGTTCAAAAAATCTGTCTTTCTTCCTAAGGGTTTTGACAAAAGATTTTATCTTCTTAAACTTTTATATTTCCTGCTCCAAATTCCCAAACATTTCTATTTAAATCTAAATATTTTCTTGTTGAAACTAAATATTTTATTCTTGAAACCGATGATTTTCAGATAATTATTCATTTTAATTTTTCAAAGCAATGATTGAGTCTTCATAATATTTGGGTCTTGACAACACCAACTACAAATTTTTCATCATTTCTTAATATTTTTCACTTTATATGTTTGGTTCTTAGTAGTATCTATAAACTATTCATCAAATTTCACCCAAGCTATTATATTATTAGATAAATGACTGAAGGCTTCTGAAGTTTCATTTATATGCCTTTTCAATTCTTCAAAACTCCCATCATGAAACTTAAGATCAAAATTAATATTATAATACCATTTCACCACCGTATTTCATGACTTTCTCTAAGAATGGTTACTTTCTTATAAAATGTTGAGATCATCATCTATAATAATCAACCTATCTGTAAAAACATTGATCGATTCTAATTTTTCATTTTGATTTTCATGTATCAATTCCACCCTAGCATCATGTCATGGAAAGTATGAATTTATTCCCTTAAATCTTTGTAAAGACTAAATGATATAATCAAATATTGGAGAGTTATCATATTAACTAAATTTGATTATTTTTCTGTTTCAATAAGCTGGGCATGAATAGTTCCGACTTCAGTCACTTTTGTTTTCAAAATTTCGTTCATTGAGACAAATTTCTAAACTTTCTAAGAATCATTATCATTAGATTTATTTCTATCATATAATTCATTGATATCCCTATCTTATGCGTTAGTTCTATCACCTTTTGTCTTATAATTTTTATATTTTTCAATTTTCATTGATGAAGATTCAACTTTTTCCTCTAATGGAATTGTTTTTCTTCTCATAGATTTTAACATCACCACCCTTATCAGTCTTTGAGGGTAAGGCCAATGAATATGACCCTTCTAATGAAATTTTATTGGATTATATTTTTTCTTTATTAACATTAAAATTTTGTTATTCTTCCTCATACTCTTCATATTAATATTATTCATCATCATCAACTTCCTTATTTTCAGATCCTCTCTCTTATTCTTCAACAATTTCTTCATATTCATCATATTCACATCATTCAACATAAAATGGAGATGAAACAACATTTCTTGAGGCTTCGTCAACACCTTTCATCAAGGATTATACAATTCTAACACATTGAAGTTTCTTCTTATTCTTCTCCTTTATTGATTCCTAATGAAAAATATCAAAAACATGAATCTTTAAGGCCATGTCCTCTAATGGGTCAATGATGAAAAGTGGATCCCCTTATTACCTCTCAACCTTCTTCTTCATCTACACATCCCTTACCTCATTAGGTAGTTTCTTATGCTTCTTTAATTTATTAGGCTTCGATGTATCTGATTCCCAGTCATTTTCTTGTTCATCATATTTAACATTTTATTTATTTTCTTGATCACATTGCTCTACTTTCTTTCTAGTTTATGCTTTTGAGACTTTCTCAAAAAAAAATTTTTTATTCATCATCAAAAATAAATCTCATACTATTCATTATATCATCACTAATAATTATAATCTTTATTTTTTAGCATTGATTTGTTTATGATGCTGAAAAACATCATGCATTCCCCCATTAGAATGGTTATCATGGCTGAGAACATAATGATTTGAGACATAATAGAACCAATTTTTTTATGGTAAGAAATATGTATCCGATAAGATATATCATTCAAAAATTAACAAGAAAACCCAAAATTAAAACATCAAAAACCTTTAATGAATCATGTTCCCCTTTCCTTGGAATTAAGAAACATTTCATCCATAAATAAATACAAATATTATCCAGGGTCAGATGATATACTTTCTGAACCATTTATTAATGATCATATAATGGATCATATAAATTTTTCTTATCAAAAGGACAAAGATCATTTGGTAATTTTTGGGAGGGTAAATATGCTTCTCTATCCGATGGTACACTAACAAAATTCTAAGCTTTCTTATATGAAATTTGATACCCTTTTCCATAAATTATGAATGATTTTTTTTCATATTCCATCCTCATTGAAAAACTTGAATAAACTATAAAATTCTAAATAAATATCAAGATATAGCAAAAACTAATCCTCATCAGACTTTTATATACACAAGTATTCCCAACCTTGGAATTTTATAATTTTCTTATGGTGGAATTATACTTTTTATAAAAGGATTTTTGACAAGGATTTCACTGAATATGAACCAATAATTGAGATCTTTAGTAGGAACCATCGTATTCAAAGAAGAAAATAGAGATTATGAAAAAAGGAAAGATTTCAGACTGGGAGATTTAGAAGACATTAGCAACTCGTCATAGAAACCATTGAACAATCGATGTGGGACATGGAGGGGGAGATTTATATAGCTGAATAAAGATATGGTTCATATTCCAAATTAAATATAATAGGTGAGATTAAAATAAATCTAATTTGATGGTCAGAAACTATCCACATAGAGATTTAAGGAATTTATAACTCTCAAGGTATTAAAATTTTTTATCATTTTGATAAAGAATATGATTTTTGGTAAGAGAAAAAAAAGAAAAGATAAAAAAAATCATAGTTTTTTTGAAATACAAAATAATAATAACAATAACATTGATGTATAATAATAATAATATAGTGAAAAAAACTAAAATATAAGAAGAATAAATTTCATAGTTGGAAGTATTTATCAGTATGATAAAACTTTCCTTATTGTTTTTTATAAACTAATCCATTATAATAGATTTTAAAAGACTATGTAATTTTATTTTTTTAAAAAAATAAATATGATAGCAGTTAAAAAATTATTTTATAATGATAAAATAAGTTAAATGAAATAAATATAAATCAAATTATGTAAATATTTTGGAGTCTATAAAATAGTTTAATAAAAAAACACTAAAATATTTTAATAAGGGACTGAGTCTAGAAAAGATGAATATGAATTAGTTTAAAAAAATGAATTTTTTGAAAACTAAAATATTTGAAAAATAACAAACAGATGAACTCCCCTTATAAAGAGGTGTATCTTAATGTGAGGATATGGGTAAACAATAAGTAGATATGAATAATTACATTACATTGATCATTACAAGTTTCTATTTAATGTTTTCAAACCTATCAAAAGGTAATGGTTTTTTTAAAAATATCAACAAGTTTCTTTTTCATTCTCATAAAGTGTAAAATGATATATTCTTTAAGTGAGTGATCCCTATGAAAGTGATGTGTAATATCTATGGGTTTTTTCAGGGGAGTGATGTGTGGGGTTCATACTAAAATAAAAGGAACTACTGTTATCACACAATATCGTAGTTTTAGTAATAGTAATTCCATAGTTAGTTAGTGTGTGTTGCATCCATAACACTTGAGCATAATAAATTCTAGCGGCTACACATTCAGCTTCAACAATGGAAAGTTCTTAAAAGTATTGTTTCCTACATAACCAAAAAACTAATGAATCTCTTAATAATTAAAAATTCCCAAATGTTATTTTCCTATCCATTATATTACCACCAATGTTGGTATCCAATAAAATTTTTAATTCAAAATTATTTCTAGAACAATAGAAAGGTCCAATATCAACAGTCCCCTTAGTGTAAAAAAATTCATTTTATATATTTAAAATGAGATTCCTTTGGATTTTATTGATATATTTTATATAAGAATATAGAAAACATTATGTCTGGATGACTAGAAATTACGGAAAAAAAATTTAGTTCCATAACTCTAAATGCAATTTGATCAATTGGTTTCCTAGCCCCATCAAGATCACATTTATTTGAGGTACCAATGGGAGTACTAATACTTTTAGTATTTTCATATCAAAAATTTTAAAGAACATTTTGGATAAACTTATGTAGAGATATATATGTTCCTTCTGTTTTTTTAATTTGAAAAACAAGGAAAAATGTTAACTCACCCATAATTCTCAGCCCAAAATAAGTTTTAATAATATACGAAAATGAATCTATTAAAGATTGTTGAGTTGATATAAATATAATGTTATCGACATATATTGGAACAACTGTAATATTTTTGTTAACATATTTTATAAAAATTGTTATATCCACAACTCCCTTAAATAATTGTAACAAAAATAATATTAACCTATCATTCACGACTCTAGGGGATTGTTTAAGTCCATATAATGCTTTGGTGTGTTTATAAATGTATTAATGTTTTTTTTAATTTTTAAAACCTGAGGTTTGTTCAACACAAACTTCATGCTGAACATATCGGTTAAGAAAAGCACACATCACATCCATTTGAAAAAGTTTGAAATTAAATTTTTTTTCAACAGATAATAGAAGATGAATAACATCTATTATACCTACTGGTACAATGGTTTCATCATCGTCTATTTTTTCTTATTGGTCATAACCCCTATAAAAATGTATTTATTTATTTATAAGGATTATTCTATTTTTATCACATTTATTTCTAAAAATACTTTTTTACTCAACTTATGGAAGTTTCTTTATGTCATTCAACCAAGGTCTAGACTTTGTTCCTTTAAAATTGATTTATCTCATATTTCATTGCCTTAATCTAATCCTCATCACCTAACACCTCATCTAGATTACTAAGTTTAAATTGGGAAAGGAAATCTAGATGTTCAATTTCATTTCTTAATAAACTTATTGTCCAAACTGGTTAGTCAACATCTTCAATGATACTATCACAATGATGATTCCAAAGAAACAAATTATTTCTCAACTTTTGTAAATTATGTTCTTCAACATAAGGTAAAAAACTCATGAGGAATAACTTCAGAAACATTTACTTGAGTTATTTTCTTATAATAAGAATTCTCTAATATAGGCTGAAAATAAATTTTAGAAATAACATCTGAGGATGTTGGTAGAGTTTGTTTAATAAAATAGTTTGTTTCATTAAATTTAAGATTAACTATTTCATTAACAGTATAATAATTTTTATTAAAAACCCTATATTCCTTAAAATTAGGAGAAGAACCTTAAAATATTCCATCATCATATTTGGTTGAAAATTTATGTAAGTTATCTTTTGTATTCGGGTTGAATAATTTGAATCCAAAAACTCTAAAGTAAGAAACACTGGGTTTTAGATATTCCACAATTCATAAGGGGTTTTATTAAGAAAAATGTCTTATCAAAACTTGATTTATATTATTTCATGTAGTACTAAATACTTCAACCCAAAAAATGTTTAGCAATTGAGTATTCACTCAACATGGTCTGTGTTATTTTTTGAGTAATATTATTTCTTATCGCTACAACACCATTTTTCTAGGGAGTTCTAGGTGCTGAAAAGTTATGTTCTATAATTTTATTACAACAAAAAGTTTTAAAATAATAATTTACAAATTTTCCACCATGATCACTACGTACAATTACGAAAGAAAGATTTTCTCATTTTTAACTTTGTATACAAAACTGTTGAAATAAAAAAAAGATCCATATTTCTTAGTGAGAAAATATACCCATGTGTATCTAGTGTAATCATCAACCAAGACATATACATAGTATTTCCTCCCAATACTCCCAGTTTTTGTAGGTATGAATAATTCCATGTGAACTGACTATAAATCCTCTGTAGTTGATAATTCACTAACAGATTTAAAACTAGACTTATGTTTTTTAAATTTATTAACAAGGTTCATATACTTTTGAACAATCAAATATATGTTCTAGTAGATTCTTAAAAATTCATTTCTTAGTTAATTTACATAAATTTTTATGGTTATAGTGTCCTAATATTATATGATATAAACTAGAATGATCTTCTATTTAACAAAGTCAAGGTAATTATCATATCTTAAGGTCTTATACGTTAATTATGTAAACATTATCATACCAATTAGAATAAATAATGTAATCATCCTTGTAATTGTTTACTACACATTTATTATTTCCAAAATTCACAATGTAACATTCATCAGATAATTGACTTATGCTTATAAGGTTGTGCTTAATGCCTTTAACAAACAAAACATTTGAAATTAAAGCTTTACCAAGAAGAACTATATTACCTATACCAATAATATATCCTTGAGAATTATATCTGAAATAACCTTTCCACCTTTCATTTTTATGAAATTTTCGAAAAAATATTTATTAGCAGTCATATGCCTAGAACAACTATTATCCATGTACCTAGTACTCTTATTTTTGGAACTTCCTTTATTTTATAGAAAGAAAAAACATTAGAATTTTGGAACCCATACCTTCTTGGGTATGATAATGTCAAAAATGTTTTCTAGGAATCTGTATTTGTTTTAATAATTAGGGATTTTTAAACCTAAATTTTGAACTTCACTAAGAGAATAATTTTATTTCCAATGCCCACCAATTTTACATTTGGTGAAAAAGGGTGAACTATTTTAAAAGAAAATAATTGTTACTAAAATCTAGTTTTTTATTAGTATAATCCATTCTGGAAATAGTGCCTTATGGTATGAATAGTTTCCACATTTAGTCAAATTTTTATTTACTAGTGGTAACGTTTGATAAAATTTTCTTCAGGGTATAAATTCATTGTTTTAGTTTTACCCATAAATCCTAATCATTAGTAGTATTAGTTTTAGAATTAAGTTTTTTTTCTAGAACCTTTTTTTTCTAAAATCAATTTATCAAAATTTTTAAAAATAATACATTTTTTAGAAGTTTTATTATCAATATATTTAGTGATATTTGATAATGATTTTTTTTAAAACATACCCTTGAATTAGCCTTACTGTGTTTTTTACTAACATTTAAATTTTCATTTTAAAAGAGTTTAGAAAATTGAAATACTTCATCATAAGAAGGAAGAGAATTGTCTTTTGATGGTGAAGATTATTTATTTAGGGATATAGAATCCTTCTCATTGATAAAATTATAATTTAAAGATATGTTTGTAAGGTTCTCAATAGTGCATAACTTATCTATAAGGAAAATATTTTCTTTAGGTATCCTTGAAAGAAGGCCAATGTTCCCCTATCCAGAACTATTGTTATTGAAATATTTATCTGAGTAATATCCTAAAATTTCACACTAAGAATAATTAGATTTAATAAATTTGTTTCTTTTTGAACAATAAAACCTTTTCTAATTCCTATCAAATTTTTTATCTTCCCTACATTTCCATTTTAGCTTAGGAAAATCTTGTCTGTTGCGTCCAAATTCTATTCATTTATAATAGTTGAATTCAGAATATTTCTTATCACTTATTTACATATTACATTTATTATAGTGGCGTTGGAAATATTTATTTACTATAATTTTATTAATCCTCCCAGATATATTTTCTAAATCATTTTAAATTTTTTTGGTGAAATTGAGTCTAATTATATAAATACCTTTTTCTTTCTAGATGATTTCACTAGGTTCTCAGCAGACTAAACTTTAGGGGATAAGGTAGATGTTGTAGCAAAAGAAACACCACTATTTTTTCTCTTTTCATTATAAATTTTCAATCATACATCATTATGTGTAAGGGTTCTAATAAGATAATTGAGAGTAAGATGTGTGAACCTCTTGGTATAATTAATAGTTTTCCACTTTGACTCCCACTCATTGGGAATGATATCTATTATTTTATCCAAAAGGATTTCATCATCTAGTAATTTTTATCCAAGATACATTAAAATATTTATGGTAGTCATAAAACATTGATGTATCATGGAAATAGATTCTCTAGGTAAAAATTAAAAGGGTTGACAGTTAGCTCTCTACATAGCTCTTCTAGTTTAAAAAACCATAGAAGTACCAAAATATGTTGCCTTTAACATCTTTTAAATACTGTTAGCGACTTCACAAAATGTTATATATATATATATTATTCTATTCATTAATCATAGAAAATTATTTAAAAAATTTAGTTTAGTTGATACGCATTATTTTGTTGATGAGTAAAGGTAATAACATCCTTATTAGGAATCTAATAATATCCAGTGAGCATCAAAAAATTGTCTACTACTATGTCACACAAGTCTTAATTTCATATCTCTAATATTCACAGTCAACACCATATAAAATTAGTTGTATATTGGTATTTATATTGTTTAAAGATCCAATACTTAAACCTTCCATTTTAATAGAAAAATTTAATTTTCCACAAACACGTTAATGTAATATAGATTATAAATGAAAGGTTTATAACAAAATTAAACAAACATGAAATAATGTAGATAGTAAAAACTCATAGAGTCTTTGAGTAGTGGAATCCTTATATAATAATAATTATTGGATATCTGTATGACTTATATTGATATTAGGATTGAAATTATGTATTCTTTATGGATCATTTATAGGGGTGAATTTTAGTTTTAAAAACATTAGTTTAAAAAGAATTAAAATAAAAAAAATCACAAAACAAATTTAAGTAAAAAAGATAAAATTTAGACTTATCCCAAAGTCCGATTATCACAGTATCATAATATGTATGATTCCCACAATATTAGAGTATAGAAATCATAATCAAGTAAGATTTTATTAAATCAAAGTTAAATATATCATAATCATAATAGATCATAATGTTTCAGATTCAAAATTGATCTGATTAATAGTTCTAATTGTGTTTATCATATTTAGAATTGTTATGATAAAACTAGTTCATATAAGTTTAGTGGAATCAAATACTTTCTATAAACTGGTAAAAAAAATAAAAAAGTATAATAATTACATACATCAATTTAAAAAAATAGATCTCTTTTAAACTTAATATTAAATTAGCCATGAACCATAGGTAAATGTATTCTGAATTTTATACTTACAAGAATGTTTTTCTTTCATTAGTAAGGAAAGCCCTCAATATGATGATTGAAATTGTTCTGTCTACCTATCCATGTCATTCCTCAATCAGGCAGATCATCTCTATCTTTCTATCCCCTGCATGCCCTTGATCAGAAGATCGGATTCTACATCCTTCAATCCTTGCAAGACCTCGATCGTAATCACTGATTGAATGTATGATTACAACAAAAAATTATTCTTAAGTAGACATCATGAAATGGTTTCCATAAGAAGGCACAACTCTAAAACAATTACAAAAGACTAAGAAAAGTAATTCATGCTTTTTAATCTTTGTACCTATCCCATAATGAGAAATTTATATTGAAATCTATTAGAAACAAACTCTTTGAATGACCAGGTATTTATAGGCATTTCTCCAATGGTCATATTTATTTCCCAACGATTATATTTATCTGTGTTTTTTGTAATGAATTGGACACCTGGAACATCATTGGATATTTTTTAACTAATTTTCCGACATTTTATTGTTTTACACCATTATAGTGTGAATTTTTTTCCTTTCATTAGAAATTAGTTTTTTTATTCATAAATTAAACTTAGTTAGTCCAATGTACATCCTTAAAAATTTCATTATGATAATCTTTGTTAGTGTGAATTTTTTTTATCAGGTTCTATATCAGTCTGATTATAAATACTTTTTCAATACAAAATAAAACAATGAAATTATTTTATCAGGTCAAATAAAGGTTAATTAGATGTTTATCGGATCCATACTGATTACGATAATCATATTGAATATTTTCTGTTTATATTCAAGAATACTTTATAACTAATTCCATGTATGGTTAAATATTATTTTTTATAAAAAAAATCAAAAATACACTTTTTCATAAAAATTTATCAATCATGTGTAAAAGAAAGTGTTTCTGATTTTCAAAATAAAGGGAATGTGAAATTAACAAGTATAACTTCTAAATCAATGGTATCACCAGTGGATTCTGAAAATTATTATTTATTCAAAGGGTGATTCAAGATATTTTTTATGGGGATTATGTGGCTTATGGTTGGTGGGTAAAAAATCATTTAAAAAATCAAGTCTAAAAATAGTAGGTTGGACTCTAAAGTAGATTAACATGAATATTCAATGGAAAACCCAAGATGAACCTTACTCAAGTCCCCTTGAAAACATAAAACACAACACCAATCCCTTTTTATGACATGGTACATGAGTCAAGAATCAATTATAATTTACAATACCACAAAAGTTCTCCCATAATTATTTTTCTTTTTTTAAAGCTCTATAAAGGAAAAACATTAATTGTTTCTTTGTATTTCATAAAGGCTGAGATTAAAATTTAACACAATGAATGAATGAAAATCCATGAACTTGATTTTTTAGAGGGCCATGGTTCATAAAAGAAATTATAATGATAAATTTAAACTCATCTCCATTTTTTTTATTTTCTATTTTTTTACATTTTTTCAATTTCATTGAAGGAGAACTAGATAAAAAAATAAATAATTATGGAATGATGACTCATACCCAATTATCTCAGTATCAACTTCCCAAAAATGTAAAAACACACCTCAGACCCCCCAAAAATTAAATAAATCCCAAATAATACCCACAAAAAGCCCTTCCCCCACAATCAAACTTGAAATATCTATGAACAAATACTAAGAGTGCGGGTATGTGAGATAAAATTAGCTTATAATGTGGTGTAAAACTATAAATAAATTAATAGAATATAATGGATAGTGATAGATAGATATAAATTTATTTCATAGTTTAATGTGTGGATATACTATATAATTCCTCAATCATATAAAAAAAATCCATGAAGTCTAAAGCATTAAAAGAGAAAAATCATAAGTTCGGGTTCTCAAAAAAAATCCATGTTTATCTTAAGAAAGTGTGGCTATTAGAAATAATATGTAAAAATTGTTCAGAACACCTCATAGGGCTGGGAAAATATTTTCAGTTACTATTTCAGGGGTATGGATTTTAAAAATTGGTAAAACTCATAAAAATACTTGAAAATACAATTTGAGGAAAAGGGTTTCACATTAAAAACTAATTGTAAATCCATTATTTCAAAAATCATTTCAAATAAAATCAAAATCAATTAATGTGTGAAAATTGATAAGAATATTCATTAAATCTTAAGGTTCCTAAAAAATGAAAAAAATGAAAAAGAACAAAAAAACAAATCATGTTGACACCCCCACACTTAGATTTCACTACCCCTAATTTCATCTCCATAAAATTAAAATTTAAGCGTAGAAAAAAAACAAATATAAAGAAAAATACAACCTATATTTATTATCAAGTGGAAGCCATGATTTATGCTTATAGACACTTCAACTAGAACTAGAAACTAATAAATAAAGAAAATATTAATAAAAATAAATAAAAATAAAGAGGAATGAAATAGAGGATAGATGTTTGTTTAGGATCCCATGTGGGTTCTATGTTTTTATCACTCATATTCAGGAAGTTATAGTGGGTTAACAATAATATAAAGGTGGATGGATTTTTTTCTCATGAACCTCCAGAAATTATTTCTACCAACATCCATGAGTATATTACAAGAGTGATAAACCCCAAATAAATTAAAAACATCCCGAACCCCTATATGAGATAAACGGGAAAAGTTGAGTCTAAAAGTGGGATGGAAAAGAATATTGGGGTGCTCCCTATTTTCCATAGCTGGAGGAGTGGTGTCCATTGGTGGTGAAATTAGTAAAATAGGATAATGCTTTCTTATGGTTTAGGTTCTTGATATGCCAAATTTGTATATACATTTTACTGTCATTTAATTATAGATTTTCATTTATTTACTTCATAATGCACATGGTGTATGTTCAATTTTTTAGGAATAAAGATTTCTGGTATTCAAAGGAAGAAAGTTAGAAAAGTGAAGTAATTGACCATTACACATCATGTACCTTCTATACACATCATCTAATGGAGGTTCACAGCAACCCCAAGTCATGACCAAGACACTTAGCGATATAGGTGATAGAAATTTCACGTCGTGTATGTATCAGACTCAATGTGATGCCAGTGAAATCCATAGGCAATAAATTTTTGAGGAATCTATGCCTAGATGGAGGCCTGTACATGTCGTGAATACCCAATACATGACGTGTATTTGGTTAACCATATTAAATAAATGAAATATATGCGTGCCACACTGGAAATCTCAAAATTCATAGAAATATTGATGGATCGAAGAAGCACATCATGATGATATTTTCCTATAAATATAGTGGAGAGGTAGAGCATTTAAAAATAGAGTTCTAGATGGGTTTCTTCTCTATTTTCATTCTAATGTGAACTCCATCACTCTTTTTCTTCTTAAATCTATATTTCATCTTGTTTTCCATTTTTAAATAAATCCAATATCCATGGATCTGTCATTCTTCATCACTTTTCAATTTCTATGCATCCTCAAATTCTTGTTGTATGTTAGACTCATTTACCTTTTTTATGCCAAGTAAGAAAGTTATTTAAAGTTATTATTCATTGTTTTCATGTTGCAATCCCATCACCAATCCCAAATTTCCTAATTTATATTAATTCAATTAAGTTCAATCAATATGTCAATAATGTTTTCATTCGTTTATCTAATTGAATATCACCTCAGTATGAGTAGATAAACTACATAGGGGTAGGGATCAATGATAGATGTATCTTCATACTTAAATAACATTTAATTCTAAAATTGGAGACCCTATTTTGACTAGTTATCATGATAATACCAAATAGTCTATCCAATTTGTGTGAACATCGCTAACTATGGGATATTCAATAAAATTACCCAATCCTGGTTGGAGTTGACTAGAATGAGATCCATAGCCTAGGAAACATTTTTATCTAGAAGCTAAAATCAATTCACCTAGGCTGTTACTATCTACTGATCATGTAATAGTCACTGCCAAGGTAAAACTAGGCAACTTGAACAAATTCAACTAATGACCTCTATTTTATTCATAGATTAAGCCTTTTGACTCTACAAAGATTATAATTAGAGACCATCCTCTACCCAAATACTCGAACATGATCCCGAAACCTCATTCATTATTTGAAATCAACCTCAAATAGAAATTAAGTCACAATCCCAAACATTAATATTACTTGAAAGGACTCCTCTCGGGGTGTGAATACTAGGACACCCCCTTTGAAATAGAGTTCTCCTCAGGGGTTCAACCACATACTCTAATACCTTACACCTTTGTAGTTAGCAATGTTTGAGAAATATAAATTCTAATTCGACGACCACCCATGCGAAACCAAAAACCATTATCGGAGCGTTTCAAATTATGGAGTTTCTTCCAGGATATGTAATTCCATTTCTATAAATCTGGTTTTGAGACTTAGGATTACATTTCCCTCATCCACTTTCTTTCTTTTCTTTCCAAATACTCTGGAGTTATCTTTTCCACCTGTGTATGTACCATGATTCCTTAACTTTTTCAAGGAATCTTTTTAAAAAATAACCTTTGGCCTTCGATCTTAAGATCTAAAGGTACTTATTTGCACATTTCCGGTCAACAATGGATTAGTAACAAAAACACATGGGACCCAACCTGCTAAACCCCCTTCAAAACATTCTGGGAGAACACTTGATGCACCCTGAAAATACCGTTATAAATTATGGCCTCCCATAGATCCCTGGTGATACACCAAGAATCTTTCATCCCCCTATACAAGACTACACCTTTGAAATCAAATCTAGACTCATTCATATGATCCAAAACACGGGACAATTTATTGTCCCACATAGCAAAGATCCCCATTAACACAGTGCCAACATCGCTGAGTTTTGAGACACCTTTGACAATGAGGGAGTATGTTCATATTCTATATGACTCCACTTCTTCCCATTATCATTAAGGGATAGAGCCAAGGACTGGCTCAAAATTCAAGATTCAGATTCAATCACTACTTAGGATGACCTTTCCAAGATGTTTTTAGATAAGTATTTCCCACCAATTCGATCTTGGATGCTCCAGAATGATATTCAATACATTTCTAAAGAAGATGTAGAATCTTCATGGGAAGCATGGGACAAATTTAAGGAACTTATGAATAAGTTTCCCCACCATGGACTCAGCACTTAAATTTAGTTGAAAACGTTTTACCAAGGTCCAACTAGAGATAATAACTATTATTGATGCTACCACTGATAGAGGTTTGATGTTGAAGACCTCCAAAGTCAGATGATCAATTTTAGATGATGTATCAAACAATGATAGTATATAGAAGATTGATCATGGACCACCAAAGATTGGAATCCAAGAGGTTGATGAGAAGACCCAATTAGTGGTACAAGTGGAGGAGCTGACATTGAAAATTGAATATTTTCAAATTCTAGCTACACAAACACAACCCCAACCCCCTCCTGCCCCTTCCATGGATGTTCAGTCGTGTGAAATGTGTGGTGGAACATACCATTACCCAGAATGCAAGGCATGAAATTAAGATAAATATGATTGTAACTATGTTAATTAAAATAAAAAAAACTAGTCATTTTAGTAACAAAAACAATATTATCAACAGATGATTGCTCAGTAGAAACCTCAAAATAACCAAGTCTATTTTAAAACACAAATTGGTCAGGCCCAGTTCCATAACCAAGAACCACCAGGGTATCCACCAATGAACCTCGTTCCCTGACAGCAATAAGTAATTCAACAACATCCTTTCTTACCAATATCCCAACAATAGAAATTTCAACCCACCCTGCCAATGCCTACTCAGCAACAACCTCCAAGTAACTAGGAAAGTATCTTGGTCAGTTTTTTCCAAACATCTAATCAAACAATGAACACCAGGAGAAAAAAATGAAAAATCAAAGAGGTAATTTGAGGAATCTGGAGATTCAAATGGGTCAAATATCAAAGAAATTATTTTATAGAATACATGGTACTCTACCAGGTAACACTAAGACATACCCAAGAGGGAAATCCAAGTTAGTAGTGCTGATAAGTAGTAATGATTCAATCTTTTAACATGAAAAGATGTATGGAAAAAAGAAGATCCAAAGAAGCAACTTGTAGCAGGAGAAGAGGTTGATGAATGTATTCCCAACTAACCTCCATAATCAGTGATAGATAAAGAGAAAAAAATCCTTGAAAAGTAAAAAAGAACATTTTTATGTTTCCCTACCTCCACACAAGACACCTATTCCCCTTCCATAAAGAGAAAGGCAACATAGGAAGGAGGTGACGAAAAAGAAGTTTCTAGAGATGTTCATGAAAATACACATCAATATACCTTTTTTAGAATCCATTTCCCATATACCCGTTTATGCTAAATTTCTGAAGGATATTCTATCAAAAAAGAGGAAAATAGAAGATGTGGGAGTCATCTATCTGAATGAAGAACGATATGATATTATGGTGTAGAAAATTACCTATAAATGGGAGATTGTGTAATTTTCTCGATTCCTTCTACTATAGTAGAGTGCATGTTTGGGAGAGCACTATACAGTTCTAGATTCAACATTAACTTGATGTCGATGAGTGTTTTCGCCAAAATCAGACTCCAAGAACTCAAGGAAACAAGAGTATCATTGTATCTAATTTGATGATCAGTGATGTACCCTATAGGTATTCTCAATGATGTTCTGGTCAAGGTCAGAAAATTCATTGTTCCCGTAAACTTTCTCATGCTAGACATGAAAGAAGAAGTCAATATCCCTATTATTATTGGAAGACCATACCTATCCACATGAAAGACTTTTATTGATGTTAATAAATGAATTCAAATCATTATATTTGGAGAGGATAAAGTATTATTTATCCTGATTAAATCCACCCATCAGACAGATGATACAGTGGATTGTAACTCCATATCTCTCACTCAAAAATGAGTTGAGTACATGGACATTGATGAAAAAAGTGATGTTTTTTCCTCATAAAGGGAGGATAAATACGATTTTAAAGAAATAATCATTATTGAACCACTTACAAGAGGTACCATGACATGTTTTATTCCCTTTATGATTCTACCACCCTATTAAGAATTGAATCCTCTTTCTAATACAATGAAGTAATCATACATAGTAAATTCATCCTCTTTTCAAATCATCATCAAATTAGAACTATCTTAGACACATGTTGAATTTTCTTTATGGTCCGAAAAGAAAAAAGAAATCAATTTACTCAAGAGTCATAGATATTAAATGGATCATTCCCACCAAATGCTCCAATTTAATATTAAATAAATATATTACATGGCCAAAATGACAACCATAGAGGCAGATCACACTACCGATAAAGGAATCCTTCAAGATGGAAGTGACGAAGCTCATTCATGCGAGAATAATTTTTCAAATATCAATTAGTGAATGGGTTATCCCCCACATTGTTATTACAAAGAAATGAGGACTCACAGTATAAATAACATATAACAATGAACTAATTTCAACAGGCACCACCACTGGCTGGAGAGTTTGCGTGGACTAGAGATGCTAGAATTTAACTACCAGAAAAGATCATCTTACCTTAACATTTATGAGTCAGATTCTAGAGATACATGTGGGGCTATCATTCTACAATTTCCTAGACGGATATTCAGGATACAATCAAATTGTAGTTGACCTCACTGATTACCTGAAGACCACCTTTATATACCCATTTTGTACTTTTTCTTACAGAATAATGTCATTAGGAATGTGAAATACTCTAGAAACATTATAGAGATTCATGAAACAAAATTTTCATGACATGGTTGAAGAATTCCTTGAAATCTTCATAGATGATTTCTCCATTTATGGGAGATCATTCAATATATTTTTAAGTAATATAGATTTGGTTCTCCAACATTGTGAGGAGAAATTCCTATTACTAAATTTGGAAAAATCCCACTTTATGGAACAAGTATGAATAGTCCTTGGTCAAAAAATTTCCATGGAAGGAATTTATGTCGATCCATCAAAGATCAAAGTAATGAAATATCTTTCTGAAACCTATAATTTTAAAGGGATCAAAAGCTTTCTCGGCCATGCTGGATTATACAAGTGTTTTGTGAAGGATTTTTCTAAAGTCTCATGTCCATTAACACACTTACTATCCAAATATATTTCCTAAAAATTCAATGAGGACTATCAAAAATCCTTAAATACATTGAATAATAGTCTGATAGAGTCACCAATCATCATGGCACAAAATTGGGAGAATGAATTCAAAATAATGTGTGATGCCAATGACCTTCCAATAGGGAGTGTGTTAGGAAAAAAATTGAAAACACACTCTTTAAATTTTTTTATGTGATTAATATGATGAATGAATCTCATGTAATGTACACAACCATAGATAAATATCCCTTAGCTGTCGTAAATTCCATTGAGAAGTTTCCTTCTTACCTTTCCCCTATCCAAAGTCATATTTCAGACCAATCACACTGCCCTTAGGTACCTGATAAACAAGAAGGATGCTATACTAAGGTTGATACGTTTGATCCTCCTACTAGATGAATTCAACATCCTAATCAAATATAAAAAAGGGACGGAGAATTACATTGCAACACATATCTCCAGACTCTGCATCTCCATTATAAAATAATACGATGAGGCCGATATCGAAGTAGATTTTCTAGATGAGACCTTATTCAGTATCAATCCCATATGTGGTTTTAAGATACGGCTAATTATCTCTCCATGGGATTACTTCACCATGAACTCTCTTATTAGTAGCGAAATATGTTCTTGTCAGATCCCAAGCACTAATATTGGGATGAGCCTCTATTACTCAAGTGTTGTGTTGATGGACTTTTGAGACGTTTCATCCCAGAAGAAGAGACATAAAATGTAATTGAGATGTTTCACACATCACCAATTAGAGGAAACCCTGGAATCAAGCATACAATGGACAAGATTCCAAAAAGATTATTTTTCTAGCCTACACTTCATCAAGATGCAAGGGGATTTTGTCACCATTGTGATAGATGTAAGAAGATGGAAAATATTAGAAAAAGGAACGAGTCTCCAAAAAACCCCGTTATGAAATTTGAAGTTTTTGAAATTTGGGGAATCGAATTCAGGGGACAATTTCCGACATCATATGGAAGAAACTATATTCTAGTCCGAGTTGATTACATCTCCATGTAGGTTTAAGCTAAAGCTATAACTCACGACACAACAAAAGTTGTCATGAACATTCATAGAAAGAATGTGTTTTCACACTTTGGATTTACGAGATTACTAATTAGTGATTGTGGAACACACTTCACCAACCCCCTATGAGAATAATGATCGAATTGAATGGAATTAGATAAAATACTGGAACTCTCTACCACCCATAAACAAGTTGGAAGGTTGAGTTGTCAAATAGAGAGGTGAAACAAAATTTAGAGAAAACTGTGATCCCAAGCAAGAGTTATTGGAGCCTCAAGATGGAAAATGAACTATGGGCATACCGAACATATTACAAAACACCCATTGGAATCAACATATTTCAATTGGTTTATGGGAAACCAAGTCATCTTTCGGGGGAGCTGGAGGAACATTCCTTCAGGGAAATCAAGAAAATGAATTTGGATTCATAAAAGGTTGGAGAAGCATGGTTGTTTCAATTAATTGCATTAGAAGAAATCAAGGGAGATGCCTAAAAAGTTCAAGGATTTACAAGGAGAAGACAAAGAAATGGCATTACGAGCACATTACAAGTACATTTATCCTTGGGAATAAAGTGAAGTAGTTTAATTCAAGGATGAAACTATTTATGAGTAAATTGAAGTCATGATGGATGGGTCCATTTGAAGTCATTAAATTATTTCCATATGAAACCATCACAATTAAAAGAGAAGGATGACCACTATATAATGTAAATGGTCAAAGGCTGAAGATTTTTGAAAAACAATTTTGTGAAGGCTCTTCCATCAGTATCAAGTTCACTTAAAATTAAATGAATTCAAGCTCTCAACATTAAAGGAAGCACTGACTAGGAGGAAACCCATGGTAGGAGATATTACACTAGGCTAGAATAGGGCTCCTTAAAATATTATTGAATAAGCAGGAGCTGGAGGCCTGGAAGGAGAACCAAAAATAAAAAAAAAATAGTTCAGTACATGTCGTTTACCAAGGGTTCACATCGTGTACCATTTTCTCCCCAATTCCGTTTTTATTCCTCCCATACATGACATGACCAAGAAAAACATGTTATGTATGCAGTCATATTATTTTTAAAAAAAGATTGTGAACCCATAGGTCATGACCCTATGCACTCCCATCCCACCTCGACTCTTTGTATCTCATGACTACTCCTCCTGCCCAACCTACGACCTCCCTTATCCCTTCTATTTAAACCCTCTCTCCCTCCACCACCTCAACCTCCCTTACCCTTCCCACACACCCTCGAGCCGCCATGGCTCAGAACAAATGGTCCCAATCCACATCCTCCTGATCAATGTCCTCATCCTCAGCTTCTAAGAACTAGCTAGCTATTAAGCAACTTCATGACACCCCTTCTTCTCTAAATGAGACAACCAACATGTCTAGTGATGACAGTCTGCACCTTCACCAAGTGCATTACATCAACAACCCACAACATCAGGTCAATTTTTTCATTCGTCCAGAAAAGCCTATGTGAACCAACAAGACGTTGTACATAGATGTACTTGCCAGGTTGAATATTGATGACGTTGTCCTGAACCTCTTGGAGACACTGCACATCGATAACATTATCTATGTCAATGAGATGACCTTTCCGAAATTATTCCTAGAATTGTTTTATCACTTTTGAGCTCACCATTGACTTCCTATGTTTCCTCTTGGGTGGAATACCCCATGAGCTTTATTTTTCAAAAATTGAGGTCAGGTTGGGAATCTATACTAAAGATTTCAGCATTTCAGACGACTACCCCACACTAGAGTTACAACCATCTTGGGAGGATGCACCAGATTTGTGGCCATTGATAGCTTGTGACCCTAAGTCACACAATGATCCTCAACTCAAGAATTCTAATAAGATGTAGGGTCTGGCATTTCATATCATGCATCGATCCATGAAACACATATGGTTTTAGAGGGATGAGACTCTTGGAATCATCAGCCAAGTCGACGTTCGGATCCATACAGCTGCCAGGGGCGGTCCACCTCTCAATATGACCCCCCATTTTATCAGTACATCATGATTAAGATTTAGAGGAAATGCGAGACACTGATGGGTGGATATTTTTTCATACACCTAGCCAGATACCTTGGCGTATTTGATGATTCATATCCCATCACCTCTTAGGACCCATTGAGCTAATTGATCTTGTGATGCTTCAAAATATGCAAATGTTGGTGAGGGAGGATGTCACATATTTATGGGCACCATGAGTGCATGAGGCCACACCGTAAGAGCCCACATCAGCAGAATCATACCCACATATCCAGCCACATTCCACCACCACACCTACTCCATCTGTTCCTACCACCACCACCCCATCTACTATCCCCACATCCTCCCATCCCAGCATGAACAAGCTATCGGCTAGTCATCAATATATCATAGTGAATCTACACCAAAGCTCTACACACCTACATCTCAACTTCATTGAGCCTACCGAATTCACCCCACCACCACCACCTACCCCAATCGTCCAATCATCTTCCTCCATTCCAGCACCCCCTTCAATCCACTCTGACCCACCTCCATACCTCACTAATACTACTACTCAGTAAGAGTTTTTAACAGATCGGGCCCAGAAGGGAAAGGATGTAGCCACCGAGTCCACCCCTAAGGTAATATTTTTCAATACAATTACTAGAATCATGGACTCTGTATGGATTTTTACCTCACCACCACCCACCCCAGCTCATCTACCCACCACCACCACTCCACCATCCAATGCAGTCGTCGCTCCACTGAATACTATGGCTACTATAGATGTTGATATCTCTATATACCTGGTCTCACACCCTGGTACTGTGATGACACTGGAAGATATTTCTATTCTAGACAGCTAATCAGTCTTTGTCTTTGTTTTGGAACTTTTTGGGACTTTTTTTGTGATTGGGATGGATATTCATTTTTGTTGTTGTTTCTTCCCATCTCTATAATCGCATTTGGTATCTATTTTTATGGAATTTTATTTTCACGTTATTTTCTTTGTTGATTTCCATATCTTTTCTTTTTTTTTCATAGATATTTCTAGCTCCTCTGAATCATCTAAAATATTCAATGCTCTAGTTCCCATAGCTATTTTGTAAAAACAAGTACTTTAACAAGTCACCGATGTCATAGAATAACTTCTTGAACGTTCCCTAGATATCCAAGAACAACATCAACCACCTTAGACTCTAATTCCATTCTTACCTCATCTCATTCACTCTCATGTTTCTACACCTAAAGTAATAAACCCACCAAAGAGACCATGAGAACGTGATGTTACAGCCTTTTGAAGCTATAAGAGTTGAAAGAATGACTGAGCTGGTGAACCCACTAGTGGAAATTATGGTCATCCTCTCTAGTTGAAGACATCTAGTCATCTCATTATGGGAGGAAACCCATAGTTTATCTTGTATTTAGTTTGAGTCTTCATTTTGGTTGTGTCTTTTTCATTTTCATTTTGATTCTATCATAGAGCTGCATTGTTAAAAATTAATCTATGAAATGATTATGTCTGTTTCTTATTCCCTATGCCTTATTTTTTTACTCTACTATCACTATGTTAATGCATATGGACTAACATTTGATCACATACAAAAATTAATTTCTAACCCATTTCATAGGTGCATCAGACTCAACATTCAGATAGCTCAAATTCCCCTATGGAAAACCACTATCTCCATGGATTTATCGATTCCCTCCTTTTCAATTCTGTGAGAAATTCCATTTCACATTCTTTTAAAATTTCACTTATACTACACTCCTTCATGCATCTCATGTGAAGTGGGGACAATCTATCTTTATCTATCTCTCTGTGTGTGTGTGTGGGGGGGAGTTTCTCATGATTTCAGTTGTGATAAAATTGAATTATTCTTTTTTATCACATTCTAGGAGATATTTTTCAAAATGATAAGCATGTTATAACCTTGAACATCATTATTACCATGTGAATTAAATACATAGTTATGGGTAAAATTGTTAATAACCAGGTTTTACTCTTATTTAGAAATTTTTAGAATGATTTGTGAGCTTTTAAAATTGATTAAAATTCCAAATCATTTAAATTATGGTTAATTGAACCATTAATTATAATTTATGCCCATTTTAATTTCCATTTTTATTTTATTTCCATCACCAAAGTTGACTCTAAGACTTAATTTTCATATTTTTGTCTAAGAATATTTCTTGAGAGATACCTGGTGCATGTCAACATACTAGAACTTTCACTGAGATTTGATCAAAGCGATGAATGAACAAGTATAAATTTAAAAAGATTGAGGCACTCTTTGATTGAAAATTTTCCCTGGGAGCCACCATATATCTATCCTTCGTTTATTCCATAGATTCCCTGAATGACCTTATAAGAAGAATCTATTCCAATCCCATTCCCCTTCTTACCCTGCTCCTTGTATAATGCAATAGAAATCTTTGAACTAGTGTGTGGGAGGCATTCAGACAACACGGGATGCTTCAATATTTAGAAATGTATGGTGTTCTTACCAGAATACTTGGTTGTGATCTATATCCATTTTTTTGAATTTCATTATTATTCTATTACTTCACAAAATTCAAAAAGAAACAAAAATATGATATGGGTTGTGTACTAAGAATGTAAAAAATTGCCATTTTCTAGACCGATGAATCCCTCTAAGGATCATATGTGGTTATGTGATGATCATGAGATCTATACTAGGCATGAATTTCAAAATAATAATAAGAAAATCATCATTGTTTACATACTTGACATATATGGATCCAACTTGAAATATTAGAGTGTGGATTTGACCAGCCAGAAGGAGGAACATTTTTTACACTTTTCTTGACACCTATGCCTTATAATTATGATCATACCCTCCTTTTCTTCCAGATTTTCTCTTTTTAACTACCTACCCATAGCCTCAGAGTTTCCATAACCCTATTGCTGATGCCCTCATGATAAAATTTTTGCTTGTCTATACATAGTGGAGATGATAGAACCAATGCATGTCTATGGTTAGGAACATGCATTCAGGGTACAAGAAAACTTCTACCTTTATTTTACCATAAGTGATTAGAGAAAATATTACTGAGGTAAATTACAATTGGGTGTATAACATAAAGAATTTTTTAAAGATTGTAATTAAATACTATGATTTGTATTGAAAATATGGACTAGGAGGCTTCAAAAACTTCCAATGCAGGGTTAATTTCTGGAAGCAGACACTTTTCTACTTACACCAAATTTTAATTACCTGTGAATAAATAATGTTTATTTTTTAAAAAATTGCTTATACATTATTGAAATAATTGTTCATACATTCTTTCTTGAGGAAAAAGAAATTGTTCATGTGTGGGGGCATTTGATAAAACAAAGTTGTACAAATATTTTTTTTTTTGATTTAATTATATATTTTCATTGATTTACTTAATAATTCATGTGCTATATGTTCAATTATTCAGGACTAAAGCTTCATGGTATTAAAAAAGAAGAAAGACAAAAAAGTGCAGAAATTGACTAATACACATCGTGTACTTTCCATACACTTTGTTTACTAAAGGTTCATATCATGCCAAAGTAGGGACTAAGTCACACAACCAGAAAAGAGATAAACACTACACGTCGTTTACATCCCAGACATGATGTGATTCTTTTCAAAACCATAGGTGATAAATCCACAAGGAATCGATGAAAAAGAACAGATGGAGGCCTGTACAGGTCCTGAACACCCAGTACATGAGGTGTATCTTGTCAAATGTCATAAATCCATGAGAGATATGTGCACCATGCTATAAATCCAAATATTTGAAGAAATCTACATAGATCGAATATAAATGTCATGAACCTCCAATACACATTGTGTACCTCCAATACATGTCGTGATGATATTTTCCTATAAATACAGTAGAGCAATAACAAATTTAAGAAGAGAATTCTGGATGGATTTTTTTCCCATTTTTCATTCCCCTGTAAATTAGCTCCCCCTATTTTCCTCTAAAATCAAAATTTATTAATGTTTTACATTTCAAAATCAATCCACAAGATGTAGATATTTCATTATTCATCGCTTTTCAATTTCCATTCATCCTCAAATTCCTACTATGTGTTAGACTAATTTCCATTTCGTCTTCCATGTAAGAATGTTATTAAATGTTTTTATTCATTTTTTGCATGTTGTAGTCCCTTAACCAATCCCAAACACCATGCATGATTTCAAATCAATTATGTTCAATCAACATGTTAGGTAGGCGTTATTTTGTTTATCTAATTTCATATCACCTCATTATGAGAATATAAACTACTTAATGGTTGAGATCAAGGATAAATGTATCTACATACTTAAATGACCTTTATTTATAAACATGGAAACCCTAATTAGATTAATAATTTGGATAATACCAAATAGTCTATCAAATTTGTGCGAACATCACTAAACATGGGATATTTAAGAAAATGACCCTATCCCGATTGGAGTAAAATACACTATGATAATTATCCTTGGACACTCTATTCTCTATAATCCAAACTCATTACACCAAGGCTGTTCCTATCTAGCAATTATAGAAGAGTCACTTCCTAAGTAAAACTAGGTGACTAGACCAATTTAAACTAGTGACCTATGTTTTCTTCATATAACAAGAATTAAGAATCTTCCAAGATTAGAATTAGAGTTCATCCTTTACCCAAATACATGAACTTGATCCTGAAACCTCATTAATTCTTTGAAATCACCCAAACTAGAAATTAATTCACACTCCAAAATGTTAATATTACCATAAAGGAATCCTCTATGGGTTTGAAAACTAGGACCCCCCTTTGAAATAGAATTTTCCTTGTGGGTTTGAACCCACACTCCCACCACACTCTGCCTTTGTAGTTAGTGAAGTTTGGGAAATATAAATTCTAATTCAACCATCTCCTGTGTGAAACCAACGTCCATTGTAGGAGCATGTCAGTTCCAAAATTGATTCCCTAGTAAATTATTATTCTATTACATCATACTCATATACACTAGTATATAACTCAGATTACTCTTAATTACCTCCTCAACACATAAACCTTATTCCTCTTATTCATCTAGGGACTACATTACATGCATTGAATATATAAATCAGCAAAAGGGAGACTATTTTTCATTTCCAAATCATTAATATTTGAATCAAAGTAATGACTGAAAAGTGAATCTTCCTCAAAAATATCAACTTCAAACTCAATCATGGGAGCCCAGAATTCATTAATTGCAGATTGAAGTAGGTCTTTAAGTATTTATTCAACTTTGTGAATTTATTCTATAAATTTAGATGGAACAAAAATATCCTTCTCTCTATATTTTCTTTTTTTTCCATTACATACATATAACCTTAACTTATTCAACTTTTTCCATCAGTGATGCTACCTTCTTAATTTATTTTGTGAGAATTTTGAAATTATATTGAATCATCATGGCATTTTGTTCCATTTGAATCTTGAATTTCTCATTCCTACTAGGCTCACCATCAATGTTTTCAAAAGGCCAATAATTAAAATAATCACCATAATAATCAATCTTGACCTTTGAAATGAATTTTATGAAATAAAGATCTTTTTTTATTTGAAAATTTGTATTTTATTTTTGTTTTTTATGAAAAATAGTTTGAATAAGTGATTGACCTCCCAGAAAATTGTGCCAAATTGAAGATGAGGGTTATTTTATTTCACGGTAGTTAATATTCTAGTTTCCTAAGTATGTAATATAGTGTGCACACCTCAGGTTGATCACTCAAGGAGGCCGCCCACATACACTATAATTCTATTTTCATTATTATATTCTAACAAATATAAAACTACTATACTAAAATGGGGGGTTTTAAAAGATGCATGAAATACAATATAATATAAATGAGAAATCAATGAAATAAAAATGATTTTAAAAAAAAGGAAGGAAATTTTTCTTGGGATGTCGCGATTATTAATATCATTATTCGAAATGGATATCAGAATTCGATTTAATGAGGTGATCAAGACCTATCAAAGCTCACATTGTCAACTGACATGTCATCAGCCCATACTAAGAACTTTGTAAATGGGGCAATTCAATTCCAAAAATCTTCCAGGATATATCTTTTATGAACATCACTATCTATGCCACGATCCACCTTCTGCATCCCACAAATAGTAAAGGGAAGGATAATTGATAAATGAGATTATTAATCTTATAGAAGAGAAAATATGGAAACCGCTTACCAAAATAAAGTTAACCACCACCACAATTCCAATAATTTAATAAAGAGAAGTAATGTAAGAATAATAATATTAATCAAACCACCATTCTCTCCCTAAAAAAATTTCAAGGTTAGTTCTCCACTTATAGTGGAGTTGAGAAGGGAAATACTTTGGGAGAATATATACAAATAAAAATTAATGAATGGAGGTATGAAGAAGAATACAAAACTAATTTATATTAAAAATATGAACATCTTTTTAAAAACAAAAACTATACCCTAACCCAATGAAAATGGATATCCTTTGTGTATCACCCCACCCTAAAATCTACATAATGGTGTCCCAAGACGGTTGGTCACATGTCATCATGCACACCTCCTTGTATGTTAGAGGCTTTCAACTCGTTGTGAGGTTCCGAGGTATTTCCATGGGGAGACTGTTCCCATATGAGTCAGAGTGTAGAAAAACATTAATCAAAATAGGACATAAATAGAAATAGATAAGAACATGAAACAATGGAATAAAAATGAGAAATCATCCATGGTAAGTAACTGTGGAAGATGAATAAACCAAATATATAAAATGATGATGATAATCATGTAGATAAATAAAATGAGAACATAGGGAACATGTGATTTTGGCATATACCACATGCTAATAGAATACTAAAAATAACAACAACATATATAACTATCATTATGAGAATAATATTGTTCCTATGCTCTCGTACTCTATCCTAGAATTGGAAATCACACATCAAAAGCTGGTCACTTCCCTTTATCCATACCTACACTAATGACGTATGATTAGGTACCAAGGGTGCCCCAAGAAGGCTGTGAGATATAATTAGTAGGTCATCACCAACGATCTCCATATCAATCTAGTTTATGCAAATAAAATGATAAGTGTTATAGTAATAATAAATACAAGGAATAAACAAATAATTAAATACATTAGACTAGATCCCTCATGGGATACATGACTGACTATAAATGCTTTGGCCTATGTAATATTCATATTTTTAAATAATAAAAAACCCCACTTTTGTTAAAGAATTATAAGTATTTTGGTGTGAAAATTTAATTTTTCAATACTTGGGTTTATTATTGAATTAACAATGGGTAAAAGCCTTCTTTATCACTTTGAAATATTCTTCAGAGTTAGACGCTAGGTCAGCATGAGATTCTGAGGCCTGTAAACACTCTACATTAATAGAATAGAAATATTAAATATATTAGATTCATAGGTGTTTGTGTTGTTTCCCAAAAAATGAAATAACTCCCAAATAGTGCCTCGTATGTGAAATCCGAGACCACCGTTAGGTTCAGACCACTGGTTTTACCCTAGGAAAAGTATCTCTTTGATTTGCATCGTGTGTTTGGAAATCCTACACATGATAAAAACCTCTTTATTTTTAATTAACTTATTATTCCATTTTCCATATAATAAATAATTAATTTCACCCAAACAGTGCGTCATATGATAAACATGAGACCACCATTAAGTTAGAGACTTGGGGTTTACCCTAGGCAGTGTATAACATTTGCGTGCATCAGATGTTTTCTAAAATCACACCCCAAATAATTTAATTGTATTATTAATATTTGGTAAGGATGTTAGAAGCAATAATAAAAATTTTATTATTAATATTCTTATTTGCATTGAAAAAAATGAAAATATACTTCTTGAAATTAATAAATTGTGTTACTATGTAAATAATAAGTGTATAATGTAATAATTGTGATATTATTAATTTTTGTAATTAAATACAAATTTACAGCCAATATAAATTTAATAACTGTTATCCCCTTTTAATGGCTGTTGTTTTTGAATTGTTAATGTTTTCATTGATGGGTTGTATTAAATACTAATAATTTTAATTATTGTTATTACTTTTATTTTTGGACAAAAACATTGGTGTATATATATAATATATATATATATATGGATTAAATATATATGTATATATATTCTTGTGATAGTGTATATATATGTTTATACATATGTGTGTGTGTGTGTGTATGACATATATATATATAAGGGTGGATATTTATTATTGGGTAAGATAAAAAATTTAATTGTCCCACATAAATGGTATTTCATGTTTAATTTATTAACTTCACACTTTTAAAGAATGTTTTGATTGAATTATTCATGGGGATAATTATGACATGGATTTAATAATAAAAATAACAAAATACTATTGTTTTTATTATTATTAATTTGGGAAAAATAATATATGTGCTAAATACAAATGTATGTATGTACATGTGCAGGTGTATATATATATATGATTAATATATATATGTGGGTTAAATATATATATATATTCGGGTGTTTATATGGGTATATATATATGGATTATTTTTCAATATATATACATATATTTAATATTTAATTTTATTTAATGGATGATTAAATGTGTTTAAGAGGTTGAGAAAAGTAATGAAAAATTTAAAGAATTAAATGCTTGATTTATGGAGGGGCCTTGGGGGAGCATTGTACAGTATGACAGAGTGGAGAAAGAAATCCACAGTGCAAGGATTCAAATGTAATTATAATTAATGGTATAAATTGGTTTCAAATAAAATGAGATCTAAATAGTATATATCCCCAAAGGGGGATGCACATGTGAGACTCCTTTTCATGCTAATCCCGACCCTCCCCTTTTCACCTCCTCTCTCTATTATTATTTTTAAATATTTTATTTTCTTAATTTATTACAATATTAAATCATTGATATCTCCTACAATATTGATAGGATTAAAGGACTATCTGTGTTGTTAGATTCATCTAAACAAGTAGAATTATAAACATATTTTTGTTTATGAAAGTAAAAATGTTTTAGTGGTGCATTTTAACTCGAACACCAACCATCATTATCCTTCATCATTCCACCTAAGGTAGTAAGTACTTAATAATTTCACATGTAATATATGGGTTATTGAAATGATTTTGGATGTGTCTTTTCAGAATTAGGATTCATTTAATGTATGATTTTTAAATTTAATAATGATTTATGTTTTTTATTAATAATTTTTATTATGCATTTTTAAATAAAATGTTTTATATGTTAAAATAATTGTCATGTTTGATGTTTTAAATGAAATATTATAAATGAAATGAAAAATGAATGATGATTTTACATTAATGTAAATAATTAAATGTTTTAAATGATTAATTTAAATGGATCTTATTATGGTGGTATGGCCACACCTATTGTTATAATTAAATAAGCACGGTTTATTTATAATGTTTCAATGAAATGACTTGAATATATTCAATGAAATGATTCAAAGAGATTGAATGATTTGAAATGAATTTATTTGAATAATACCTAATAAATTATAATTGGTTTTTATCAACCATTGAATCCCTAGGAATCCATAGGCAAGGTGACTCGAACCGACAACCACCCGATTTGTGTGACGACCTTGAATTTAATTGTGACCTAGTCTGTTTGAATTTAGAGCTCTGTAATAAAATGATTAATTTGAGAGATTGATGTATTATACATTTGAGTTGGTGTGAGAATAAAATTTATTGATTTATTATGGAAGAATCACATTGGATAAACTGGTTAATTAATATTAACGGCTATAGGGACGATTGCGCAATTAAACAGGATTAAATAATTATGACCATAATTAGGAACTTGGATAAATGAACTGAACAGATTAACATATAGTATTTTTTTATAAATCTACCATTGTATCTTATGATGAAAAATAAAGTATATTTGATACTAAAATTGATATTTTTATTTCTTAGCTTTTGAGATTATGTGATATCGATGTGATTGATACCTGAGGGTTTGATACTATTTGTCATGTTGAGTTTGTTAGGACACGACTCCTGTTTAATGTGATGCCAGAGGGGTTGATGCATGTTTTCATACTGCCTGAGGGCTAGGCGCACTAATACTAAATGATCAATGTAAATTTATACGATTATGTTGGATGCCTGAGGGCTAGAAGTGCAGTCACATGATGCTCGAGGGATTGGTGCATTTTTACATACAACCATAGGGCGAGGCGCATTGGTACTAAATGCCCGAGGGAAAATTATATGATTATGTTGGATGCCTAATGGCTAGATACACAGTCACATGATTCATTAGGGTGATATTCTAGTTATGCGTGAGGCCAACATTATGGTTAGTCTAGGGAAGAGGTCGTATGTTTATTGTATATTCAGAGTGATTCATTCTTCGTAGGAGAGTCTACCCCCAATTTGGGTGATCCTTCATAACATGAGAGGATATACTCATCGACATAGATATCCAGTATGGGGGGAATAAGAAAATATGGGATGAGTTTTTATTTAATAACCCAGACCATGTTTCTATTATTTAATTTGTAATCACTTTGTATTTATACTAAGTGGTACACTTTCAATTACTATTATTATTTTTCACTATCTGGATTTGGCTAGTCATCGATGGGTGATGAACTACTTAGATTTTTATCTAAAACCCTGGTCGGGTACCCTTAGTACCTAATTAGACCATATATTTTTGAGATATAGGTTGATTTTTGTATTTATTGTACCTGGGAGTTAGGAGAAAAGGATCGACTTGGAGCTAGGGATGCTAATGGACATTACCATGGAGATTTTCTGTCTTTTCTTGATTTTGTATTGTACTGAAAAACATGATGTATTTTTTACTAATTTTAGTTATTTATCATCCATTATACATTCATTTTATAAACTTTCATTGTACACTTTTATTAAATTGTTAATATCTATCTTCCATTGCAATATTTCACTTGTTTTATTACATCTTCCACTATTGTATTATATTTATATTCTTTGATACTGATATTCAAATCTGATAAGAGGGTACAGACTACCCAGTGAATCATATTTACAATCTCCTTGCTAGTTGGAAGCCTTTGGAATATGGGGAGGCACTGTTGAGGTCATGTGACACATCAGTCCAACCATCATCTTATATTTGAGCCTCACTAGGACGTTACCATATGGTATCAGAGGAAAGTATTTTATCCCTTTATCGTAGTATTTTGGGCTAGTAAATAGGATACTATGGTAGTTTCGATGCTTAGTAAATAACCATTCTTAGGACTGATCACCCCACATATGGGGAAATGACCAAGAGACCAGGTCTGGGACTATTGTTCTTGTTGTTCGATATTACAGATGAATCTAATTTAACCTAGAGTGATTGGGGTATTTTTACAATAGTTACTGATTTATGAGATTTCTGATATTTTACCCTTGTCCTCTTATAAAAAGGATGAAGCATTACACGAAACATGTTTTCCACATTGATAATTCACATGGCATGCATATTCCAGGCCATGTAGTTGCATATGTTGGCTACTTGATGTTTTGATTGTATTCATGGATTGATATTCCATTCTTGATTGTATAACATGCTTACATGTTTATATGCCATGTTTCGTGGTTAATTAGCATGAATATATTGTTCAGTATGTCATAATTTAGTGATTTTAGCATGTTTTGTTATGTTAGCTACTCGTAGTGATGTGCTTCACTTTGTTTTAAATATTTATTGGATGGAATGAGATAAATTTAATTTGTTACGATTAAAACGAGATATAAAATCCAATATCTAAAGTGTATGAGGGACCTTATAAATTGGTAGATGGCCACCCATATGAATAGACTATTGAACATGTGCATGTTGTATTATGATATGTATTTAAATGTAAAGTATCTTCAATTTTAATTTTAAATGAACTAGTTCGCTATCTAAATTCTCAACTAGACCCAATTAGGTCAGTTGGGGCATGGTTCCTATGTGATAATCTTATAGGGATGTTTTGAAACTTAAATAACTGTGAAACTTATATTAGGTTCCATTATGATGATCCTAAGTTGGTTTAGAGGGACTTAGTTGGTAACATTACATTATATAACATAAATAGGAACTGTTTTGTTCAATTGCATAACAATGATTAGATAACCATAAATGTTTAATGTTAAAAAGTATGTTTGATATAAAATTCATATTTTTTCCCTTGGGGCATTGGTTAAAATAAACTACCTAATGTTTTTGTTTTAAAATTCTACTTTATGTTTTAAATTAAAAAATTTAGATTTTCAAATATTTAAATGTGAATAACTGTAATGATCTTAAAATGGAACCATAGCTAGTGTCCATTATTTAAACCATTGTGAATGGGTAGCTTGGGATTTTCTCCTTTATGTTTCCTTGGAACAAAACTATAGAAATATTTTGTAGGATTCCTATATTTTTAGAAAAGTGTTGATAGTCATCTTTTGAGAAGAGTGACATGTTTTTTATCGTGACATAGAGATAGGGTCGGCTCTAGTGTTTTCAAAGGGGATATCCCATGATTGGTATCACCCTTAAAGCTTAGAAGCCTTGCTAATGCTGTGATTTTTCTTCCTTTTGGTGTTGTTCAGGTGTCATTTCCCCTAGTCGTACCCCTTTCATTGAAATAAACCCTAGTTTGGATGGGTTTTCATGTTTTCATGTACATTGATATGAGTGTGAGCATCATGTAATGCTCAGATTCAGCTAGTTAGACATGCCTTAGGCATGTTCAGCTACTTGGTAGGTCACTTGACCCTTTCATATTCCTCATTGATAGATGTCCTGATATGGAGTTGGCCCAGTTAATAATCATATTTGGAAAAAAAGATGGATTAAATCTATTTTACATACCATCTAATGCATGAATTAATAGGGCGGACAACCTATGATAGTATTCAGAATGTGACGTCTTGATTTTGGAACCTCGAGGTAGCATATGTTCACATACCGGGTGGTTATCGAGTGTTTAATGACGTAACAGACCAATTGAGTTCAATAATCCTATCAAGCATCGCATTGTTGTGTACGGTCTCAGGTAATTTCTAATATAGAGTGAACTGAGAATAAGGAAATCCAGTTTGAACCAATACTCCAGAAATCTTTTAGAGACTCGAGTGTTTTGACATATCGGTCAGTTTGGTTTTGATTTTCATGACAATCATATAAAAATTTGCATTGATGGTGTTTCTAACCTAAAACACTTTGGAGTGGATGTTTTATCACTTCTTTCACCTACTAGTACACTCCTGAGGTGTGGAGCATTGTGCCGGTTTTAGTGTTTATGTGTCAGTACTTTCTCGACATCGTGGTGTTGGTGTGGTTGGTGGTGTATGAAACCTTTGAGAAACAGCATTGGTTGTTTGTTGATTTCAGTGGTTAATCATGAATGAACATGGAAATTACTTAGGTGGTAAAGTCTTGGTGATCAGTTAATGGTGCTACACAGTCAGGTGATGTTGATCTTATTACAAGGGACGTCAAACAATAGTGGTTGATTGATCTTCTTGGTAATCTTTTAATCCTCTTAGTGTAATATTTTTTATGTGATCAGTATGTCCCTTATCATGACCTTATCTTTGATGAAAATGGAGATAATTGGTCTTATTCCACACTAAAGCTTTAAAATCTATTGGTATTTTTTATGTGGACTCCCAGTGAAGCACGTCTTTGGGTTACTACGAGTGTGGTTTAATAGTTGGCATTGTCTTCTTGGAAATCTTGCACGACCAGATCTATTTGGTTGATCTGAAATTCGACATCTTCTTTATAATGTGGTCCTTAATATGACCTCATAAGTAAGTGGGATTGTTCTTTTGAATAAAGTCACACAAGGATCATCGCTTGAACACTTAGTGGTGTGTTTTTTAAGGAAATTATGATGATGGACCCGTCGTGGCACGAAATTAACCCCCTTTTAAATGGTGGAGAACTATGGTGGCAATAATATCTTTTTATTCATTTCAATAGACGACAACATGGTCATGTCTCTAGATAAATGAACTCAAATACGTGTCATTTCAATGTTTTAGTTCGAAAAAATGTGCGTTGGCTCAGATCTTTATGGATTAAGTGCCTCTTGCCTAATCAATTCATAAAGTTGTGTTGGGAAATTGGAAACCCAAAAAGACCTTCTGAGTGAGACTTCAAGACCCTTTTAGAATGGGTGATGTTTTTGTTGTTCTAGAAGGCTTATTTGTGAATAGAAGTTATAAGGTGGGGAGGTTATAACATCCTCCTTTTTAAATGATAAAAACCCCCACTTTTGTTAATGAATTACAAGTATTGTGGTGTGAAAGTTTAATTTTTCAACACATGTATTTATTATGTCTTTATAAATGGCTAACATCCTTATTTTGTACTTTGAAATATTATTTGAAATATTTTTTGGAGTTTGATGGTGAATCTGTGTGGGATTACAAGGCTTGTTGACCCTCGACGTTGATAGAATAAAAATATTAAATATATTTTATTCATATACGTGTGATTGTTTTTTTTAAAATTAAATAAAACACAAATAGTGCATCATATGAGAAATTTTAGACCACCGTTAGGTATGAAACACATGGTTTACCATAGGTTGGGTATAACTTAGATGTGAGCCAGGTGTTTGGAAACCTCACACGTGATGATACACTCTTTAATTATAATTAACTTCTTATTCCATTGTTTTATATAATAAATAAATAATTTCTCACAAAAGGTGCGTAATATGAGAAATCCAAGACCACCATTATGCAGAAGACGTGTGGTGTACCCTAGGAAGGGTATATCTTTTGTGAGTGTCAGACGTTTGGTCAGATCGCACCAGAAGATAATTTAATTCATTTATAAACATTTTTTGGGCATTTAAAATAATAATAATAATTTTATTAATAATTTTGTTATTTACTTTGAAAAAAACAAAATATACTCCCACAATTAATAAATTTTGTTTCGGTGTAAATAATAAGTAGTTAATTTAATAATTGTGATATTATTAATTATTCCATTTAAATACAAATGTGAAATCAGTATTAATTTAATAACCATTAACCCTTTTTAATGGTTGTTGTTTTTAAATTGTTAATGGTTTATTTGAAGGGTTGTATTAAACAATAATAATAATAATTTTCATTATTATTATATTAGGACAAAAACATTGGTATATATATATATAATGTATATATATATGTATTAAATATATTTGTATATATATACATGCGTGGGTGTATATATATATATATACAGATATCTGTATATAGATAACATTTATATATATATTGGGGGATATTTATTATTATGTTAGATAAGATATTATTAATTTCCCCACATAAATGCTATTGCGTGGTTAATTTTATTACCACACACTATATTTTGTACCAAACTAGAAGATACATTGACATCTTCAAAAGAAAATATTTTTACTCCTTAAATTTCCATGGATAATAATGAACGCGGTCCCTACATGGAATTTTGTAATTTTTACTCCCATTATAACTATGGTAGAGGTATGTTGACCTAGATAGTTGAATAATTTTGTTAAACCCATTCCTGGGTGTGGATCAAATTTATTTATATAAATTTCTTGGTGAAAGGTGGTCATCAAGTGAAGAGCACTAAGTCCCAACATGAGACTAAACCTCTTGTTTTATATCTGTTGTGTCTTTAAATGCTCTGTTTTCATTGTCTTTCTAATTCATTGAAAAAATGACTTTCACAAATGTTTATATTATAAATTCTATTAGTAGATTGTTTTAAAAAGCAAAAAAAAATAGTCTATATTATTTTAACTGAGAACTAATCTATATTTGATAAATATTTCAAATGATCAAAACTCTTATAAATATGGTAAATTAGTTAACATGGCTATATTTGATTATATATTTAAGAGAATTCTAAATAAATTGTATAAGATATAAATTTTTATAGGATTTCAATTCACCCCTATAGAGTGTCCTACTTCGACAAACAAAAATCATAGGCGAACCCCATGGTGAAATAATTGGTCATATGAATCCATTAGATTCCAGATCATCCAACTACACTTTAAACTCTTGAATCTCCTTTGGTTCCATCCTCCATGGTAGGTTAAAAACTAGTTTATCTATCTACATAAACTCAATAGTAAACTCTATCTCCTTCTCATGTGGTAAGACTCAGAACACTTTAGGAAATATTTACTGAAAGTGGACCACTACTAGAGGAAAATTACTCTCTTGTCACTTTCCATCATCTAGAAAATGATTTCCATCTGGTTCATGAGACAATCTATTCTGTGTTGAATTGTTCCTATTTGACAAGCTTAAAGATCACATTCACCTTGGTGAATTTATCTACCCATTTTAGGGATTGGAAAGTAACCCACTTCATTTATATTCTATATGATCTTAGTTTAGAACAAGACAATCCATATACATAATCAAATTGAACCATTCCATTTATTTTATAGAAATATCCTAAAAGAAATCATAGCCACAAATTTCAAGAGGATACTCCATGAAATGTTTGATACCCACTGATCACACCCCCAATGATGTATCGACGGTCATAAAACCATAAAATATCTTCCAAAACGATCCCAAGTTGTTGGAAATTGACTAGATATAAAGGAACATGATCATACAATATTAAACAAAATGTTTAAAAGGGTAGATGATACAAGAATAATTCAATTGATTCTAGAAGATCCTACATCCATACTAGTAAGAGTAAACCTTATGGTGTGCATCTGACTTTCCCATCTTACTTGGTATCCAGCCTGAAACCCATATGATTCTCCCTCCAACTAATAATTTCAATCTTTTGTTGGGGTAACATGTTACCTACCCCTGTTTGAGTGACTGGTGAAACTTTATCCACCAATCTACTAAGGGCCAGCTAAGTCATTCCTTGACTTTGGTTCCCATCCCGATCTTTCATCATGACTTAACTATTGAGTTCTCTTGAATACCCATAATAGATGTCCCATCCTATCACAAGTGAGAAACTCTATAGTAAGGAAAGGACAATGGAAGTGAATGTCACTATCCCTACTCTACTGAGAGCACTACTCCTGGCTATAGTCTTGAGGCTTTTGTCCACTCCACTAGATACTCTTCCTACTACTGCAATGAAGAAAAATATTATAGAGGATATTGTTACTTCCTAAAGAAGGGATTCTAAATCATCATGATGAGACTTATTACCCTCCACTTTGGGCCATTATCATGTTACTTTTGATGATGTGGGTCCGATTCAACACATCAGATAAGATGATCAGGTAAAAGACTATCACCTTTGACATAATATCATAACTAATACCATCCTGGAAGTACTTCAACTAGATATCTCATCTGCTTCCCAATATAGATCCAAATTCAATAGTGCAGTAAAATATATATCGTAGTCTATCTCTAACATACTCCCTTAAGTAATGTTTATAAAATATCAAACCATCTCATTATAAACATCTTTGGATAAAAGTGATTCAAGAACTTCTACTCAAATTCCTTCTAGGTCATCCCCTCTTACTATCCATCTTTCTCTATGACGTCCCACAAGATCTTATATGGTCCATGTATCATATAAACAATAAGATTTAACCTCACATTAGTGGTTTTCTTGTGGTTCTTGAAGACCACTTATACCAACTTGTTCCAGAACTCAGCTACCTAGGGGTGTCCCTCCCTAGTGAACATGGGTGGGTGATATAGCTATAATTCTTTGGTCATACTGAACATCCAAGGTATATCACATTCACTAACCCTCTCCATGTATTACATAACCTATATGAAACTATGAATGATTATGATTATCGATTTTGTTCCCTAGTGCCATAGGAAGTTTTGGCTCAGTTGTGTGAGGTGGGTACTGATTACCAATCTCCAAACATTCAACCTAATGATGATGTGGATTAATTTTCTCTATAAAGGTAAACAAACTCATTAGATAATATAATACATAGTTAAATCAACCTCATACGGTCAATATGATAACCAAGAACCAATAACACAAGGTTACTCCAAAACCATACATAACATCTGAATCAACATTTCATAACAGTTTCATTCATCCATTTTTATATGATATGTCAGAGGATAACATTTCAGAATTTAGATAGGTAGATATATAATAAGAAATAAATATTTCCCTAGAATGAAAAAATCATTAAAACATATTTCCCTACATGTCAATCATGATGCATGCATACTCACTTCATGTCATACCAACCCATGAGTAAAATATCATCAAATAGTAACGTCACACAATGAGTGCATCAACGAAGTTGGAATAACATCACAAATGTAACAAGTGTAAATCATGAACAACAATCCCATCCCTAGAAACATGGATTTTACCCAATACATGGGTTATATAATCCCATGTATCAGATCATTACCTAGCCCCAAAACATCCCAATCTCATATCTAACTTCCATAAATAGTAAATCAATATAAAATACCTCATCTCTGATACCACTTTGTAATGTACCTAGCCAAATTCCCCCTCATATAACCATGATGGGAAGTTACGAGACCTCAAGCATGCCGCTCCATTTTCTATAGGTCACTATAAATTAGCATCGGTATAAATAATACAGCGGTGAGGATATAACATATGGAATAGAGTAACAATCACAGTGGAATTAAGATAAATCAATCATGATTTATAACTGAAGTAGATGACACAAGAATTCCAATAATCAAAGTAACAAAAATAAACCATGTCATGTAATACCATATTATGAAATAAATTTTATTTTTAAATTCATTCAAGTGAAGAACTAAAAACATATTCGACTAAAAATAATCCAAAATTTTTAGTGCCAAACCCCCTTATCAGTACCATCTCTAAGATAAAATACCATACACTAAAGTTGTCACTCAAGCATAGGGACTATTTCAATTGTCTAGACCAACATCTATGAAGTCATCTTGGGTACCAAATGATGCCCAAATAGGGTGTGATGAAAACTTAGTGGGCTAAAAACCAAAATTTCTAAAAAATACAGTATGAATAAATTGTGTATCAAAAAATATAAAAAACATGAGAATTAATTCATAAATTAATGTGGAACACCAAATAAATCCAACCAACCTCACGCTAAAAGTTGAAACCTTGGGTTAGCCAAACCGTTTTTAGAACATTTATAGATATCTCTATCCATTGTTGGATTCTCTTTCATAGTTTTAATAGCCCATATGATGTATCAAGTAATGAAAATAAAATTTCAGCGGCAGATTCAACTTCATGGGACAAATCACCCATATCATGTAAAGTAAACAATCATCTTTTCCCTAATAATCAATTCACTAAGAAATACTGGGCTATATGTGAATTACCATGATATATCCACTTACATGTTTCCAAGGCACACAAATATACCAAGGGAAAAAGGAACACTGTCAAATTGGTCTCTATGTGATTTCACATGCTAGAGCTGATTATTTGTTCCCATGGTGCAATACTGTGCCAAGTCCAAAAGTATCATGGGACCTAGTATATATTACCATTATAAATCCACTTATACATTGCAATTAAATTAGAATATATGAAAATTACCATGCTAGATCATATTTAATAATTCAACATCGAATGAAAACAAGATCCAATGTCTTCCAATTTATCAAATATGCCAATCATGTGATAACAATCCATATCATATAATTTATTCAAGTTACCAAATATCAATCATTTAATCCCATTATTCTATGTTACCAATTATAAAAATAATCACCACAATTCCATTTCACATATCAATTTATCCCAATTACCATTATCATGAAATTATATATATATTCAATCAAGTTATCATGTCAATTACAATTACATTAATATATAACTCTTCAATACAATTGATTATTTATCAAAACAATTATCACAATTGACAAGTTATTCCAATTAAAAATTTAATCGATTCCATAAATTATTTCCAATTCAAATAAGGTCTCTAGGTTTAATCATTAGATGTCCCAACCTAGGGTCTATGGTTGGAACACCTCTAGGGTGGATGCAAGTACCAATCTCAATTCCAACAGACTTAATGACATATGAGGGTGGTTTTAATAATATGTATTTATTAATTTTAGTGGGATACCAATTAAAATAAGTTATGGTCATAGTGTACTAGAGTTATCACAGACGTTTCACATACTAGAGGAAGAAAATGAAATTTATGGATCTATTTTTTATCACCCACCTCAATCAATAAAGAAGAAGGAAATATAGATCAAGTATCAAATAAACATGTTGTACCATAGTACCCTATTGACAATGAAGGATCCACAAATTCAATGATGGAAGTAGGTATCCCCAAAAAAGAGATAAGAGAAATTTATCAATTCTATGAATAAATCACAATTCTATGTTTTCTAAATTGATCAACAGATTGAATAACCAAGTAAAGGTGTTGGAGAAACAAAAAGATCCTTAGGACACCTTCATAATTTTAAAAACTTTAATTAAGGTCAAAATATGTGTAAAAAGGTTATTAAAAGTGGTTTCATTGGGGGATATGAATTTCCCCTTCTAATTATTTCTAAGACCGATGCCACTAGTTGGCCGAGGGGCGCCTCCGATGAGCTAGTGGTGTCTTCTAGTGTACCTACACCATTGGATACGCAACTGGCATGGTAGTGGTCTCTTATATGAGACCCAGTCTCCTAGTTTTCCACATCTAGCTAGTGGGTCTCTAGTATCTTTACTAAGATATTGGATATCTCACCAGCTAGCTGTTGGCTCCGTAGTATCTCCAAATCTACAGGCCACCTATATCCTTCCACCTTCCTAGCTTCACTGTGCCCCTATAAACCTATAAAAAACACTTTATCAGGGGCAAAAATATCATTTACAAAACATGTATATCTTCAAACAAAACATAAAGCAGAATTTAATTGGGAAAAATATGAAATTTTAAAATAAGGATTTCTGGGGCACCCTCGGTTATAAAAGAGATCCTTGGTCTTGAGTTTTAGTTAGTTTTTCAAATTACATAAATAGAGGTAATGTTGGATATAATATAAGTTAAATTATTATATATATATATATCTAAAAAAATTACAATTTAAAATAAAAATTTTAAAACAAAAATTAATAGCTTTTTTAGTTTAGTATAAAGGTGTTGGAGCCTCTAACTCATTTTTCCCTTAAATAGGGCTGAAGGCCTTGAATCCATCAACTACTTTGGGCATTTTTTGTATCTATGAAAGTGGTTGAAGGATTAAACACCTTTATGAACTATTTTTTTAAAAACTAAAATTTATACCTATTTATAATATTTGTTTTTTAAAACCTATAAAAAATATTTTATTGTGTCTGTGTATGTATGTTTTCTCTAGTGTGAGTTTAATCAAGGGATTTGAAGTGTTGTGTCATGGTATTTGTGTACTTTTTAATCTCTTATAACGGTAACATGAGGTTTATAAACATTATGTCACGGTAATATGATGATGATTCATATGGGTATATATCATTTTATGTTAGTTCCTTTATTTCATTAAGGTTACTCCTTACATGAAGGTAACATAAATTTTTTACAGACATAATTTTTTCTTTTATATTCATTATACAATTCATTTTCATAAAATAAGTGGAAATATCTACCTAAAACCAAGGATTAAAAATATTTTACGATGGAGATGAATAAAATAATTGACTTACATAAAATTTTGGAGATTAAAATTGGTCATATAGGACAATGAAATATAAACTAAATTAATGTGAATTAAAATAAGAAATCATCATAGAGTTTTTTTTGAAATATTCAAAGAAATCCACATATATATTTTATAAAACAAAAAATATTACCTCATTTTAGTTTCCTGATTTATCTTCTGAATTTGCTAACAAATGTCACCATTTAAATTCAAAGGATTTCATTATAGATTGAAATGTGTTTTAAAATACAACATGGAACATTTATTGAAGAAAATAATCTTTTCACTTTGAACACAATATTTTAAAATCTAAAATTTCTAAAATATTAGATAAATTTTATTATTTGAAATAAACTTAGAAACTTGTAAAAGAATATTTAAATTATTAACATTTCATGATGATTTAAAATAACATTCATTTCATATATGTTAAATTGAATATTCATTTCCCATTTTTTTTGTAAAAATTCAAAATAACCTTATTCAATAAATGACATAAATATGTCTTTTATTATTATTTTTTGTACAAATTATAAAATGTATAAAAATTATTTATAAAAACTCATTGTATAACTCTAAAATCATTCTTTAAAATATTTTTAGAAAACATGGACAGGGAAGGAAAATTATTTTTGACCAAAAAGAGAAATGAATCCGAGTTTTCTTAAAAATATTATTTTGGTATCTTTTGTACTTGAAGAGAAGAAAATGAAAGGGAAACATGAAAAGTAAACATGAATTATTTTTAAATAATTATAGTATAAGAAAATAAATGAGTTTCATAAAAGATATATCATAATATTTCATGCACATAATATATATGGCATAAAATAAACAAGTGGTTAATATGGAATGTGTCCCATGGAAATAAAAGTGAGATGACAATCCCTTACATCAAGTCTCGAATTTCTTCATACATGTTAAAAATTTATTTATAATAAATATAATTTAATTATAAATATATTATAAAATAATAATCATATTTATCATACAATATATTATTTACTCCAGACATTTTGATATCCATTTGTTAATAATTCCTTTTTAAAATCATGTATCAGGTAATAAATGCTTCATTTTTCATGTTTGTTTTGGTTTGATATTTTTGGTCCTTTCACTTTGATCAATATTAAATAATATATATAATTTTAAACATGACATAAATATAAAAAATATTCATTAAACAGAAAAAAACACATAGATATATATATATATATAGTTATCCATTAAAGTTAGAGATAAAAACAATTACACCATTTCTGGAGACGATATGCTATATGTATGCATAAACGTCATTTCCATTTTCTCGATGGAAAAAACGAATTAATGGTAAATATTAATTCCCATTAAAAAATAATTTTAATAAATAGACACAATATATATTCATTAAATATACCATCATTACTATGCATGTCAAAATAAAATGAAAAACGTGTCACATCGCTTCATGGAGTCTATAGTCCACACGTACGCACGATTAACGCTATCATTTTTCAACATATTGGAAGTAGAGAAGTTAGATGCGATATTATAATTACATATGCCTAAATATGTCTTAAATATCATATAATTATGTTAAATCCATCATTATATCTAGATGGGGAATGAGGTTATATAAAATGAATTACATCAGTTCGTGAGGTGGTAGTCCACCGTACACAAGATCGATGGTTTGATTTCCCATTTGATAGAGGAAGATATAAATATAGGTTACAAAATTAATAAAATGTCATCTAAGTATATGGGATATAGTTATTTTATTAAATCATAAAATTTTAATAATATTTTAAGGAGGTGGAAGAAGAAATAAAATAAAAATGCTCGGTTCGAACAATAACTCTTATTTAGACAACCTCTTTAGGTTTTCACCAAAATCCTTCTTAAGAGGGTTACCTAATAAAATAATGAATCTACGTCATGGGTATGGAATTATATAAGATATTTGGTTATGTATCATCAGAAAAAAATTATTTTGATGTGTGAATAAGAGAGGAGAGGGGCTACACTTTTATAAGTGGGGGAGAGGACTCACATGAAATTTTTGAAAACAAATTTTATAACCACTTTTTACACATTACAAGAGGCTAAAAAAATGGATCAATGTTGAAAATTAGATGATTTAAGGTGTAAATATGTCCATAAAATTGTATTTGGTTAAGTTTTTAGGTCATATTAACCCTTATCTTTTTAGTTTAACCCTTCTTAAATCAGTTTTAACCTTAATCATAGTAATTAATTTTTACAAGTAGTTATGACCAAAAAATAATTTTAAGAGATTATATAATATTAGTTTTTTTATTAAAAATTGGGACTTTATTTTGAAAAATTAAATTCATAAAAATTTTATGATTTAATTTAAAATTAATGCCACAGGTGTGATGAAAAATCAGTTTTCCAAAGAAAAAGTATTCATAACTATATAATGTTTTAAAATAAAAATTCAATATAAAAATGATTCCAATGAAAAAATTGGATTAATTATAAAATAATCACTATAATTTTATTTTTAAAACCATCTTAAAGAAAAATGGAACTTGGAAATTCTTTAAATGAAAATGTAGTTTTTAAAAAAATCAGCATTTTCACTATTCATTGAAAAAATTAATCTTTTCGGAAAATTATCAAAGAATCACTCTAAGAAAATTTTTAAATGATTATTTAAAAAATTTATTTCATTTTTTAAATAAAATTTATATAAGTGTAAAATATTACTTTTATTATTAGTTCACAAAAAAAGAGCATTTTTAAAAAAAATGCATTTTTGAAGCATACAAATGTTATACTAAATATTAAGAACTTTATTATCAATATGGTTTATTTATATAAAAAATTATTATTAATTTTCAGTATTTAGTTATTACTATTCATACCACCAATTTAAATGGATAGTTTATAATGGGAAAGTTTAAATTATAATTTTAATCATATATTGTTGTTTTTTAAAACTCAGTGTTGCATGTAACAAAACCTATCGAAGAAAGTAAATTTATCTGAAAAATATATTTCATAAAATATAAGGGAGTCAAATTATACCCCCTTAAAATTATTTTCACCCTTGAAATTATATCAATTTTATATAAAAAACTAAGGATACATCGACCTCATTACATCATCAGGCTCCCACATAGATTCATCAAGTTGGTAGTTTTGCCAAAAAAACATTAACCAGGTGAGTGGTATTATTTCATAACACATTATCTATATGATCTAGAATCTCCATATGTTTTTGTTTATATGAAATTTCATGGTACAATGTTATGAAAGTTGAGTTTAGTATAAGGAAAGTATTAGGTATGTAGTTATTCACAATAGATACATGGAACACATCATGTACATGAGATAGTTTTGGTGGAAGCACCATGTGATAAGAAACCATACCTAATTAATCAATAATCATGAAATGGTTAATATACCGAAGGCTCATTTTTTATTTTATTTATAAATATGATAACCTTATTCCATGGAAAAAATCATAGGAATATATTCTCACCATCTTCAAACATCAGATCATATGAATGATTGGCATAATAAATATTCTATTAACTATAAACATCCTTGATTTGGAATTGAATGGATCTAACATTCTCTTACATTTATTAATCTCAGTAAAGTTCCAATAGCTTTCTTTATCCAACTTCATTCCATCAATTTTAAGTTCTACACTTCATTCCATGGAGGGATTCATAAGGATCCGTATGAATGCTTGAGTGAAAGATATTATTATATGAACACTAAGCTAGAAGAATGTGTTAATACCAATCACCTTTAATGTTCATATAAAATATCATAGAATATCCTATATGGTTTTAATATTTCTCATATAATGACCATCTATCTGAGGATGACACATAATGTTGAAACACAACTCTGCATCTATACCCCACTGAATACATCATTAAAACTTCGAGGTAACCCTCAGATCCTGTTAAAATATAATAGAATACGGACTACATGAAACCTTACCACTTCCTTAATTTATATCATATAAATATGATATAGAGAGAAATATTATTTGATAGTGATTAAGTGTGATAACTTTTCAAGGAGATTGACTACAACACATAAAAAATTGTATCCTATAGATGTTTTAGGGATTCTAATAACAAAATCCACGGTGATATTTTCCCATTAGAATTTTGGTATGGGTAATAGTTATAACATCCCCTTAGAATTTTGTCTCTCATACTTAATCTCATAACATGAAAAGGACCTAGATATAAAATCTACAATATCTGTCTTCATGTTATCCCACCATAAACACTCATTAAAATCTCTATAAATATCCATACTTATAGGTTGAATAGAGAATAAATAACTATGATATTCCTTAATCAAATCCATCAAATATGTTATGGATGGATCTTATAAATGGTTCCTAAACCATATTATTTTATCACAATCCAATTTAAACTATAGAACATTTTCAACCATCCTCTACAACTCCAAGTTATCCTTCCATAACTATTTAATTTTTACTTTGATTGATGGTTGAACACTCATTTGAGAAAGGTATGATTTATCTTCTTCCTTCAAAATTTATGAATACGTCCTTTTGAAATCCATAAATATTGGATCTTTTTGGATCGTCACCATATATAGTCTTGCACAATCCTTTTGACTCAAATTATCTTCCACCATTCTTGATTTACCATGGTAGTAGTGTATTGAGTAGTCATAATCATCAATAACATCTAACCATATTTTCTAGAACATGTCAAACTTAATCCATGTGAATATATACATTAACATTTTATGATAATTATATATATCACACATTTCTCCATAAAGATAATTCCTCCATATCTGTAATAAAAAATTACCACATCTGACTCCAAAGCATGAGTTCTGTGATTTTTCTCATGGAACATCAATTTTTGGAAGGCATAATCTATCACCATATCATTCTATATGAGAACGCATACCAATACATTATTTGATGGATCTATATATATTAAAAACCATTCTCCACATTAGAGTAATGTTTTAACAGATGTTCTAACTCAAATTCTCTTTAGTTAATTGAATGTTTCTTCACTTTCATATTTACAAAGGAACTTGACTCCCTCGTTAGTTAACTTGGTGAGTGGATTGGATTGTTGTGAAAATATTTCTACAATAAGTCGATAATATCTGACTAAACCATGAAATATGTAGATCCCAATCACCATGGTTGGTCGGGAACAATGTTCAACCGCTGTTGTATTTTATGGATCCATCAACCTCGTTTGAGATTATATGACCTAATAATGAAACTTTTGGTAGACAAAATTCTCTATTTGTAAATTTTTCATATAGTTTCTCATTCCATAGGTTCTATTGCACAATTCTCAAGTGATATCAATGATAGTCCTTACTCTATGAATTGATAAAAATATCATCTATATATACTACCATAAACTGATCATTGTAATCTCTAAAGACTCTATTCATTAAGTATATGAAGATATAATAAGCATTAGTAAGACCAAATGGTATCACTATATATTCAGAGCACCCATACCTTGTATATAAAGCTATCTTAGGTATATCCTCATTTTTAACACTCAATTGATAATATTTATAGAAAAGGTAAATCTTGTAAAATTTATTGGGCTCCATGATGTTGGTCAAATAAATCATCAATCTGAAGTATATGATACTTTTTCTTGATTATGGTCTTGTTCAGTTCTTGATAATCAATAAATAATTGCATCGATCCATAGTTATTCTTAAAAAAAGGATAGATTCACCCTAATGTGACACACTTGGGTGAGTTAATACCATACAAGGATTCTATTGGTGTTTCTTATTCAATTCTTACAACTCAATAAAGGCCATTCTTTACGAAGTATTCGAAATAGGTGTATCACTGGGATTTATTTCTATTGATAACTCAACATTAGGAATTCTACGTAAGACTAGGTAAATCATCCAGAATGAAATCAAGAAAATCTCAATCAATAGTCATATCATCTATTTTTAGTTTCTCCCCAACCATCTAATATCAATTACCCATTTGAATAGGAATTAAGAACCATATATTGGTTGTGATCTCAATTGGAAATTTATATTTATCGTTATATTGATAGATGATCATAGGTTGGTTTGGAATATCAAATATAACATTCATTACAAATAAATTACTATGGGTTTTATGTAGATAAATCTAATCCAAAACTATGATGACATTAAATTCAACCATAGAGAGAGTTACATGAATTTTAGGAAGCACATTCCCAAAAACATCAACTAGAGAAGAATCATAGACTTGAGATGTGGTCATCATCCCATTAAGTGTTTTCACTTTTAATTAAACATCAAATAATTTGGGTTGAATTTTTATAGCCTTAGAAAATTATTTAGATATAAAAAAATGGGTAGATCTAGATAAAAATAAGAAATTATAAACTCTAGAGTGGATGGTAAGTGTACCTTTCACCATGTTGTTATCACAACCCTCATTAAATACAATAATCACATGAGGTTTACATTTGTATATTAGATTAAGATGTTGTTGAAATTGATCATCATCATTAACGCTCATATTTTGGAACTAGTTAGAATAATTATAATAAAAACTGAATTTGAAACACTATGGTGATGGTGGTATATTTTGCAGATCTACCTCTCTAATAAAATAATTAGATATTTTTTTACCACCACTAGGGTATTTGATCACCTTATGGCCTTTCCTTACACACTTAATTATTTTACCAGTCTTCATAAGACAATATATACAATGTTTTTCCCCACACTTTGATCATAATGTATGCTTTATCTTCTTCTCTCTATGGTTTTTAGAAATTAATTTGAATTACAAAGTTCTTTTCCTATCAAAACCAAGAGATTTATGGATAACTCCAATATCTATTTCTATATTTTGAGTACAAAGAACGATTTATTCACACCTTCTGAAGTCCCTTATGGAAAATTTCCTTTAGATACATGGTTTTAAGACACTATGGAATAGATTTACCTTGATTTTAGGTTTGATGATAATACCAGAAGTGTACATTTCATGTATTTTAAAATGTTATTCATAGCTACCAATGGATTCATCATACTTTTATTTAAACTCAAGGAATTCATTATACATTTTCCAAAAAAGAATATTAGGAAATTAGTTGTTGAAAAATAATGTCTTGAACTCAACCCATAAAATGGGGCCAATTTCTTCATGTTGCCTCATATTCTTGATAAGACTCTATCATTGATTCACTTTTCCTTCCAAACAATAAATGTCCAAACTAACTTTTTCAGGTTCCAAAAATTAGAGAATGAAAAATATATTTTCAATAGTACTGATCCATTACCCAGTAACTAGTGGACCAGTGTAACCACTAAAATAAGGTTCATATTTCCTCATGAAGAAATTATTATAATGTTTTTCCCTCCTTTGATAATTTTTATGTTCAACCTGATTCATAGCATGAGAACGTTTTATCAGTTAAAAAATTAGATTTTGTATTGTAGCTCCCATAATTATTGATTTCTCAGGAGGATAATTATTTAATTTTCCATCACATTTAGCATTATCATTACTCTTTAAAGTTCCATTAATTAATTACAACTAAATATTATAGTATAAGAAACAATAATCATAGTGGGAAGCCACATAATCATGAATAATCACTTACCTGATATCTAAATCGTGACATATTTTCAATATATGAAACATTAGGCTTATCCCAGGTTATTCATCATCATTATTCAAATCATTCATGATGGATTGTATCGAGTTTGTGAATTTCCAAAAAATATTCCCTGTTAGTGTTAAAACAAGTGTGCAACACAGTTTGTTGTAATGCACTAGGTGAAGATCGAGTCAAAACCCAATGTGACCTTTTTAGAGTTATTACCCCTAGGTAAAACTATGAAAGAGACACATCCACCTGTAGTATCTAGATAGGGATTTAATTTCATAGAAACCACTCACTCTATCCTTCACCAAAATTCAAGGATGTTTTTCTGTACTTATACTTACCCTTATGGTTCTCACTAATGTTTTCTAATCTTATCTTCCAAAGGTTTACTAAACCTCGATATTATACCAAATATAATGACCCAAACTTTTCATAAATATATATTAAAACATAATAAATGAATATTAATTAAATAACATAACGATCCAAGAAAAAATCATATTGGTCTAGTGCCTTTATAAACATGGATATATAAACAAATGGTTCATAGGTAAACTAAATCATCTCCTAATGTGTTCTTCAAAACTAGAACCATTATTATAAATATCATACATATTAAATTTATTTATAACCTAGGGAAAGGAAACATAAGAAAGGATGAGATCCCATTCTCCTAATTTAAGAAAATAACTATTTAGGGTTTTTTTTTGATTTGGTAGTGGTTTAAACCGCTGCCAAATGGTTCTGTGACTATTTCAAAAAACCACCACCAATGTTTGTGTCATCATCTAACATGTGGTGGTTCCTTTTATTTAGTGGTAGTGTCAGGTAATAGTTGTATAATTTATATTTAGTTGTAGTTTTTTTATTTTAGTGGTATTTTTTAAGACAAAAAAATGACGAGGATTTAGTGGAGGTTAAAATGACCACTAAATCCTTACGTTTTTTACCACAGAACACCACTAAAATAAGGAAAACTGCCACTAAATAATAGTGTGGAATATTTAGAAGTAGTTTTAATCAACTACCAATAAACACATCATCATATAATGGTAGTTTAAGCAACCATGAATAAAAAATTACATATTTAATGGCGTTTTAAACCACCGCTGTATGAAGACTTCCAAAATAAAATCCAACCACAAAATCTGTTTCCCCAAAAAAACCCTGTAAAAAAAGAAACAATCCATAGACCTAAATATTCTACAATATAGTTATACCAAAATGTATTTATCTTATAATCAGAGTACAGAAAAATCAATAACATAATTCCAAATCAAATAAAATAAAACACATTAAAACATGGTTATACCAAACATATATAGGTCAACTGTTGTCCTGATCCCATTTTAAATATAAGAAAAAGATAAAAAAACAGACACATTGGACCAACTTAAATCCCCATGCCACATTACCCTTCCTCCAAATATCTGTCAAGATGATCTATTCCAATTTACTATAAATCGTATGATCTGAAAAGAAAAAATAAAAATAAGGTATGTATGCACACTGGGGTTCCTTTGCAGGGTGTGAGAGAACATCTATGTAGGGTATCTGAAAGCTTTCTTAGTACACACCATCATATACATGTGTGAACAAGGTAAAAATAAACATATCACATAATATCTTGAATTGAATTTTCTAACTTGGATACCATGACTCTATCTTCGTTAGGTCATTATGTGAAAAATTGGAAACTATTATAACTTATTATACCGAGGTTGGTTTCATTCAAAAATCTCATCATCACCTTCCATCATGCCATCATACTCATAACCCAATACATACCTAAATACTTAGGGTGGGACTCATCTATGTGTTTGGATAACGACCAAAAAATCATAATCAAATATTACACAGGAATCCTAACACAATACCTCATCAATCAAGGTAGTGTCCATAATCCACGAATCTTCTTATACCATGTCCCAACCATCCCACTTTCCATGGTTCACTATCACAACCCAATCTTACTTAAGGAAAGTTTGAACATCCCAATGAAAGTCTACTAAGGGTAAGTTACTACTTCATGAACATAAGGAATCCATCTCACCCTGGGTTATTTAGGAAGATCCATATCACTCATTGCAAGGCTAGGACTCAGGATTCTCTCCCCCACTAGGTGTATCAGCTACAATAGGAACACAAAATCAAACAAATTAAATAAAAAATAATTCATGAATTCAATCAAATATCTCACCAAAAAATCTCATGGTGTTAGTCAGTTGAGACCAAATCCCTCATCTCAAAGCATTTCTTTACTGCTAGGGCACCAACTAGATCCACAATACCCATCATGATCTGTTCTCATTGACATGATAACATGCCTATCAACTATCAATCACACCACTACCCAAAATATCCCCTAACCCAAACCTTAGGTCCTAGTTCAACTATAAAAAACTCTTTATCTATAATGTTTTTACAACCAATTTTTCATCATAACCTATCATGATCTATACCACTTGGAAACCTAATTCCATGTATTGAAAAACTCCCCTGACCTACACCTAGGTTCTATTTTCCATATCTTAAGAAATATATTTAATCCTTCCACCTAGTTAAAACCCTTATCTATCCCATATCATCTCATCCTAATGCACTCATCCCAATCATAGTTCTCATTAAGCCTCATCCAAAAATTATGAGGGTGTTTCTAGAAATATATTTAACCCTTCCAACTGGTTATAACCATTATCCCATATCATCTCATCCCAAAGGACTAATCCCAATCATAGTTCTCATTAAGCCTCAACTCACACTTATGAGGGTGTTTTTCATGAATCCTGATCCATATGGTCATCAGACCCATTTTTTTCACTTATCTTAACCCTCTCTTACATATCAGACTATAATTTGGGAAACCATCCAAGGATACCAAAATCATGTCCTTATCCAGACACCACCCGACATATCTTCTCAACTTACATAGTACACTATAACAATAGTGACATGGTCAGAAGATAATTCTAATTACCTATAGAGCTAAAGAGAACTTATTCCGATCATAAGAGTCCCAAAAAATTCATATACATTTCTCTATAGTTTTCCTAGACCATATTCATATACATATTATCCCAAAAAACGAATGAAGGAATGTAATAATATATACAAATTTAAATTAATTTACAAAAACCAAAACAATCCATCATAAAATTAAACTAAAAAATAATATATAACTGGTTTCATCCTCATAAAACATGGGAGATCATGAAAATGTCATGTGAATACTCTATGCCATAAACGATACAAGAAAAAAGGCTCCCATTCTACATTAGACAAAGATATCAATAATACCACTAATAACTACCCAATGATTAACTCTACTTGTCACCCCTTAAATCTCTATGGCTACTTCTAGATACTCAAACCTACCAGGAAATTTTATTAAAAATTAAATAGTGTTATATATTTAAATTTAAACGTAAAACTATTAAAATTTTGGGAATTTTTTTATTTTTATGTTTTTCGATTTACCCACTCACCACCAGTCAACAATTTAATATCACTGGGGATAGATCCATTCATCTCCTGATATAAATCAACCAACACTTTTTGAAAAGTGGATATTTGAACCATTATAACTAAATTGTGTTTTACATAGAAAAAACTATCTCTAAGCATCTCGAGGTAGGGATTGAATACAACCCTAAGTAGATGAAACTACAACCCCTAATTACGTTCTAGAAACCTTAGAAGGTAATGGTCCTAAACCCATTCTGTGCACTTGACCATGATGCTCTTACCAAAGGACATTAACAACTAGGTCATCTTGGGAGATTGGGAGGGACTGTGTGGGATTGGAATCCCATAGTTATTTAATTTTTACCTATAAATATAATATCATTCATATTTGAATAAATATATATTAACATATTTACAAATAACAAAAAGTTATTAGAATAAAAATGAATTCATACCCCAAATTCTTTGGTAGGATAATTCACATAACTCCCATCATATTTTTTATTAACATCCAACCACAATTCTGTTTGGGAGACTTGGTGCCCTAACTTCCATGACTATATTAAAAAAATATAAATAAACAATTTAAAATATAGAAAAATAAAATTGTCTTATGAATATTTAATATAATGAAAATATTACCAGATTCGATCAGTTTCTGAAAAACACTTTGATCCTGCAATGTGAGGGATGATTTTATTAACTCCTCTCGATGGATTCATCTTTTAAGCATACTGAAATTAATAAAATGTAATTTAATAGTAATGTATGAAATGTCATATCCTTTTCATGTGAATGTATAAATGTAAAATAATATTAAAATAATAATATATATTAAAATACAATGTGATTCTCATCACGATGGCTATCAACAAAAAATTTACATTTCTCTATGGGTTCCACATTGGGAACCTTATCATACAGTTGTAGGGTGCTCAAGGAAGTATCATTGAATTAGTTCTATAATCTCCATTTTAAATATTTACATTTCTTTGAAAAAATTCTATTGTCCACTTTCGTGCAATAAAATCAACAATGAAAAAGTAAAAAAAATATATATAAAGAGGTTGATTTTGAAAATATTAGAATTTAATAATATAATGACATTCAATTACACCATAATGTATTAAAATTACTTTTATCTATGAATTAAAAACATCATTTTTCCATGGAGAAGGAATATTCCAGTAATCAACATTTGTAATCAGAAGGGTAACTGGAGCTACCACCAGCTGGCCTAGAATATGGCCAAATAATCCCACAAAGTCATACATAGAGACCCCATATAAGTAAAACATGACAAATATATTTAGTCTATTCAGATTTTATACATATGAAAATTTAATATTTTTCTTCGTAGTCGTATTGGTTGCATATTTTATTGAATAAAATTTAGTAGTATAAACAATTGTGATAAATTTATTCAAATTAAAATTTGTACCTATTACTATCACCCTCTAATATCCCCATGAATAACTAGGAGGGGAGACATTCTCCCATGTTTCTGAGGCTTCTAAATGGGGAGGCATTTGATGAGCTGCTAATGGGATACCAACAGAGGGTGTGAGAGATAGTGTAGGGTGGAAATCAGAGGGTGTCTCAGAAAAAAATGGTGGGATACTAATGGATCATCATTTTTAGGTATGGTCGGGGGAACATTTACTGAGAGTTGACTTGTATTAGTATAATTCTTTATCCTTTTAATTTATTTCATGTAATAAAGTAAAATTATTTCAAAAAAAATATTTTAATAAATTCATGTAGAAAAAATTGAAATGATAATAGATGAACAATATTGATAGGCAAAATTTACATAATTATGATAATGAATGACCACACAAATTGACATAAGTGCTTGATAAATGAATTGATGACTGCATATACAATCATTTTTTCCTACAATCATGTTTTTTACTACTATATAATTACTTAATTTACTTTATCTACCCTTGAAATATTAATATTTTCAATATCATGATGGAAAAATATGTTCGCTTCTTTCTATTGATGAGATTCAATGTCAGAGGTAAAATCTTCCAATTCATCACCCATATCAAATGAGTATCTTTGTTTTACATGAGTAACTGCCATCCACCCTTCATTCATGACATCTTCCACATAATACAACTTTTTTCTCTTGTGATGATAAGATATACAGATCATGTAATTCAAAGTCACCAACATCTATCATGCGAGGGAGGTTCATAGAAGTAAATTTCAAGGAATCTCTTTTAACACTCCTGATAATATCAATTGAATTTTATTTGAATAAAACCACTAAATAATGAACATGGTAGTTTAATTAAATAATATCAATCAACATTCCATAGTATCCCAATTCAGAAAATTCACAATGCCTCTTAATTTCGCATCCCCAAACCAATTCATAGATAAACACATCATGACAGTTAAAAATGATGGAGGAAAGAACATATCTATTGCATAAAATGTGGATAAAAATCCATCTTTAAGGTTTTCAAGATCAAATGGTTGTAGAGTTTTCTCACATAGTTGTCTGAATGATGTGAAAAATTGGAATACAATAGCAGTAACCTTTTTATGTAATAATGTATGAAATTCCAATGGTAGTAACAATTTTTACATATTACGTGAATCATGACTTTTAAATCCATGTATCCTATGATAATTTAAGTCAAAACACCTTGATTTATTACTTGAATAACCATTAGATACTTTCACGTGTTTTAAAATTAAAAGGAATATATCTTTATCATAAAAATTCTTTTCAATATGCATAACATCAAGATTATGCCACTTCAAATTAAATTCCCAATACATACGATTAATGAATATACTTTTTTTCTTCCATTGTTGCTTTCAGATTTCACTTAATGATGCACTTTTAACTCATTTCACACTATCATTCAAATGATTGACATTCCCAAATTCTATTTCTAAATTTCCTAGTTGTGAAAATATTTCGAAACCTATTAAAAAATTTGGAGGTGGTCTACGATCAATAGAACCATTGAATTTTGACCTGTTAAACTGAAATCTATGAGATGCATCGAGAAATATTCAATGAAATAAGAAGCACCATTTTTTAATTTGAGGTAGTAATTTAGGCTTCAAATAAAAGATACAAATAAGACAATCCAAACCGATATAAGTGTTCCACCAAGCTAAATTCCCAAGTCATGGGACGTGACTAATGGTCCACATTAGAGAAACATTCATTTTGATCATTGTATCGAACATTGTTACAACAAGCTAAATTCCCAAGTCATGGGACATCACTAATAGTCCTCTATACAATAAGAAATTATCCATAGTTCATCTTAGATACTTAAGGTTAGTCTTAATATAATTCCAATAATATTCACTTGGACCTGCTTGATATCTGTCTACCATTCACAAAGCATAGTCGACATAAAGCCTTGTACACAACATGGGATGCATGATAGATCCTATCATAGAAGTGCATATGATCTTTCTCATTATCTCTCTTTAATCTTTTGTTTGAGTACACATTTTATTAGAAAGATTTATAATATGTGACACTTGAACCAATCCCATATTGGTTTTCTCTATACTAAATGTCTTCAGTATATGGATAATATATCTACTTTGAAGTTTCCCAAATATCCTCTTTGATTTATCACACATGATCTTGGTCCCTAGAATGTGGGATGAGTCACCTATTTCCTCTATGGATAATCACATTCTTAACCATGCCTTAACCTCTTATAAGGATGGTATATTGTTTCCAATTATTAATATGTCATCAACATACACTACTATGAAAAAATCTATACTACCACTAAACTGATTATAAACACATTGATCACATTAATTATTAATGAAACAAAATTCCATTACTACTTCATTGAATAGAATGTTTCATGACCGAGATGATTTCTTTAATCCATAGATGGATCTCTATAACTTGAATTTTTTTTGGAAATTCCTAAAGTTAAAAAACCATACGGTTTTCTCATATAAACAAACCCTTAAAGGCTCCTATTAAGGAAAGTAGTTTTGAAATACATTCATCAAATCTCATAGTCATGGAAAGATACTATGTCAAGTAAGATTCTGGTAGATTAAAACATCAAAAATGGAGAAAAGTTTATTCATAGTCAATTCCTGGAATTTTTCTAAACCCGTTAGCCACTATCCATGCTTTATAGGTACTTATTTTACATTCCATTTCTAATTTTCCCTTGAATAACCATTTACATCCAATGGTTTTTATATCAACTCAAGAATCGATCAAAACCCAAACATAGATTTGATACATAGAATCCATCTCATAATTCATGGATTGTTTCCATATTGCTTCTTCTAAGCTCCATACTACTTCATTATAGGAGATAGGATCATCATTTCCAGCCAATAATGAGTCAACATCATTGGTGACCAGAAAAATTTATCTCTTTTGTTCTCTTACCTCTCTATCACTCCCATACAATACTTGTATTTTAGGATTTAAATTCACCATTGTAACTTGTGTAATTATTTCCTATACCAAATCATGTGTATTTTTAGCATAAACATCATAAAATTAAATCATTCTCATATTATCCAACATTAGGATTTGATCCCTCTCAAGAGAGATAATGTGTCTTGCAACAATTACTTTCTTTTATGAAGGTTTATATAGATAACAACCCATTATTTTCATTAGATACCCAATAAATAAAGTCTTCATTTCACAGGGTGCTAGTTTGTTTCTTGAGACAACCTTAACAAACACCGATCAACCCCATGTATAAACATGTGAAAAAATAGGTTTCCTTCCACTCTATAACTCAATGGAAGTTACATATTCTACTTTGGTTGGTACTTGGTTTAGAAAGTATAATGTTATCTAAAATGAAAAACCCTAAAAGGATAATTAATGGAATGCATGACACATCACTGACCATACAATATCCAACAAGTTGTAGTTACCATTTTCGCTAATACCGTTTGACTATGGTGAATAAGGTGGAGTGATATGATATAAATTACCATACTCCCATTGAGAGTTGATTAAGTCTTAGTTAAGATATTCACCACATCGATCCAATCAATGTTTAATTATATTATAACCAAGAAGATTTTTGACCTCATTCTTGAACACTTTGAATTTATAAATGGATTAAAACATGTAACTAATTAAGTAGATATAACAATACATACTCACGCTTTAATGAAAAGTAATAAAGTATGAAAATACACCTCTAGATTTTACTTGAAAATGTTCACAAACATCGGTGTGTACTGATTCTATAAGATCTATGGCCCTTTCACCTTGACCACTGAGTCGTGGTTTGATAATATCTCCTTATTAAAAATCATGACATATTTCAAGAATCTTTAGATAAAAAGAGTCTAAATAACCATCTTGATAGGGATTTTCCAGAACTTCTCATTTACATGACCAAGAAGGTGATTCCATAGCTTGGTGTCAAATGAGTCATTCATATTAGATTCTTTATAAATTTACAATATTTGGTTTTTGAAATTCAATAAATAAAGACCATTTTTCAATTATTTCATACCATAACATACAATATATTTATATGAGTAGTAAATTTTATTTTAAAATTTGATAATAAATCCATCCAGATCTAAACAAGAAATGGAAATAATGTTCTTGGTAACAACCGGTACATAATAGGAGCATAATAAAAATTCTTGAAACCCAAAAATAAATCATATTAGAATTGTGTGATGGTAGTCTCCAATGGATAGAGTATCCATACTCACTCCATTATTTACTTGTAGATCCATCTCACCATTGAAACAATCCGAAATATACTTGGTTCATGTATTTGGATGAAAATGTGAGAACAAAATTTAGTATGTTGTAACTAACTTATAGGTATAGAAATATTAGACTCAATAAAAAATGTAGGTAAATTGTCCACCTGATTCTTTAGTTAGGTGAAATTCCTCTTCCAGTGGACCTGCTTTCCACATGCAAAACATAACACATCGTATTACATTACATTCCTCTGGATTTTATTCTTCTTGGAGGGACGATGCTCTAGAGCATTAGACATGGAATGAGTCTTAAACCCCTTTGTATTGTTTATCTTCTTTTTATTCACCATAAGGATAGTGTGTTTATCATACTCCATGTTTTTATCATCTTGGTGGATTAAAGTAATATGTTCTGATATTTTCTTCTCCAAATTTCACATATTATAACTCAGATTAAAATTACAGATGTTTTGGGGTAGTGAAGAAAAAATGGGATCTATGCATAGCTCATCAAGTTTCTTAAAACCCAGGATTTCAATGTGAGTTATGTATCCAATCATCTTGACTACATGTGGTCCAACTGGTGCCAACTCTCCAAGCATGCATGTTAGTGGTGCATTGGATATGTCATATCTCAATGATCTCTCCTTCTCTTGAAAGAGGTCCCGAAGGCAAGAAACAATATTATACGTATCCATATCCAATTATTGATTTAAAATATCATTGGATATGGAAGACAACATGATGTATGGGACATCCATTTCATCATCGACATGGTTTACGTAGGGAAACTAGTAGAAAAATATATTTCCACATTTGTTTTATACTTTTTAACACCAGTTTTTATCCTATGTTTATGTTGGTTATGTTTTATATAAGAGTTTCATCATTTTTTATTAAAAATGGTATCTAAATATAAACTAAAAGGTAAATTTTAAGGGTATTTCAATGTCTATTTATATAAAACAATAAAAATAAATTCTCATGTCAATTTTAAAGTAAAACCAACATGGAAAGGATAATATAGAAATTTTAATGTTGGTTTTGAGTAAAACCGACATTGAAAGTAAACCTCCAAAAATAACTTATGACATTCAATATCAGTTTTTCATAAAAAAAAGATGTTGAAATTATTAGTGATTACTTTCAATATTAGGGATTTCATGATGTTTTGTAAAAAAACCTATGTTGAAAGTTTAGTTATTTTAAAAATAGATTAAATTACATGCCAAAAAATCAAAACACATATATAATACCATAAATCTAAGATATAAATTATAAAATAGAGTACACAAATATAAACAAACATAATTTATAAAACTAAATAGGAAAAATATTGTCTAAATAATAACTTATACTAAAATAAAAAATTAATGATAAGAAAATCAGGACATTAGTTTTAATAATAAATCAAATCATGTTCTTAAATCTATACATTCACCTTGAAAAGAATAGTACAATATTATCTTAATAGATAGATAATTGTAATTATAAATTTTCAACTGAGAATTTGGATTAAAAATATCATTCCTTTGAGAGAATTATTTTTTAACTTAGTAGATGGAATAATCATATTTGATTTTATAGAAGAAACATTAGTATTACTATGTAGAGAATATAATCTACTTAAATTTTCCTAAAAATTATGGATAAAAAAATATTAAAATGTGTCAGTTACTTATTTAAAATTGTGATTCAGTAATTTTAAAACTATTGTACCAGGTTATGCTTGAATGAATTATCATAATTATTGATATAAATTTTAATATCTTTGATGAACAATGATTTATAAGTGTTTTTTATATGAAAAATGTTGGTTCCAAATATTAGAATATATTATCTCAATATATAATATAACCCTTTTCAAATTTTTTGGGACCACTTTAGTAATTGAGTTGTATTTGTTGTCAATGGGGTCAAAGACAATCTCCTTTGTGGAATGGAAAATATAAATCAGATGATTGTTGTGTTGTTCCTATGTTCAATGAATCATGTGATACATGTTTTACAACATTGAAGTGACATCTTTTTAAGGGTGATTGAAGTTCTATTTGGAATTTAAGTTCAAAAAAATGGTGATGAAGGGGATGAATCAGATTGTAATTTGAATAAGAAGAGGTTTGTCCTTTAAGCTAGCAATGCATGAGGTTGATTGGTGTTTAAATATTTCCTTTCATTTTTTTGGTATTCTCCCAAGAATATTTTTACAAGGCATTACTTAAAAATGGGGGCTAGACCATGAGCTAGCTACCACAGCCTCATCCCAAGGCACATGTTGGACCACAAGGGGTCGTCCATGCCCACATGGAAACCTAGGTTGAGCCTGCTCACAAGAGGCGTGTGCGGGCTGTGTATAACCCCACAAGTGTACGCAAACGATGACCAACCCATGCGTAAGGATGCATAGTGGGTGCAAAGAGCATTCCCATAGGAAGCATAGGTGGTCACATAGCACGTCCGTAGAGAACCGGTGTGGTGCAGTACCAGTTGGGGGAGAGGAGAATTCTGAGCAGTGTTTGGGTGTAGTTGATTGATAAACCGTGAGAAAGTAATAGTGCATTTCGATGTGGTATGCGTTTTAAAAATGCAGAGGAAATCCTGGCTGCTCATCTAATCTTGCAAGATACCTTGACCACACACCTCATCCCGCATCCATTATTATAATCGTGGCCATCCAAGATCAATCCGAGCTGATCCAACTATTACTGCCTCCTCTTCAGCCTATGATCGCTTGGAGAGTACCACGACACCACTATTCACCGTCGCTAGTACCAATCCACCATGATCACGCTCCTGGCCAGTGTTGATGTTGAAAACTCTTTCATGGTGATCGTCTAATAGAACTGATACCTTGCATGAAAACTACGTCTTGCATGCATGAGATATCTTGAGGAAGAAGGTTTGGCCAAGGAAAACAGAGTTGCCGAGGCCACGTGGATCCCTACGAGATTCATGCATTAGAATTGTGCTTGCGTTATTGACTCCATGAATGAAGATAGGAGCCCGCATTCAAAAAAAGGAAATATCCATAAATCCCGGCATATCTCAAACACGATATTAATGTTTTAAAGAACTGAATGTCTCGGTTATTCAAAATAAGGAATCTCATCCAATTTAGAGAATAGATTTGAACACAGATGAATAAGTGGTACTCCCATATAAAAGGAGAGGTACCAAGCTAAGAGAGGTGCTTCTTATGAATAACTAAAGAGCTTCTATTCCAAAAATAGAGGACACTCTTTGAAAAAGAAAGTTGTTTCTTGCAGACCTTCAACAAGTGCCATGTACTTTTGAAGAGCCTCAGGAAGAATAAGAGAATCTCCACTCCCTTGGGCGAAGAAGAAGAGATCCCACAAGCATTCTACTGGTTCTACGAACCCTTGAATATCTTTTTGAAGAACCAGAACCTACGAATACTTGATAATTTTTATAAAAATCCTCGGTGTGTTTCGTGAGGATGTTCCCATGGGTACACAACTAGTACAACTATGTCCTTGTTGTACATTGTGAAATGGAAAGAACCGTCCTCATTATGTACGAAGAAGATCCTTGAATCTCACAGCCTTCCCAAAGGTGAGAACCCTCCTACTTGTATGTTTATACTCTAATGTTTGCAAGGGTTCTAGTTTTGGTGAATAAGGATGTGGCATTATGTGTTGCATGCACCCATGTGTTTGATTTGAAGACACCCGAGGGCCCGAGTGATTGTTAGAGAATAAGATGAATACATGCATGTATTCATGTGCTCCAGTTGAAGGAGCCCATGTCCATGTACACTTGTGTGAATAAGAATCTCTCACAAATAAAGGGAATCACCCGTTCGGGTTTGAAGATAAATAAAACACCTAAAAAACACTCTAACTAAGTGCAATTAGATGAAATTAAAGAAAGAGAAGGAAGAGGCTGAGTGTGTGTGTTTAAAGAACCATATTCATTAAGGGGTTTCACATGAGAAGAAGAAGAGTAAAGTGCATGCATATGCACATGTGAAGTTAATTAAATAAATAATTAAAATCAAGTGTGTTCACGTGTATAAAGAAGAAGAAGAAAGGGAAGAAAAGGTTCAACCTAATGTCATATGCATGATCACATGCTTATACGAACAAGAAGAAAATAATTAATTCAGATGATGCCAAGTGAACTGATCTTCATTGCCTAAATAATAACATTGGTTTATGTGATTATTTCCAAGAATAAATAAGGAGAAAATTACAGTTGATTATTGCACTAATAAGAAGAAAGAAGAATTCCAGTGCAGTAGGTGTTGCAATCGAAAAGAATAGAAATAAATAATAGAGAATTTCTTGCCAACTGCTTTGCATGTAATCAAGTGAAGAGAACAAAAGAAGACAAAGAGTAGAAACTACCTTTTGAAGAAGGAAGAAGACTGTCTCTATAGGCAGTATAAAGTACCAGCTAGAGGCTGCAAGTTGGACTAGGCTAACACCAGTCCAGGGAATAGGATTGTTTCCCACCCCCTCTAATGTGTATGGACTTACACAGTCTAAAGGATTGTTTTCCTAACCACTCCAATGTAATAGCATATCACATCATAGTGGAGATTCTATAATCTGGTCATATCCATGCATGGAAAGGACACATCTACTTTTATTGATGGGAAAACCTTGTAAAAATACTATGTGCATATTTTTATTACTTTCTATTATTGAATGCAATAGGGAAAAGAGAATAACCAAATCAAGATCCTAACTTTTCAAGAGGTATATGAATAAAAGTTGGAATTGGTTTAAAACGTCCCCAACTCTAATTCACCCCCTCTCAATGTTAGGTATATCCCAAACTGGTCCTCTCAATTGGTATCGAAGGGGTAGTTTTACCTCTTCAAGATTCTCTACAGTGAAGTTATTCTCTTTTGAAGACCTGATTTTCTTTACTATATTATCAATGAAGTGAAATTTCATTGAACATTCTGTTATATCTGAGTTGACGACTAAATATACCAAGACCATGATGAACAAGAGAAAAAATGAGAAGAGAATGTTGAAGAAGAAGTCTCTCTTATCGAAAGAAGAGGAAGCATCTGCTTCTCCATATCTGGCTAACATTGAAGACAGAACAGACACAGAAAGCAATGAGAAGGTGGCTCATGTTTCCACCATGAAGATGGGAAACCTTCCTACATTCATTGATCAAGAGGTATGAATTAGAACATATGTAAATTATTCTCATGATGAAAATGATAAAACATGTGGTTCGAATAAATCTACAAGATCTCAAAAAATAATAGTTAATGAATAATAATTATTCTACAAGGTATTCCTAAAGAGATTACATCCCTGGTTTGTAGAGTATTTCAATGCATGCAAGAAAATATCACTCAGTTAGAAGAAGAAACTGATGTTTGGGAGAAAGGTTTACAAGACAAAATTGTTGAATGTCGAATGATCTCTAGACAGGTTGGAGACTTTGAGGAAACAAAGAGGGAAATTGAAGTATGTTCATCAATTTGGATGAATGATGTTGAAGAAAAAGTGGCAGTCAATAAGACTTTAAAAGAAAAGATCAATGCACTTGAAGATGATCTGAAAAACCACAATGATGTCAAGGAGTTATATTTGGAAGAACACTCCAAGAAGATAAAAGAACATGACACTTTGTTACAAAACAATGTAAAGATGCATGTAAATAATTTTAAAGATTAAAGATGGCTTGTGAATAGAAGATGACTATGATTGATGACTAGGAATTCATCCTCAATATGAGATGTCTTGAATTTGAAGCAACATTTACCAATCTTGAGAAGACACATATTGAGTCCCCACCAAAGAAGGAAACAATTGATGCTAGTACTCAATGCTCACTGGAGAATTATATAATCAAATGACCTCCAAAAAGTGATAGGATGATCATGGATTCACTCATTGATCTATCACAAGAACCTAAGAATGTAAAGGTACTATCCATACCAAATTGTACTAATGTTTCTAAAATTGTTTCTACAAAAAGTGCAGGTTGGATGAAAACTTTTATAAATTTATGGATGCAGAAATTTGAGTTGAAACCTACCACTATGGCTATGGTGGATAGGGGAAAGAGTTTGGAAGATATATCCCCACCAAAAGCACAACATACCAAGAAGAAGGTTCAGAAACCTTATAATGAATATGTAAAGAAGTCAAGGTTTGTTGGTCAATACTGGTGCTGTAATAGATTTGGGAATTGTGCATTGGATTGTTGGTACAATCCCATTAATGTAAAAGCACACAAAAATACCATCTTAAGGGGAAGAAATCCAGGGAAGAAGAAGAAACATCCATACATCTAGAAGCATCTATATACTGAAAACATATTTGGAATGTTAGATAACATCTGTGATGTATGCAGTGGGAGTGGTCATATGAAGGGTAAATGTTCATTTCAACTGGTACCCAATGCTGATAAGGATAGAAGACTACAAAAGCTGGGTAGGAATGAAGAAATATCCATGGGAAGAAATCAGATGAATAATGTGAAGACATATTCTCCCTATAAGATATCAAGAAGGAAATATGATAAGTCCTTGGATTCTAAACCCAAGAAGGTGAAGGGTGGTGCATCCAAAAGTAATACATATAAAGATTCCACTCAAAAGAATCCATGTAGAAGATCCAATCATTTTTCCTCAGTCCTTAAAGATATTTTTGGTGGTTTGGACAGATGATTTGTAAATAATTAGAAAGATGGAAGATACACAAGATAAGATTTGTGATGAAATGAAAAGGAATATTCTACATGAAGACAAAGAACATCTGTGTGTCAGGTGCAACAAGGATAGACATACTATTAAAAGATGCTTTCAATTTACTCCATCCCAAAAAGAATTTCTCAAAAAAAGGAATATTTCACCACTAGATCCTAGTGATTTGAAAACCCTTGAATAAAAAATATTCACAAACAAAGAGATTGAAGAAATAGTGAGGTCCACACAATCACAGTCAGCATTGAAGATCAGTTGTGAAAGTGTAAAGAATAGAGCATTTGGGTTGAGAAGATCATCTCAACCTTGTTGTTCACATTCATGGAATAATAAGGATCCTCCTTATTCCCTAAAATCATAATGTATTGTATTTATTATTATCATACAGGGAATTGAATGTGAGGTAACCTCTTAGGGGGTGATCCTGAGAATCAATGGTGATAAGTGTTCCGTTGAGGGGGAGACACAGAAAGAAGCTTCCAGATTCATTATCTAAATTAGTGTCAACATCAGTTGATATCAAAATTCAATTACTCTGAATATTGTTTGAATATCATGTCATTGGAAAAGGTATGTCATTTCCCAATCTCTTATCCTTGGCTACTCAAAATAAATATTATTTCTCAAAGGGGGAGTAACTGAATCACTCAGTGACATAAGAAGAATGAATGTGTTCCAAGGTCACTTATCCTACCTATTACCCCTCAATGTTTTGGATCCATTTATTAATGTGAGTGTAGGAGTTTCAGGTTGATTATTTCATACACACTTATTTTCCTAATCCTGGAATGAAAGTGAAAATTTCTTGAAGAAAAAGAGCCGGAGTTCTTATCTCATGAGATGTCATGATTAATAGAGAATGGACAACTTTGTTGTCAAAATCAAATCCTCTTTTTTTCAACACTGAGAATTGCTCAAGTATATTAGAGTGAAATGATTGATGGCACACAGCTTATATATGAAATGATACCCTCTCTACCATGAACGTTGTATTTCTTTTCAATAAGGGGGAGAGAAGTGAAATGAAAGTTTGAGAGAGAAAGAAGTGAAGACCTACATTGACACATTCATTTAGTAGAAAAACTTTGGGTATTTACAACAAATACAAAGGGAGATATTGTTGGGATCACTTTAGTAATTAAGTTGTATCTGTGGTCAATGAGGTCAAAGACACTCTCATAAGTGAAATGGAGATTGGAAATCAGATGATTGATGTAATTATCCTATGCTCAAAGAACTGGTATCATGTGACGCATTGTTTACAATATTGACGTAACATCCTCTTAAGTGTGATTGAAGTGATATTTTGAATTAAATTTCCAAAAAAAAGGTGAAGAAGGGGATGCATGGGATTTCCATTTGAGGAAGAATAGGTTTGGCATTTAAGGTGGCTATGTATGAGGATGATTTGTGTTAAAACATTGCCCTGAATTTTTGTGTATTCTACTAAGTATATTTTTATAAGTCCTTACATAAAAAAATTGGGCCAGACCATAAGCTAGCCACCCAGCCTCAACCCGAGGTACATGCGGGACCACAGGGGGTCAACCGTTCCCATGGGGAATCCTAGGCAGAGCCAACTCACAAGAGGTGTGTGTAGGCTGTGTATAAGCCTACATGAGTGCAGGCACGGTGATCAACCTGTGCGCAGGGATGCATAGTGGGAGCTATGAGTGCGCCTGCAGGAAGCAAAGTGGGGCGCAGAGTGCGCCTGCAGAGAACCAGTGTAGGGTAGAACCAGAGGGGGGAGGAGAATTTTGAGCGGTGTTTGGGAGGAGTTGATTGATAAACTGTGAGAATGTGGTGATGCGTTTCTATTTGGGGCACATTTTAAAAATGTGGAGGAAATCCTGGCCACTCATCTAATCTTGTGAGAGATCTCTACCTCACGCCCATCCCACTTCCTTCGTTATAATTGTGGCCATCCGAGATCAATCCGATCCAATCCAACAGTTGTGTCCTCATCTTCAACCTCTAATCACATGGAGAGTAACCCGACGCCATTATTCGCCATCGCCACTACCAATCCACCATGATCACGCTCCCAGTCAGCGTTGATGTTGAAAGCTCTTTCATAGTGATCGTCTGATCAAACAGATACCTTGCATGCAATCTACCTCTTGCATTCATGCGATATCTCTAGGATGAAGGTTCGGAAAAGGATAACGGAGTTTTTGAGGCCACATGGATCCATGATATATTCATGCACGAGAATCATCCATGAAATCTTGACTACATTTATGAAGATAGGAGCCCCCATTCAATAAATGGAAACAAGCAAAAGTCCTAGAGTTTCTCAAACGCAGGTTGAATTTTTTAAAGAACCAAATATATCGGTTATTCAAAAGAATGAATCTCGATCGATAAAAAGGATATATCTTAACGTAGATGAAGAAGTGATCCTCACCTATAAAAGGAGTGGAACCAAGCCGAGAGAGGTTCTTATCAAATATAACCAAAGATATTCTATTAAAAAAACCGAGCAGACTCTTTGAAGAAGAAAGTCATGGCCTGCAGACCATCAACAAGTTCCATTTACTATTGAAGAGCCTCGCAAAGAGGAAGAGAATCCACACTCCCATGTGCGAAGAAGAAAAGATCCTTCAAGACTTCGACATTTGATACACAACCTTGAAAAACTTTGCAAAGAACCATCACCTTCGAACACTTGAAAGGTTTTATTAAAACCCAGGGTGTGTTTCGTGAGGAAGTTTCCAGGGGTACACAACTGGGGAAATTGTGCCCTTGTTGTACTTTGTGAAATGGAATGAACCATGCTCTTTATGCATGAAGAAGAACCGTGAATCTCACAGCCTTCCCAAAGGTGACCACCCTCCTTGCGTGTATGTTTATACTCTACTATTTGTAGGGGTTCATGTTTTAGTGAAGAAGGATAGGGAAGTATGTGTTGCATGCACCCATGTGTTTGATTTTAAGATACCCGAGGGATCTGGTGTTTGAAAGAGAAGAAGAAGAATACATGCATGTATTCATGTGCTTTGGTTGAAGGAGCCCGAGGCCATGTACACTTGTGTCATGAAGAAGCTCTCACAATGAATGAGCTTCACCCATTCGGGTTTGAAGATAAATAACACACCTAAGGAAACACTCTAACTAATTGAAAGTGGAAGAAAGAAAATAAAGGGAAGGAAGAGTCTAAGTGTGTGTGTGTTTAAAGAACTGTATTCATTAAGGGGATTCACACAAGAAGAAGTAGAGGAGAGTTCATGAACATTCACATGTGAAGTGACTTAAATAAAGAAACAAAATCAAGTGTGTGCACGTGTATAAAGAAAAAAGAAATAAATGGAAGAAAATATACAGAACCGACCATTTCTTACATTACTATTACATCATTTCAATGATAAACAATGTAATAGTATTACACATGGAGGATCCAGAGGTTTAGTGTCTTGGGAAAACTAGGACCACACATAACAAATATAACATCAACCATAAACATTTATTTAATTTCTTCTTCACTAGTTTCTTAGTGGCACTTGTCCTCTCCTTAGTACATGTAGCCACCTGAGGATATACATCAAAAGGGGTGAGCTAAAATCCCAATAAGAGGATAAATAAGAACCATATATCATGGGGTTAGCATAATCATGACATAGGAAAAAGATCATGAACATGAGAGGAGCATAAATAATAGACTTGAAATGTGGGAATGCATAAAAATGAAACACCTTGTCTTAGTGGTTAACTACCACACATATTTGTGACCCAATCTAGCATCTTGTTCACACATCCTTTCACATTTACTCATGAGATTCATCACTTTACCCAATGCATTTAAGTTCTATATAATCCTCGGCGCACCCGTCACATTTAAACATTCATATTGCACTATATAATTCCGAGCGCACCTGTCACATCATAACATTATCATTATCATTCATGCCACATAGAACACATATCAAACATGTACATAAATAACACATGTAAGGTAATGGGTTTCAGTTCATAATAACACATTCATAAGCTTTGGGTTCCCAAAAGAAAGAGGGAACAACATACTTGATATAAGAACCATCAACTTTGAATGAGAGGTAAAAGGTGAGATCTTGAAAGAAGAGTTCTTTTGGAAAATATTTTGATGGACATAAAAACCAGTGACAAAGATGTATATCCAAGAAAATTAAACGAAATGATGAACAAATGATCTTTGAGGAGTAACCATATCAAAAAATGGAGTGAAAGAGGTAGAACCCGAAGGAAGAAAATTGGGTTCACGATTTCCCCTTACCTTGTACTCGAATGCCTCATTCTATTTAATGTACTGTATAATGACATTATATTCATTAATTAGATATTGTAGAACCTTTTATACATTAATAGGGGTTATTTTGGTTTCATTGTTTCATACTATGTGACATTGTATGACATATAGAGTTTAAAAACATTGATCGGGGATGTTCGTTTTCATGGTTTTCTTGAGCGGTCCACTTGTATTCTTAAATTAATGTTTGGGTAGAACATGGGTAAACATCCAGAACTGATATTACATTTTATTAATGATATTATTGTAGCATTAATAATTTTATAATGAGTTATGTTAGATCCATTTGGACGAATTATTAGATAAGAATTAAATGAAGATTATTTGGGTTAATTTGAGCGGTTCTTGGATCACAACGAACTTGTTATAACTTTTCACTTAGTAATATGGCCATAGGTTATTTCCATAACTTAAAATAGAACATAATACATATAAAATATTCTGGTTAAACCATAAAAATAGTTTCATGGCCAGATTTTAAGGTAGAAATGGAAGAAGAGAACATGTCGTTTTGGAAGGTGATAAATTTAACACCTCATGAACAACGTTCTCATTAATAAAATAAAAGGAAGAGGGAAAGGGTGTGGGGTGATATAATATACCATTATAATCATAATATTACAGTATATGTATAATAATGGAGTTACAAAACAATTGGGGTGAAGATAGGTGGGGAGAGATCAAGAAAGGAACTAGAACTTGAAAGGAAATTAAAGGAAGAGGGAGGGAAATTACCTCTTGAATCCTTCACTTGAGAACCTCTTTAAGGGCCTATGCTTGGTCTTTTGATTAGACCAGAAGCTCTTGGACGTGGGTAAGGGATAGGGGAGATTATTGGGAAGATCTTATACAATTCTTGATGTTTGAGAGGTGTGGTTTGGCAAGAGGAGGGGGAGGGCTTATTTATACATGAGGAGGGAGGTGTTTTTGGTATAAAATATTAAATAAAATAATTTATCATAAGTTAGACTTGTAATAGTAGTTTTTTTGAAATCATAAATCATATATTAATATAATAAAATTCTTTTTATGGTTTAAATATTATTTATAATTCGAATTCATTAATTTATTAAAAGGAATGTGAAAGAAAGAGAAAAAGACACTTTAAGAAATCACCTTTTGACTATAGGCTTTGAAAAGTTCTTTTTAGGTTTGAGAATTGGATTTATTGTTTTTCAAGGAAAAATTTATGAAATTTAATATGTTTTTGCAGAATCTGAAGTTCTAGAATGTTTATTTCATCATTACATCATTACTGATGCAATTTAGTGTACATCGATTATGCGAAAAACTGTATTTTTTACTATTCACCCAAAAATTGATGTATTTCAGAACAAACCCAAAAATTTACCCATACCAATTATCGATGTGTAGAATCCAAAAATGATGTCCATTTTTGAAAAATAATTTTCTAAATATTATTAATTTAATGTTTAATTAAAATCATAATTTACTTAAAAACAGTTTTTAAAATTAAAACTGATTTTGTAGTTCTTTCAAAAATTACGTAGGGTATTATAATATTATCTAAAAACTATTAGAAATTGATTCAATACTTTATGAATACATTTAAGGGGAAAAATATTCTTTTAATTTAATTAATTAATTATAATTATTTATTTATGACTTATAAAATACAAAAAACGTTTACTAAGGTCAAATTGTCACTTTCTAAGATTTCTAAATTTTTTTTTATTATTCATATGTAATGTTACTCTTATTTACTATTCATAAGGGTCATATTACTATTCATAAGGGTAGGTTACTATTCATGAGGGCAAGTTACTAATCACCAAAAATTATTTTTTTTTCATTAGACTCCAAAAACACTGGGGTGAAAAAATTATGTTTAAAGGTCACTTATCACTTAGTAGTTCATTATTTTGTGTTTTTATGACATAAATATAAGAAGGGAATTTTCCATTGAAATACTTTGGGTCATTATATTCTTCCCCCCTTAAGAAATTTCGCCCCCGAAATTTCACTTTACACACCAGGTGAGGGTACTTCTCCTTTATTTCCTCTTCTTGTTCCCAAGTTGCTTCCTCAAACTTATGGTTCCTCCACAACACTTTGACAAGGTGGGTTGTCTTGTTGCGTAGAACCTTATCACTTCGGTCCAAAATTTTTACTGACTGCTCCTCATAGGAGAGATCATCTTTTAGCTGCACCACTTCTGAGTTTAGTACATGTGAGGGGTCTGGTATATACTTCTTCAGTAGTGGTACATGAAACACATCATGAACTTGAGCCATATTTGGTGGAAGTGCCAGACAATAGGCCAAGGATCCTATACGGTCAAGGATCTTAAAGGGGCCAATGTACCTTGGGCTTAACTTCCCTTTCTTCCCAAATCTCATGACTCTCTTCCATGGAGATATTTGAAGGAAGACTTTATCTCCAATGTCAATCTCCATGTCCCTTCGACGGTTGTCAGTATAGCTCTTTTGCCGACTTTGAGCAGATTTGATGTGTTTCTGGATGACTTGAACCTTCTCGGTCATTTCTTGAACAATATCGGGACCAAGTAGCTTTCTTTCTTCAACTTCATCCCAACAGGTTGGAGTTCTACATTACTTCCCATAAATAGCTTCATACGGAGCCATCTGAATACTCGAATGGAAGCTATTGTTGTATGAGAACTCAACCAATGGGAGATTTTGATCCCAACCACCTTTTAAGTCAAGAGAGAAGGATCTTAGCATATCTTCAGGCGTCTGAATAGTCCTTTCAGACTGGCCATCAGTTTGGGGGTGATAGGCCGTGCTGAAATTTAATTCAGTACTCAAAGCATGTTGAAGGCTCCTCCATAACTTAGAAGTGAACCATGGATCACAGTCAGAGACAATTGAAAGTGGAACACCGTGCAGTCTCACCACTTCCTTCACATATATCCTTTCAAGTTGTTAAAGTGATAGGTCTTCCCGAATAACGATATAATGGGCATTCTTGTTGAGTCGGTCAACCACCAACCAAATCGCATTATTCCCCTATCACGTCTTCGGGAGACCCATGAATAAGTCCATAGTAACATTTTCCCATTTCCACATGGGTATAAGCAATGGCTGCATCATACCCTTGGACTTTTGTCGCTCAGCTTTAACTTGCTGACATACCAAGCACCTTGATATATATTCCGCAGTATCCTTCTTCATGTTATCCCACCAGAATTGCTCTCAGAGATCACGATACATCTTGTTACATATAGGATGGATAGAGAAAGTTGAGCTATGTGAATTATCCAATATCTCCTTCTTTATCCCGGGTGATGAAGGCACACAAAGCTGTGTTCCAAACTGAATCACAACGTCATCGTCGATATTGAACTCTTGTAGCTTCCCTTCCTTTACTACATTCACCCTCTTTTGTGTCTCCACATCATCCCTTTGTGCATCCTTAATCTTTTCTTGGATGGATGGTTGCGCAATAATTTGGGAAAGGTAGAATGTACCCCCTCCCCTTATGATTTCCAAATCCATTATTTGCATATCCATGAAGATAGGGTCTTTCTCAATCCGCAACATAGATAGAGTAGTAGGTTCTTTTCTACTTAGAGCATCAGCTACCTTGTTCACCTTTCCAGGATGATAATGAATATAGCAATCATAATCCTTGATTAGCTCTAACCATCTCCTTTGATGCATGTTGAGCTCCTTTTGTGTGAATATATAGTTTAGGCTCTTTTGGTCGGTGTATATGTCACACTTCTCGCCATAAAGGTAGTGCCACAAGATTTTCAAGGAAAAAATCACGGCTACTAGATCTTGATCATGCGTCGGGTAGTTCATCTCATGGATATTCAACTGTCGTGATGCGTAGGCTATCACATTATAATTTTGCATGAGTACACAAACCAAGCCTTTCTTTGAAGCATCACTGTATATCAGAAAACATTCTCCACTTTTAGGTAGTGTGAGTACAAGTGTAGTGATCAGCCTTCTCTTTAGCTCCTTGAAGCTTCCCTCACATTCCTCCATCCATACATACTTTACCCCTTTCCTTGTTAACTTAGTTAGTGGGCTTGACAATCGTGGGATGTTTCTCAAAAAATGTCGGTAGTACCCATCTAATCCAAGAAAACTATGAATTTCTGTGACACTAGAGGGCCTGGGACATTCCTCAATTGCCTTTGTATTTGAAGGATCCACAGAAATTCCCTCACTTTTGATCACATGTCCCAAGAATGTGACTTGATTCATCCAAAAGTCACACTTTCTAAATTTGGCATCCAACTTCTCCTTTCTCAATGTCTCCAACACAAGTCATAGATGTTCTTCATGTTTCTCCTTGCTTTTGGAGTAGATGAGAATATCATCGATAAACACTACCACAAATTTGTCAAGGTAATGTCTAAAGACTCTATTCATCAAATCCACTAAGATTGCAGGGGCATTAGTAAGTCTGAAGGGTATCACCAAAAACTCATAGTGCCCATACCTTGTACGGAATGCAGTCTTCTGAATATCTTCCTTCTTCACCTTTACTTGATGATATCCAGAATGAAGATCCACCTTTGAGAAGTATTGATCTCCTATTAACTTGTCGAACAAGTCATCAATCCTTGGGAGAGGATACTTGTTCTTTATGTTGATATTGTTGAGTTCCCGATAATCGATACACAGTCGCATGGTTCCATCCTTCTTCTTTACAAAGAGCACTGGCACACCCCAAGGTGATGCACTAGGGCATATGGTCCCTTTGCCCAGATTCTCTTGCAGCTGCATCTTTAACTCCTCCAGTTCGATAGGATCCATCCTATAGGGGCACATCGAGATAGCAGTAGCTCCGGGTATGAGTTCAATTGAGAACTCTACCTCAGGATCCGGGGGAATTCTTGGTAACTCTTCGGGAAATACATCATTGTATTCCATCACGATGGGCATTTCCTCAAGGTTGGAACTTTCCTTCGACTCAACCATTTGGGCGAGGTATTCTTCTTCATAGGGAATCAACACCCACACCATTGAAGGATTTTTCAAAGGATATTCATGATCTTCCTTGCATTTTTAGAGGATCATGGGATGGTTCAGAATATGAAAATATATTTTGTTTTCCCAGCAGTTGATATGTTCTCTATATAACGAGAGCCAATCCATTCCCATTATAGCGTTGAATTCCACCATGGGAAGTATTACGAGTTTTTCCGGAAGAGTCCTCCCACATACGTCAACATGAGAAGAGTCAAACACATGGGTTTCAATGATTGCACCACTTGGTGTTTTTATATATATATCTTCTACAAGGTTTCGGGGCTTCGATTCTATAGTTCTAGCAAACTTGCAAGATATTAAGGAATGCGTAGAACCAGAATCAAACAAGACTTTTTCCATTCTTGAGTGAAAAAGAAGTGTACCTTGTATGACTTCATTATCATGTTCCACCTCCGCAGTAGTGATGGCATAACCCTTCCCTTGTTCCTTTGGCTTTGGTGGTTGTTGGTGCTGATTACCCTTGAGAGCTCGAGGTTTAGTGCACTGGTTTTAATAGTTCCCTAGCTCCATATAGTTGTAGCATTGAACCACGAGTGGTTCTCTCCTTTCATCGGCTACATTATCCTTCCATTTCATGTAATTTCAACACTCTTCAGCTTGGTGTCCTTTTTTCCCACACTTAAAGCATCTCCCTGTACCTTTGAGGCAGATCCCATGGTGAAACATCACACATTTTTGGCATGTGGGTCGTTGATTTTTCTTCCCACCTTTGTCACTAGATCCACCATCTTGAAACTCCAACTTTCTTTTCTTATCACCATAGCCATGGGACCAATTTCCAAACTCCATCTCCACTTTGAGAGCACACCAAACAAATTCTTTATATCTCCCAAAGTCTCTAATTTCAAGAGCCTTTCTAAGATGTGGTTTTAATCGACTAAATAATCTATCAATTTTGCTATCGTTGTTGATAACAAAACCTGAAGCCTACCTTGCGACCGTTGTGAAATTTTCTTCATTGGTTGCGAAAGAATCTCTTTCTTTTTTCTTGATCTCTATGAATTCTCTCTCCATTCGTGCGAAGAGTTCATGGGAAGTACTTATTAAGAAACATTATCATAAAGTCTTCCCATTCCATCTCTTCAATTTCCTCCGTTGTCTTGGTGTTCTTAATCAATGCCCACCATTGATCAAATTCTCCATCTAGATGATAAACGGCTAGAGTCACCTTCTCTGTCTCAAAACAGTGAAGCACAGAAAAGATTTTCTCTATGGAGTTGACCCATTGTTCCGAAACTAGTGGATCAGAAGATCCACTAAACATCAGTAGTCGTTGCTGTATAAAACATTCAATAGCCAGTTGCTCCCTCTTTGGTGAAGGAGGATGTTCCCCATTATTATGCTTATTTTTCATAACCTGAGATAATTGGGTAAGAATCGCCATGAAGTTTGGAACTCCACCTCCCAAATCATTGGGGATTTTGTTCGATCAATCATTGTATTGGCCCTCGCGTGAGTTGTTGGCATGATTTCTCCTAGTTCCCACCATTTTCTAAAATAGAAAAGGTTTGAACAGAACATAAGTAAACAAGTCATGAATAACTTATTCATTTAAACAATTATACCAAAAACATTACATATGGTATCCCTAGGTAAATATTCTTGTGTACATATTTGTACTTATTCTCATGCTAGAGGTTTTCTCTAGGGTTTACTAATCTTAATTCCCAAATTAACTAAACGGTTCCTCTGATACCAACTATAGCGACCTAGACTTTTCTTACATTACTATTACATCATTTCAAAGATAAACAACATAATATTATTACACATGGAGGATCTAGATGTTTAGTTTCTTGGGAAAACTAGGACAACACATAACAAATAAAACATCAACCATAAACATTTATTTAATTTCTTCTTCACTAGATTCTTATTGGCACTTGTCCTCTCCTTAGTACATGTAGCCACCTGAGGATATACATCAAAAGGGGTGAGCTAAAATCCTAGTAAGAGGATAGATAAGAACAATATATCATGGGTTGAGCATAATCATGACATAGGAAAAAGATCATGAACATGAGAGGGGCATAAATAATAGAATTGAAATGTGGCAATGCATAAAAATGAAACATCATGTCTTAGTGGTTAACTACCACACATATCTGTGAACCAAGCTAGAATCTTGTTCACAAATCATTTCACATTTACTCATGAGATTCATCACTTTACCCAATGCATTGGAGAGCTATATAATTCCAGGCGCACCCGTCACATTTAAACATTCATATTGCGCTATATAATTCCGGGTGCACCCTTCACATCATAACATTATCATTATCATGCTTGCCACATAGAACACATATAAAACATGTACATAAATAACCCATGGAATGGAATGGGTTTCATCTCATAATAACACATTCAAAAGCTTTGGGTTCCCAAAAGAAATAGGGAACAACATACTTGATACAAGAACCATCAACCTTGAATGAGAGGTAAAAGGTGAGATCTTGAAAGAAGAGTTCTTTTGGAAAACATTTTGATGGACATAAAAACCAGTGACAAACATGTATTTCCCAGAAAATTAAATTAAATTATGAAAAAATGATCTTTGAGGAGTAACCATATCAAAAAATTGAGTGAAAGAGGGAGAACCCGAAGGAAGAAAATTAGGTTCGAGATTTCCCCTTTCCTTGTACTCGAATGCCTCCTTCTCTTTAATGTCCTGTATAATGACATTATATTCATTAATTAGAAATTACAGAACCTTTTATACATTAATAGGGTTCGTTATGGATTCATTATATCATATTATATTCTTTTGGATGACTTATTGAGTTTAAAAACATTGATCGTGGATGTTCGTTTTCATGGTTTTCTTGAGCTGTCCACTTGTATTCTTAAATTGATGTTTGGGTAGAACATGGGTAAACATATAGAACATATATTACATGTTATTAATGATGTTAAAGTATCTTTAATAATTCTATAATGAGTTATATTAGATCCATGTGGACGAATTATTATATAAGAATCAAATGAAGATTATTTGGGTTAATTTGAGGGGTTTTTGGATCACAACGAACTCGTTTTAACTTTTAACTTAGTAATATGGGCAGAGTTTATTTCCAGAACTTAAAATAGAAAATAATACATATAAAATATTCTGTTTCAAACATTAAAATGGTTTCATGACCATATTTTATGGTAGAAATGGAAGAAGAGAACTTGTCATTTCTGAAGGTGATAAATTTAACACCTCATGAACAATGTTCTCTTTAATAAAATAAAAGTAAGAGGGAAAGGGTGTGGGGTGATATAATATAACATTAGAATCATAATATTATATTATTTGTACAATAATGGAGTTAAAAAACAATTTGGATTAATATAGGTGGGGAGAGATCAAGAAAGGAACTTGAACATGAAAAGAAATTAAAGGAGAAGAGGGAGGGAAATTACCTCTTGAATCATTCACTTGAGAACCTCCTTAAGGGCCTAAGCTTGGTCTTTTGATGAGACCATAAGCTATTGGACGTGGGTAAGGGGCTAGGGGAGATGATTGGTCTGTGATTAGAAAATGGATGAAGCTTGAGAGGTGTGGTTGGGCAAGAGGAGGGGGAGGGCTTATTTATTCATAGGAGGGAGGTGTTTTTGGTATAAAATATTAAATAAAATAATATATCATAATTTAGACTTGTAATAGTGGGTTTTTACATCCTAAATCATATATTAATATAATAAATATCTTTTTAGGCTTTAACTTCTCTTTATAAATCGAATTCATTAATTTATTAAAAGGAAAATGAGAGAAAGAGAAAAAGACACTAAGAAATTACCTTTTGACTTTTGGCTTTGGAAAGTTTTTTTTAGGTTTGAGAATTGTATTAATTGTATTTAAAGGAAATATTTATGAAATTTAAAATGTTTTGGCGGAAAATAAAGTTCTAGAATGTTTATGTCATCATTACATCATTAATGATGCAATTTAGTGTACAACGATTATGCGAAAAAACTGTATTTTTTACTATTCACCCGAAAATTGAAGTATTTCAGAATAAACCCAAAAATTTACCCCTACCATATTTTGACATGTAGAATCCAAAATTGATGTCTATTTTTGAAAAATAATTTTCTAAATATTATTAATTTAATTTTTAATTAAAATCATAATTTACTTAAAAAAACAGTTTTTAAAATTAAAACTGACTTTGTAGTTCTTTCAAAAATTATGTAGGGTATTATAAAATTATCTAAAAACTATTAGACATTGATTCAATACTTTATGAATACATTTAAGGGGAATAAATATTCTTTTAAATTAATTAATTAATTATAATTAATTATTTATGAATTATAAAATACCAAAAATGTTAACTAAGGTCAAATTTTCACTTTCTAAGATGTCTAAATTTTATTTTATTATTAATAGGTAATTTTACTCTTATTTACTATTCATAAGGGTCATATTACTATTCATAAGGGTAGGTTACTATTCATAAGGGTGCGTTACTATTCAGCAAAAATTATTTTTGTTTCATTAGACTCCAAAAACATAGGGGTGACAAAATTATGTTTAAATGTCACTTATCACTTAGTAGTTCATTATTTTGTGTTTTTATGACATAAATATAAGAAGGGAGTTTTCCATTGAAATACTTTGGGTCGTTACAGAAAAGGTTCAACCTGATGTCATATGCATGATCACATGCATACATGAACAAGAAGAAAATAATTGAATTAGATGATGCCAAGTGAACCGATCTTCATTTCTTGAATAATCACATTGGTGTATGTGATTCTTTCTAAGATGAAAGAAGGAGAATTGTTTAGTTGGTTATTGCACTAAGATGAAGAAAGAAGAAGTCTTGTGCAGTTGGTGTTGCACAAGAAAAGAATAGAAAGAAATAAGGTAGAATTGCTTGCCTAAAGCATTGCAAGTAATCAAGTGAAGAGCACTAAAGAAGACCAATTGGAGAACCTACATTTCAAAGAAGGAAGAAAACTGTCTCCATAATCAGTATAAAGAACTAGTTAGAGGCTGCATGTTGGACTAGGCTATCACCAGTCCTGGGAAGAGGATTGTTTCCCACCCCCTCTAAATTTTAGGGACTTACACTGGCTAGAGGATTGTTTTCCTAGCCAATCCACTATAATATCATATCACATCATAGTGGAGAATCCATGCACTAGTCATATCCATGCATGGAAAGGACGTAGCTACACTTATTGAGTGGGGAACCTTGTAAAAATA